>CM040920.1:32785480-33430480 GCA_023029165.1 Gobiocypris rarus
TGAAATACTGAACATGTTGATTTTAAAATTAGCCTACTTCACTCTAAAGAAAAAAAAGCTGGGTTGTTTCAAACCATGTTTGGGTCAAATATTTGAATGTCCAAAAGTGGTTTGAAACAACCCAGCAAGCAAATTTTGTTAAACATTGTGGTAATAATTTCCATATATCTTTCTCCTCAATTAATGGTTATCAGACTGGGTATAAAAGAAAAAAGGCTGCTGGAATAAAGTTTTGTACTGTTATGTTTTTCTTTTTTGCCCCACATTCTAAAAAAAATGCTGTTTCAACCCATGTTTGGGTCAAATGTGGACAAATCAAACCATTGGTTTAAATCGAAGGGTTTGTTTTGTCCATATTTGACCCACACAAATAAACACCAAAGACAAACCCAACCGTTAGCTTAACATTTGAACGGTTGGTTTAAATGTTTGAAATGTTTGAATAGAACGCTTAAACCCAACGTTTGTTTTTTTCCATAGTTGAGCCCAAACAAATAAACATTATGACGAATCCAACCGTCGGTTTAAAATTTCAACCGTTGGTTTACATTTTTGAATTACATTTTTAAACCCAACGGTTGGTTTTGTCCATTGTTGATCCCCCCCCAAAAAAAAAATGATGTACGAATCCAACCGTGGATTTAAATTTTTTAATTAAAAACTTAAACCTAACATTTGATTTAAACCCAAACAATGATTGAAACAACCCAGCATTTTTAGAGTGCAGTTGTCTACGTTGAGGGGTGTTGCATGTTAAATTAATTCGTCTTTCGTTTAAATATAGGTACGTTTCAAATGTCTGCGGTTTATTTGTCATTTAAAGGTTTAAAACAACGATTATGTCGCGGTAACCATAGCAACCGTGTGACAGAACACAATCCTATTGTCAAATAATTTTATTGCAGATTTTTCACAACAAAAGAATATGACGCTAATCTTTTGTTTTGTTAGAAATGTCTAAGGCAGTCGAGGAGCCCCCCTCAGAAAGGCACTGAGTACTGGAGCCACTGTTACTGTCGGTTCTTCTGACCTGTTTATGGAGGAGACGCTCGGGACGGTGTCATTATCACAGATCCCCTCCGCCAGCAGCCTGTCCCGGATCTCCCAGGCGAACATGGTGGGATTCTGCCTTTTATAGTCCGCTATTTTATCCACCACCTTCGGCGTGGCGACTTTGGGTTTGGATCCTCCGATGACTCCGGGCTTTATGCTGCCAGTCTCGTAATATCTGCAGAAACCAGTGTAAAATCTGACTCTCATAACCTGACCAACCCTGACGACAATAAACAACAGATGCATGCTAACAAAGCCATGAAAATGTTTTATCTAAGCTACTTAACACGGCCCGTAGCGGTACTAGTAGGAAATTATCATATGATTAGAATACTAATTTCAAATTTTGCGCAGCAGGACATTAAGCAGCCCATCTGTTTTAGTTACTCACTTATTAATCTCAGATAAAAAATGTTTGAAACGAATTTTACTTGGCGGTTTTGTCTGACATTCCAATTTATTATTAAATGCATTATTTAATAAAATGGACAAGCGATGGCTGAACAAACTCATTAGCATTTATACTTCTGGTTTTGACCTTGATGAAATAGCCTGAACTAACAAATTAATTTTAATAATTAATTTGATCATTTTAAAGCATTCAGATAAATTTTCCAGCAAGTGCACAATTCTGATTCTGACTATAGCAAATGAATTGGTCTTTTAAAATATTTTTTTATAAGAGAACAAAAATATTTTTGTGGATCACATCTCATAATGCTGAGTTTTCAAAGCTCACTAGTTTTTTTTTCATCTCAAATTGGTGTCTAATAACCGGGAGAAATGCACACTTTCATAATTCTCAATTCTGTGCAGTTAAAAAGAAAACTGCTTTAATTCCCTTACCTTGATCACAGTGCGCGCGTCTTGTTCTCAATCTAACACTATTGCAGCATTTTGCTCATTCTTTTTTATGCTCCCAGTGTTTTATGAGCTCATTTTAATTGAGACATATAAATATTTTAAAATTGGATTGTAATTTAGTGACGGTGACGAGTCAGTCCCACGACCTGAACCGATTAAAGGGCTCGTGTTTGACTGCGTAAATCTGCCGTCCGGGGTCTCACCTGCCCAGGATCTTGCTGACGCAGCCGTGACTGACCCTCAGCTGTCTCGAGATGTCACAGGGTCTGACCCCTTGATGCGCGAGCTCCACGATTCTCTGGCGCACGACGTCAGGTAAAGGCCTTCCGTTGACGAACACCCCGCCCAGCTGGTTCACTCCCCGTGCCCTATACCGGAGACAACAGCAACAAGCACCCAAAACATAACATTACATACAGGCCGTCGGTGACGCGCGTCAGAAGTCCGTCACATTCATCCAATTAACAAGCGCCGCGTTCTAGAAGGCCACGCGCGAGTTATAAACCAGCATAAAGGTTAATTGCAATCAAACGCAGTTTGTGATAATGAATTCCTGTCTCTATTAGACGCAAACCCGTGGAAAATTATTCTGCAAAACAATCTGCTTTATTTTCACAGCGAAAGTATTTTAAAATATACTATTATTTAAAACATATTGTATGCATATAAATTTGTATTATATAAAAAGTTTAAAATATATTTTTTACTGTGCCTAAGTCCACGGTAGGCCTGTATGAAATAGGGTCGAAAAAATAATATTTATCTCCATATATATATATATATATATATATATTGTTCTTTCTAGTGATGTACATTAATCTCCTATTCTGGCTGCATGTTTCTGTTGAAACAATACTGGGGTTTGATACTCGTGGGTGAGCGATTAAATTACACGAGCATTTATTGTTTTAATTCCCTGAGTGTGAATTATTAAACAGTTTGGTTTGATCAAATTAGATATTGTTGTTGTTGTTTTTAATGAAATTAAAGAGACATTAAGCATGTACTTTTTTTTTACATTAGTAATATTTTCTACTGTATATTGAATTATCATAATATTCTCGAAATGTATTTTTGTATTAATTTATGTTTGTAAATAATAACCTTACACATAGTGATATTTGTCCCCATTACACACAGGCAGACTTTAATTATTAACCGAGTTATGTTTTATATTTGGAGCCTAATAATTTATTTTATATTTTGGCAATTTTTCTTGCATTCATTTTCTTAATATATATAGTGATATGCACATTTAATTTTCTCATTGCATTTATTTTGATTATTAACCGAGTTATTTATTGTTTCTGTTTTATACTATTTTATCTTATTTCTCCTGAAATGCAATACAAGAAGAGTGCAATTTTGGAGCCTAATAATATGTTATTTTTTGTGGCTTTTTTTTCCTTAAAAATAAATAAATAAATCTTGCATTAATTTTCTTTGTAATAATAATAAATAGGCTAGTGGTATGCACATTCAATTTTCTCATCACATTTATTTTTGATTATTAACCAAGTTCTTTACTGTTATGTACTAATCTAATATTTCTCCTGGAATGCAATTTAAGAAAAATCCAGGAGCCTAATGACTTGTTATTCCAGTGCGGATGTTAATTGTGTGAAATGTGAACGCATTATTCTCCAGATGAACTCCAGTGTAACTCACGGTGCATGGCGGAGAAGGGGTCTGCCTTACAGTGAATATCCATCGGATAACCGAGAAAAGACAGATAATCAACTGAAGTCGCCGTCTCGTCTTTCTTACACGGGGAGCAACTGAAAGAAACGAAGGTGCAGCGCGAATCCAGCCGAGGAGAGGGAACTTCGGAAAGTTGCAAATGGACGCAGGATTTGTCAGGTGTCAGACATGACCGTGTGCTCTAGGTCAGAACAAAGTGCTCTCAAAGCAAGAAATGTTTAAATGTTTTCAGCGTGCATGCTTTCCCCAGAACTCATTTCCCAGCGTTCGTCCCATCCATCCGCGTGTTATATCTCTTATATCCCGGAGGTCTCGGTTAGCAGGTGCTGCGTTTCGGCTCTGCGCATGGATGACAGACAGCAGAACCATCGGAGACTGCGGGTTTCCTGTGCCCACCTTTCCCTCAATAACAACACGATGCGTTTGCATGCGCACACGGCCCGGGACTGAAGGACTTTGGTCGCTTGTGTTGGTTTGTAAAAGCTCCAGCCCCCTCCTTTACGCGGACCCTTTCGCCACTATGGGTGAGTGTATCAGACAAAGGCAGTAGATTCCAGCACTTTGTGATTCGTTCAGATGAAGCTCCATCCGCCTGTCACTCCAAAAGGGGAGGGAGAAACTCGGTGCCTCCGTTTGAATGAGAGTTAAGGGGAAATTGAGCGAGGATGAGAGCAAATCATTTGCTTTTCTTTGTGATAATAGTTTGAGACCTACGAAGCGAGTGTTATCAATGAATTATATCAATAACGAGGTTGGTATGGTGACAACACACAGACAATTGCATGCGTAAAATGAGCAGTTGTGTTAACGCTCACCTTCAGCCCTTAAACATCTCATAGTAACACTCAGAATAAATAGCCTATAATGGCAAGTATAGGCCTGAGCATCTTGCTGGAAAAGCACAGCTCTGATGTCATTAATGGAGAGGTCGATGGTGTGATTATGGTTTGATTTAAACACCATCTTGTTTTGATTTGTTGCTCGTGTCTGCGGTGAGCAGCTTTGGATCGGGTCAGAGTGACTGGGACTGACCATAGGTGGCGCTGTATCGTCTCCTAACCCTCCGGAGACAGCAAAACACGGGTTAGCGGTGTGTGTGTGTGTGTGTGTGTGTGTGTGTGTGTGTATACAGCTCTGGAAAAAGTAAGAGACCACTTAACATTGATTTCTCAATGTTAAGTGGTCTCTCAATTTTTTTCAGAGCTGTGTGTGTATTTATGTGTGTGCATGTGTGTACACTGTAAAAAAAGAAACTTTAATTTTGAGTTCACTGAAAGTATAAATTTGAGTTAATACAACAACGAAACTCAAAATATTGCCATCTGAAACAAAATAAAAAAGTTGTGATAAATCAAGAAACTGCTTTGCAAATGTAGAGTTTCTTGTAAATCTAAGTATTTAGTTTGAGGTGCAATAAAAAAAAAAATCATGGAAATATTATTGTAATGAATCTTCTGCAATTACATGTCCTTTAAGAAACACACATGAATGCAGATTTTATCGTATTAAGATCATAATATCTTTTTGGCCACAGATACACTTGGACCGAAAAAAATAAAAAAAAACGCATTTTTAGCGAATTAGTTGTTGCAATTCATAGGAGAGCGCTTTATTTGTGATCTGCAATACAATTTTTCACGAGTGCTATTATAATGAACTAAATTGCAGATGTTTTAGTGTCATTCTTTAATAAATAAAAATAATACAATATTTATTACAAAAATAAATGTGATTTCAAGAACTGAAAGGGTTAATCAGAAATGTATCGGAAAATATAATTTTATTTAAAATATTGATGCACGCAAAATGACCTCATACAATATTTAGCAATATGACAGTAAATGCATTTTATGTTTACTTTTTAATAACCGATGCATGTCAGTGTCCGGCCTGGAGAAGCGTCAGTGAAGAGGACGGATCTCTGAGGGGCAGGTCGGCTGTAGTCTGCCTCCTAGTTAGGTTAGAGGATGATTTTTCTTTCTCCTGGTGTTTTTGGAGGAGCTTCTGGTACAATATGTAGCACTGCGGGCTCTAATTTCACCCTCCGTTGCACACCTTCCCCAAAGCTAGGGCTTTTTCTCCGAGAGACCCCCTCCCAGCCTTCCCCTGCCCTGGTGCTCTCTGCGCTGCTTTTTTTTTTTTTTTTGTAGACTTCTAAAATTAAGTGTTAGTGTTTTTGTCACCCTTGGAGAAATTTCACACTGAATTTGAGCGGACATTGTAAATCACAACAGGCGTTATGTATTTGAGTCCGTCAGGGGTTTAGAGACAAACAAATGTGCTCCTGTTACAAGCATTCAAACAGCCATCATTAATAGATAAACACAAATCAAAAATAAATAAAGCAAGAAAGCCTATTTGACATTTTAATATCACTCATTAATCCTTCCTTTTATCTGAAATCTCTGATAATCCCACCTTAAAAGTTTAAGCGCGATGCGAAATAAAATGTTTTTAAAAAATCAAACATATTGAGTCTTGATTTCATTAGGGCCTCGCGAGCTGACAGTGAGTAATCCATCCTCTCTCCGGCGCTGATCGGAACACACACAGAACCGAACCACACACACACACGCGCGCGCGCGCAGAAGATGAATCTCTCCGTTCCGGCTCTCCTCTGTTCTCCCGCGTCGTTCTGTGAGCATTGGGGAAGCGCGTGTTGCCAGAGGTGAAGATGTTTCCTCCTTCTCTCAGCCTCCCGTTCTCATGGTAACGTCACTGATCGATCAGAGCGCGAGCACTTCATTACGGAGCATCAGAAGTGAGTCCGACTCCAAACCACCGACACGCCTGAAGCTCTGTTAAGATATAGACCTATTTATGCATGCCATCTTATGTTTATGATGGCGAACAGTTACTATTCGTTCGTTCTGATTTGTCGTTTTAAGTTCACGACGCGACTCTGTTCATATGAACGCTATGCCATGACCATATACCAAAAATAATTAATAAATCTTATATCTTACGATATTTTCGAGTTTTATTCCTTTTGTAATTGTGATAACTTGTTAATTTACTTATTTTTATCAATGCTTGTCTTTTATGAAATATCCTAATGACGGTTATGGACACATGGACACTTTTTTTTGGCTAAACAAAGACCATTTTAAACTTTTAAATGCATTACTATCTTTTAACCAATTAAACCCCTCAATTTCTATAAAACGCTTGGCACAAAAATATAGCCCATAATAAAACCCATAAGCTCCGAGAGGAAAGTGTAGAATGAAGGGATTTGGCCCTTGTTGCGAGGGGACAGATGGAGGCTTCACGCGAGAGATTGATTCTGCGCGCGCTTTTAATTTCGACATAATTAATTAGATCATTACAACAGTTTTCCATTGATCTTGCCATTTAGGCCCAAAATTAAAAGGTGAATCGGTTAGCTGTTAGATATATGTTGTCTATTAAAAAAGGCATATTAGTAAGCAAATGGAAGCACGCACGAGCGCGCACACACACACACACACACAATGCGCATGCGATGCATTTGTAGACCTAAAGCAGAGATATGCGTTTACCAGAACATATTAATGTGTCAAATTATGGCATTTATTCATTAACTCCCTAAATTATTCAAATGTAATTATTTTAAAATTCAGCGGATTTTTAAATATTGCAACTGTAATGGAATAAGGAAATGTACATAAAACAGCCTATGTGAAAATGTAAATAAATAAATTATTATTATTATTATTGTTATTATTAATCCTACTCCCGATCAATAAAGTTTGATCTCGTTACATCGCTTTATGATGAAATAAATGTATAACTCGATCCATATTGAATGGGCATCTTCAGTGCTGGTGTAATCGGTGTGTTTGGCGCGAGGCGCGTCTGTGTTCCGCGTGCGTCGCCTTACAGTCGCAGGCTGTCGAGAGTTACTGCCTCCCATCAAAAGCATCAGAAATTACGCCGCGAAATGAAAGTTCAATATTTAACTTTACTACTGCTCAGCCCACGTTTTAGATCATAAACCTGATTTCGCAGAAATATGCCTTTTAGAGCCCAGTCGTAAAACGCAAAACGCTGAAAATATAAATTAGGAAACGAAATGAGAAAATCTTCACACATGAAACAACAGCGGGACGACGATTTCTGTCTCTCTGGCCCTCCTTCTCGCTCTCTTTTTATGTCTTTAATACTCCGGATCAAGGTAGCCTACATAAAACCTGCTCAAATTATTCTATGAATATATAATATAATATAATATAATATAATATAATATAATATAATATAATATAATATAATATAATATAATATAATAAATTAATATAAATCTATGCATGTGCTTATTTTCTTATTTTGTGACATGTTGGGCAAATAGAAGAACTTTAAAAAGTTTTAAATAATATTAATAATAAAGAAAACAACATCTATATGTGTATCTTCCAGCTCATGTTTGAACTCATCGTATCCCACAGGATAATAATCAGGTTAATCTGTCTGATTTTAAACACACAAGGGAGGTAAAATCCAGCACAGGAGAGTCAGCGGTTCATACAATATGCAGATTTAGAAAGTATTCCTAAATGTGCCCTGAAGTGTTTAAATATAAATAGTGTTGGGGTTATGCCTGGGTTTTTCATTGCTGCTGTCAAGGGAAAATGGAAAATTATAAGTCCTTAAACCGTTCACGCTTTACTGGTCAAATTTGTCTCTCATCTGAACTAAAAAAGCGTTCTTGTAAAATGAGCAGATCTATTCTTTGCACATCTCAAATCAGACTTTAGATTAATCTGCTCTGTTTTATATAGTCACTAGCTAATGATCTCAAGTTTGAAGATGGACAGAGCAGTGTTCCCAGTGCATGCCCTAAAGCAGGTCCATAGTGTGTGTGTGTGTGTGTGTGTGTGTGTGTGTGTGTGTGTGTGTGTGTGTGTGTCACCACACAGCTGCGTTGCTCTGAAGCGACAAAAAACAGCTTTTTTGCACCCCAGTGCAATATGGGAACCAGCCCGTCTGTCCAAGTCGGCCCTTGGGCATAATCTCTCATCCCTGCGGCCCGTGGCATCAGACGCGGTCTCTTCTAGAGCCTGTAGTTATGCTAATACTCTCATCATTTATCCGGACACACACATTCCACTGTTGTGTGAATCATTTGTAGTTAATTCTTTGAAAGGGGAATGTGGAAGAGTGTCCTCCACCCCTAACTGAGAGATTAGGTTTTGACAGGTAAATAAATACATGTGTTTTTCACTGAGAATGAATAATTGGGCTCATCTTTCTCCCTGTTTCTCGTGTTGTTTCTCTTACTGTATACGCCGATCAGGCAAAACATTATGACCACCTTCCTAATATTGTGTTGGTCCCCCTTTGGCCCTGACTGGTCTATGGGCCCATACGCAACAAACTGTGATCACTGTGTATTCTGACACCTTTCTATCAGAACCAGCATTAACTTCTTGAGCAATTTGAGCTCCAGTAGCTCGTCTGTTTGATCGAACCACACGGGCCAGCCTTCGCTCCACACGTGCATCAATGAGCCTGGGCCGCCCATGACCCTGTGGCCGGTTCTCCACTGTTCCTTCCTTG
The DNA here is from genome assembly GCA_023029165.1 of Gobiocypris rarus. Taxonomy (NCBI): domain Eukaryota; kingdom Metazoa; phylum Chordata; class Actinopteri; order Cypriniformes; family Gobionidae; genus Gobiocypris; species Gobiocypris rarus. Next base: position 32,794,634 of record CM040920.1, read on the forward strand.
GAGCACTTTTGATAGATCCTGACCACTGCAGACCGGGAACACCCCACAAGAGCTGCAGTTTTGGAGATGCTCTGACCCAGTCGTCTAGCCATCACAATTTGGCCCTTGTCAAACTCGCTCAAATCCTTACGCATCAACTTTGAGGACAAAATGTTCACTTGCTGCCTAATATATCCCTCCCAGTAACAGGAGCCGTGATGAAGAGATAATCACTTCACTTATATTCACTTCACCTATGCCTGGTATTTGACCCAACATTAGGTTATTGTTGACCCAGCATTTTTTAGAGTGTACTTAAAGTCAAATGAAATAGAAGTTGCGATAGTCTTTTATTCCCTATTGTGACGAATATCCAAGTGAAACGCTTCTGGAACAAGAACAAGTGCAGGGCGGGGCTTGATTTGGTTCGAGGGGACTTGATTGGATGATTGTGGTTTGCTATTGGTCGTGTGAGTGACAGGTTGCCCTGCCCTCGTCATCAGAGAAGAGATGACACTGCAGGAGGGGAAGTTATTCTGATTCAAGATTACCAGGCCTCATGAATCAAAACAAATATTAATGATGTGCATGGATAAATCATCCATGGAAAATACTGCGATATTCCATAAACTATGTTAAGAGATAGGAATATTCTGAGATCACAGAGTTAAACCGCCAAGATCAATTACAATTATACTCTGCTCATTTGTTACCCATAAGTCTGTAGTGTGAATCTAACCTGTGAACCCCAGAGCGGGCGGCCCAATATGGCTGCCATGGGGCGGCACTCTGTGGCGCAATCAGTCCATCACGAGTAATTAACTGCCCCCTCCATCGACGTGACGCAACGGGCTCGCCGCTCTCATCCATCCTGTGACACGGAGGCCGTCGGAGGAAACGAGTTCTCGTTTATCATTCCTCCCTCACTCCCAAACAAACAAACAAATAAACACATAAACAGCCCATTACGGCGAGTCTCAGGCCTCAGCGGGCTCACGTACACTGCTTTTTTTCTCCATACAAACGTGTCTCTTTTCTAAAGAAATTCAGGTATTGTGGTAAATCTGTTCAGCGCTGTATACGGCTCAGTGCGCAGTCTGACAGGCATCTCAGCACAGCTGTATTCTGCTGCTGTTGCCGTGTCTCAGTGTGTGTGTGTGTGTGTGTGTGTAGGCTGTACACATGCTTTAACACTTGTTTGCTGTTCTCGTCTCATCTCAGGGTCTCACCTGTGCCAGGTAAACATCTGCCACGCTGCTGCCAGGCTCCCAGCAGGCACTGCTCTGGGTGAGGGCGTGGCATGCTCGTCTTGTGTGGCGGTACTGCAGGTGGGCACCGGTGGGCATGAGGGACTGATAGAGTTATTAACAGGTAAACAGGGCAGGAATGGCATCAACCCTGCCAGCCTGATGAAAGAGAACAATTGATGTCATTGGGCCCCACCCACCGATATTATTATCCAATAGAAAAACTGCAGTCAAAGCCAAACTGGCATGTTCAAATGTTTAAAGAATTTACTATTTTAGGCAAGGATGCATTAAATTGATCAAATGTGACAGTAAAGGCATTTTTCTAGGAGTTTTCTATTTAAAATAAAAGCATGTTTCACAAAAATATGAAGCAGCAAAACTGTTTTCAATACTGATAATAATCAATGTTTATTGAGTTGATGTTAAATCAGCATATGAGAATGATTTCTGAAGATAATCAATGTATTCAAAACAGTTATTTTAAATTGTAATGATTTCACAATATTACTGTTTTAACTGTATTTTAATAAAATAAATGCAACCTTGGTGAGCATAAAAAAATGCATTAATTAAGAAAATATCACGTTATTGGACAAAAAGGAAAGTATTTCACAAAAAAAGAAGCCCACAGATTAAAATAATAAAATGACCAAAAGACCAAAATACTATGTGAAACTTTAACATGTAGTTAATGCAGTGTATAAAAAAAGAAAGAAAAAAGCATTCATCAATGTTAAAGTTAAGCAATTTTATTTTTTATTTTTTTTACAGTGATTATATGGGAGTTATCATGTGTTGTCCATGTTTATGAGTATTTGTGTGTGTGTTTGATGTGTGTGTGTGTGTGCCCTTGTTTAGATTACATTGTGTGGACCAAATGTCCCCATAAGGATAGTAAAACCTGAGCTCACCAGCCAGCGGTCCCCACTTTTCAAAAGGGTTATAAATCACACAGGATGAGTTTTTTTTGAGAAAGTAAAAATGCAGAATGTTTCCTGTGATGGGTAGGGGCAGTGTGTGTGTGTGTGTGTGTGTGTGTGTGTGTGGGCATGTTTTTGTGAAATATCAGGACACAAATGTGTATAATGAGATGGGTATGACATAGGTATTACAAAAAGAGGGTGAAATATGAGGACGTTCCCCATGTCCTCACTTTTCAAAATGCTTATAAATCACACAAGATGAGGTTTTTTTCACAGAAAGTAAACTGCGCAGTCTCCTGTGATGGGTAGGTTTAGGGGCAGTGTGTGTGTGTGTGATGGGTAGGTTTAGGGGCAGTGTGTGTGTGTGTGTGTGTGTGTGTGTGTGTGTGTGTGTGTGTGTGTGTGTGTGGACTGGTAATCCCTACGGTATGGGGACAAAATGTCCCCACAAAGATGGCAATATCCAAATTTTTGTCCTTGTGGGGACATTTTTTTGGTCCCCATGAGGAAAACATCTTATAAATCACACTAAGTGATGTTTTGAAAAAGTAAAATGCAGCATGTCTCCTGTGATGGGTAGGTTTAGGGGCAGGGGCAGTGTAGGGGGATAGAAAATACGGTTTGTACAGTATAAAATGCATTACGCCTATGGAATGTCCCCATAAAACATGGAAACACAACGTGTGTGTGTGTGTGTGTGTGTGATGGGTAGGTTTAGGGGCAGGGGCAGTGTGTGTGTGTGTGTGTGTGTGTGTGTGTGTGTGTGTGTGTGTGTGTGTGTGTGTGTGTGTGTGTGATGGGTAGGTTTAGGGGTAGGGGCAGTGTGTGTGTGTGTGTGTGTGTGTGTGTGTGTGTGTGATGGGTAGGTTTAGGGGTAGGGAGTGTGTGTGTGTGTGTGTGTGTGTATGATGGGTAGGTTTAGGGGTAGGGGCAGTGTAGGGGATAGAAAATACGGTTTGTACAGTATAAAATGCATTACGCCTATGGAATGTCCCCACATCTCACAAAAACAAACATGTGTGTGTGTGTGTGTGTGTGTGTGTGTGTGTGTGTGTGTGTGTGTGTGTGTGTGTGTGTGTGTGTGTGTCAGGCTGAGCGGTTTTACCAACACTATTGATTGCAGGTGATGTGCTGGACATAGTCCATCTGACCCCACAGAGCCTTAAATACATCACTGTCCAACAGGGACCTCCAGAGATGATGCCTCGCTTTGTGTGCGTGTGTGTGTGAGTGTGTGTTTGTGTGTGTGTGTTTATTCATGCCTGTTTGCCTAATAGGTTTCCCTTGTCTAAACACTTCCTCGGGTAACACTTTATTTTTTTAATGGTCTATTTTAGATATCCTAAATAAGTAACTTTGCAACATGTCAACTAAATCTCAGTGTTAATTGACTGTCTACTTAAAACTCATTTTGATGCTTCCATGCAACAAACATCCTATACTGAATATATGTAACTTTGCAACTGCATGTCAACTTATTCTACTAACCCTAACACCTAACCTAACAGTCTAATACCCTAATGAGAGTTAGTTGACATGTAGTTGTAAAGTTACTTATGTCTAAAGTGAACCATCACAATAAAGTGTAACCCTTCCTTGTATTAATTTTTCATATATGCACAAAAAATCACTGTCACCATAAGACGTGTTTCTGGAACATCTTTTGCAAATCTAACCTTAGCCATAACTTAATAATAATGAAATCACAGTGGTGTAGAAGCACCTAACCCTTGCTGTAAACCTAAACTTGACATTAACTGTAAATCTATCCCTCAGTTGTGATTGGTTGATTGGAATGTTGGATCGGAAAGGAAATCACGTTCACTGTTCCACCCCGTTTGTTTTTATCATGACACTTTCCATTTACTTCTATTGTCTTTATATTATATTTTCTGCCCCTTGTCACTACAGCTAAAATCATAACTTCACAGATGAACAAAATGTATTGCATTTTTGCGTTATTTACTCCTTTTACATTTTGTTGAAACGAAACTTGAGTAATTAGGGTTTTCCCTCCATCAGTTTTTAACCTAAACGTGTTTACTCTGTGTCAGTTTACTCGTGTCAGGGCTGAAGGGTAAATTAATTATGGAGTTGTTGACTAAAAGAGCATTTACTTGAAATTACATAAAAATGCTAATTAGCCCGGGGTTATGAACTCCCATTTAACCTTGTGAATGTGTGTGTGTGTGTGTGTGTGTGTGTGTGTGTGTCTGCACGGCAGCCGAGAGCTCTGGGTCGCCTGAAATCGTCACCTAATGGCTTTTACGGGACACACACTCACTGCGTCTGTGCTTCTTTTGTCTTCATTCAGATTGAAATGGACCGCTTGCAGCTCACGTGTATCCATCTCACAGAACCCCCAGCTGTTCTGGTGTCTGCGGTCCAGCTTCCACGGGCCACTTTACAAATTGCCTGTGAATAGTGTGAATAAGCCCCCCCACACCACCCCATTATCGCCGTGTCCTGACAAATGGTCCATGTTTCTCTGAGCGTGCACGTGTGTTTGCTGATTCCATCGGCTGTTCTGATGATATCAACACTACAATATCAAAAATATCACAGCCTGACTTAAGGAAGGAATCTTTGCAATATTCTTGAGAGTTTATGGTGACCGAACAGCATGAACGCTCTAAGACATTTATGTTCTATAAGAATATGGGAAAAGTGGTTTATAATGTTTCTTAAATGTCCATTGGAGCATTATTTAAAAGGTTATAATAATGTTAATCAAATATTCTCCTAAACTTGATTTAATAACATCATAAGGACTTTCTGAAAATATTCTAAGGGCATTTTCTGTCAACATTATTAGAAAATTCATCAAGTACAAATGACATGAGGATGTTCTGAAAATGTTGTCCTCGGAACGTTCTCTCAACATTATAAGAACGTTCATGTAAAACATCATAAAGACATTCCAAGAATGTTTTCTCTCAACATGCATATGAAATATAAAAAATGTTAAAAGAATGTTCCATAAATGTAATTTAAGAAATTTAAATGGTAACACTTTAGTTTTGGGTCCGATTCTCACTAAAAATGCTGAGTTGTTTCAACCCAAATTTGGGTCAAATATGGACAAACCCAGCTGTTATTTAACCCATGAATAAAAAAATTTAACCCAACACTTGGGTTTATCCATATTTGACCAAACATGTTATTCAAATGTTATTATTATATGGCAGATGGACATTTTAGTTCAAATATATTAAACCTAAAATTTGGTTTTAGTGTAGTAACAACCCAAAACATTTTTAGTGTAGTGAGAATTGGACCCTAAACTAAACTATTAAAATTTCAGATTGTGCCTTATATAGCAAAAGATTCTTTAAATAACAAAATTCAAAATGCAGAGTTGTTTCACCTCAAAATTGGGTCAAATATAGACAAACCCAGCCATTTCAAAACTCAATTTTTTTAGAGTATAATAACTAGCTGTTTATTAACATTCATATTATTAGGATATTGGCAGTTTATTAAAGCACATATTAATGTTTTATTATGCATGACCATATTCTGCATCCCTTAATTCTACCCGAAATGTAACAACTACCTTAGTAAACTATTAATAAGCAGTAATTAGGTGTTTATTGAGTGAAAGAGTTATAGTGAGAATCAGACCCTAAACTAAAGCGTGGACATTTAAATCATTACGCATTCCACACATTTCAATGAGTGCATCAATGGCCAATGGCTTTTGGAATCAATGACATCAATGGAACCAGTGGCAAATATGCATCAGTGACATCACACTTGGAATTCTCAAATATTTGGACTGTTTGTTTGAATGTTCTCAGATGATTCTATCAGACTGAGCTCAGTTCTGTTGAGTCGGTAGGGTGTTATCCTTCACATATGTCCATTATTTCATGTGTCATCAGCCCTCCTGGATTGTAAGAACTGCATCTTTTAAAAAAAGAAAAGAAAAAAAGATAGAGTTTGATGGAATGGAAAGGAAACAGATTATAGAAAAACTGCAACTGCGAGGCAAACAAATTGTCCTGCTTCCCTTTGTGAGAGTTTCAGAGGAAATAATTCAGACGGATGGGAAGATGAACGACCCGTCAGCTGAGGTCACATGCTGATTAGCCTTTTTCTCTGCTATTTCACTCTTCGCAAACCATTATCCCTGACACACACTCCTGTTCTATCCATCCATAAAAATGAGGGAGGGCAGAAAGAGAGCAAGAGAGAAAGAAAGTGAGAGATGGATGCATCTGGTAACATCAGATGGTGTGCAGGTCTACTATTTTAAATATACTAATTGTACAATTAAAAAATCATGATAATAGATACTCTCAGCTCGTGGAAATGGAAAATCTGATCCCTTAGGAAAGCAGAATCACACCTCTCCTCAACAACACATGAGATTTAATGCTTCTTTCATTTCACTGACTGTAAGCAAAAGTAATGGTGCTGTCGTCCTTACGTCTTATGCTAAATTCCCTGTGTTAAGTGAGTTAAGGAATGGCAGGAAAAGAGCAGGGTAAAGCACGGCACATGCCGTCTGTCATTTTGTTTTCTGACTCAGAGGAAAATAATATCTGAATGCAGTTCAGTAATGGGAGCTGTAGAAAATGACTCAGGCTCATTATGATCTCCATTTCTCTCCACATTTGCTCTGATGAATGATCCGGGCCGCTGTTTTCTGTGACCTACCTGTGCTTTCATTCCCCACTGACTGAAACAAGCAGAAGAAGCAACGGAAAACTAATCTTTATTTTGATTAAGTGAAAATGCATCAGATGATTTATCATCAGATGAATAATTTGTGTAAAATACAAGACAAGAATGATGTTTAATAAAGGATACTTAATAATTTGTCTTTATTAAATTGATATTTATTAGAAAAAGCACACATTATCATTGCGGTCACTAATTTAACACAAATTAGCAGAGATGGGAAGTAACGAAGTACAAATACTTCAAATACTTCAAAGGGATAGTTCACCCAAAAATAAAAATGACCCCTTGATTTAAAATGGGCATCCATCCATCATAAAAGTAATCCATACGAGTCCAGGGGTTAATAAAAGCCTTCTGAAGCGAAGCCATGCATTTGTGTAAGAAAAATATCCATATTTAAAACGTTATATTAAAATAACTAGCTTCCCACAGACGGCCTACGTAAGTCGACTTACGGCAAAAGAGCAACTCTTGTATGATGTATGACGCCTCTCGTTGAAAAAAAAAATAGGGCTGGGCAACAAACTCAAGCCCCTCTTCTCTTATATTGAAATCCTCTGACATTAATCTTTAAAAATGCATGTTTTAGAAACTTCTAATTCGTGACCGGTGTTTTGTTTTGCTCTACCTTCAATACACAATGCGTCACTTTCACCGTAAATTAATGCGTATTGCTGTCGGAAGATAGTTATTTTAGTTAATAAAGTCGTAAATATGGATATTTTTCTTACACAAACGCATGGCTTCGCTTCAGAAGGCCTTTATTAACCCCTGGAGAGTATATGGATTACATTTATAATGGATGGATGCACTTTTTTGGGGCTTCAAAATCCTCCATTCACTGCCATTATAAAGCTTAAGAGCCAGGATATTTTTTTAATATATATAACTCCGATTGTATTCGTCTGACAGAATAATTGAGGCTGAGTAAATCATGAGGGAATATTCATTTTTGGTGAACTATCCCTTTAAGAAGATTTTTGTGGTATCAGAATTTTTTTTTTTTTTGTGTGTGACAACTTTAACTCCTTACATTTTTACATAAATATCTGTACTTTCTACTTTTTACATTTTCAAACCAGACTCGTTACGTAAGTTGTTTTTTTCATCTGTATTTGGTGGCATCTCTGATAAATCATGAATCGGTTCGTCTTGACTCTTGACTGGCAAACGCTCCGCCAAACGGTTTCTTTCCATCAGAGTACCGGTAATCAACGCGAGAGACTCGAGAACGGAGTGAAAATGCTCATGAATAGAGGGACAAAACTACTGATCGGTTCAGGACTTCAAGTGCAGGTCAGTTTCATCTGTAAACGGGCTATTGTAGTTGTGTCTAGTTAGGCATTGAACCGCTAGCATCTGTTAGCCGTACCCCACTCAAAATAATGATTGTGTTACTATCTGTTGGGAAGTTACAGAAGTAATTTAGCAGGCAAATATTCACATGGTTTTATAATAGGTTGAGAGGGAGCTAGGGCAGACAAAAACACAATCCTTACGAAAAGTAACAGTGGTTTTACTACATAGGCTAAAATCTATAGCCTTACTTAACCATGGTAACCACAAATGAACCATGCTTTTGCTACACAAACCATAGTATAACCATGGGATTTGTAGTAAAACTAATTTTACAAATGGTAGGCCTATTCAATCCGCCAAAACATAAATTTACAATAATTAAATCATAGTTAATTTTGACATACAAAATTTAGAAAACAGTTTTGTTAAATCTAGAGTATTTAAGTCATAAAACAATAACACATGGTTGTAATGTAATACATTTAACAAAAAATACATTTACATTTTGTAAACAAATAAAAATGAGGTGGTTGTTTTGCAACAAGGTGGAGACAGTTCTGTTTAAATAACAGTAGACATGCTGATGAAAAAGTGATAGGTACAAGAAAATGAGCAAAAAAAGTAAACACACACACACACACACACACACACACACACACACACACATGTTGTGTTTCCATGTTTTGTGGGGACATTCCATAGGCGTAATGCATTTTATACTGTACAAACCATATTTTCTATCCCCCTACAATGTCCCTGCCCCTAAACCTACTCACACACACACACACACACACACACACACACACACACACACACACACACACACACACACACACACACACACACTGCCCCTAAACCTACCCATCACAGGAGACATGCTGCATTTTACATTTTCAAAAAACATCACTTAGTGTGATTTATAAGATGTTTTCCTCATGGGGACCAAAAAATGTCCCCACAAGGACAAGGATTTTGGATATTGCCATCTTTGTGGACATTTTGTCCCCATACCGTAGGGATTACCAGTCCACACACACACACACACACACACACACACACACACACACACACACACACACACACACACACACACACACACACACACACACACCAAGTGACACAGAGATATATCAGGGAAAATGAAGAGACTGAAAAGGAAAATGGAAGTGAAGTTGCAGTTCAAGAGAGAACTTTTAATTATTTTGCACTTCCCCAGCCTAAGGATTTAACCCTTTTGTATCTGATGGCCATACAAATAATAGGGATATCCATAGTTTTAGAATTTATTGTAGGTGTGTGGATGGCCTGGGTGAGTGTGAGATTTCCCGGCCTGAAATTTTGTCCCAGTCCGGCCCGGTTCTACATAGTGGTTGTTCAGCCTGGATGCATTCATCATTAAAATTTGAAATGTATCTTAAATTAATGTACGATGTGAGGTCCGGTTATCAGCGTGACACTAAAACAGGTAGTAGTAATGGCTACTTTTACTTTTTGGTACAAGTCCGTACTTCGACTTTTACCAGAGTATCTGTACTTTTGCTTGAGTGTGTGTATTTTGCCATCTCTGCCAGTTACTGCAGCTTTAGGAAGGAGTTTCAGTTTTTGTTGAGTGTGTTTAGAGAAAAGCAGATGTGCGTTTTCTAAAAGATTTCTTTCTGAAGATACACTTATGGCAAAAAACTGCTCCAACATCAGCTTCTCGGCTCATACAGTAGGGCAGTAAATCTCCAATGATTTTTTGTTCGATTTTCTATAGATATATGAGCGACGTGGGCAGTTTTGAAATGTTAGACTAACAGGAAATCAATTTGCCTCAAATCATCGAGGAGAAATGTTACTGTTCACCAAATGTTATTTGTTTTTCTTGTGTTATGTCTTTTATTTTCTTTCACTTTCATGAATACACATCAGGCATATTCATGTAAATTACAGCAATAGAAGACATTGTAGTTAGTTTGTCCACTGAAAGCTTTACCAGCATCCAGACTGTGGCTTGTCAGATCAACTGTATATAAAGACAAATTATGTTGAATGCCACTTAATTGCAAATTAAAATTTTCAGAACATGGTCATTTTCTAGCTAGCGAATCGAGTGTAAGGAGCTAATTAGGAGCATTTCATTGGGAAAAATAGCTCCTCATTTTCAAGGATAATGAAAGTGAAACACTCTGGATTAATGGCACTATTTATCTTTTTTAAATTTCTATCTTTCTCTGCTGATGCCTGCCACCCCTAAGGAAAATATTCATAAAGCGAAATTGAAGTTGCAGCTTGATAGCATATTAAAATATTCTGAGTGCACATCACTTCTGCTTTGCACCGGCTGTAAACTCAAATATTCTTGATGAAGGTTTGAGTGTGCTTGTATGCAGATCATTTAGTATATATATAGTGCACAAGTTGTCATTTTTGGAGTTTGACAGACATGGTCACTTGTTCACTTATATGGTCGCTATACAAAACAGGTTCTGACAAAAGGGTGTATTTTCACAAACGTTTGTGTGTTTTGCATTAGTCTGACATCTAGAGGTTCTGTGTGATATTATTCTGCTTTATGAGAGTCTGAACTCATCTGGCTGTGGACCTGCTAACTGAGAAGGCTTCAGGAAGAGAGAGAGTACCTGTTTCAAGGTCAGGGAGGGGAATCTGTTCCTCTGAAACTTATGGCGAGGTGTCTTTACGAAGCGTCCTGTGCTTATACGATGAGCTCCGGAAGCCTGCCGTAAATTTGCTGCCGTTATTTAGCACCAACGATGAAACAATGTTTTATTTGGCCTGCAAGGACAAACTGGCACGTTTCAGTTTACAAGCAGGGTCGTATTAAATATGACATGATTATCTCACTGCATTTAGAAAACAACAGGGAGATAAAAGCATTTATTATCCTAAAAAAATGACACAACTGTCGGCTGCAGTGCATTTGGGTGTGTATGCAATTACTTTGTGAGGACAGGATAAACTTTTGTATTTTTGATTGAGTGTATTTTTGATTCTGTTACGAATAAAGGGCTGTCATCTGATTCAAAGCTACATACAAAAGATTACAAGCTCACTGTTTCAGATAAATTCTAATGTCTGTGTGGACAGTCAACGCAATTACCACACTGACGCTTCAAAACGCGTAAGAGATCTCAATGTTCTGAAAGACACGATCGCTTTATATGATGAACAGATTTAATTTAGGCTTTTATTCACATATAAACATTAATCTACTCACGGAAGCTTAAGCATGTTCGCTCATTGTAGGAGAACCAATGAGGTTCATTCTCGTGTTACGCAGCACATTTGAGCTTCAGCGAGAACCAATGAGGTTCATTCTCGTGTTACGCAGCACGTTTGAGCTTTTGCAAGAACCAATGAGGTTCATTCTCGTGTTACGCAGCTCGTTTGAGCTTCAGCGAGAACCAATGAGGTTCATTCTCGTGTTACGCAGCTCGTTTGAGCTTCAGCGAGAACCAATGAGGTTCATTCTCGTGTTACGCAGCTCGTTTGAGCTTCAGCGAGAACCAATGAGGTTCATTCTCGTGTTACGCAGCACGTTTGAGCTTTTGCAAGAACCAATGAGGTTCATTTTCGTGTTACGCAGCACGTTTGAGCTTCAGGAAGAACCAATGAGGTTCATTCTCGTGTTACGCAGCTCGTTTGAGCTTCAGCGAGAACCAATGAGGTTCATTCTCGTGTTAACTTACGCAGCACGTTTGAGCTTCAGCGAGAACCAATGAGGTTCATTCTCGTGTTACGCAGCACGTTTGAGCTTTTGCAAGAACCAATGAGGTTCATTCTCGTGTTACGCAGCACGTTTGAGCTTCAGGAAGAACCAATGAGGTTCATTCTCGTGTTACGCAGCACGCTTTGAGCTTCAGGAAGAACCAATGAGGTTCATTCTCATGTTACGCAGCACGCTTTGAGCTTCAGCGAGAACCAATGAGGTTCATTCTCGTGTTACGCAGCTCGTTTGAGCTTCAGCAGGAACCAATGAGGTTCATTCTTGTGTTACGCAGCACGTTTGAGCTTCAGCAGGAACCAATGAGGTTCATTCTCGTGTTACGCAGCACGCTTTGAGCTTCAGCAGGAACCAATGAGGTTCATTCTCGTGTTAACTTACGCAGCACGCTTGAGCTTCAGCGAGAACCAATGAGGTTCATTCTCGTGTTACGCAGCACGCTTTGAGCTTTTGCAAGAACCAATGAGGTTCATTCTCGTGTTACGCAGCACGCTTTGAGCTTCAGCGAGAACCAATGAGGTTCATTCTCGTGTTACGCAGCTCGCTTGAGCTTCAGCGAGAACCAATGAGGTTCATTCTCGTGTTACGCAGCACGCTTTGAGCTTCAGCAAGAACCAGTGAGGTTCATTCTCGTGCTACGCAGCACGCTTGAGCTTCAGCGAGAACCAATGAGGTTCATTCTCGTGTTACGCAGCACGCTTGAGCTTCAGCAAGAGCCAATGAGGTTCATTCTCGTGTTACGCAGCACGCTTTGAGCTTTTGCAAGAACCAATGAGGTTCATTCTCGTGTTACGCAGCTCGTTTGAGCTTCAGCGAGAACCAATGAGGTTCATTCTCGTACACGCAGCACGCTTGAGCTTCAGCGAGAACCAATGAGGTTCATTCTCGTGTTACGCAGCACGTTTGAGCTTCAGCGAGAACCAATGAGGTTCATTCTCGTGTTACGCAGCACGCTTTGAGCTTTTGCAAGAACCAATGAGGTTCATTCTCGTGTTACGCAGCTCGCTTGAGCTTCAGCGAGAACCAATGAGGTTCATTCTCGTGTTACGCAGCACGCGTTTGAGCTTCAGCGAGAACCAATGAGGTTCATTCTCGTGTTACGCAGCACGCTTTGAGCTTCAGCGAGAACCAATGAGGTTCATTCTCGTGTTATGCAGCACGCGTTTGAGCTTCAGCGAGAACCAATGAGGTTCATTCTCGTGTTACGCAGCACGCTTGAGCTTTGCAAGAACCAATGAGGTTCATTCTCGTGTTACGCAGCACGTTTGAGCTTTTGCAAGAACCAATGAGGTTCATTCTCGTGTTACGCGTCACGTTTGAGCTTCAGCGAGAACCAATGAGGTTCATTCTCGTGTTACGCGCCACGCTTTCAGCTTCAGCAAGAACCAATGAGGTTCATTCTCGTGTTACGCAGCACGTTTGAGCTTCAGCAAGAACCAATGAGGTTCATTCTCGTGTTACGCAGCACGTTTGAGCTTCAGCAAGAACCAATGAGGTTCATTCTCGTGTTACGCAGCACGTTTGAGCTTCAGCGAGAACCAATGAGGTTCATTCTTGTGTTACGCAGCACGTTTGAGCTTCAGGAAGAACCAATGAGGTTCATTCTCGTGTTACACAGCACAGTTGAGTTTCCAAGAACCAATCAGGTTTGTTCTTACGAGTCAAGCAGGTTCGGTTGAGCTTCTGTTTATGTTCGCTGATCAATATTTATGTGTGAATAAAAAGCCTATATTCAATCTGTTCATTATATAAGTCAATTTGGACTAAACCAGAGTTTTTATGGATTTTCTTATGCATTAGGGTTAGGGTTATTATCTCTTTATGAACTTTTTGAAGCATAAAAGTGGTATTTGCATAGCTGTCAATGGAGGGATAACAATTTCTCAGCATTAAAAGATCTTCATTTGTGTTTTTGAAAATGAATGAAAGTCTTATGGGTTTGAAACGACATGAGGGTGAGTAATGAATGACAGAATTTTTTTATATTTGGGTGAACTATACATACATAAATATATGAATTTCTGAATTAATTGTGATCAGTGCATGACGTAAGGGCGAGGGACGACTATAACCTTTATCTCTGTGGTTAGTTAGTACACAGGGTTAAGTTCGTCTTGCAAATGTGTCTTCATACTGAACAGAAGATGCCACACAAGAGCTGACACATACTGTAGAGAAATAGCCACTGTCACTCACCTTCTCCTGACAGGAATATTACTTACAGTCTGGTATAGTGTTATACGCTGCCCTGCCATCAGTTTGTAAATTAATAACATTTTTTTCGCCCATTTCAAGAACGTATGGCGTGCAAATTTATCATTCCTGAGCCCCACCACCTTATTCCCCCAAGGTTTGTCCGCTCGGTCTCTACTTAGAAATTCTGCATGCTGAAAACCTTCAAGTAGAACATATTGAAGTTGCTCAGACAAACCGGCCCTGTTTATGCGGGAGGAAGCAGATAGGCTGTCGGACCCCCAGCGGGCAGGTCCTGAATGGAGAGGAACGATCCTTTAAACTGCCGAGGTGATACCGCTGGATAATGTAGCAAATAAATCAGACAATAGGGTTGAATATTTCATTTCACATCCATATTCCTCATGGGCAGAAATGATGGTGAAATGTAAAAACAGCGATTGCGGCCCCTCTGGAGAGGGAGCGTGTGAGATGCTGTTTTGCTGTTTGAGGATAGAGGAGGTTTGATGGCCCTGCCTGAATCACATCCATCTCTCAGGCAGCTGGAATCGCATCTTTTAATGCAATTGCATGTGATCCCTGTGTCTCCACAGCCCTGAGAGATTTGCTATGCATTCAATTTTACAGGTTAAACCTTTTTGTTTTAAAGAAAGGAATAGCAGAAATACCATACAGTGGCCCTAAAACGCATCTTAACACTTAAAATAGTTGAATTTCAATGCATTAGACAACAAAATATTAAACAACAATTACGAAGATGCTGCTTGCTATGATATTGTCTAATATAGGAGTCTCCAAATTCAGTCTTGGAGGGCCGTTGTCCTGCAGAGTTTAGCTCCAACACCAAATAAACACACCTGAACCAGCTAATCAGGGGCTGAATCCCAAAAAGCCCCCTATACCCTTAAATAGGTCACCATTTGAGGGGACAGCCATTTTTAGTGGTGTCCGAAACCATAGTGGACGCTACTGAGTGTACTCATTCAATCCCACATTGCACCGCAATAACGAGTGTATAGCCCATGTACACACTGCAGTTATGGACTAGTAGTGTAGTGGACTAAAGTAGGGAATAGTGATTGAGGGTTTAGGGGGCGATTTCGGATTCAGACAAGGCACTAGTAGTAAGCCCCTGATTAGCTGGTTCGGGTGTGTTTAATTGGGGTTGGAGCTAAACTCTGCAAGACAGCGGCCCTCCAAGACTGAGTTTGGAGACCCCTGGTCTAATACAGTCATCTTCAGACCAGTTTTATTAAGCATCCTAGTGTTTTTGGGGCCACTTTTGGACATTACTTTTTACAGAAAATATTATATTGTTATGGACTGTAACATCTTGTGATCTATCACAATGAGTAACAAATTATTCAAAATAATTAAAATAAGACTTAAAGACACCCCAAATGTACCTGCAATTATAGAATATAGATGAAAATCATGATTTATTGTTGTCCGAATTAGTGTATTTTTTGTCCCATCATGTATCATTGTGTATTCAAAATATTATTTTTTTTCTTTTGGTAATATTTAATTTATTTAATTTATAAAAGCTCCAAATAGTAATTTTCCTCATTCTAAAACATTAAATTGTTTAAAAATAACTTGTATCTTATACAAATGTGTGTCCATATATCGTCTGTCAATTCTGTTACCGTACCATATACTTTGCCTTCAAATTGTTGGAATTATCTCCCACAACTATGTAAGATACAGGAAATGATGTCACTTTCTCTTTCTGATAAGAGCCGAAGCACTGAAAGGTATGTGTGCTCTTTTGAGAAAATATTTTAATCTAAAAAGTTATGCTAAAGAGTTATTTTAAAAATTATTTAATTAAAAGTGATTTCATTAGTGATGTGTGTTCTTAGCATTTATGCTAGCAAGTGGAGTTTTTGGCTAAAAAGTTTAAAATCGTCAATTCTGGTACCGTTGCCTAATTTGTCTGTAAAGAATTTCTGTTTAAATTTCCCTTCACTTTTTGAAATGCAAAATATATGTCCAATTATAGAATCACTCGCCTGTATTATATTTTGGATATTTAGATTTTTCAACTCTTTGATTTTCCGTAGTTTGTTTCAGAAGTTCTGCATAGTATATTTCAGTTCATGAAGAGGACTGTAATGTTGTAGTAGTTGCCACATTATTTATAACTGGCCAAATATTAATATAATTAATTTAAATAAATAATTTTATGATTTTGGCTTTCCAACCAAATGATGACAATAGCCGCGATTCCACCGCAGGAACTTTCCCCAGGAACTAGGAACTTTGAGGTGGTACTCGGTGTGTTTCGACCGCAGGGTCTAAATGAAGTTGCGGGTAAATATTTCCCCCTCAGATAGTCCCTGCTCGCGAGGTAGTGCTTTTTCAAAGTTCAGGAACTTTTGGGGGGTGTAACTTGGGCGCTGACCATGCTGATTGGTTGAGTTCACGCAGCATTTTATTTCAACTGGCATTTTTAAAAGTATCTTGCTCTTTACAAGTATTGCTCTTTCTGTCCGGTGGCGCGTGTTCGTCTCGCCATCTCACGGTCAATGTCCATAATAGCTGATAATAACATACGTTGTCTTATTTTAAATCTAGCTTTACACACTTAAAGCAGAATACGCTTTAGTATCAGTGCTCTCTTTTTCGCCGTTTTGTTAACTAGGCTAAGTTGCCTCTTTAGTAAACCAGTACATAACCAGCAAAAGCAGCGCTGCTTGAATCTCCTCCATACTTATTATTGTTGAATACAGTGTCACGCAAAAATTATTACTGTCCATCGGTGACTGGGAGGAGCAGTCGCGCGCAATCCTACATCACCGGACTAATAATTTGCCTAATCTTCACGGTACTTTAGACCGCGGTGGAAACGCAGACAGTAGCAGGTCTGGGGGGAAAAAAGTTCCTGTAAAAAAAGTTCCTGGTACAAATTGTTCCGGGTAATTTTGGTGGAAACGGGGCTAATATAAGATTTGAATATGATAGGGTGAAGAATGATTGGCCTTTTTTATCATCAACTGCCCATTTAAACACCGGTTTCTTTCAGAAATCTACACATAGAGGCTTAAAGTGAGCAGTTCTGCAGATGATGACATCATTTCCTCTGAACTCCGAGAGCCCTGATTCTTTTGCTTATCTCCGATTCACCTTCCCAGCTGCCCTCCTGCAATCTCTCACCTCCTCCTCATAAACCTTCAGCTCATTTTCCGCCATCTGCTTCAGCATCTGCTTAGGGGGCAGATAGAGGAATGAAGAAATGATCATGAAACAGTCCTCTTTCTTTCTTCTGGATCCTTCTATTATTCCCGCTCTTGTTTTTTCTCTCTGGCCTGTCTTGGGGGGGCTCGATGTACCCTCTGCTCTTAAGCCTCCTTTAAAGTTTAATTCAACGTTTAAACCTGAACACCCCTCCGACGAGGCGACTTACAAACAAGAAGAAAGGGATTTTTGCTTTTTCATTTGCTTGGGAGGGTCACTTCCTTTCCATGTCCAGTCCGTTTGGTCAGTAGGCACAGTCAACAGAAGGCACAATAGATCAAAAAAAGTGTTATTGTAATATTTGGACAAAAGCTTGGGGTGTTTTCAGAGAGGGGGCCAGCAGAACAGACCGTGTGGGCTTCCCAATCCAAAGCTTCCTCCCATTTTTCCCTTTGAGGGCGGCAGACAATGGGACAGAGAGCTTCAATGGTGAGGGGGGAACAGGCCCGTGAGGATTACACATTCTTGCGGAGGCCCTGGGTATCACTAATACCTCAGCTGTTTTTGGCAAACACACACTGAAAAGTTTTGAAAGTTGCGCATTTGGTTCGAATTACTTTCTGAATTTGATTCCAGCATCGTTTTTCATGCTGTATTTTTGGGTCAGAACCCAAAATATTGGCTCATATACAATACACGCTAAAAAATACTGGGTAAAAAACAACCCAAGTTGGGTTGAAAATGGACTAACTCAGCAATTGGGTTGTTTTAACCCTGCGGTTGGGTTAAATGTTTGCTTATAACAACCCAATTGTTGATTTAGTCCATTTTCAACCCATCTTGGGTTGCTTTTTACCCAGCATTTTGTTTGATTGTACATAGTGTAAAAGTTAGAAAAACTGTAAAAAATGTGCAATATAATTTAAGGTGAGACAAAAAACACCTTTTTTCATGCATCTGTCAATTTTTTGATTTTTGGGGCTTTTTGCTTCTCATAAAGTGTATTTTTCAGACTAGTGGAATAAAAACTTCCAAAATACATGTTTAAATTAATCTTTTATCTATTTGCATCTGTAGATTTCAGTTATAGTACATATCTTTAAAGGCCGTTTCTCAAAATGAGTTTTTATTCATATCTAAATTCTGAAGGTTTTGTTCATATATAATTTGCCTGATTTTATACATTTTATTCCTAAAAAAATGAAGAAATTTTTTTTGGTTACATTTCATATTATTGTGGTAGTAGTTACATTACTTGCTCAAATAAGTACTGAGTGTTATTAATGAACTAGAGTAGGGTTAGGGTTTGGTTTATGGTTAGTTATATGCATTATTTTACTGTTATTACTATAGTAATTAGATGTAGTACAGTGATATATTAGTTAATTTCTTTACTCTCTTCACATGGTGTGCC
Organism: Gobiocypris rarus; assembly: GCA_023029165.1. Taxonomy (NCBI): domain Eukaryota; kingdom Metazoa; phylum Chordata; class Actinopteri; order Cypriniformes; family Gobionidae; genus Gobiocypris; species Gobiocypris rarus. Next base: position 32,813,285 of record CM040920.1, read on the forward strand.
TTATACTCTTCTACACCATTATCAATGTTAAAACTGCTTTTGCTGCTTATTATTTTTTGTAATAAACTGTGATACCCTACTTTTTAAAAGTTTAGGGTGAGTAAATTGATCATTTTATTCAGAAATGACAAATCTTTTATAAAGATTTTTTTTTAAATTTGTATCTTTAAAAATATATTTTTATTCAATGTTGTTCTTTTCATATTCATTAAATAATCCTGAAAATGGGTTTGCAAAATTGATAATAATCAGAATAAGTAATGTTTTTTTGTGCAGGAAATCATATTAAAGCATATCAGAATGATTTCTGAAGGATCATGTGACACTGAATCACATGTGGCAGCTTTGATTATATTTTAGGTTTAGGTTTATTTTAAAATATATTCACATAAAAAAACAGCCTTATTAAAATTATAAAAATATTCTACAATGTTACAATGTTACATGTTTTTACTGCATTTATGATCAAACAAATGCAGCCTTGGTGAGCAGAAGAGAGTTCAAAAACATTAATAGACAGGTGGTTTCCAGGGAGTGAGTGATTAGAAGATTAAATGAAATGGTACATTTACGTCAAGTGGAAATACTGCTATTTTAAAAACTAATGGCATATGCAGTTTCTATCAGTGTTAAAAGTTTAGCATTGAGTAAAGTAATGGAATCCTTGGAAACCAGAGTGACGTTTTGGTGATGCTGGATAAAATTAGCATTGAACCGATGTACTTACATGGCCATTTGTTTAGCAAACCCTGCTAAGTTTCAGTTCTTTCTTTGCAGTCTCTCTCTCTCTCTCTCTCTCTCTCTCTCTCTCTCTCTCCCCAGGGCCAGCTTCATAATTGTGATGAGGAGGAGATGCCTCTGGCGATTCCTGTGCAAATAAATAAAAGCTGACATAGTCCTTTCTGCAGATCCTCTCTCTGCCTCTGTGCCCCCTCGTGAGATTACCCTGCAACAACAATTATTCCAAATGTCAGTGATTCGTGCCCAGAGGGCCTCAGGCAAACGAGGATTAAATCTTTAACACTGTGAGGAATTAAAATATGCTGCTCTAGACGAGGTGACACGAGGCGGTCTTCGCCATCAGAGGTGCTTTTGGCTGAGTGGTGTTTTCCTTTCCTAAGTCGGACATTATGTGCAGTGTGTTACTCCCCCTGATGGCTGTTAACCCCGCCGTAAGAGGGCCAGTGTGTTTGATCGTGAGCGGAGACAGTCATGCGGTCAGAGGAGAGAAGAAAGACCGGGCCCGGCTTTGACGTACAGGCATCACATGACCAAAGTTTGTGCAGTTTAGTTCAAACCAGTAAACATAATTGTAATTCAACACAGTGAATGCCTTCTGGGAAATGAAGTGTTCTTTCATCCCGATCCGCAAAAGTTTACTGAAATGGTTTACTGCAGTTCAGAGATTATGCAAATGTTGAAATGTTAAATTTCTGTGTGTGTAATCTCATCTGCAAGGCATATAAATCTTCAAGGGTTCAATCTTCAATTCTGAATGACATACAACCCAAGGTGATTATTACATACAAGTAAATGCATAAATATGCTACTATACACATGACATTCACACTGAACTGAATCAGCACTGAGTAGAATTGAGCTGAATAATGACACTATTGTCTTGTTGGAACTGCTTTTTCAGATCAAATGTGTATTGTTTCATTAGCCCATGATTTACTCGCTCTCAAGTCATCCTAGGTGTGTATGACATTCTTCTTTCAGACGAATAAAGTCGGAGTTATATTTAAAAAGTCCTGGCTCTTCCAAGCTTTATAATGGCATTGACTTGATGTTTTTTTTTAAGTCCATAAAAGTGCATCCATCCATCATATTACTGTTTCCGGCATTACGCAATTTGACTTGTGGCGAAAGAGTATCTCTTGAGTCTTGAACCCTTGATGCGTGCGAGGAACGCAGAAGCGCAGAGGATAGAGCAAAACAAAACACCGGTCATGAATTAGATTCTAAAATGAGAATTTGGTGGAGGATTTCGATATAAGAGAAGAGGGGCTTGAGTTTGTTTCCCAGAACTATCCACGAGAGGCGTGAAAGCTCTTACTCTTTTAGTGCAAATCGACTTGCGTACCGCTGACCACCGGAAGCTCGTTATTTTAGTCAAAAAAGTTTTAAATATGGATGTTTTTCTTACACAAACGTGCCACTTTGCATCAGAAGGCCTTTATTAACCCCCCGGAGCTGTGTGGAGCAGTTAGATGATGGATAGATGCACTTTTATGGTCTAGTCAATCCCATTATAAATCTGGGAAGAGCCAGGACTTTTTTAATATAACTCTGATTGTATTCGTCTGAAAGAAGAATGTCATATACACCTATAGGATGACTTGAGGGTGAGTAAATCATGGGCTAATTTTCATTTTTGGGTGAACTATCCCTTTAATAGGCCTAATGGTATTTTTTTCCTGTTTATTACTGTGGTGATGCTTTATGCCTGGTACGGACTGTGCGTTTTGGGCAATCCTGTAAGATCATTACAAATCCCACTGGATGACATGGATCTAATTAACTTGTATGTAGACTGTACGATGATGAGACCTGTTGAATCGTAGACTATTATGCAAGTTAGTATAAAAGAATAAAACGTCATCTGCATGCTGTAGTGGAAAAACAAAACAAGATGATCCCACTTTGGCAATTGTGTTTTTTATGTACACTGAAAAAAAGAGGAGGAAGCGAAAGAGGAGAATATGGTCTCGGTCATGGCTAGGGAAAAGAGGCCATGTTTTAGCACCATGTTGTGTTGATCAATACCCCATTTTATGTTGCATTTTTATTGGCTAGTCAGTAGATGTAGGTCGTATAGCAGCAAACACGCTATCTGGGTTTCCATCCAAACGTGAAGCGAATAGGGGTTTAATGATGCCCTCATGTCACGATTCGATACATATCACAATACTGAACTCACGATACGATATCATTGCGATACTCCAAGACATATGGGAAAAGGTTGACAAAAAATTTACTGTTGATTAAAATGCTAAATTGGGCATTACATTGGGGGTGGAAATGAATAGGCTTGCACTCAGTCACTGACTAGATACAGTCCCTGACAAAAGTCTTGTCGCGTGTGTACAAATTGAACTGAAGTGCAGCTGAAATATATTTCTCATCAAGATTTTTTTACAAGAAATGGCTCATTTTAATCCCAACAGCTTTTGAAATAATGTTTCAGTGCAAAATGAAACTGTCAAAAAATATTCTAATATTCACAGCTTGGTAAAGCCCATTGAGTCACTTTTTGCAAAAACATAAATGTTGTCGCCTTGTCATAAGAGCTTCACCTGTGACTAATAATGGATCAATTAGATCTCAGGTGTGTATAAAAAGAACCCCAGTACACTAGACCTTCACATCAACTGCAACTAGACCTCTGCAAACATGCCTAAGATTCACCCTGAGACTAAAGTTTTGATTATCAAGAGGCTGAAGACCAGATCCACTGCTGATGTGGCAGACACCTTCAAAGTGTCTCAGCGTCAAGTAAAGAGGATAAAAAAAAGATTTGAAGAGACTGGAGACATTCACACTCTATGTCAGAGGCCACATTTGAAATGTGGTGCAACATCATTGACACCATCAGCGGAAACAGCCAAATAGTCACATGGGTTTAATGTTCGCTATACGTCAGAATTTATTTGGAAAATGCATTATAATCTCCCATTATTCGTATTAACTCTTTTTCACAAGTCAAAAACCACAAGTAAGTGTAACACTTTTTTGCTAAATTTGGCGTTTCTGATGCGATACTTCAAAACAGGGTGATGGAAAAGTAGCTACTGTGAGAGGATCATGCAAAATATCAGACATTGTCAGAAATTATTGATGGCTATCTTTGGTTGCAAGACTGTGAACCTCTCTCTCTGTTTGACTTAGACCACCATTAAGAGCCCTGACCTCAGAAATCACCACGATTGGTCATCTTTCGTCTGGGACAGCCCAAAACCGTACACTGTGTACCAGACATTAAAACCAAAATCTGTTTTGTGTGAACTAAAGCACTTGTGACTTGATCTAACCTATAGGCCAGGTTTAAAATGCAAAACTCAATTTGATACTAAAATGAACTCTCTATCCAGCGGGGAATCATGTAGAAATTTCACATATGATCACACCTATGATTCTCACCACTTTAAATGCAAAGTTATGCAGACATGAAACCCATATAAATCATGAAATAATCTGTTGTTACCTGCAAATAATAATTAAATAATATCTCTCCCTTAATACATATATTCAAAGTGAGAAAATTATGATTTTTTGCAAGTCAGCAAACTGTAAGGTTGGATGAATAAACGGGCAGTTTGCGCAGAAGTGCCCAGAAGTCATAAGCATTGTTAATTACCTTGCTCAGCCAACCTCAGTGTGGACTTTGCTGTTTTAAAGAAATCAAGGCAAAGGTGCATATCCTTGTGAAATCATCCAACTAGTTTCGTAATGACCTAATCTTCCAACAAAATAGTAAGTTCGCCATTATAATAATCATTATTTTATTAGCAAGTAATGGCTCCTGTTTGCACAGTAACATAACATCGTGGATGCGAGCCGTCCCAGATCCTCTTATCAAGAGACAATGAGAGTGTGTCAAGAGTTCAAGTGCTGTCAGAGGAGGTGGAACGCTCCGTATATTGAGAATAAGTGTGTGGAGAGGCCTGTTTTCCATTTTAATTGTAAAACAGATAAACGCTAAACACTCCTCAAGAATAAATGACTTCTGAGTAATTATTGTCTAATAGCTCTCCTCCCTCGGGAGCTGTTTACGTGGCCCAGATGGCTACCAAAATGGGATTTAGGGAGAAAATTGACAACATTATTCACCCAGGCATTATCAATTACCTGGGTATCAATTGTACTGTAATCAAGTTGAATATGAGGAGGGATTCTAAGAGTCACCGTAATTAAACCTTTTTGAGACTGTGGACATTTGGGTGTCGTTCATTATTGAGATTTATAAGGCAGCGCAGGACAGCCCTACTTCTTTTGTGCGTAATGGATGAATGTTGAGCAGAAGACACGGATAGTCCATAAAGAACAAAGACAATGGCTTTTATGTGCCGTGTACGGGCTCCATTACCACGGACAGCTTCGGCAGGGCAAAACATAGCCGCCGCTATTAAACCAAAGTACCACAATTCCCCACGAGCATTGCCGAGAAGCTACATTAGATCCTGGTTTAGTAGCCTCATTAGAGAGGTTTAATTAACCTACTCAACTCAAGTGTGACTTTCATTTTCCAGAGAGCTAGGTGCGCTATTTGTGTTTTATGCCATACTGTAGCTCTGAATGATCATGACGATAATTCTAACCTGTAATGGCTTTAGTATGATAATGTCTTATCTTCTGCGGCATTGAGATGGAAATCTCTCAGACTGACTGATTTAGCATTTGTGTGTTTTTGTTCTGTGTATTGTTGCCCCATTTTTGTTGAACTGCTCCTTTAAAGGGCTCCTATTACGCCCTTTTACAAAGTCTTGATTTTGTTTTTGGGGTGTAATATGCTTACATGCTTTAAACATTATTTTTCACATCTTTTACATTATTACAGCACCTCTTCCCCAGTCTGGCCCAAAGTATCCAGTCATGCCGTTTATTTCCTGTTTCGATGAAATATGCTGTGATTGGTTAACTGGCCCAGTGTGTTGTGTTGTGTTGTGTTTGTGTGTTTAGGAAATATCACGCCATATCCGCAAGTTTCATCTGCTCAGGTGTAAATTTCCCTAAGGGGAGGTGAACAGTCTTACAAAATCTACATTAAACACACTCTATCAGCACTAATGTTGGCTAGCAGGCGAGCGCAGGCAAAACTTTGCCCGTTGTTTATATCATAGCAACAGCATAAAACTTATAATTGGAACTGTTAATAGATAACACAACTAGAAATAATGAGACATACTTACAATTTGTGATCCAACAACTACAGATGGTACAAAGTGGGAACTGCTCAGTTTCAGGAGAAGCTTTAGTGCGTAGCCTCATTGTACTCTGTTACAATGTAAAAAATTGTGCTCAGTCAATCTATGAAGTCGAAGTGAAAAATCCATGTTGGGTGAACAAGTTCTACGTCTGAAAAACTATATGCTTGCGCAAAATGCTCTTGAGAAAAACCGTTTGCACCACTGCGCCAGCAGAGCCAAACCAGCCGTGCTGAAGAATGAAACAAACATTCCCAAGAGAATGGAGATATTCATCGTCGTCACAAGGCGTTGGTGAGTATTGAGCACTGAAATTATTCTCCAGAGTGTTGCTTTATGACCCGGTATGAAGTTTAAAAGACATTTTGTTGAATCAGGAGTTCATGCATTCATTGGTTTCATGAGTGTGTTCTCGGTTACCACATAATTATCTAATGGTAGCCAATAGTTTTATTTTCCTCATGTCTTATATGTCTACAATAATAGGTAATAAGTAAATTAAGTAATTTGTGTGATATATCCGGCATGCGACTGTTGAACACGGTGGCGTTAGATTGGCGGCGGCCTCTCTCAGGGCTCAGTTGCCTTTCAATATCAAACACGTCAAGCTCGTGATTTTCTTATTCGTCCATTCATTCGTCTCATCCTCATAATATAATAAAGTAACTTCTGTTCTGTCACTTGCCAGATGTGATGCAGGGGAACTTTTATCATTAATGTTATTTTTATTTGCAGGCCTTTAGCCTATACTGTGCAGCTTTTTCTTCACCAAATCAAGACAGCAGAAGTTATGCAGAAGACTTCTTGTATGTATGTGAGTTTTTACTTATTGAAAATAATGTATTTTCACCAAATATCCTATGTTGGAATTGAATAAAGGAATTTGATAAAATGTCGAACCTGTTGTCTGTGTTCATTTTGCTTAATATATTTATGTTTTTAGTCATTTTTGTATTTTGGGACAGTGAGAAATAAGCAATTGTTACTACAATTTAAAATATTTAATTGGCCAAATTTCTGTGAATTAAATTGTATCAATTTACAGAAATTCAATTTAGCAAACTGAAAAATTTAGATGTGACCAGTCACTAGAAAATTTTAAATTGGAGGAGCTGAAATTTTTTACAGTGTTGGTAAAATAAATTTTTCCATTGGGTCAACATATTATTTCTAACTGAGCCCATGTTAACAGACTGTTGCCACAATTGATAAAATTAAATTCACATAAATTCAATTTGGCCAATTGAAAAATTTAGATGTGACCGGTCACTAGAAAATTTTAAATTGGAGAGACCTGAAATTTTTTACAGTGTGGGTTCTGGAAGCTGTTCTTTATAAAATGTGCAGCACACAGATAAACGTTGGGGTTGTAATGTTGTGTTTAAAGTGTATAAAATCAATTGCAATCACTCTCGTGACGCTTAGGTAAGGTCAAACAAATGGAAAATGGAAAGGTTTTGGAAACGGGTTTGAAAAAAAAGCATCTCTTTGACATCGCGACAACACTGTTCTCTAGCGCAGCTCAACCTGGCGTGTGTTTCCCGTACGGTTAACTACCATAGTACGTTGCATCGTTGAAGAAATCAGCAGTCATGACTGTTGATATGAAATGAAATCATATTGTCGCAAATCTGTCACGCAGGTGTTGGAGTAATTACTTCAAATGAATTATTTGAGCTTAAATTAATGCTATAAATTATGGACATGGCACCTGAGGACTAATTCTTATTTTTCTCATGCAGTCTTGCTTTATTTCCCGATTCAAATAGGCTCTTTCTTACGTACTAGAGCACGTCCAGACATGCGCACTCTTCAAAAAAGGTGCTTTAAATCTCTTGACAAACTAAAAGACGTAAATGACATATGCATGTGTTCGAAATAAAAGATATAGATTGTACTGGAATGTCAGCTTGCTTATTTTGCTCAAGAAAAGGATTTATTAAGTCCACATGTCATGCAAACAAAAAACTCTGCTTCTAATCACAGGTCGAAAGATGTCATTGCAACCACACAAGTTTGCGATGCTGTTTGCAGATGTTCGTTGAAACTGGTTTTGGGAAACACCGGCTGGTTGAACTATGTTGATAACGACGGAACTTGCGACCATAGTTGGCCAACGATGCTTTTGGGAAACGCACCTCAGGCCTTGGCTTGAAACCCTTTTTGTGTATTCTATGGGCGGAGATGATTAAAATTAGATCTTTACAAGATCCGGAAAAAGTGCATTGTAGTCCAAATGAGTTGGTTGTTGTAGTTCTTGGGAAGTGGATTCTGTTAAATAAAATATCTTCCTTTGGAGTGGACATTGAGCTTTGTAAACTGGCTGATCTTTTTAAGGCTCAAACTGCGACATTACACACTGACTAAAGTTGAAAAGGTGGAAAAGTATAATGGGACCCCTTTACTGACTGATTGGAACCACAACTCTAAATGCAAGAGGGTGTGTTTGATGATTGTAATAGGATTTTTAAAAACATTAAATATCATAAGGCACTTTTACCTAATTCCAATTTGTGGTTAAGTATTCTGGCCATGTTGGGTCTGTCTTGCTCAAACAAACAAACAAACAAACAAACAAACAAACAAACAAACAAACAAACAAACAAAAGCAGATTGCATTTCTGTGTGGTGCCAAAGTGGTTCAGAAAACCAGCCTATCACAGAATAACAGAAAGTGTTCAAGTGGCCTTTTTATTTAAATAGTTTGTCTAGTGTGGTGCATTAGTTCATCAAATATAATCCAAACATATTGATGACACTGTTAAATCCTTATAAATCTAAACGTTTCTCATTAGATTTGTGAACCTGAGAGCACAATTAGACCCCGAGATCATAATTCCTTTTAATTTCCTCTTGACGTGGAGAGGTTTCTAGTTAGTTAATTAAAATCATAGCAGTGTAAATGATTTGTTCAGGGCTTTTGACAGTGATATATATTACACCCTTCATCCTCAGTTGGTCTGACTGGCTAATTAATCAGTATCATTTATGCAAGAACATTATGTGTTATAACTTGATTTATCACAACAGTATGGCTGTGGTATCATTATAGGCATTTAACGGACAAAACCCCAGATGATTGAAAATACTTGCTTCAGATCTATCCTAAAGTCTGAGTTTTTCTTTACCTTTCTATATATTTTATCTATCAAATATTCAATGTTTCTCTATACACGTAGGGACTGACATCATAAAGGTCTTCTTATTTTTACTAAACTGACCAATCCTATTGGATATTCAAATGACGCAACATTGTCTGCTAAATTTGTCTCTTTCCGTATGTAACTGCTATAGAAATCATACTGTTAAATATACACGATCAGGCACAACATTATGACGTGAATACCACTGATTGTGTCTTCACCTGTTAGTAGGTGGGATATGTTAGGCAGCAAGTGAACATTTTGTCTTCAAAGTTAATGTGTTAGAAGCAGGAAAAGTGGGCATGTGGAAGAATTGACAAGGGCCAAATTGTGATGTTAGACGACTGGGTCAGAGTATCTCCAAAACTGCAGCTCTTGTAGGGTGTAGATATCATTTAATTTTTGCGAATGAAAACAAGGCGGTGAGGTTTAAACAAATCTGTTCTAATGTTCCATTTTCAGGTGTTTTTGTCCCCAGGAATGGTTTTGAAAAGACATTTTCAATGTAATGCCAGGCTCAGCGATCAATAGTAAAGTAAAAAACGTTATGACCTATTGAACACTGTAGAAATACTTCCCACAGTATATAGAAAATATAAACCGCATGGGGGCATACAGGGGAATACAAATGAAGTGAACCCTCATGCATGGATGAAATAAACCTTATAAGAACCAGTTAAAGAGGTCTGTCTCAGTGCGAGTAACTGGAAAACAGAGCATTAGATCTCTGACTGCTCAACTGACCGTGTCTCCGCATCATGAGTCACTTCTGTAGGGAACTTATCAAAAACTCCTTCTGTATCAAAGCAGTCCAGCGCCATCCATCTTGATGATCTCTCTAAGCATTCTAAGCACATATTGTTGATATGTCATAATCAATATAGAGTTGTCCTTGTTGTGTGTGTGTGTGTGACCTTGTGTTTGGAACTGTCCCGTTCTGTATTGTGTGGCCTTGAGCTCATGAACACATGCTCAATCACCTCAGCAACCCTTCAAGTGACCCGACTACAGCTGTGACACCTTTTCTACCGTCTCTTTTTGTATGAGGCACCTTAGAGACTGATGGCTTGACAGGAAAATGGAGGAATTTATCTTCCTTTGTTAGCTTTGCTTCAGGGGCTTTCGGTCTTGCAAGAAGAACTTGATATAACCAAACTGAAAAAGCAAAGAAAGATAAATGAATTGAATGAGCATTCCAGGCTTTTATCATTAATAGTCGTATAGTTGTTATGAATGTATGTGTAAAAAAGATTTCTGCATATATTTAAGTTTTTGAGGAAGTTTTTGAAAGGTAAGAAGCATGTTTAGCATGTTTTTCTTTGACAAGGTTTTGCATTGTTAATAAAACAGAATAATACAATAATATATATGATCAAATTTGTAGTGGTACAAAGTATGCATAGCATGCCTGTTTGCAAAAAGTAAATGTTTTCTTTATTCAGAAGAAAAAAATTACTGTATTTAGAGCTGAAAGCTTTATAATGAAAACCTAAGGGCTGCACGATATATAAAACTGATCAAAATATTGCTAATGTACTTGCCATAACTTCATGATTTTAATACTCCAAAGATTACAAAAAGTCCAAGTTTTAGGCTCATGACTGTTACATATGTGTGATATGCTTAATGTTATTAAATGCAATAAGTGAAGTACTCACGCACGCAGAAAGCCGCCTCTCAGACAGCGTGCAATCCTGAATTCGCTTATATGGCCAAATACTAGGGGTGTTTAAATTAATCGATTCATTGCTATGTGGACATGGACGATTCTGCATCGATGCAGTAATAGACCATAATCGATTATAGCCTACTAACGTTTCTCTGACGTCAATTAAATAGGCGCTTCTTGCGATAGCGTAAAATGGCAGAGGGAGGTGAAACATAAAAATGAGTCATAAAAAAATACACCCACTATTTTAACATTTACAGCGTGTAAGCGTGTGTATGTGAGTGTGTGAGCGTGATGCTGCATGCGTGAGCGCTGTTGTAACTTAAGTACACTACTTGACAGTTTCATGCACTTTTAGTATTTACTAGTGTTTCAAACGCTGCATTTACACTGCAGGTCTTGATGCACAATTCCGATTTTTTTTTGGTGACCCGTTTACATTATATTTTAAAAGTGACCCGTATCCTATATTTGCATTTACACTATACACTGGCGAAACAGCCTAAGATGTTCTGACCCGGAAAAGGAAGTTAAACGGCGCGATATGCAATGAACGCAATGGATGCTGACGAAATTATTATTCAATGTTTTGCTTGCAATGATCTTTAAAGGTCTGCAAAACATTGCTCTCGCAAGGCAGAGAAAAAAAAGGAGAGCCCTTATTGCATGTGATCGCAGTTTGTGTCCACTGGAGTTGACGTCATTCGCCTCCATCCCTTTTTCAATAACGTACGACTCACGTTTACTGGGAAATATCCGCTGGGAAATTTAACCGCTTACATGGCAGACGCAAATGCAGGTATCCGAATCATACCGGATTTATTACCCCATATGCGTGAGGCCTGAATCCGATCTGAGGATATCGAAATTCATGCGTTTTTTTTCCTGCTTACATGTTCACATGTCATATCCGATCTCTGACACGTGAGAGGGAAAAATCTGAATTGGGTCACTTGAACCATGCAGTGTAAATGGTGCCTAAATGCTCTTGTCATCTGCTCTGTTGAGACTTAAGTTGTGTTTGAAGTGTACTTTCTTGGAGCAGATAAAATTAAAAGGCAGTTCATATTTATCTGACTGCTTGTATTCATTGACAAAAATGTAGCAATGTGCAGTAATGGACGCAACGCAGCATGATCCACCGTGATATCGAATCAAAACGAATCGTTGACAGGATAATCATGATCGAATTGAATCGTGAGACCAGTGCCGATTCACACCCCTGCCAAATACACATACAAAATTATTCAAAATTCCCGTCTCTGTGAGTATTTACGTAAACAGTCAGTTATGTCTTAAGTGGACTAAACAGTTGAGAAAGAAAGCACATGTGTAATAATATATTGGATCCGTGCACTAGCCTAATAAACCTGCTTCCGTCTGTTCACTTATGTTAATCAAACAACAAAACACAGAGAAAATCACTCACTGCTCTTGACAGAATCATTCTGCTTTAATAAGGATCAGTGTATATTTAATACATACAATGCAGACTAATCAGTGTTTTTTCTTTTTACATTTGATTATTACATTTCGGTTGTTAATAAACCTAATGTAGGCATCCCTGAAACCCTAAACCCACAAAAAGTAATGACACTTACTTTTTATGTAATGCTACAGTAAAACACTGCTGTTCACTTTCAGAAGTGGCAGGGATCCTTTCTTCTCACAAAATGAATGTGAAACATGTATGTTGGATATATCATTAAATCATTGCAGCCCTAAACTAAACATAATTGAACACTTAGCAGAATAGTGAGTTATGTGAAGGTCTCGTGAGCAGTAGAGGATGTCTCACGGGCGTTGGGAGGGGGCCAATGACAGAAGAAGGTGCAGTGCAGATGAGGTCAATAGCAGTGTGGGGTCACCCAGGCCTCGCTGGTGTGGGGCGTTGGGCATGCATGGGTGATCCAGGACAGAAAGGGTGATTACAGCATGATTTGTTGGCCTTCGATAGGTTGTGCCTCTCCCTTGAAGGCCAGAGCAGGCTCTCAAGAGCATTGAGCAGTACTATTGTACTGTTATTTATATAGCCAACTATCAGAGTATTTATTTTTTAGTTTTAAGTCTATTTAGGTTTTAGTTTTTTATTATTTGCCGTTTTTTAAAATATTTCTAATTGGATTTAATCCAATATCTTTGGATTAAAATTTCCAAAAACTACTAGAACAATGTTATATATTTTGTTGACTTGTGCAATTACATAATCAGTAACCAAGGAAACTAACAAAAGAAAACAGGCGAACCGTTTTGCATGACACTGTTTTGGGCATTCATTTACACGACAATGCATTTTAGGAGCCTGAAAATGCTAACTTTTGAAAATGCAGGTTTTTGAAAACTATACTGTCTTATTCACGCAGGATATCGGCGTTAACGCTTGACAGAGGGCGTGTCTGAAGCGTGGTGCTGACGTGACATCATAGTGACAACAGCCAGTCATATTGCTTTTCCGGTGTTGCATGAATGCAATTGGTTAGTGTCTGTCCTAGGGTATTTGCATAGGCGATCTGATTGACAGATGCCTGCGTTGGCGCTTGAAAAGTTGAAAATGAACATTGATGACGTCACTAATTCAATAAATCAGAAGCGTTGACGCACCGTGTGAATGCAGCATAAGCGTCTACATGTAAAAAACATGTGAATTTGTGTATTACGTGTTCAGTCTATAAGCTTGTAGTGTTTCTTTACAGTGACATCGCCAGCTACTTGCATGACATGCATAAAACTGCGTTTTTAATGATTTTGACAATGGTCCATAAACAAAAATGCGAAGAATCCAAACCCATATAAAGGTAAGAATTCCCAAGCTGATCTTTTTCTTATAAAGAAAGTACAAAGTAGCTCACCAGTAGCTTTCATGAGACGAATGTTTGTCGATTATTTGGCATTTTGAAATCTGCAATAAACTCTTACCAGCTGAGTTTCAGTTCAGAAATGAAATACCAGTTTATAATGTGGCCCGTGGTTCGAGACAGCTGAGGTGTGTGCTGATTGTTTTGGGAAGATCTCCTCTGGGCTGATGGACCACAGTAGTGCTCAGGTTCTCTCGGTCATGTAATTATCTGACAGCTCTTGATAGGAATCAGTGACAGCCCACGGCGGAGTCTCTCTATATCAGCACACATCTGCGCAGGTATCAGGACTTCAGATTAACTCCGAGGCGTGATCTTTTCTCTGTCACTTACCTCTAGACTGAACGCTTGAAATGTCACGCATCAGATCCCCTCAACTGCCCATTACTACAGTGAGGGGGAAGCCAGTCGTATCAGGGTCTGAGAAATGGAGTGATCTCTATATTCAAGGCTCCGTCGCTGCAGCCGCCCTCCACAATCTTCCGCCAACTCCGTCAAGAGAGACACTCAATTGCTTTTGAGAAGTTAAGGGTAATCAGTAGCAGTGATCTTCAGATTTTCTTATTATACATTTGGAGGACAAAGTTGTTATTTTTCAGCTTTTTTAAATTGTTTGTTACTTATTGTCATGGATCACGAGATGTTACAGGTCATAAAATTATGATATTTTCGGTAAAAAGTGTCTTATGTAGCTGTAAATCATGATTTCTTGTCTGAATTAGTGTATTTTTTTTCAATGATATATCATTGAGTAATCAAAAAAAAATTTTTTTTGCTTTACTTTTCTTTTGGTTTATTTATTTATTTATTTTTTATTTATTCATTTTTTTTTATTTATAAAAGCATTAACTAGTCATTTATTTGTACAGCATTAAATTGTTTACATTTTACAAAAATGTTCCCATAAATAATGTGTCAGTTCTGTTACCTTACCATACTTTGCCTTTAAAATTGGTGGAATAAGTTAAATACGATACAGGAAATGATGTCACTTTCCCTCACCGATAAGATCCGAAGCAATGAAATATATGCGACATGCTCTCTCTAAAAAAATATTTTAATCTAAAAAGTTCTTACACCAAGAGTTATTTTGTAAAACGTCAAAATTGTTACCACAACACCAAAAGAAAACCAGATTTTATCACTGATCACACTGGTTGTTTAAAAGTCTTTTAATCATGATTTCATTAGTGATGTGTGTTCTTAGCATTTACGCTAGCAGGAGTTTTTGGCTAAAAAGTTTAAAGTGGTCATTTCTGTTACTATCAAACTCTGTTACAAAGGTAGAGTAACAATGTTGACGGCATGTAACATAACTATAATTTTAACTTGTCAATGATTCAAATTTAACATGTTTTCAATAAGATACTGAAATGAGTTTGTTAGTGAACAGTTTTCTTAACTTTTGGAAATGCAAAATGTATCTCCAATTATACTAGAATCACTCCCATGTTTACAGCGTGTTGTCATGCAGGTCAGTAACGAAAGCTTGTGTAGAGCAAAGCTCCGCCCCCTCATTATGCAGTCAAGGTGAAGATTTAAATATCACTCAAGCGCCACACAGTGTTAAGGAAAATATGCAAATGAGCGCATATCCATCAAAGAATGTTTCTCTGTTGGCAGAAAGCTATTAATTTTTTTTCATCAGTTGCTGACACTTTAACGTATACATCACCCTCAGATTGTAAATGATTTTTTTTTCTTGTACGAGTTCTCTCTCCTTATTGACGTGTTATATTTTCTTTGCGCATGCATCTTGTTATTGTTCTAAAGTTTCCCTGTCTAGTGTGCATTAGTGCACCCTGATTGAAATTTTACCGACAAACTGAAATATGACTCTGTGTTTAATGGAAAAAATAATTACACGTCAGGTGAAACAAAGCATGACTCATAGTTACCGAGGAAAGTGACTAGAGACACGAGCCAGCAACGAGGTCAACAAGCACACACACACACACACACACACACACACACACACACACACACACACACACACACACACACACTCACAATTTACATGCTGTTCTTGCTCACTATCTGCTGAACTACTTAATATAATTTCATAAACATCTTCATAAGACTCTTGTAACGTTTATCCTGTCTTGGACATAGTCTGCATCTCAGCACTATGCATTGAAAGTATGCATTTCGCTGGTGAAGTTGAGTTTTGGGGTGTGCTCATACATTTAAAAGCCACTATGGCAGCTTTCCCTTTGCTTTTTTTTGTACGTCTAAAGTTCTTAATTTTTAACTTGTAGATGATGTGAATATCTTGATTGTTTACATTTTTATATATACCAATCAGGCATAACATAATGACCGGTGAAGTGAATAACACTGATTATCTCTTCATCACCTGTTAGTGGGTGGGATATATTAGGCAGCAAGTGAACATGTTGTCCTCAAAGTTGATGTGTTAGAATCAGGAAAAATGGGCAAGCGTAAGGATTTGAGCGAGTTTGACAAGGGCCAAATTGTGATGCTAGACAACTGGGTCAGAGCATCTCCAAAACTGCAGCTCTTGTGGGGTGTTCCCGGTCTGCAGTGGTCAGGATCTATCAAAAGTGCTCCAAGGAAGGAACAGTGGAGAACCGGCCACAGGGTCATGGGCGGCCCAGGCTCATTGATGCACGTGGGGAACGAAGGCTGGCCCGTGTGGTCCAATCAAACAGACGAGCTACTGGAGCTCAAATTGCTCAAGAAGTTAATGCTGGTTCTGATAGAAAGGTGTCAGAATACACAGAGCATCGCAGGGTGCTCATGCTGACCCCTGTCCACCGGCAAAAGCATGGGGATGTGAACATCAGAACTGGACCACATAGCAATGGAAGAAGGTGGCCTAATCTGATGAATCACATTTTTTTTTTCATCAGGTGGATGGCCGGGTGCGTGGCTTACCTGGGGAACACATGGCCCCAGGATGCACTATGGGAAGAAGGCGAGCCGGCGGAGGCAGTGTGATGCTTTGGGCAATGTTCTGCTGGGAAACCTTGGGTCCTGCCATCCATGTGGATGTTACTTTGACACGTACCACCTACCTAAGCATTGTTACAGACCATGTACACCCTTTCATGGAAAAAAAAATATTTCCTGGTGGTTGTGTCCTCTTAAAGCAGGATAATGCGCCTTGCAAAAAGCAAAAATGGTTTAGGAATGGTTTGAGGAGATTCCCCAGATCTCAATCCAATCGAGCATCTGTGGGATGTGCTGAACAAACAAGTCTGATCCATGGAGGCCCCACCTCGCAACTTATAGGACTTAAAGGATCTCCTGCTTACATATTGGTGCCAGATACCACAACACACCTTCAGGGGTCTAGTGGAGTCCATGCCTCGACGGGTCAGGGCTGTTTAGGCAGCAAAAGGGGGACCAACACAATATTAGGTCATAATGTTAAGCCTGACCGGTGTGAATGCCATTAGGATGCAGTCTTTTATCAGTTCATACATGCAGTTGTGTTTAATGCATCCTAAATCTAAAGAAATTACTAAATGTGCAGGTGTGCAGATGTGCACGTCTATTTTTAATCATTATGAAAACCATCAGGCCTAAAATCTCAGCTGCGCTTCAGTTCTTGCACTGGTTGCCATTATTCTGAGTCCGTTACTGACTTCACGGCATTGCTTCTAATTAGTCCTGAAACAAGAGACGCTTTAAGTGCCAGATGGCAGTATTATCTGATATTTTCCTAAAACGGCTGTAGTACTTCTTCAATGTTGCTCTTGATATTTTTAATTAAAATGGCTTGTCAGAAAGGCAATCTGAGCTAAATTGATGTTATACAAGATACAATTAATAAAATTTCCCTGACGTTCCTATTAATTACTCAGAGTGGGAACACTTGTTATTGACTCAAAGATCAAGTCTGAATGAAAACCTTATCAAACATTCCTGTGTAATTTTCTGTTTGATAAGAAAATTAGCATGCGTCTCAAATGCTGGGCTAGAATCTGCATGACGCACATGGACTTTTTTTTTACGCCTTGTTCTATGATCTGAGACAGAATTTGCACCTGCATGTGTGACAAAGCTGACACGGAAGGCGGTAGTTCAAATATGGACTATTTGGCTGAGCAAGCAGGAAATCTGTCACATGATATGGTTTATTAAGCAATATGCTCCAGGTCCGACATCTGTAAAGGTTAAATGGGTGCCGTACAGGATTGGTGCCTCATAGGTGGAGCTCGTATGTCTGTCTGTCTGTCCTATCCGTCATCTATCTATCTATCTATCTATCTATCTATCTATCTATCTACCTACCTGTCTATCTATCCTGTCTGTCTCTCATCCGTCCGTCCATCCATCCATCCATCCATCCATCCATCCATCCATCCATCCATCCATCCATCCATCCATCCATCCATCCATCCATCCATCCATCCATCCATCCATCCATCCATCCATTTGTCCGTCCGTCCGTCAGTCCATCCATCCATATCCAGTTACCATTACTGACACTTATAACTATAAAGCACTGAAACTGAATTGATTGCTTTCAGTCTGCAATGCAATTATCTGATTAAGAGCAGCTATTTACATCTTTAACACATTGAAGGCAAAGTGGAGTGTGGTAGGAGAAGCTGCCTGGTGTTGGTGTGTGTAAAATGTCTCAGTTGGTTGGGCTTTGGCAGGTACAGCCATCTTCATTGTCTTTGTCCTTGCTGCGGAGAGCAGAGGCATATATTTACCTCAAATTCTTTTCCTGCGTGACCAGCTAACTCTGTCTCTTTTGGCCTGTTTGACTGATCACTGCTGTCTGTGAATGTCAGGCTTGTCGAGCTTTACATTTATGAAGATTCTTTAATATGTGATGTTGAAATCACAATTCCAAGGACTCAACAACTGCAAGGATTCCAGGAAGAATGACTATAAGCAGGCAATTCTTAGCTGTTTCATGGTGGTTTACAGTAGAGATGCACTGAAATGTCCGCCACATATTTAAGAAAACCTTGGAATATGAACTCAGATCACTAGGACATTTGGTATGGAGTGTTGTGCACATGAAATGATCCAGCTAATGCTGGTCAGTGTTGAAGAGCATGCGTTTCGCTGCTTTTGCACAAGTTTTTTTTTTATTATGATGAATGTGAAGAAAAAATGTGCTCACCTGCACAGCACTCTTACTGATGTCATATAATGATGATGATTTTATTGCAAAATTTAAAAGCAAGTGCAAATTCTTTGCACTTTCCTAGTTTTAATGAAGCAATGTTTTAAATGTTTTAAATTTCACAAAGTCATAAGTGAAGAATGAAGTTAGTGTCATCACTAAATACTTTTTTGTTTCTAGCCAACTTCATCCCTGCAATGTGTGCATGATGTATGCATGGGGATTTGGTGTTACCAGAGTGACTGAAAACTGAATTAACCCTCCTGTACTCGGGGTCAGGCTCAGAGTGTTTGTTTGTGTGGGTGGTTTATTGATGGTTTATTTAACCTGCTATACTTTTGTTTTATGAGGTTTTCCCCACTGCATCTAAAGTTGCCCTGGATATGATGAGGTATTACCCTCTCAACATCCACCAGACCACAGAGTCAAGGTCAGAAGCGAAGGAGGATTACACCCTCTCACTGCTCTCTCTCTCTCTCTGTGTGTGTGTGTTCCAAAACCTAGGCAGCTACATTTAAAGGAAAGTTCACCCTAAAATAAACAATTTGGTCACCATTTTCTCACCCTTGACCTCATGTCCTTCCAAACCTGACGCGATCGCTTTATATGATGAACAGATTGAATTTAGGCTTTTTCAGTTATGAACATTGATCAGCAAACATAAACAAAAGCTCAACCGATCCTGCTTGATGTGTGAGAACAAACCTCATTGGTTCTTGCTGAAGCTCAAATGTGCTGCGTAACACCAGAATGAACCTCATTGGTTCTTGCTGAAGCTCAAACGAGCTGCGTAACACGAGAATGAACCTCATTGGTTCTCGCTGAAGCTCAAACGTGCTGCGTAACACGAGAATGAACCTCATTGGTTCTCGCTGAAGCTCAAACGTGCTGCGTAACACAGGATAATGAACCTCATTGGTTCTTGCTGAAGCTCAAACGTGCTGCGTAACACGAGAATGAACCTCATTGGTTCTTGCTGAAGCTCAAATGTGCTGCGTAACACCAGAATGAACCTCATTGGTTCTTGCTGAAGCTCAAACGTGCTGCGTAACACGAGAATGAACCTCATTGGTTCTCGCTGAAGCTCAAACGAGCTGCGTAACACAGGATAATGAACCTCATTGGTTCTCGCTGAAGCTCAAACGAGCTGCGTAACACAAGAATGAACCTCATTGGTTCTCGCTGAAGCTCAAACGCGTGCGCGTAACATGAGAATGAACCTCATTGGTTCTTGCTGAAGCTCAAACGCGCTGCGAACACGAGAATGAACCTCATTGGTTCTCGCTGAAGCTCAAACGCAAGGCGTAACACGAGAATGAACCTCATTGGTTCTTGCTGAAGCTCAAACGTGCTGCGTAACACGAGAATGAACCTCATTGGTTCTTGCTGAAGCTCAAATGTGCTGTGTAACACGAGAATGAACCTCATTGGTTCTTGCTGAAGCTCAAACGTGCTGCGTAACATGAGAATGAACCTCATTGGTTCTTGCTGAAGCTCAAACGTGCTGCGTAACACGAGAATGAACCTCATTGGTTCTTGCTGAAGCTCAAATGTGCTGTGTAACACGAGAATGAACCTCATTGGTTCTTGCTGAAGCTCAAACGCGTGCGTAACACGAGAATGAACCTCATTGGTTCTTGCTGAAGCTCAAACGTGCTGTGTAACTCGAGAATGAACCTCATTGGTTCTCGCTGAAGCTCAAACGTGCTGCGTAACACGAGAATGAACCTCATTGGTTCTCGCTGAAGCTCAAACGTGCTGCGTAACACGAGAATGAACCTCATTGGTTCTTGCTGAAGCTCAAATGTGCTGTGTAACACGAATGAACCTCATTGGTTCTTGCTGAAGCTCAAACGCAAGGCGTGAATATGAGAATGAACCTCATTGGTTCTTGCTGAAGCTCAAATGTGCTGTGTAACACGAGAATGAACCTCATTGGTTCTTGCTGAAGCTCAAACGTGCTGCGTAACACGAGAATGAATCTCATTGGTTCTTACTGAAGCTCAAACGTGCTGCGTAACACGAGAATGAACCTCATTGGTTCTCGCTGAAGCTCAAACGTGCTGCGTAACACGAGAATGAACCTCATTGGTTCTCGCTGAAGCTCAAACGTGCTGCGTAACACGAGAATGAACCTCATTGGTTCTCGCTGAAGCTCAAACGCGTGCGAACACGAATGAACCTCATTGGTTCTCGCTGAAGCTCAAACGTGCTGCGTAACACAAGAATGAACCTCATTGGTTCTTGCAGAAGCTCAAACCAAGCTCAAATTGATTCTCGCACATCGAGCGAACATGCTTGAGCTTCCGTTTGCCACAACTGATGTGTGAGTAGATTAATGTTTATATGTGAGTAAAAGCCTAAATTCAATCTGTTCATCATATAAAGCGATCGCATCTCTTTGGAGAATTTAGACTTGACGGCTCAATTCATATGGATTAGTTTTACAATCTCTTTATGATCTTTTTGAAGCGTCAAAGTGGTAGTTGTGTTGCTGTCAATCCATTTAAGGTAAAAAAAATGTATGCAAACTTAAAAGTACCATTTATATTTATGGAGTTTTATTCCTAGAGTGTATTTTTGGAAGGTCCCGTGTTTTCTTCATCAATTCCAAACATCACCGCAGCCACTAATGTGGTTTTTCTCATCATTAGCTTTTTGCACATGCAGCAGGAGCGCGCTGGCCATGCTCAGTTAATGTAAACATTTCCACTTCTGTGGTCAGCTGCAGGGGCTCCAGCAGTGTGTCTGAATGATTGAGCGCCGCTGTTACTCACCTCCCGTGCGCCGTGTATCGGACAAACGGCTATACGCTGCCTCGCCCACCTGTTTCATAATGAGACGTCTTTCAGACGCAGATAGAATAGCGTCTTTGGCACGTCGTAAAAATAACATCCAAGAGAGAATCGCTGGGAAAATCAGTCAGCGTCTCACTACGCGTTTCATCACCTGAAAGCTCAATGAAGGAACGTGTGTGCCAAAATGTAAGCGGCAAGAGTTTGCAATCACTGTCGCCCACCTCTGCGGAGCATATCAGATCTGCTACACGCTACGCTGCCCAAGAGTGTGTATTTCTGGAGATGATTGAATCAATACCATTTTGACACGACTTGTTGGAACATGCCTCTTTATTTCACGCAATTCCTTCCGTTTGGTCAGGGAACATTTATCAAGGCACCCGCCTGCTGTCAGCTAATAGAGATTGTTCTTTAGTCTGTGCGTGATAGAGGACCACAGTTATGATACATGTTGATCGTTTGTGAAGATATTGACACAGGGTCAAAGAGCAAGACTGCACTTCTTATAACCTCACCATTATACACATGGACACACAGGCTAACAGCCTAGAACCATAGGCTTATATCTTAATTCATGCGTTTTCTCACAAAAAGGGATGTGGAATTACTGCTGGCGGTTAAAATTTTGCATGCACAAAAAAACATCATACTGTGTACCATTCAGTGTAGGTGAAGTCCACACATCTAATATTCATGTACATTTATATATATTTAAATCATGATTAACCCAGTGTAAGTATATAAATATAGTATAGTATATATAGAGATCATGACTTTAACATTGAGTGACTTTTAAATATGAGATCAGTAAAAATGTTTCATGTTAAAAGTCCAATGATCATCATCTTTAGTGTTTTTGTCAACGCCATAACTTTGCCCTGCTCGCGATCATAAATATGGCAGATGCTCGTGATAAGTCAAAATAAAAGTTTTAAATTATGACAGAAATATATCACTATTGTACAATGTGTGAATGCACTTCTCAAATAAATAATAATAAAAATAATACAGTTTATTTAAAAAACTATCTTTAAGGAATATCACGCAATATCAAACATATTGTCCGTTTTAATTTAAACTTTAAACCTCTGTTGTGCAGCACTTTGCCATAATAAAAGGTTTTCCATAATTTAAAGATTAATTAAATTGTTAAAGTTTTACAAATTAACACTTTACAATGCAGTTTCATTAGTTAACATGAACTAATAATGAACACTGTTAGGAACGCCTTGAGCGGTCGGAGACCCCAATGGACAGAGGAAACAGTTGGTCAGGGTTAAGTGGTTTTTTTGTTTATTTTGGCACAGGGTGACAGACACTCAGGTGGGGGAGAAACAAAAACAAAAGAAAACAAAACTTAGATGCAACAAAATAGAAACTGCACAAAACAATATATAGCAGTGAAAACATAACCTGACCTGTATGTGCAAACTGCACTACATAAGCAGCACATTCACAGAGTCTCCAGTTGTAGACTCAGACTGTCCATGGTCTGCCTAGACCTCTCCACACCTCCTATCTCTGAACTGCCCAACTAACTTTCTGGAGTCATTTTATAGGCCTGACTCCTCCTACTTTGGAACATACCATTCAGAAGGTGAAATGTTGCACATACATCACAGGAATACATAATAAAAAATAACCAAAACAATAACAAGAATAATTAATACAAATCAACATGCAAGCAAGAAATCATATCTGCAAATTTACATAACAAAAATACATTTTGAAAGGAAACATAACTTTAGAAGCCTTCCTCTCCTACCACTAAGAGTTGACTCTCCAATGATGTCACTCCCAGGAACACGGCACAAGATGGCGGACACAAACACCTATAAATAGATTGGCTGTCGGACTAAACAGGTTTGGCCAACGACTACTCAAATCTGGTAAGCATAATCTGTATCTCACACTGGATTCAATAAACTATGTAAAGCAAATACTTTCGGTGGGGATTTATTTCTATATGAGGAAACAGTTTTATTATGCTATCCGATGCACTTGATTACTAGTTCTGTTTACTCAGGTAACTCTTTATAGGACATCATACAAACAGTTTACAACACAGTTACATCAAATATTACACAGGTCCATGCATACATGAATGTATGTCAGCTAACAGACTGAGAATACATGACACCGGTGTGTGTGCGCAACGTGCATGTGTATGTGTGTGTGTAGTCCATGCCTAGTCGCAGGCTTACCCTGTGACAAACACTTCTACAGCATTTATAAAAGTTGTATTTGTTAACAGGTTGGGAACTGTAATCGGAGCACATGGAGAGGCTACGGTGGCCGACACAGGACAAACATGTCATCGTCTGAGACAGCACAGAGTGACTAGCGCTCTGTAGAGAAGTTTGTCCATTTAGGGCTACCGTAGAAACATGGCGGCGCAAAACGCCGTCTTCACTGTATGGAGACCCACGGTGTGTGTAGAAACAGCTCATTCTAAGATCATAAAAACATAACGGTTCTTTATGTAAGCTCTTTATTCACCACTGAAAACATAGTTATGTATATTATATTGCATTTCTGTCAATAGATCCTCATAAATACTTCACTCTGCACCTTTAACTAGCGTTAACAAAGATTGACAAATACAATAGCAAATGTATTGCTTATGGTTAGTTAATAATTAACTAATGTCAACAAATGAGACCTTATTGAAAAGTGTGACCATAAACTTGTGTATGATATTACAATATTTGCGTGATATACCATAAAAAAATATACTGTGACAGATTTTTGATCACCTAGCGCTAGAATTCTTTAGAAAGGAATTACCATTGCTTTTTTATTTACAATGAAATATAGTACATGCATATTATTACTATTAGCTAATGTAGTGACAGAGGCTGGAAAAGTGACCAAAACAAAGGCAGCAGGGCAGGTGCAGCAGGCAGTCTTGAACAGACGGCTTTCCGGCACATCTGGGAGAAAATGCATAGAAAAACTGGAGTGGAAAAGGACAAAAACAAATGACAGATTCCTCACCCTGCACAGGTCTGATAGGAGCAGCTCTCTTGGCTCCCCTCGCCCATGACTTAACACCTAATCCTATGTGTAAGTTATTATTTATCTTCCACAAAAGTTTGTCAAACCTAGGCTTTGATTTTTTTTTTCCCTCCCCGGCCTGATTTTCCCCTGGTGGCCGGCTCTGCACCGGCGCAGACACATAATTTATGAGCTACCCGCTTTCTCCTGACACATTATTAAAAGCAGAATTAGTTTTTTGCCTGGGATCTGTCCGCTGGGAATAGGGAGGGCTGTGCTGAGAGCAGAGGAGTCCAGCGCGGGGGGATCGGCTGTGAGTAAAGGGGCCGTGATGGGCGTCAGGCCACTAATGAACAGAGCGCGCGGTGGCAGCCATCATGGGCTGGTCAAAGGATGCATCCTGTGCTCTGGGAAAAGGTTAACCTCCTGCCCGTTAAGAGCTTTATTAGATTATTTAGAAGCATGATGTTGTTGTCATGGACTTCTTGTGGAACATGCACATGTGTTCAGGTGAGAGAAGGCAGAAGAACAAGCGAATGTGTGTGTGTGTGTGTGTGTGTGTGTGTGTGTGTGTGTGAGTGAGAGAGAACTGCACCACAGCTGAGCGCTTCAGTTTAATCTTATGCATCATTAAGCTCTCAGCAGCGCACAGGCTCCGCCCACAAATACCATCTACACCCAATGAACATAATGATGACACACGTAACATCTAATTTCAGCAGAATTTAAATTGGAAGAATGACGAATTCACAGACGTAAATCATTGGGGACGAGTCCAATAAATAATCAGAATGAATTGCTTTGTGTTCACAGCAGTCGTCTTTTAGCTTATTTTATTCAATTGGCTGGCAAAACACATGCAAACTTCTTGGAGCGTGTTTCTTAAAATAAGGCTAATATATATTTATTGTTCAGTTATTGAATACTCGCGTCCACATTCATGTAGATAAAACAAACAAAAAATATTTTTATGCTCACCAAGACTACATTGATTTGATCAGAAATTCAGAAATGTAAGAAAATACACAAATTATGACATACTATTAAAATGTTGGAGTAATGATGTCTTCAGTGTCACATGATCCTTCATTCTAATATGCTGATAATCCCACCCACCCAAGATTCCTTGATGCATGGAAAGTTCAAAAGAACAGCATTTATACGAAATTGAAATCTTTTGTAACATTATAGATGCCATTTAATGCATCCTTGCTGAATAAAAGTAGCATTTCTTTTCGATTCAAACCTTCGAGTGGTAATGTAGGCCTAGTTCTTTCTCTCTCTCTCTGTGTGTGTGTGTGTGTGTGTGTGTGTGTGTGTGTGTGTGTGTGTGTGTGTGTGTGTTGATGTGAGTTCATAGCTCAGCAAGTTTGACTCCAGTGGTGCATGTGCACGAGCCAAGAGCAGCGTTCAGGCCTCATTTACAGTTATATCTCCACTTATTTTCTCTTTCCCCATTATTTGTCTTTAAAACAACCGCTGAGATTGTGTTATACACGGGGATCAGGGTTTGAGCCAGTTAGTCCCTGCTGGAGTTTTTCTCCATTGAGGGCCATTCAAAAGTATTAATTTGCAAGCAGGATACAAATGAGTTGCATTATATTATAGTAGATGTCTTACCAGTGATAGATCACTTTTGGAAGGCTCTGAATGAAATGTATTGATATGTGTGAACAGCCAGTCATTGCTGTCATGATGTCAGTGACGAATAGTTACATCATTTACACCCCAGAACTGAACAGCCATAAGCAATTGAAATGCTAATACACAGAAATCCTCTTTCTGTATCATATAGTCCTCCTTAATTATACTTTGTTGTATCTCATGGCTTTAGTAGTGCATAATCAACGCAGTGCTGAACCTGCAAGGAAGCATAAAGCCGTTTATGGGTGTGTGTTTATTCCATGCTAATTCTCCACTCCACGCACCCACACAAACACACACACAGATTGATTAATTAATAAGTCAGAGCAAGCTCTAATGAACCTGTAGAGTTAATTGCCTCCAGCAGCAACTGGCTTAAATGTAAATTAACTGATCAGAGTTGCAAAAAAAGAAAGAGTGAGTGGAGAATGAATGGCTACTCAAGAACGGGAAAATCAATAAGCGTCAAAGCCGCTGTTCCCATGAGGCCATCCATTACGGTAGCCACAACCTCTGCTCATGGATCTTCGCCACACATTTCACAGTGTTTTGACCGTTTGCACTGCAAACAAGAGTTATTCCAAACATTTTTCAAATTTAAATTTTTTTTCACCATTTGGTAAAAGCAAATATTGGTAGCACTTTATTTTACAGTCCTATTCCCCATGTACATAAGTACTTATTGGGCCTTATCATACACCCGGCACAATGCAAAGCCAGGCACAACACAAGTGTTTTTTGCTTATTTCAGCCAGATTCAGTTATCATTGTCACGTTAAATAGCAAATGCACTGTTCACGCATGGGCGTGCTGGTCTGAAAACCAGGTGTGTTGTTGGCACGTTGCTATTTTGAGGAAGTGAAAACGACTGTGCCATTGACCAGCAAAAACTTGTTCTAAAGTCAATAGCGCTGTATTTTTTGGGGTTATTTAAAGGAAGCGTTGGTAATATGCGTCTATAGGCGGGTGCATAACGCACGTACACTCTGCTTATTACGCGCAGCAGCACACAAACATCTTTAAATATTAAAAATAGAAGGATTCCTCGCTGGAGAAGTGTTCAGTCTTTCCGCTCGCAAGCTGTAACTAGCGAAATCCGCCATGGTGCAAGAGCAACTGGCTTTTAAAGGGAATGGGAGATGAGACTCTGATTGGTTTATTGCACATTACACCCCAAAACACACCTATGACTCATTAAGAGACTAGGGACAACCCTTTAGGACCATGTGCCTGGTGCACACAACATAATTTTGACTGTTGAATGGGCAAAAGTGGATTCGGACATGCCCTAAGTGCACCTGCACCATGTGCTGTAGACCAGGCTCTCAGATTGCTAAAATAGGGCCCGTCATGGTAATTGCAATATCTGGGTAATAATTACCTCAACCTACCCCTAAACCATGTAGTTACCTCTTACTACCCAGTACTTTCTTTAATAAGTACATGTACTATAAAATAAACTGCAACCCAAATATATGTTATTATTATGACTCATTGTCGTTATATTTATTAATTTGATCTACAATTTTTGATAATTTAGCAGACCTAAGAATGCATTAGTATTTTGAGCCGGTTCTATATTTAATTGTTTCAGTGTCTATTTTGAGCATTCATTCATTGTATATGTATATGTCTTTTGATATCATAATAGTATGAAAGCTATTTTATCCTCTCAAAGCTATTTTATCCGAACTAAACTGATGGCAGCACACATTTGTCTACAAATCGCCTTTCAAGTCTGTCTGGTTGAAGCGCCGTGGCCCACCAAACCCAAAACATTTTTCTTTCCCTAGCAGGAAAAATGAACTGTCAGCGTTTAATGACAGATATTTGCATTGTGATACAAATTGTGTCCTTGGCCATGAGCATACGATACAGACCCATTAATAACAAAACCACATGATGGCTTGGTTTTTTCCCAGCACCGCTGTCGAAACATCTTCATGGATATATGCACCTATCAGCAGTGAGCGCAGAGCATCAGGACAGAAACTCAGGACAGTATCAGGCCGCCTATCAATCATGTGTTGTTCTCTTTATCGTATATTGTTTGCATCCGATACCAGTTTGCATCTTTTCATTTATTTTCACTTGCACCGTTGAGCTCAGTGGTTAAGTGTGAGATTTTAAATGACCACCTAGTGTTGGGTGGTATGATCGAAATCTTCTTTTTAACGTAATGGCATATGCGTATTTGTAACTTGAATGTGTGAGGCTTCCGGTGTCATTCTCTTAGTTATTTTAGCTGTACAAAAAGAATCCATTATGCTGCTTTATATTACAAAATGGTATTTTTAGTATGGTATTTTATCTCATCATAATCATAAACACACTGTTTTTAGCGCAGATAAAACAAAAATGCTCAAAAATAGTTCATGGGTTTGAGTGAGGTAAACTCAAATTAAACAAATTAGTTTATATTATTTTGGCAGCAAAAGGGGGACCAATGCCTTTTTTAAATTTTTTATTGTAACTATATCATAGCCCAGCACTTTATATGAAGTTATTCACGTTTGTCCAACTTTATCCGCATACTCTAGGGTGATTATACTACTGTTTGATTGCTTGTATATACACAAATTGTAACCGTTATCGCCCAGCTCTAATCTGCTAAATGCAACCATAAGACATGACGATATTAAGATATTAGAAACTTTCACATCCATCAGCTGGAGTGCCCATGATCTCCACCAGAGGGCACTTCTTCCATCTGCTTTATCTAAACATGAACTGCATTTCCCATAACCCTTAGCCTGGACTCATTATGCCTTATTACTTTCAGCTGTGTATCATTACCTTGTTAACTCCGCCTTTATAGTCCTGTGTTTTCAGTCATTCATTGCGAAGTCTTGTAAGTTTCACACTGCATTTCTCAGCGTTATTTCTGGCTTCCGTCTCATGGTTTTGATCTGCTGCTTGCCTCAATAGATTTCCCGGTTTGCATGTGTCTTGGACTGTTATTATCTGGACAGTTTGCCCTGTGTTTTTGACCCTCGTCTCTTATATGTGCAGTTCATGACACAAACATTTATAACATTTTCTCTAAAGTTGCTTTAAAATAACTTGCATTGTGAAAAGTGCTATATAAATACATAAGCTTGACTTGACCATACAGTGGTGCAACCAAATCTCTACATTCACTTCAAGGTGTATAATACCATATATACAGTACATGCACCTCAAATCTGTCCTTTTTCCGCCTTTTAAAAGTCTTGAGGAGATATCAGGAGGGGGTGTGAGACATTAGCTTTGGCTCCATCATTAAACTGTGTGTGTGTGTGTGTGGAGGATAGTATTTATATCTGTGTTGGAGTCTAGCTGGGCTGGTCTGATAGCCTTGATAATGACTGCCGATGGGACACTTCCACTGACTCTAATGGCGTCGTACTGAAGACGAGAACAGCAAGAATAAATAAATGTTAGCCATTTTCTCCTTCTCTCCCCATCCATCTCTCAAAGATCTTTTCAGATATCCAAGATCACATTTCCTTGTTTTTAAGTCCATATCATCGCAGTCTGTCTGCCTTCATTACTGCATGATTTACTTTATGAGTTTACTAATGCTTGGGTGGCGAAGAGGACGTGTACTCAAACCCGCAGTTCGTTAGAGAACGCCTCAGAGCGCTAAAATGATTCTTGCTTATGGAGATGATGAGTTGTAAGCATGCAAAGTATTAAAGTTACTCTAGAAACTCTGAAAATGTCAGCAATTTACTTGCTTATAATAGACAGGAAAGGTTTGTTGAACAGCTTTGACAACTAATGCAGCCATTCATAGGGAAAATGCCACAATGGGTAGGGTTTGGTTTGATGTGGAGAGTTAACAACATCTTCATAAACAAAGGATATCTAATAACATTTTTTCTTCTTTGTCGGAAGAAACCAGAGGTTGCAAAGCAAGTTTGGTTGCATTAACAATAGCACTTACTCTCTGGTAGCCTAGCAACGTAGGGAGTCACACGCTAACAGCCAATCATGTAACAGTATCAAGTTTGGAGATCAACCCGAAAATGAGTGCCGCAGAGAGCGAGTATGGCAAGAAACAGGAAAACAAGTCAGCTCGCCGGTATGGCAGTTTTGGGGATTTTATAAGTTTGACCATAGTCAGACCAATGTCTTCTGCAAATTACGCAAGACCGTCATTCTGACAAAGACTGGTAATACCACAAACTTGTTTAACCACCTGAAGCCTTGTTTATGCTTTTGTCTGGCTCCACAGCGTGAGCCTCCGCTGACTGCATGCGCGCCTCGTCCGTTTGGGGAGGTGTTTATACTCCGCGCTTGCCATTGTGCTATTCTTTGAAACGACATGTAGAGGTAACATTACTCTGCATCAGTGCCTTATGACAGAGCATCTAAACACACCATCAGACACACACACACACACACACACACACACACACACACACACACACACACATGTAGAGGTAACGTTACTCTGCATCAGTGCCTTATGACAGAGCATCTAAACACACCATCAGACACCAAAGTGTGAAAATAACAGAATTTTCCGTTATTTGTGAGAAAACGCTTCCCCGCCAAACATGGAATTTTCCTAATGGAGGTTTCCGTGTTTTCACTGTTAGGTGCTAGGGGGCGCTATTACACATCTTCTGAATAAGTACTGAATCTCCAGATCAAAACACACGCGAGGAAGATGCAGTAAAACATGCGAATGTATTTAAGCAGATGCATATGTAAAATAACCTGATAATCAACATTAAACATAATTTAAATCAAAACTATCTAATGTTACTGAATGAAATGTGGACCCAGGACGAGCTACAGGACTGTGAAGCATTAGAGGTGTTGATGGACTCGATCTACTCCATCTGTGTTTGATCATCACTCTGAATCTGAGTCTTTCACAACATTTTTATTTTTATTCAAAATGTTATTTTTTTTTAAATGAAACGTATCCATATTCGAGTTTTGATAAAAAGGGAATGCATGAAGCTAGAATCAAATGTTTTTTGTTTTGTTTAAAAGAACAGGGTCTGCTCTTTCTTTTGATATATTGCATACCCAGATATTCATTAAAAAAAATATTCTATGGGCTATTAAATTTGTTTGAAAATGGCTGGCAACTTTTTCTTAAATGTTGGCAGGAAAGAGTTAATAAGTCAGCAGGGGCTGGTGTAAAATAACTTTCTTTGTAATTCTATTAGGAACTGCAATCAGGAGATGATTTCTGCTAAATTATCCATTTTATCCACTATTATATACAATTTAGAAATCTTATTAATCAAATTTGGTAGAAATATTTATTTATTCATTTATTTGAATGAATGTGAATTGATTAATTGAACTAATTTGGGGAACTTTGATTAACACATACAAATTGCCGTGTCACAATTGAACTAGGAATAGCTTCATGATCGCAGAATCTCGTCACACGCTGAGCGATTCCAGTCAATCACACCAGACGCTGAAATCTCACACCTGTATCACCATCACTTGCGCTAGTTGTGCGTAACTCGTCTCGTTTTGTCTGACTGATTCCACTCTAAGAGAAAACTCAGACGTGTCCCTCTGTTTGTCTGGCTCGGAGAGAAAAATCCATCTGTGCTGTTCCTCTCGCTGCTGCGAGTTTATTGACATATCAGACAGAGCAGCGGTGCAGAAATGGCCCTCATTTGTTTCTCTGGCTGATGTAATGGCAGCTCACTTTCAGCGGGCAAACATTGACAGACACTGATTATTGGTGAGCGAACGCCTCGGAAACTTGTACTGGCGCAAACGATGGTGTTATCTAGCTGGATCAGCCTTTAAGTTTGATCATGTTCCTGCAGATTTGGAACAAAGTTATAGTAAGCGGTCTAAATTGCCTGGGCAAGAATTGAGTGCACATAAACTATGAATGACTAATAACCAGGAACCATGTCAGGAACTCTTTGACAACGCTCATGTCTCTCTCTAAGTGAACAGGTGTGACTCAGGACGCAGTGCCGTGCAGATGGCGGTGTAATTAGCATTGATTTAGCCTGACTCACTCAGGGCGAGGTCTTGATCGGCCACAGCAACCTCCAAATCTCTTGATGGGTGAGCTCAGGGAAAGATCGAAGCTCATTTTCCTTTCTCTCACGCTATATTTGTCTTCTAGTGTCTCTGATTAGCCACTCTGTGAAACGTATAACAATCTGGGTGTGCTTTGGAATAGTTGTTGGCCTAATCATGATCAAACTATTCCCTCATCATGGGATACATGTGTTTTGTAAACTTAAACTCTGTTTGCAGCATTATGCACAGGAATATTTTTTTGAATAAACGTTCTAAGTTTTATATTTGACCATTGGCCCAATTAAACAATTCCCTACGCCTTATTCATAAACCAAACTCTGTGTACATATTTCAGTACGAAATTAAACTTTTATTAAGCAAAGATGCATTGAATTGATCGAAAAGTGACATAAAAGACATTTATGATGTTACACATATTTATCAAAGAATCCACATAAATATGAAGCAGCACAACTGTTTTTAAAATGGATAATAATCAGAAATGTTTCTTGATCAGCAAATCATCATATCAGAATGATTTCTGAAGGATCATGCGACACTGAAGACTGGAGTAATGATGCTCAAATTTAACTTTGATCAAAGGAGTACATTTTTACAAATTACAATAGAAAATATGCATTTTAAATGTTATAATATTTCACAATATTACATTTTTTACCTGATTTTTTTAACAAATAAATGCAGCCTTGGTGAGTGTAAAGACTTATTTAATTTAAAAGTCTTACTGACCCCTTAACTTTTGAACACAAGTGTACATTTATTTATTTATTTATTTATTTATTTATTTATTTATTTATTTATTTATTTATTTATTTATTTGGTAAGCAACTAAGTTGGAATCAGCGTTTATTTTAGAAGTCCATCATGTTAACACTCGAGCAGGATGAGAAATAAATATTAGACTCTTTAAGTTCTGGTCATCTGTCATGACTCGTTATATTTAGGGATGATTTGCATAATGCACAGAAAATCTAATTATATTAGCATAATGAATTTGATTACACTTGTTATTAGCTATGAGTGACATTGATTTAGCTAACAGGTTGATTTAAGGTTAATAGTGTCTGTCAGCGACCCAGCAGGAGAGTGTCAGTGTATTGATTGTGTTTCAAGTTCCTCTTCTCGCACTATTTTATGTGATATGCCAAAAACAGCACCTTTAAGGAAAACATATCCATCTGTATCTTCCATTCCATCTGTCTATTGATGACATCCGAACAGCTGCACTATGGAATTGTATATAATCAATAGTAAGTTGTTCTCGTATGTTACTGTGTAACAACCAGTAATTAAACCTGTTTGCACATTACATTATACCCATTGTTTGCACATTTTACTTATATATATATATATTTTATGTTAACCAGTTGGTTATTTATTTTATCTTTTACTTGATTACTTATAATTCTATGTTGAGTACTTTTTATTCTATTTCTATTTTTAATTTCCTCCTTGTGTTTCTTGTAACTGTTATTTGCACTGTCTATGGAGCGGACCTGTTTACATTTCACTGCCAGTTATATATTCTGTATATAATTGTGTATGTGACAAATAAAACTCTTGAATCTTGAATGAAATGGAGATTCATGCTCATTCTATAATGTAAACTAGTATATATGCTGCCACAACAGCCCTGACCCGTCAAGGCATGGACTCCACTAGATCCCTGAAGGTGTGCTGTGGTATCTTTCACCAAGATGTTAGCAGCAGATCCTTTAAGTCCTGTAAGTTGCGAAGTGGGGGCTCCAAGGACTATGCAGCCCCATACAGTGTACAGTGTATTCTGACACCTTTCTATCAGAACCAGCATTAACTTCTTGAGCAATTTGAGCTCCAGTAGCTCGTCTGTTTGGTCGGACCACACGGGCCAGCCTTCGCTCCACACGTGCATCAATGAGCCTGGGCCGCCCATGACCCTGTGGCCGGTTCTCCACTGTTCCTTCCTTGGAGCACTTTTGATAGATCCTGACCACTGCAGACCGGGAACACCTCACAAGAGCTGCAGTTTTGGAGATGCTCTGACCCAGTCGTCTAGCCATCACAATTTGGCCCTTGTCAAACTCGCTCAAATCCTTACGCTTGCCCATTTTTCCTGCTTCTAACACATCAACTTTGAGGACAAAATGTTCACTTGCTGCCTCATATATCCCACGCACTAACAGGAGCCGTGAGGAAGAGATAATCAGTGTTATTCACTTCACCAGTCATAATGTTATGCCTGATCGGTTTACAGCTTGCACATTTCTGATTATTGAAGTTTAGGCCTACCACAGGCATTTGATTAATAAAAATGGTGTGTCAGTGAGTAATATAATGCTAATGTCTCGCCTCATCCTCATTATGAGTTTTGTGCTTTTTGTGGCTTCTATTGGCCCAGAGAATTTCTTTTCATTGACAGGGCTTATGCTAGAAACCGGGCACTGCCGCATTAATTCATGATAATTGCCTGTGGAAGGGCAAATAAAGAAAAACTAATGGTCAGTGTGATCATCGGTTTCCCTCTGGAATGGCCTACATTTTCATACAGGAAGTCTCTGGTTCCAGGGCTGTTGACTGGGACCTCCAGTTAAGTATAAATTAGCCTGTCCTTGACTAGCAAAACACAGGGAGAAATCATTGAAGCAAATTAGACTATTAACATTGTAAAGAGCGTTTACGTTGAGGATCAATAGAGTCTAGTCTCTTTTAGAGGACCCTGCTGTGTCCTAAAGCCATCAGAGAGAGATTATGACTCAGTCTATTCATTACATGCAGATGGACCGATAATTATCGACACCATCTACTCTGATAATTAAACTAGAGACTGTCTTAGAAGAGCCAGAGGAGTCCATTTGTGTATTTGTTAAGTTATTTGTTTATGTGGCTGTAGTTTACAGCTGCTCTTGATTTATTTGATTTTTATTTTATGTAACGGTACTAAGGTGCCATAGTAGTATCAGGGTACAGTCACAGTCATATTCATGCTATGATATTTGCATTGTACTTTACAAGTACACTACCATTCAGAAGTTTAGGGTCAGTCATTTTTTATTCACCAAGGATTATTAAAGTTATTTTAAGTGACGAATAATGTAAAAGAAAAAATCTCTGTTCTTATGATCTTTCTATTCATCAAGAAATCCCCCCCAAAAAGGAGCATGAAGCAGTTTTCAATGTTGATAATAATCATAAATGTTTCTTTAGCAGCAAATCATCATATCAGAATGATTTCTGAAGGATCATGTGACACTGAAGACTGGAGTAATGATGCTGATAATAAGCTCGGCACAAGGAAACTTTACTCTAGTGACTAAAAGCATCAAACAGAATCTACTGGTTATGTTTTTTTTTTCTTTTGTTGTGCAGTGATTAAGGTTAGCGGTGGAGTATTGAGTTCAAAATGTTCTTTTAAAAATATAAAAAACATACTAGTATATAGTTAAACATATTGTGATTGAAGCCACTTCTATCTGTGTCAAATAAGATCATATCCTAGCAGAACTGTATACTGAGGCGAGAATATCTTCAGAGCAGTGTTGTGGTGCAAAATAAAAGTCTTTTTCCCGACTGAAACTGCACTAGTTAGTGTTCCTCGGTCAGTTTATCTAATCTGTTATTTAGACCATGTGTTGTCACCTAGTTGAGACGAATTGCATCTCAGCGTCCATCTCCTCTTGTTTCTCGTGGCACAGAAGAAAAGCTGGCGGAGATGTGTGGGGGAATTAAATAAATTATGTTTTCATTATCTCCCGTTATTCTCCAGGCCACCCTGTCCACTGAGCTCGACCGCTAAATCACAATGAATGCCTGCCTCCGCCCGCGTCCGTCACAATAATGGCTCCAAATGGGAATGAAATGGCCTTTCCCTTTCATTTGTTGTTATGCTAAAGCACTAACCCTAAAGTGACCGCGGTGGTGTTCGGGGGGGGACAGGGGTCTGTCTGAATGCTTACGGAGAGAGCGAGAGCCGTCTGTTCTCCATATGGCTGTATTGTGTTGATAATGCTGCACACTTCTGGCCCGCAGCTACAGAATAAACTGCTGCGTTGAAACACACACACACACACACACACATACACACACACACACATACACAGTGGCTCACAGGAGTACATGGGAAATGCATTGTTGCTCCCAGTTTGCCAGGTTAATAACATGCACTTTCAGTTCACAACAGAGTGCGATACACTCTTAATAATGAAGGTTCTTTATTGACATCTCTGGACAAGTAAACTGTAATAAAACACAGGAACAAAGTTGAGGTGCAGAAGCAGTGCTCAAATGTAAGTACCACTGCATCGTTTTCTTTGTATAAATAAAATATAGGCTAGAGTCCTTTTTAAAGTTACAAAAATTCACAAGAATCTGGAATCAAATTCAACATTCCACACATTTTCGGGTAAATTAAAGGTGCAGTGTGCAATATTTATGAGGATCTATTGACAGAAATGCAACATAATATACATAACTATGCTTTCAGTGGTGTATAAAGAGCTTACATAATGAACCGTTATGTTTTTATGATCTTAGAATGAGCCGTTTCTAAACACACCCTTACAGTGAAGACGGCGTTTTGCACCGCCATGTTTCTACGGTAGCCCTAAACGGACTTCTCTACAGAGCGCTAGTCACTCTCTGCTGTCTCAGACGATGACATCTTTGTCCTGTGTCGGCCACCGTAGCCTCTCTATGTGCTTCGAAAGGGAGGGGTGAGCGGTGTCTACTAGATGCCACTAAAATTTACACACTGCACCTTTAAGTGCATCATTCATCCGGGTATTTAAAGCGCTTTTAAAATCTTTTTGTAATTTTTAGTGAACACACTACTTGCACTATTGATACCACAAAATGGCTTATAGAATAGGCACACAATTGGCACTATTTGATTTGATTCTGCATTTGTAATGCTTCATGTGTTCATTGCCTCTTAAAATAATTACTCATTCTTCTGTCTTTTCTTATGATTCTTAAAATGTTTTTGTTTTGTTTTTGAAATAATAATCAAAGATAATTATTTCACAGTTGACTGGCTTGTTTCGTGCTATTAAACTATGGAAAAAAATGTTAGTGGAGAAAATCAATGGTAATATTTCTGGAGCCAATTTTTAACAATAACATCTACATTTTATAATGCTTAAAAGTTCATTAGTAATTTACCTGTAAACCATCAGAAATATCTAGTTTTGATCGAACACATTGAAATAAATGTACAATTTTTATTAAAAAGAAAGACAGTATTTTCTTGTCAAATTTACTCCAATAGTCTGTTTTATTTACAAAAAAGTTTACATCATGTTCATCTGCACAATTGATGTGCCTTTATAAAAGTAATTGACAGTCAGACTACAGCTTTCTTTTGTTCTTTCGTTCTGGCTTGTTTTATTATATTACTTCACTCTCTTTGCTGACTTTTCCCGACTTCTCCGTTCTGCGTGCAGTGTGCAGAATAAATAGTTTTGAGCCGGCTCACTGTACACTGAGGGCCCGCCATGCTCAGGGGCCCCGCAGCGCTCAGGGGTCACCTGCTCAATGAATATGAAGGTGCTTCCTATTACAACTCTGTCAAAGACAAATAACAAAGGGGGGCTAAATGAAATGCTACATTGCACCATTTTGTGGAGGACAAGAGACATTTTCAGCTTGGCTGCTCGCGTACTCGCCTCATGGCCGGCCCTGGAAAACCACTTTGTTTGACCCTAAGGAGTGAGAATTGACAAAGTAAGCCGGGAGCATTTGTTTCATCTGCTAAGTCAAAGATTGAAAATGATTTCCCAACGTGCCGTCTGAGGATGCCGTGAAGGGGGTCATCAATTATTTCCTGCAACGTGTCGGAGTGCAGTAGCTGTTTTACAGAGCGCAGAGTTTTCTGCAGGGGAGATCAGTGACTCCGAAAGCCGTACCTTATTGAGGGAACCGGGATAGAGGAGGCCGGCAGAGTTCATGTATTCACGGGTGCGTGCGTTTATCCATTGCATTTTCTGCTCCTTTGTTTCTCTTCCAAGACTGCTTCTTTTCCATCCACCTCTTTCAAATTTGGTCATCAATATGCCACGATAAAGCATTCAATTAGTTTATTTCGAGATTTAGTGTAGGGTCAAAAAGACATTGATTGTAACTTACAATTTTGAAGAAATAATTCAGTTTTGTGTTACTAACCAGTTTTTCAGACATTCAGACCATACTGTACTTTCACATGCAATACAGAGGACAATATTTTTGAGACTTATGAGCAATATTGAGCTCTCTATGAATTATGTTCATTTGCAGAAATTTGGCAGCCGCTATTTGCACTGTGAAAACAGCATTGCAAAAAGTTATATGTTCCATAAATTACGACATGTTTTTATATTGTTTTAACTGATCAAAATAAGTTAAGCGATTTTCAACTTTTAAAATAAGTTTCATAAGTCAGTTCAATGTCATTTTATTTGTAATGACTTAAACATCCAAGTTGATTGTACTTAAAAATGTAAGGCAGCATTTTTTAACGGTGTATTTTCTAAGTGATAGCTGCTATTTACACTAAATAACAAGCCTGGATGCCAGCCGAATTTAGCCCAGCCCGCAAAATGTTTTGCTCGGGCAATTCGGTCTGGAATCGCTCCATAGAGGAGTAATTATGCCTGAACAGAAACTGTTCGGACCAATGAGATCATCAGGGCGGGCTTTAGACGATGATGGACAGATGATCAACAGTATCGTAATCATCCACGTCATCAAAGGCGCTTTGGGTTGAATTTGCTCTTATCCTAAACGGAGAACTTGTTAGTAAATGCATTCACCTTCACTATTTCTCTCAGAAACGATGATCGTGTTGGGAAGTACTCTGTGTATCCTTAAAATCTTTTATTACTAAATTATTTTCTAACTTTACTTAATCCAGCGTGCATGCAGACAGGGTTGCAAAGTTTTTTTGCAATGTCGAGCAAAATTTTGCTATTCAAAACTGTAGCCCAAAACAATCCTAATAGCTTTCCAGTGCGTTCTCCGGAAAAAAATGCCGTTTGGTTGGCAAAATATGTTATTTTGGCAAGGTTGCCTGCTAAAATTTGCATTCCTATATATCACAAAATTGGGGTCGCTTCAACCCGCGGACATGGAGAACATCCCGTGGGAAAAACACGGACTTGGCAACCCATTGCAGTTGAGTTCTGTTTACATTTGACAACTAACCTTACGCGTCGCTCCGTTGCTCTGATTGGTCGAGGGTCTATCCAATTGAGGTCTTTCCTGGTTCGGTTGAAACACGCCCCATAATCACAGCCCAATGGAGCGGTACCAGACTCATATTCTGACTAGAATTGAGTATGACCACGTCAGGCTACTAAATAACAGCTTTAAAGTGTAAATAGTAGTTAGGTGTTATCCTTAAATAGTGGCAGTTATTTGCACCGCATTACTGGAAAAAAAAAAAGTTAAATAAACAAAGGAAATAAGTAATTTTAAAGCTGCAGTCCGTAACTTTTACAGTCCGTAAATCCAAAATCTATTTTTGAGCAAGTACACAACCAGCCAGTGTTTAAATCTCCTTACCTTAGCCCGATTCACAACAGTAAGTTTGTAATAATGTGTTATACTTTGAGTGGTATGGTGGATTTCCACAGGAAATTCGAGCATGTCTTTGTGTCATTACGTCACGCCTGTATGTATGAAGGAGTCCGGCTCGACTGTGAGGATGCTGCAGGTGGAGGATCATTTATAGCCTTTTCTCACAGCAGATGGAGTAATTAAACTTATCATTTAATGGCGGATTGTAATCCAGAAAGGGCCAAACGACAATCATCAGTGACAACTGGAGATTCACCCGGAGTCAAAAGCAAAAGATTCGACTGTACAGATAATCTACAGGTAACGCTAATAAACACTAAATACACATAGTCACGCAGTGCTGATGCTGTTAACATTAACAATTTGAGAACAAAGGATAACAATAATTTGCCCGGTTTGATGTTATATGAGCGGTTAGATTTAATCACCGTTGGTATAGCGTGATTTATTGTAATGCTTTGTTCCAAAAAATGGCAGACATGTTACTTACTTTAACCATTTTCCAGTGAAAATTCTTATTTAGGTTATACTACAAGATGAAGTATCTGTGATTCTGAAGTACAGTATTCACACCGCTGACTGACAGACACACGTACTCCTCAAAACGAAACGCACTGAGGAGTTGTGCCGATGCACAACTCACGTACAGATGATAACTCTGCAGATAACTGCAAATGCAGGTTTCAAAAACAGGCAAAACTTGTGGATTGCAGCTTTAACTTGCCCAGTAAAAGGCTGAGTAATTTCTACTTATAGTTGAAGTTTCCTTTGAAATACTTTTTACTCAAACAATATAACACTGAATTAATGTTGTGAAAATTACCGACTTCAGGACAAAGTCTGTACTGAAATGTAAAAAACGAGACGCTTTGAGCAGAATCTGATGAGCGCTTAAACACAATGGCCAATCAGAGGAGTTAATGATTCTGCTCAATAGCGCTCAAAGCGTTGTGTTTTTTTAAATGGCATGCAATAATATCAGTGTAAATGATTATATTTATTTAAATTATTAAATGGATGCCGTCTTGTTGGGGCTATAAAGCCGTCCCTACACCTACTCCTAAACACTTTATTATTAAACACGCAAGACACTTTATTTCCACTTTTCAAATACTTTTGTTTTTTTATTGAAAATAAATGCCTTTCTGTTCTAAAGTGATGTTGAGAAAGGGGAGTACAGTGAGTTTGGCAAAAGCCGGATTCGAACACGGGTCGATGTCTGACCTCTACACTATTGCTACTGATGGCAATCTAATGTGTCATTTTGTTCTGGCCCAATCAGACATTAGTGGGCGGAGTTAGTGTGAATAGCCTTTCCCCACAAGGCGGGCTATTTGCATTGTCTTGTGTAAATAGACACTCCGGAGAAAACATTTAGAAGCAGAAGACTTCATTTGATTCCGTCTCTTTGCTGTCTAAGTGAAGCAATTGAAATTTGAAAGGAATCTCATTTGGGATTCCCCGGGTCATGTCCATGTTATCCGGAAGCAAACATTAGCGTCTCACTGTGGAACTGTGTAGAGCAGCACAGGTTGGTTCAGTTTTCGCTGAGAGGGCAGAGAGTGAACCGCTAAGTGCCGGTTCTGTGTGTAAATGGCTTTTTAAATTGGAGCCCTTTTTTCTGTTTAAGAAGCGTGCACAGCTAATTTGTGGATCTCCAGGCTCTGCGTCCCGGCCTGGCAGTGATTTATGGCCTGGTCCAGACACAAATTGACTTGTATGCAAGAAATGTAAATGGAAGTCGGACATTTGATGGAGAAGCTCGTTCCCGTGCTTTAATGTTTTAAATTAACCACAGAAACTTGTGCCGCCCCAGCTAAACGCAGCCCTCCCTCTCTCCAGCCCCAAACATCAGATGAATCATAAGTTAATTTATTATACAAACAATCATATTGCTCCAGATTTGCAAGGATCAATGAGCTTGATGAAGAGGTTTCATTTTAGGAAATAAACCGGCAAAATTAGCCCTGGAATAGGGTAAATATGAAAACTGATTAATGCGAGGTGTAGAACACTGTTCCTGGCTCTCTGTTCTGATATCAGTGTGTGTGTGTGTGTGTGTGTGTGTGTGTGTGTGTGTGTGTGTGTGTGTGTGTGTGTGTGTGTGTGTGTGTGTGTGTGTATATATATACATATACATACATGCATACATACATACATACATACATACATATGTCTAAATCATTTTGCATCGGAAAAGTTTGTTTATATAATGTATGTGTGTGTACTGTACTGTGTATTATCATGCATATTTGAATACACACATACAGGTATATATTTAAAAAAATATTTGCATATATATATATATATATATATATATATATATATATATATATATATATATATATATATAATTTACATGTAAATATTTTCTATATAAATATAACCTTCTTAAAAGTACACATACGTGTGTGTATTTATATATAATATACTTATGCACAGTATAACATAACACAGATATTATGAAAACAAATTTTTTTGGATGTGTTTTATCGTAATTAATCTTTTGACAGCCCTTATATATAACATACAGAGACATACATACATATATAACATACATACATGCATTATTACATATGTGCATACATACATACATATACATATATAACATACAAACATATATAACATATGTATATACAAACATACATATATAACATACATACATATATAACCTACATGCATATATAACATATGTACATACATACATACATACATATATAACATACATACATATACATATATAACATACATACATTTACATATATAACATACATGCATACATACATATATAACATATGTGCATACATATATACATAACATAAATACATATCATACCTATATAACTCACACAAACAATTAAAAATCCATACATGCTATTTTTTTTGGTAACACTTTAAGTACAGTAATGCTACTAATGTTATTTACTGATAATGTTCAATGCATTATTACAGTATTAATCTTTGTTAACTATAATTAATTAAAGTACATCTGTTTACGAGATTCAACACATTTTGTAATTTTTTTAAACCAGTTTAATGTAATTTAAGTTGAAATGAGTTAAACATTTGATTGTACTTAAAAATGTAATTCTGCCCCTTTTCTTTTTCTTTTTACAGTGTAGTTCATGTCAGCTCAGGTCCATGAAATAATAGTATATAATATAATAACAGATACAACTTTTGATTTGAATAATGCATTAGTAAACGTTGAAATGAATTAAGTGTTCATTATTAGTTCATGTTAACTAACTAATGCTAACAAATAAACTTATTATAAACTGTTACCTATTATTATTATTATTATTATTAAATAATTAATACAAATATAAAAATAGTAATAAAATAAAGCAGTTTTGTTTTGATCATTATGTTAGTCCCTTATTTGTCACAGTTTATCTGACTACATAACTAGTATAAAATCAGCTGCATAGACTCAGACGTTATACCTGGTTCAGGAAGAGATGTTTGTGAGGGGTTTTAAAGCATCCTGGTGTGTTTTCAGGGTGACAAGGGCAGTCAGTGGGGTTTAAACCCTCTCAAAAGCCCCTTCATTCCCTCTGGACCGTCATTAAATGTTATTCCATCAATGCACAGACACTTTACAAGCTGCTCGTTTTGTAATGCTATCATGTTTGCCCTAGAGATACGCTTGAGCTTTTGTGCTGTTCTCGGCGGGTCTGTTGCCACAGATCTATATGGTCTTTTAAAATACTCGACAGGGGGTGTTTGATTACCCTGATGTATTCAGAGAGAGTGAAAAGAGACGGCACAGGAGAAAAAGAGGCTCTTAAGTATGTTTTTTCTTCTGTTACTTAAAATGCTTTCTCTTGTCAGCTTAATATGCAGAATGCGATAAGTGTAAGATTGTGACTGACGCTTTTAATGCAATACAACGTGCAGCTTGAAGCAGACCACACTGCACAGAATACTGTTTCCCACAATGCAATGCACATGACTTGATCTTCCTTTTCCAGTGTGAGGAATGAATCATTTGGACAACCCTGAATAATACAATAAATGCATGTTGTGTTGTAAAAACTAATGTTTTACACAAAACTGAATTAAAATGCAGTAAATGTTAGTTTATTAGTGTATTTTTGTATGATGTGGTAATACTGCACAAATATGTGTTGCATACTATTATGTGTATTTTATTTAATTTTTTTTAGGCAACAAAAAATATATATTAACCTTAAACAAGTAATACAAATAAATAAATATATTAAAAATAATCAAATAAACTTAACATTTCAGGGACTGTATATTCAGGCATGATGGCACTTGAATTATTGATTAATACAATAATATACAACTGAGTTTTATATTATATAAGAATAAAGCTGAATTCAAATGCAACACATTTTGATTGAACACTAACATTGCACTTTTAGTAGATATTGTTGTATGTGGTAATATTTCATAAATAGGCTTTGCATAATGAATGACACATACACACAAGCAGGTTATTACCATTTTTATCCACTGCAACATGGGAAATGTGTCTTCCATACTGAAACCAGACCTTTTCTAATGCAGGGCCTCAGGCCATGAGAAGGCAGAGCACACACACACACACACACACACACACACACACACACACACACACACACACACACACACACACACACACACACACACACACACACACACACACACACACACAGAGATCATTTCAATATCAGATCTAGTGTTTAAGCAAACGGTCCAGATGACTCGGTTTCAAGAAGCGCCGGCTGACAGATTCCACAGGAAATAAGCGGAACAGAAGCCCAGCTGGAGGCTTCCAGTCTACAGGGACATTTCCCTCAGTCCTACTCATTCAAATATAACAAGCACAAAAATCCCTGCAATTCTCCTGGGCAAATTCATATTCAACAAACAAGCATTTGCTTTTATTTTATTATTCAGGTTTGTGATTATTCCTTCCTCACATAGGAAATGGAAAGTTA
Source organism: Gobiocypris rarus (assembly GCA_023029165.1). Lineage (NCBI taxonomy): Eukaryota > Metazoa > Chordata > Actinopteri > Cypriniformes > Gobionidae > Gobiocypris > Gobiocypris rarus. The sequence continues at coordinate 32,857,924 of CM040920.1, forward strand.
AGTCATGTGCGCACATTATGTGTTAACAAGCAGGTTTTTGCTCGACTTTACAGCACAAAGAGCATCCTAAGCTTCCATCCATCCATCCATCCATCCATCAATCCATCCATCCATCCTTCCATTTTATGAGCTTGCATTTACTTAATGTTACTAAATGAGACATTTTTATAACTTTTATATGCTCTTTTATTGTTGTGTGTCTTTATATAAAAACTTTTAATATTTTGTAATCATTTCTTTAAAGCAATATGGCACTGCTTTATTTGAAATCCTTTGACTGTGACTATATATTGACTGATATATCAGCTGATTCGACAATCAGATTCTGGTGTTTACATCATAGTAATCGTAGCTAAAGCGCTGATCTGTAAAACCATTTCAAGTAAACACACCCCGTGCATGCACTAAAACTAACTTTTCCATTTGAACCCCAATAACCGCACGGCTCCTGCTGCGACTCGTTCGCACTTTAATGTCCTCTTATTTGAGTGAAACTTTTCTGTCTGTCAACAGAAATAAAGCTATAGGGATCTTCACCGCCTTTTGCACAGGCCCATTGAGATAACCATTAACCAACACGCACTCTCGCTGTTTCGGGATAGCAGTAATAATAATAATCCAGAAATAAGTCCTGGAGTTGGGGCTAGTTAATCGTGTGCTTCCTGGAGGGGGCCACATTAACAGTAAGTGAGTGTAAGTGACAGAGATTGGCCTAAGTACAATCACAGCGTGAGTCCGGTTTTTGGCTCTAATTCACATCTGAATGAAATCACCCCCGCTAAGATCTCATCAGCGTTATTACCCCCGCGTTTACCCTACGTTTATACTGTTGTCCGCTAGCTTCCTGTGGGGTTGTAGATGTTTTAACTCGCCATTATCTTGCATGCGTTCTGTTGAAGACGCGCCTTAATGTCGATGATGTGATTTGAGGCGGGGGGTGCATAGGATGCTTTTAGTTTCGTAGAAGGAAAATCAAAAGATTAGTGATATGACTGTTTGTTAAAGTGTAGCTTGCCATCATTTTTGGAAATATGATTACTGCAGTTCAAATTGAGGGTGTATTAGAAGGAGTCCCGGACCCCCGACGAGGCAAGAGACCCCATCATTTTGCGTCGAATCATTGCTCTGACATAACGTGACTTTTGTTTTAGTTCATCCAGTTTTACATCAGTGATTTAACATTTTTACACAGTGAACAATGGAAAAAATATCATACTTTGCATGGACTTTTTTGAGTTTTCCCAAAAGTTGAGATTTTTTATCATTTTGTTGGTTCAAATACATTAGACAAATCATTTAAGAGTGCTATCATTTAAGCTTCTTGTGAGTAGTTACTTTCTTTCTTTTTTTTTGATAAGTCAAGTCAAGCCAAGTCCACTTTATTTATATAGCGCTTTTAACAATGCAGATTGTTTCAAAGCAGCTTCACAGTGTTAAACAGGAAAATAATGCAACAGAATATATTTAGATGATCATACAGTGACAATGTGGGCTTTAGATCAATAATTTGATCAGTAATTTGGTTTATATGGTTAATTTAGTTTAATAATTAGATTTATTTGGAAATTTATTTTGAAAAATTGAGTGTCCCCAACTGAGCAAGCCAAGCCAGAGGCGACAGTGGCAAGGAAACCCAAACCCCATCAGGAGACCTAATGGAGAAAAATAAACCTTGGGAGAAACCAGGCTCAGTCGGGGTGCCAGTTCTCCTCTGGCCAATTAATAAACAGCGTATTATTATTCTGAAGACTTTACAGGTCAGAAGTCATAATGGATCGGAATATTCGAAAGATTGGAGGCAACACGCCGGAGACGGGTTTACTGTAGTCGTGAAGTAATTACTTCGCTCTATGAAAGTATTTGTAGTTGTATGAATGTAATCCGGACGTACTACATCCACCATGTTGTCATTATCATGTGACCTACCAGTGTCAGTTGTGTTGCTTCACTGCCATTCACAAATCCTCTCCCATGGCCTCATGGGATAGTAAAGTGTCCATCGTATCACATCATCCAGGTACTTTTTGCCTACTCTTTTATGAGTACTGTGGCATTTGGAAAGTGTCACATACTGTTTTTCACCTGCTATATATTTGGGAAGTATGCATTTTCGGATGCAACCTGTTTGATTTTTAGTCAAGTAATTTCACTCGTGGACATCTTTTAAAATAGGCCTATTATCGAGAATCCAGACTGGAACAAGCCCATGGACTTATTTCTTTGCACAATTTTAAACATAGTATTGCATTAAACAAACAGTTTTAAAATAGTAATTAAACCCACCGCAACCTCTCAGGGAGCTATTTCAGTCAAGCAAATGCAGCTCCTGTCTCTTTGAATGAGGAAACATCGAATTCTCCAAACCAAGCTTACGATTGAATCTCATATTTGAAATCACCAATGAAATCTGACAACAACGGTCTCAAAAATGCTGTTTCTAAATGCTCAAAACATGACAAAAAAATGCAGGCTGGACCAGCCGATGTGATATGCAGTCTTTAGTGTGTCAGTGTGTTTCTATAAGAACCAGAGCTTCTAAAGGAAGCTGCAGTGATGCAATGACTTTACCAATTGCCCATTGGCTCTTTTATTTAGAAGGCGGAGCTTATTCAGCCATATTGCACATTTCACTTTCTCCCATTCATAAGTAATAGGCCTATATAAGTGCACCGTCTTAGTATATTGAAACTTTAACTACAAAAAAATGGACACAATAACAAAACTGAGAAAGTTGTTGAGCAGATTTAATTATGTTTCATTTTTTATGATTGAAACTTACACGTGGATATGATTTCTGTGCATTTCGCAATTTCTGGTCATCTTGCATTGTGGCGATTGCAGTCGGTCGAGCCGATGTTGCTGCGTCAGTACGCTCTTCAACTTTTTATGAGCGTTGTCTTTTGTCATATTGCTGTTGATGACATTTAGAAAAGCAATACGGTTGATGAAGGCCTCTTGCTTTTTAACACTTTAAGAATCAGTTTTTGTACAGTACATTAATTCCACTTATAAAATGAGAATAATGTATGATTTTTGGTATTGCAGAGAAGATGGAGAGTGTATTTGACTCCAGGCCATCAGAGGAACTCGTCTGTCCCCACCACTCTTATTTAATTCATTCTTGGGTAAAGATGCCTCTCACGGATTGCTGCTCGCTCAGATAAATTGATCTGTCGGGTCACCTACGGCGCTGACTCCTCCATGGCGGGGCAAACAGGGAGGCCCAGAGCAAAGCTATCTTAGAGCAATATCAATAAAACTCTACAGTATACACCCACTGAGCTGTGTACACAGCCACAACACTGCGCACGAGCCCTCCGCTCAAATCAAATTGTGCAAAAGCATTGGGCCGTGACCGACAAAATGGGGTGTAAATGTTAAATACAGTCAGATATTAGGCACAAGCGCATTAGAGGAGCATTTCGGCCAACAAACACGAGTCGACAGAATTTCGTTTAGCTCCTAAAGCCTTTCTGACACAATCAAGGTCTTGTGTAGTTAAAAGAACAGCCACACGGCAACCGTGCTGATACAAAGTGCCCTCCTCTAAAATGAGCATTACTGGAATATAGTTGGATCAAAAAAAGCCTTCTTTTCTGAGCAAGTATTATATGGCATATCATGTAAATAATTCTGGTAATTCAGTGTAGACTTAAAGTAAAAGACTAACTTAATGACAGTTATGGCCTTTAGAAGAACATCGAGGGACTTCTCGTCTGATTTGCTGCAGCTCAGCAGTACTTGTCCCCTTAATGAATTTTTAATATCCTTAATGACAGCAAAAGAATGATGTAATTAAGAAGGCCAAGTTTGGAAAAATGCTGACCGGCACTCTTTTTGGAGAACATCTTAATAGCACTTCCCATAAATTAACATATTATCTTAATGAACGGATTGCCTTGAAGGGAACTGTGTTCTTGATCAGGTTGATTCGAGTTTTGAGATAATAAATTAATTGAGCAGAATAAAAACCGTTTTAACATGCACATTTGTGTGCACAAAAGTGTTGCATTTTTATGATAAATGTTTCTTCTTTAATTGTTTTTGTCATTAACAAATATAGGAATGCACATGTATTTATGAACCATTTGAGGTCTATAGAATATAATACAAAATTATGCCATCACATTTATAGAGTGCAACAGTGCCTGCAAAGCTTTTCAGTGGCAATGCTTCCGGTAATAATTTTCCCATAGGGAAATCGTCATTAAAGAGTTATAAGCCCAAACCAAGCCAATCAGCTACAAGGTGAACACTAAAACTTTGATTTGAAAATCAGAAAAAAGATAAAGGTACAAGACTGAAGTGAGGGAAAGAACGACAATCCCATGAACAATTGCAAACTAAATAAAAATAAGAATTTGATGATGATGAAATCTAAAACTACTCTGGCCCCACTTTTGCTGCCTAAACAGCCCTGACCCGTCGAGGCATGGACTCCACTATAGACTCCTGAAGGTGTGCTGTGGTATCTGGCACCAAGATGTTAGCAGCAGATGTTTTAAGTCCTGTAAGTTGCGAGGTGGGGCCTCTATGGGTCAGACTTGTCTGTTGAGCACATCCCACAGATGTTCGATTGGATTGAGATCTGGGGAATTTGGAGGCCGAGTCAATCCCTCAAACTCGTTGTGCATTTTTGAAGCATTTTTGCTTTGTAGTAGGGCGCCACAAGGATGTGCTCGCGTGCCTGTTGGTGCTTTCGGCGGTGGACAAGGGTCTTAAAACTTAAAACAATCTTCACATAAACCCATAGTAAATGTCACCTGTGGCCTTCCTGTCTAACAGGTTGGAAATATACAGAAATTGAATTAAAGTAATCAAACTGTCTGCAATGCATAAATTGAACATTACATATAGATTAAAGCTACAAAAGTTCTTTAGTCATGAGCAATGAGTGATTTTTCTCTGTTACTTTTGTTCTTTGATGAACATTAATGACAGACGCATTCGTGGCCACTCTTAAGATCTGCTGCTGATGCACATGACGTGGATCTCACACGCGTCTCATTTTCTCTTTACGCTCATTTAAGACTTTATTTAACTCATTCAAGACTGCTCTTATGAGGATACTCGACAAAACTGCCACTTTTGGCATAATTGTGCTTCTTATTGTTCGTTCAAGCGCTCGATTCTGGTGCACTGTCTTTCTGTGCATCGTGTGTGTGTGTCACATAGTCAGGACATTCACAGAGCGCGCTCTCTTTTGACTGGTCGTGCTTGAATGGTTTAAAAGTATTTGCATGAATAAGAGCTTGATCATTAGGGGTGTAATGATGCCCTCATGTCACGATTCGATACATATCACGATACTGAACTCACGATACTGTATTATTGCGATACTCCATGACATATGGGAAAAGGTTAACAAAAAATGTACTGTTGATTAAAATGCTGGGGGTGGAAATGAACAGGCTTGGACCTGGTGTTGGCAACCCAATGCACAGGGCAGTGGTGACACCAGAATAAACATGTTCATGATTCTGAAGATGAAAATACTGAATTATTTTAGATGAATATGCTTGAACTATGTTACTGACTAGATATATTTAAAATAATTCAGGCCACTTTTTACTGGTAAAATAAGACATTTGGCATTATCATGACCCACAAATATTCCCCCATTGCATTATTATATTATATTCAACATTATATAGTAGTTTAATGTAGCTTTTTTCACACTTTTTTTATTTTGGGTGAACTGTATACACGTTAAATATTTGAACACGTTAAACTAATGATCCACCCAGGTTAAAGATGACAGCACTAATACAACTTGATTATGTCATTGGCAGTTCTTGAAGGGAGTGGGCGGAGCTAAAGAGCTATTTTGGAATTAAGTGCTTTTTTCGACTCTGATTGGCATTATTCTCTGAACAGCATCATGGGTAATGTAGTTTTTCACCAGGAATTTCACTATTAAATATGGATATTTAGCTGAATAATGAGCTTTTAACAGAAGCAAATAACATGAATTAACAACCTTGTAGCTCCCAGTAGGTCTGTCTTTAAAGGTTTATAAGTTATCGTTCAAAATCAAAATCCCTATGGAGAAAATGAATGGAGTTTTTACTTCCGAAACCCGACTGTTGCCCTCTATTTAAAGCATTTATCTCATTTGACATCATAACATTTGCATTCTGTTCAGTGTAATTGCTAAAAAAAAACTAAAATATTCAAAAGCCTTTAGTTTGTCACAGCTATGAAACATGGTTTACAGTTAACCCCTTGCATGCATAAATCACAGATATGTTATATGTGCATACAGTAGCAAAGAGATGGTCTGAAAATTGGGACTACAAGCCACAGCGCTCCAGTTATGATTTCTTCTGGGTATTTAGCCTATATTTGTAGGAAGACCAGGGACGATCCAGCGTGATCGGTGTGCAGCATCTCCAGTAAGAGAGCAGATATCCTTTAGCTAACTGTTTTATCTTACTCAGCGAAGGAGGGGCCCTTGTGTTATTGATTAAAAACAGAAGGAAGAAGAATCCCACAGGCACTAAAAGGAACAGGCAATGATTAATGTCCCTCTCGGAAAAAAGAAATTATATGGAATAAATTAAACTACTGCGGCAGCAAATTGAAAAATAAGGACGCAAATGAGGTTTGAATACTTAATATCTTTTGAAGAGAAATAGTCAATGAAGCACAAAAACGATGAGGGATTGGCAAAGAAATGTGATATTAGCACTAACGACCCAGGCAAGGTTTGCTGTACTGTCAGAATTCACCTGTCATGTGATGATACACAGAAAGCAGAGAAACAGTGAGGAGTGTAGCTGTGTGTTTATGAAGGAGGTCTGTAATAACCTGCAGATCATCTCACTCTCACTGCCACTCCTACAATTAAACAAACTGCTTATTTTCTCAGAGTTTTGCCAGACTTTCCAATGCTTGTCAATGGAGAAAGACTGAATGTAGTTACAACATCTACCAGCAGGGGCAGCCTTTGCGTGCATGCAAAACAGCAGTTTCCAGTCCAAATAAGATCATTTGGTCCCACTTTATATTAGGTGGCCTTAACTACAATGTACTAACATTTCAATTAATCATTTGATACAATGCTCTTGTTGTGTGCATACATGTTTTTATATTGTACCTGCATGGAATTAATTTCTGTAATTAAAAATGCGCTGCTCTGCGACGTTCCACGGATTACGTAATCAAGTAGGAAAGGTCAGGCTTGACGTAGGCGGAAGCACCGTCCTGAGCGAATGTGTGAAGGCCTTTAAAAAAAAAACACTCCATCTCCAACTTCAAAATCGTCCGACATTGTTGTTTTACCATAATCGTCCGACATCGACGTTTGTGTATATAACATGTGTATATAACGTATATAAATGTTTTCAAATGACCAATCGTCTGGGATCGTGCAGAGTCTCTGAAAACCCTTCCATTGAAACTGTATTGATTTGGACCATCAACCAGCGGTTGCCATTGAAGTCCATTATGTGGAGAAAAATCCTGGAATGTTTTCCTCAAAAACGTAATTTCTTTTCGACTGAAGAAAGAAAGACACGGACACCTAGATGAGATGGGGGTGAGTAAAGTATCACCTTTTTTATTTTTATTTTGAAGTGAACTAATCATTTAAGGACACCTTGTTTTAAGCAAAAACTCACTTAATTTAGATTTTTCTTTCAGAAAACAAGATACAATATCTTACGTCATTTTACTTATAGTAAATGCTTTTTGATTTAAAGGGGTCATCGGATGCCCATTTTCCAAAAGTTGGTATGATTCTCTAGGGTCTTCATGTAAAGTCTGTAACATACTTTGGTTAAAATTCCTTAAACCTACACTATATTACTTTTCCGTCGGATAGAGGTCGCCTGTTCAAAACAAAGGCATAGTTTGATGACGCCACGTTTGAGCGCAGGATATTGGGACATGTGGTCTTCACCTCACAGCCGATGGGGAAGAGTCAGGATAGGATTTGGGCAGAAAACATGTTCATGGATGCGGTTATTAATGTTACTGTAGTGAAGCAGAGCAGGGGCGAGTGTTGTGGAGCTGAGCAAGGCCGCAGGAGTGATTGAAGAGCAGGACTGTTATTATGGCATAGTTGCTGGCGGGACTTTTATTATGACACAGTTGCCGGTGCCACTTCCGCTTTTCCGCTCATGAGTATGAGGTAACGCAGCTCTGATTATCATATCAGACACATCTGAGTGTGTTGAACATGATGTTCTGCTGTTACTCTGTGCGTTGGCTCGGCGGCTGCTGTGACACTTGTTCACACTGCACTGAGAGTAAAGCGCTTCTGCTGAATAACACCGGAAACCGAGGGTAACACAGATATGATGTCACTGACAGGCCACGCCCTCACACGTCCCGGTTCATTGGTTAAAATATCAATCTCACGATTTACAAATAGTTGGAAACATTTGGGAAATTCTAAGTACTCATTTGAACAAAATATATAACACTGGCCTAATTTTTTTATGGATATTTTATCTGCAAAAATGTTATATAGTTCACCTTTAATGTTTGTGTAAAACAACACCCTTTATACCTCTTCAAAATCAGCTTTGTTCACAGCAACCCGTTTCGGTGCATGTCTCTTTAAAAAATGATAATGAGCTACTGCTCACCCCACCCCTTTCTTCCGTGGGGCGTGTAGACGTGAAGTGCTGATTTTTTCTCCCTAATATGGGACAGTCCGTCAGCGGTCGGGTGGGCGGAGAATGAGTAATATGACATATTGCTCAGAAAATTTAAACGGTTTGATTATTGAGAGTGTTTAGGCTTTTTGAGGATAAAAAAAGGGAATGAATGGATTTTTGTTATTGTAGGGTGGGTGTGTCCACACACTGCAAAGACACATTTATTTGCAAACACCATATAAAATTTAATTTTGCATCTGATGACAGCTTTAAGAATGTTTTGATATTTGGACTGGAAACGAGACAAATATACTAAATATACATTTTTGTGTTTCTTTTTGCAGTAAAAGCTATTTTAATTTTTGACTTAAATATATAAACTGTTCCTTTAAATATTGTTGTATTTTTATAACCAGTGTTATTTGATAGGCAATCATTGATGCGTCATTAGTTTTTAATTATTGTTTTCATTTAAATTACGTTTTAGTACTTTTGTTGTATTTTTTTGTAATTTATATTAGTTTATTTGTATTTTTTTAATAGGTCTGTATAGTTTTATTCATTTTTATTTATTCGTTTTAGTTAGTAGGCTAGAAATGTCGCTTCAGTTATAGTTGACTTGTAACCCTGTTTTGAACTTATTTAAATATTTATAAAACATTTCTGAATGTGAATAGATGGATCTATGTCCCTCATCTATCACGACAACGTTTGAGTTCCTCAAGTAGAGCACAAAAGATGTTCACACCGGTTTATAACAAATGATTTCCAATGCAAATGATTTATACAAGCCCACAATAACTTATAGCGAATGATTCATATTTCATTGATGGCTATTCTTCTTTGTCTTTCCTTAAAAAGGTCAGACTGTTAAAACGGGCTTTCGATGCATCACGCTGTCATCAGACGACTGCATCAGCTCCTGTTGCAACATCAATTAGGTGCCGGTGATGACACAACTATCCCACAATGCACTTGTGACGTCCGTTGCAGGAATTGCGCTTGTCCAGTCAGGCATACAGTCCTAAAGGAAGTGTTTAAAACCTTAGGGGTGTGTGTGACAGTGTGCTAGAGGAGTGCGGTTGTGTGTGTGTGTGTGTGTGTGTGTGTGTGTGTGTGTGTGTGTGTGTGTGTGTGTGTGTGTGTGTTGAAAGCTGCTGTATAGCCACACCCCATTACCTGAGACGGATGTTTGGTGGGGAGGGACATTAAAACACTGATCGGCCACATGGAACCTTTAATTAGCCTCATTCTGCAGAACACACTGATGCCTGCACAGATGCTCCAAACCCACCACAGCACAACCGTTCTGCTACACACACACACACACACACATTTTCTCACACACACCCACACACACACTTTCTCTCTCACACACACACTTTCTCACACACACCCACACACACACTTTCTCACACACACACACACACACACACACACACACACACACACACACACACACACACACACACACACACACACACACACACACACACACACACACACACATGTTTGTTTTGTGAAATGTGGGGACATTCCATAGGCGTAATGCATTTTATACTGTACAAACCGTATTTTCTATCCCCCTACACTGCCCCTGCCCCTAAACCTACCCATCACACACACACACACACACACACACACACACACACACACACACACACACACACACACACACACACACACACTGCCCCTAAACCTACCCATCACAGGAGACTGCTCAGTTTACTTTCTGTGAAAAAAACCTCATCCTGTGTGATTTAAAAGTATTTTGAAAAGTAAGGAAATGGGGAACGTCCTCATATTTCACCCTCTTTTTGTAATACCTATGTCATACCCATGTCATTATACACATTTGTGTCCTGATATTTCACAAAAACATGCCCACACACACACACACACACACTCTCTCACACACGCACACACACACACTCTCTCTCTCTCTCTCTCTTACACACATACATACACACACACACACACTCACACACACACACACACTTTCTCTCACACACACATACACACACAGACACACACTTTCTCACACACACACACACACTCTCTCTCACGCACACACACTCTCTCTCTCTCTCTTACACACAGACATACACACACACACACACACATACACACACGCACACATACACACACAAACTCTCTTACACACACACACACACACAAACACACTCTCACTTACACGCATCACTCACTCACACGCACATTCTCTCACAAGCACACACCACAAACTCTCTCTCTCTCTCAGACAGACACACACACACACACACCACAAACTCTCTCTCTCACTGACACACACACACGCACACACCACAAACTCTCTCTCTCACTGACACACACACACGCACACACCACAAACTCTCTCTCTCTCTGACACACACACACACACACACACACACACACACACACACACTCACATGCATAATTGTAGATTTGCCTTAACTGAAGAAAATAGCAATAACAAAGGAACTTTAACCCTTAAATGCGTGAATGTTTCACCAATCATTATTACATATTCAGGTCTTTATTGACCCGGATAACAAGGATGGATCTCTGCCTGTCGCAATAATATAAAACTCTCCTGATAATAAAGTAACAATTACAGAAGAATAAAATAAAGCTTATTGAGCTGCCGTTTGGAGCTTAGAAGGGTTCAGTGTGAGCAGATGTTTTATACCATCATCACTGTCCTCGTCAGAGCTCATCTCCAGCAAAATTCAGCATCTGGCTCATATTCTCCACCTCATCATTTTCAGCATTTTCAAATCAATATTTTGATCGCTGACAGCTTCTTCACCAGATCCTCCGTCAGTGACAGTAATTTTTGATTGCGTTCAGTTCTTAAATCACTGAGCCACTTCAAGTTTTGCTGATGATACTTCTGTTCTTTTGTTTTCTGCCTGCAGTAACTATGAGTGAGACGTCACTTCATCATTGTGTATCAGACATCGCCACCTTGTGCAATGAAGGTGAATTGCACTTATTCAGTCATGAAAGATTAATTTATTGTTGTGCAGAAGAAAATATTCATACACTGGTACACACCTCAGGCCGTTAGCGATTAATGGGAAAACATGCATTCTTTAAAAATGTAATTATTCTTTATTTTTATTGTTTATAATGAATTGATTGAGGAATACTAGGTAGTTTAATGTCTAACTTTGTAGTAGTGAATGATGTCCTGAGTCACTAAAGCTCAGAGGTATGCATTCAAAGGTTAATAAACTGTTTATGAACGTTATATTTTAGGCTTTGGTTCTCTGAATATGATATGAAAACTCCAACTCAGAGCAGTGAAATGTTCAGTGTTAAAAGCACATTCAGTTTGATCTGAAACCGTGTTATTTTAGTATCACAGACTTTGAATTAGAAACAGTGAAAAGTTATGCTGTATCGCCTTTGAAAATATCAAAGCTCTTCCTACCATAAACACAACTGATAGTGTCATCAGACGCAAATGTGAGATGAAACTGATTTGCCATTTTTGTTTGCTTTTACAAATTCTTTGAGCTCTTTGATCATGACTGCGTTTCACAAATGCAATGTGTGCGCTACCGAGCAAGTTTACTATATGTCAGAAAAGCCATACAGAGCTGGTCATGTGATGCTAATGTCAAAATCAACAGAGACAGAGTCACAGGTTTGAACGAGAGTCTGTGTGTTCAGAGGTTTGCAGAAGTTTAATACCTAACACACAAACATGAATGCTTGAGAGATATTACTACTGTAAGAATCAAACACGGACAGTATCGCTCATTCTTATATTATTGCTATTTTTCTATATTTTAGAGCTGTAGATTAGTTAAATCAAATATTATATTTAAGCTTCTTCAAAGTCAAAGCCTGGATACATGACTGCGTCTGCGTCTGCTCTTAAATGATCTTTGTCTAACTAATTTCAGGGATTTAAGCATAAGCCTTTAGGCCAAAAGGTCTGTAGGATTATGAGAAACAAATTTAGTCAGGGCTGTCCAAAATTTTCACTGGTATGGGGATCATATTTTAGATCATTTATACATTATGTACACCATTCAGGCATAACATTATGAACTAATATTGTGTTGGTCACCCTTTTTCTGCCTAAACAGCCCTGACCTGTTGAGGCATGGACTTCACTAGACCCCTGAAGGTGTGCTGTGGTATCAGGCACCAAGATGTTAGCAGCAAATCCTTTAAGTACTGTAAGTTGCAAGGTGGGCCCTCCATGGATCGGACTTGTTTGTTCAGCACATCCCACAGATGCTCGATTGGATTGAGATCTGGGGAATTTGGAGGCCAAGTCAACACCTCAAACTCATTGTGCTCCACAAACCATTCCTGAACCATTTTTGCTTTTGCATTTTTGCTTTGTGAACCATGAGCAGCCTGACTGGTCAGTGGCTATGCCGCCCCATACACAACAAACTGTGATGCACTGTGTATTCTGACACCTTTCTATCAGAACCAGCATTAACAGCAATTTGAGCTCCAGTAGCTCTTCTGTTTGATCGGACCACACAGGCCAGCCTTCGCTCCCCACGTGCATCAATGAGCCTGGGCCGCCCATGACCCTGTGGCCGGTTCTCCACTGTTCCTTCCTTGGAGCACTTTTGATAGATCCTGACCACTGCAGACCGGGAACACCCCACAAGAGCTGCAGTTTTGGAGATGCTCTGACCCAGTCGTCTAGCATCACAATTTGGCCCTTGTCAAACTCACTCAAATCCTTACGCTTGCCCATTTTTCCTGATTCTAACACATCAACTTTGAGGACAAAATGTTCCCTTGCTGCCTAATATATCCCACCCACTAACAGGAGCCGTGATGAAGAGATAATCAGTGTTACTCACCTGTCATAATGTTATGCCTGATCGATATATCTGTTATGATATCTGTTATGAGTTTTACTTTTTGGTGTAAACAACACACTATGCCATCAAGTTGTTTAAAGCAGTGTCTTCCAGGAATTCTGCTGTAATCGTGTTAATGGTTAACAGGGAATCTAAACAACACAATCACTGTTAGCAAGGCATTATGTGTCAATATACAGCGTATTTAAAGACGCCGCACACTTGCAGGGCTTGTGTATCATAGAAATTTTAATGGATTCTGGCATCAGCCTCCCTGTGTTCATTTTAAATCTTATTAAACTGTGTTTATTATCATAAAAAGCCATGAACCAAAGAGGCAAAACAAACATGTAACATTTTTCTTGTAATCCTGGCTTGTTACGAGGTGTTTTAATAGCTATGAAATCCTTCGAAATGACTATAAATTTTACTTGCTCAGACTTTTGATTGGTGTTTCATTGGCATGAACTTCCTTCTGAGTGACAAATTCAAATTAATGACTCACTTCCGGGTTTTATCTGTTGATGGACAATCTTTATTTAATCGTATACAAGCAGCTTTCCTACCGGAATGAGGTCCGTAAACTCCCACGATAAAAGTTAATCAGAAGCTGTCAGACTGAGTTTTCTATATTTTACCAGCCAGCTGACTCGCTCATAAAAAAATTAAGAAAATAAAAGCATGTATTACACTAAACGGGAAATAGTGATAGAGCTCAATAAGACCAGTTAGCTTGACCTGGGAATTCTTTCCTAGAATTAAAGTTGTATTTGCTGTTTTTGAAGGAAACTGTTTTATATGTTTTTAAGTTTGAATTTAAATGTTCATTAAAGTGTGATGGCTTTGGGTTGGTTTGCTGCGGATGAGGAATAATGATTATTTTTACTGTCAATTTTATTATCAGTCAATTCTTCACAAATTTGAAAACATTTGTAAAACAGAAGAAACTTTAATTTGAAGGACATACATTTGGGAATATTATATCAGTGTTTGATTGACATAGCACATAGACATTTGAACAAAACGTATTATATAATTCGATAGTCTCATTATTGTTTTTGTTTTTTTAAATATAATTAATAAAGTATTTGATTTAATTCCTGAATTCTGCTTCACACCATCACACAAATCTCTCTGTCTCACTCTCTCTCTCACACACACACACACACACACACACACACACACACACACACACACACACACACACACACACACACACACACACACACACACACACACACACACACACGCTGTGTTTTCATGTTTTATGGAGACATTATACATTATATCTTTCCATAGACATAATGAATTTACTGTTACTGTACTTTCTGTAACATCCCTTAATATAATTTATAAGCTGTTTTTCTAATGGGGACCAAAATAGACATAAAGGTTTTTATACTGTACAAACTGTATATTCTATCCCATTACCCTAAACTTGCCCATCACGGAAAATGTTCTGCATTTTTACATTTTCAAAAAACACTTGATTAATAAGATATTTTTTTCTCATGGGGACAAACAAAATGTACCCATATGGAAAAAGATTTCAGATATTGCCATCTTTTTTTGGGGATACTCTCCCTCTCCCTCTCTCTCTCTCTCTCTCTTCTCACTCTCTCACTCAAACACACACACACACACACAAGTTAGGTTTTTGTGAATTGTGGGGCGTAATGCATTTTATACTGTACAAACTGTACATGCTATCCCCCTACACTGCCCCTAAACCTACCCATCACAGGAGACATGCTGCATTGTTACATTTAAAAAACAACATAATTTAGTATGTTTATTACTCCATTTACATTGTGGGGACTGCTGGCCGGTCCCTACAATGTAGGTGATTTCAGGTTTATATTACATCGTGGTGTCGTGGGGTCCCCACAATGTAATATAAACAAGTACACACACCACACACACACACACACACACACACTCACACACACACTCGTAATTGGTGCATCGTACCTGAACATGTACAGTGGCTGATTTGGCCCACATTTCAGTTTTGCCCCATTGGTCTTGTGAGGTGATGGCAAAATGTCAAAGAGAGACGCAGCAATTTGCTTTCCACACAAAATAATCATGTTTTCCTCCAAGAACAAGGATATAGGATATTAAAGCGAATGCAAAGACAACATTTCCAAGGACAACATTTCCAAGTGAAAGCAGGCGCCTGGATGACAGCAGCACTGTTTCTTTTTTTCTCATTCCCAGCCTTTCTGTTCCACTCAGGTTTTTGAAAGAACAAACAGAGAGATTAAAACATACTTAAAATAAACTAACCTCTTTTACTACCAGAGTACAAGTAGGAGAAAACACCCATTATTTAGTGTATTCATGTATAATTTGGAGATCTCAGCATTAAGCGTTCTCTCTTCTACACAGCTGCATTCATCAGTGTCACACACACTCGGGTTTATAAATCTAAATGCACTGAAGCGTGTTTCTGTCTCCAGCCGCCTGTGACACTATGGGAGAATGTGTGTATATTAGCCGTGGAAAATCCTACTGTGATGTTTTTAACATTGTCCAGTTTGTTGGACAATAACACCACTATAGTGTGTAGAGATGACCGGGGAAAGTTGAATTTGTCACAAGGTATACAAAACTGTAACTATGGGATGTCCAATTACATTCATTTTTGTTTTATGTAGTCTACACTATAGACTTACATATTCAAGAAAATTAACTTAAATTATATTAAACTGACGTAATGAGTTAAATCTTGTATAAAAAGTTGAAAAATGTATTTTGATTTCAAACACTCCCCTCATTCTTTTAATCACGTTGTTCTATCCCATAATAACTAAATAATTAAATGCTCAGAGAATAGAAGTTGAATACTGAATTTTTTAAATGATACTTATTTATATACAAAAACATAGTTACACTTTACTTTAGGGTGGCGTAGTAACAGTGTACTTACTCAAATAAGTACTGAGTAAAATTAACTACATCTATAGAGTAGGGTTAGGATTTGGCTGCGGGTTAGTTTCCACTTTACATTAGGTGTCTTTAAAGGTCCTGTTCTTCGTGATCCCATTTTTCAAACTTTAGTTTGTGTGTAATGTTGCTGTTAGAGTTTGTTGACTAAGCTCCGCCCACAAGAATACGCAAAAAGGGGGCGTGGTCTTGTTGCTCTCCCACGTGGAGAAGAGGAAGTGTTGTTTTTGTAGAGTGTGTTTGTCGGCATGTCTAAAATAACATTTAGCGCATGCGTCTCCCCGTTATGGTAAGAGGCGTGACCTTTCCGGGCAACGTGCGCTAAGCTGCTGTCGAATCACAACACGGGAACCGCTGGCACAATCAGAACTCATTACGTATTTCTGAAGGAGGGACTTCATAGAACAAGAAAATCATCAGGCCGTCTTTACATCAGTGAAAACAGCGGTATACAGATAAGTAAATTGTGTGAAAAATACTGGGTTTGTTTTCACGTGAAACATGAACACGCTATATTGCACACTGTTAACACAATCAAAGCTTCAAAAACACAGGAAAAACAGGACCTTTAAGTATTATGTACTTGCATCAAAAAGTAAGTACAATGTACTTATTGTGTTCATATTGTATTACAAAACACTTTTGCTGATATTGAGGTGGAATACAGGTAAAGTTAGGGACAGGTGTGGTGGTGTGGGTTAGTTTAAGGGTAAAGTTAGGATCAGGTGTGGTGTGGGTAAGTTTAAGGGTAAAGTTAGGGACAGGTGTGGTGGTGTGGGTAAGTTTAAGGGTAAAGTTAGGGACAGGTGTGGTGGTGTGGGTAAGTTTAAGGGTAAAGTTAGGGACAGGTGTGGTGGTGTGGGTAAGTTTAATGGTAAAGTTAGGGATAGGTGTGGTGGTGTGGGTAAGTTTAAGGGTAAAGTTAGGGACAGGTGTGGTGGTGTGGGTAAGTTTAAGGTAAAGTTAGGGACAGGTGTGGTGGTGTGGGTAAGTTTAATGGTAAAGTTAGGGACAGGTGTGGTGGTGTGGGTAAGTTTAAGGGTAAAGTTAGGGTCAGGTGTGGTGGTGTTGGTGTTTAAGGGTAAAGTTAGGGACAGGTGTGGTGGTGTGGGTAAGTTTAAGGGTAAAGTTAGGGTCAGGTGTGGTGGTGTGGGTAAGTTTAAGGGTAAAGTTAGGGGCAGGTGAGGTGGTGTGGGTAAGTTTAAGGGTAAAGTTAGGGACAGGTGTGGTGGTGTGGGTAAGTTTAATGGTAAAGTTAGGGACAGGTGTGGTGGTGTGGGTAAGTTTAAGGGTAAAGTTAGGGATAGGTGTGGTGGTGTGGGTAAGTTTAAGGGTAAAGTTAGGGGCAGGTGTGGTGGTGTAGGTCAGTTTAAGGGTAAAGTTAGGGACAGGTGTGGTGGTGTGGGTAAGTTTAATGGTAAAGTTAGGGACAGGTGTGGTGGTGTGGGTAAGTTTAAGGGTAAAGTTAGGGACAGGTGTGGTGGTGTGTTTTAATGGTAAAGTTAGGGACAGGTGTGGTGGTGTGGGTAAGTTTAAGGGTAAAGTTAGGGACAGGTGTGGTGGTGTGGGTAAGTTTAAGGGTAAAGTTAGGGGCAGGTGTGGTGGTGTGGGTAAGTTTAAGGCAAAGTTAGGGACAGGTGTGGTGGTGTGGGTAAGTTTAAGGGTAAAGTTAGGGACAGGTGTGGCGGTGTGGGTAAGTTTAATGGTAAAGTTAGGGACAGGTGTGGTGGTGTGGGTAAGTTTAATGGTAAAGTTAGGGATAGGTGTGGTGGTGTGGGTAAGTTTAATGGTAAAGTTAGGGACAGGTGTGGTGGTGTGGGTAAGTTTAATGGTAAAGTTAGGGACAGGTGTGGCGGTGTGGGTAAGTTTAAGGGTAAAGTTAGGGACAGGTGTGGTGGTGTGGGTAAGTTTAAGGGTGGGGTTAGGTGTAATGGAAATGTCAACAGTGTAATTATAAATGTTATTACATAAATTAATTTAAGATGTAATTACATGTAGGTCATTTTAAAAATGTAAGTGCATGGTAAAAACAGGTATGTACACAATAAGTGTATTGTATGAAATTATTAACTTAAATGTTAGTAGTAGTTAAGGCCACCTAATATAAAGTGGGTCAGTTGTAATTATGCATAGTTTACTGTTATTACCGTAGTACTTCATGTAGTAACGTTTAACTACATCACCTTAAAATGAACTTCATTAAAAACACGGAATGTGTACAGAATGTGTCATCAGTAATAACTGGACCGACACTAAAAAACCCAACCCTTTTGTGTGTTTTTCTTTTACACATGTTCATATTGTTTTAAACACTATTGTTTTATCTGTGATGTTGAAACACTGTAAATCACTCTAGTACTGTCGTTCTTACAGCAGTGTTTTCAACTTTCAAAGCTGGGTCACACAGATCTGCTCCGCTCTGAACGTCCTCAGGTTTGAGCATTAACTGAAACACTGGCTATAGCAGCTGATGTCAAAGTATCTCCAGGAAATCTCCCAAACAGAAATGAAGTTTGTTGGAAAATGCAAAAGGTCACAGCATCCTCTAGTGTCAAACTGGAAAACTGCACATACATAAGTGAAGTTACTAAACGTCATTTCGGGAGGAGTATACGTCCATCTAATCTTCCAATAAATACCAAGGTATAAAACCAGCAGCTTACTTCTTCCCGTTGTTAGTTCCTGCAGCACCCATCCTCCTCCCCTTTGAACAATTTACCTGTTATAGGGGCAATCGGAGGTCGGGTAGAATATCCTCTCCGTGCCCCTCTTTAGCAGACAGCCAAATCCGTTTACAACATTTACCAAGATTAAATGGGCACACAAACTCGTGAAATATATAAAGAGACCTGTTGTAGATGGTTAATCTTTGATACTCAGGTGAATCTTCCTTGAAATAGTCAGTCAAATCTATCCTTGCTATATCTGCAGAATTCAGCATGTAAACTGTGCACAGCTTACAATGTTTGCATATGCATTGAATACTTTCACCTACTCTACATTTTCCAGAATGAACAGTGTAGGCTCCAACCAGAATTAATGTGAACATTATCCTCGTTTTTGTAGACATTTTTACTCAAAGTAAAGAAAAAACTTTGAGCTTCGCATTCTGTTAATCTTGTGAATTGGTGACAATCCCTCATGTGAACTGAGCTGAAGCTCATTAAATCTTATCCAATCCTAGCCGTGGGCATTTACTGCCAAGTCTTCAGTGTGGCATGCCCATAAAAACCGAGTGTTTCTTTCACGAGTTCACACTTACAAATAGTTCAGATGGAATAAATGGTATGCGTATTTGGCGTGCTGTCCGAGGAGAGGGCTCCGAGCTCGATATTTGGCCCGAACCCAGAGTACTAACCACCCCCCCACCCCGTATCTCTGGTTAGGAAGTAACCAGGTGAGTGTGAGGAAGACGGAGTGGTGAAGTGATGCTGAACTGGTGAGTTGACTGGGTATTTATGTGATCCTCCAGTTGAGCTGATTGGTAGACATGTTGATTACTGATTGCTGACAGCTGGTTGGAATGACATCATGATTGGATAGATCATTTGAAAGTGCTTCTCCCAAACTTAATTTTTAATGAAACATCATTTAGAGAGCCTCAAAACCAGTGTAGAAAATAGCCTACTTATTCATTATGATGTTTTTGAATGTAAAAACCACGCAAACATCATAAGTTGACCTCAGACAATAGTATAATTTTCATGCTCTATCAGTGAGTCTGTACACAATATATTTATATCGGAGGAAGATTAATAGTTTCCAGATCAACTTGATTTGCTGTGTGCTTTGAGTTTGGGGAATAATAATAATAGTAAACACATCAATAATCTTCATTATAATTAAAGGCCACTATAAGGGATCTGGATTATGTTTAGGGGATGCTGCTGCAAAAAAATGTTGAGAAGCACTTTATATCAGCACATGGACAACATTAACTTACTGTGACCATAATTATGGTAGCAGTGCCAATGTCATGGGTTTAATTATCAGGGAACAAACAAAATGAAAGATGGAGACCTTAAATACACCATAAGACACTGGAGAATTAAAGACGCTGTCAAAAATAACACATACAATCACTGGAATTTTAACCTTATTCCCAGTTTTATTGTTTTATTTGCTCTATTTTTGATCAAACAAATGCAGCCTTGGTGAGCTTAAAAACCTTTAAAAATCAACCCCAAACCAAAAACATTTGCTAAATTTGACAGTATGTTATGTTGCAATCAATTTAATTATAATCATAAAGCATAAAAGATTGCTCTCATCAGATTATTGCCATCATTTGCATGTGCTCCTCAGAAGGATGTTTTCTTGAACACAGCTTCAGTTCAAACAGCTTGAAGTGTGGTCACTGTTGCAGAAATTCACTGAGGTGACAGCGACTGATATCCTACAGAAAAATGAACAAAGGAATTTAGAAAAAGTGCAACATTCATAGATCTTTTGATTAGAGATATTTACAGTATGTGTTCATATCCTGTTACTCAACATGAAATGACATAAATGTTCTCATTTTGTAAAGTTTAAAATTTTGAATACCACGTTCCCAAATTGGCAGGGGCAGGGATCTTGATTTTCTTGTAGCCTATATATTTTGCTTGTTTAACAGATACCATCCTCTCGAATGTTGCTGTATTAAAGTCAGCCTGTGAATATAAAGGCAAACACACACATTTGTCATGTTTACTTTGTGAATGTAATTAGATCAGAATATTAACCTATTAATGTCACATGCAGTTTAAAGTTCATTGACAGGAAACACATACCGTATAAATGAACTTCAGCCAAGCAGATGAGAATTTATCAGAGAGGAAGACTTTCCTAAACTCATCGTAATCGCTGGAAGTGCTATGGGTATGTTGGTCACATGCAGTCAATGCGTAGACTGGGTGACGTAGAGAACAGATTAGAACCTTTTTCTCATCATCTTCTTTTTTAAAAATTGATTACAGACAAAACGTTCAAATAAAAACTAGCATGTTCCCAACTCTTGTTACTTTTAAGGCAGGGCCATTAGTTGTAGTTTTTATGTAATATCTTACCATTTACATCGTTGGAGAGGCCTTGGAACATCGTTGCAGAATAACTGCTGGTCATGAATATCACCATCTGCAGCACAAATACATGTGGAGGAAACAGTAAGAGATACAAAAAATCACAGCCTTCTCATTCTATTCTTCACTTCAGGTGTTTTATATAACTACATGTAGGGGTGTGCGATATATATATATCGTCTGCGATAATATCGTAAATGTTGTTTTAACGATGTGCGATCCGACATTATCGAGGATATCCCTCACGCACACCCCACGTGATGTAGTTTGTTGATTAGACTAATGCAGGTGCGCACTTCACTTTCCGCTTTCACTGCGTGCTATATTTATATCATATAATATAGTTAATGTGATATTGATTTTATACAAGTTTACTAAACAAGAAGTTAATATTAAGTGACTTACAATTACAGTTTAGACTTCCATATTGCCTATTTTTGCTTTATTTCGCCACCGAAAAATTGGTCAAAACAAACACTCAGCACTGTATCTGCGTCTCTGAGCAACACACAGCGGTGTTTTCATACTGAACGAATCAGCTTTTTTGAACGAATCAATGATTCAATGACTACGATAGATTAAGAGAGTCAAATGCTTCGTTCCTTGAATGAATCAGCTGTTTGAATGAATCGGTTGAATCTCAATGACTCACTCATTAAACGTGACTTGCTGCCACCTACAGGCGGTTTGAATTTCACAGTTAAAGTATCTTTTCATGTTTTAAATAATTTCAAATATCAATATTATTCAACATTTCGTTTTAAACATCAAACATTATTTATGCATAACTGCAGGATATTAATCTGTCACTTCTGAGCTGTGTAAATTATCGAAATGCCACTTCAGATGCAGCTTCTGTGTTTCCTCTGCACTGCAAAGATACATTTTGTTGATACAATTATTATTTAATTTGATGGTAACAGCCCTATTGTGTCTTATTATAATTGATTTTTATTAATTTTATGAAATTGACACAAAAGATGTAAAAAAAAAAATGTATCAAGGTAAAAAAGATTATTTCTGTCACTTCTGTGAACTGACCACCACACAGAATATGAAGAATATCATAAACTGTAGGAGTCAGCTGACCATGGCAGTCCTACACCTGCCAAAGTACCAGCACAAAAACACACTCAGCAAAATATCGTCCAGTTATCGTTATCGAGAAAATCCCAGAAAATATTGAGATATCTTTTTTTGTCAATATCGCACACCCCTAACTACAGGTTGAATTTGCCCCTTTCAAAAGCTTTGAAGTAGCAGTTGTAAAAAAGCAGTAATAACTGGTAAGATGGACCTGCTAGAAATAGAAGCAAGTATAATCACAAGGTTTGAATTTCCTTTCAGAATCAGACTAAAGATTGAGATTTATTAAGTAAGGTGGAAGAGGTTCAATTATATAATTAAACAGAATCTATCCATCCATCTCTCACTCTCTCTCTCTCTCTCTCTCTCTCTCTCTCTCTCTCTCTCTCTCTCTCTCTCTCTCTCTCTCTCTCTCTCTCTCTCTCTCTCTCTCTCTCTCTCTCTCTCTCTCTCTCTCTCTCTCTCTCTCTCTCTCTCTGCGCATGTGCGAGTGTGGGTTGAGTGGGTCTCACGGGTGAGAAGAGCGATTGTTTCGTTTGTAACTAATTTAAAGTTTTTTGTTTCGTTTTTTTATTATTATTATTATCGTTTTCCCCCTTTCTCTTTGGTTTTTATTTTTATATTGTTCTTGGGGCGGGGTGTGAGAATGGAGGCTCACGCGAGCACGCGGGACTCCTCTCTTTCACTCCGCCATGGAGTCAGGTGTGCACCTGAAGGCGATGCATCTGTGGAAGATGTACTTGTTGCTGTGGGTGAGCAAATTGGTTTTGAAACTATAGTTTCAGCCTCAAGAATGAACAAAGCCGTCGTCATATTTTTGAAGGAACAGAAGTTGATTGGTCAGTTGGTTGAAAGCGGAGTGTGGGTAAGTGGCGTTTTTTGTGTCATTTCACCGCTGGTTTCATTATCAACAAGAGTTACTGTTTCTAACGTACCACCGTTCATATCAAACAGTGTTATTGAACGAGAATTGCTTAGATTCGGAAAGCTAGCTAGTGGCATAAAAATGATTCCGCTGGGTTGTAAAAACCCAGCGCTAAAGCACGTGCTTTCCTTCAGACGCCAAGTGTTTATGTTTCTGGAGTCGGCGTCTTTAGACATCTCATTTCGTGTTGAGCACGAGGGAAAGTCATACATGCTTTATGCAAGCGCTGGCAGTCTAAAGTGCTTCGAGTGTGGTGATATTGGTCATAAAAAACATGCTTGTCCACATAAAATGCAGGCTGAGAGAAGTGAAAACACGCATGAAACCGAAGTCGTTGCTGCTGTAGAAACGCAAAGAGATAAAGTGATAGCTGAAACTGAGCGAAATAGGAAAGAAAGTACAACCAGTGAAATAGTTGTCAATGATGATGAGAAAAGTGTTGAGGCAGAAAACTCCGGAATTACTTGTACTGTTGGGACTGCTAATGTGAGAAAACGTAAGAATGATAATGCAAAAATACAGACAGATGAGGAAAGGATTGATCATGGATTAGATGAAAGTGGAGGTTGTGGTGTTAGTGGTGGTGATGATGATGATGAGGAGGAGGAGGAAGAGGATGATGATGATGATGATAATATGTCAGAAATGTCAGATATCCTTTCACAGGGTGGAGATGACCAGCTGTATACTGTAAAAGACATTAATGATTTTCTGGATAAAACATTTGGCAGAAAAGTTGAAGTGAAAGATTATTTCCCTGATGTTAGGAAGTTTTTGATCTCAGTAGTAAAAATACAGAAATCAGTAGGATTTGAAGAACTCAGCAGAAGGAAAAGGTTTAGGTTAAAGAAAATTGTAACAAAATTAAGGAAAGGAAATGCTCGACCCAAAAAATACTTAAGTAAATCTGTTTAATGGCACAAAGGGGGTGTTTTCTTTTCCATCTTAATTTGTCTCTTTTTTTTGTCTTTTTTCTCTCTATCTTCCCTTCCCTTTTTATGGAGAGCTTAAAAGTGGGAACTATTAACATAAATGGAGGAAGAGATAGAAATAAAAGGGCTGTTGTATCAAGATATATCGAGGCCAAAAATATGAATGTTATCTTTTTACAAGAAACCCACAGTGATAAAATAGATGAGATAGATTGGAGAATGTGGTGGGAGGGAAGCATCTTTTTTAGTCATGGTTCTAATGTGAGTGGGGGTGTTGCTATCTTATTTAGAAAGAATATGAAAATAAATATTATTTCTAAATGTGAGATAGAAAGAGGTAGGGGTTTAATTGTTCAAGTTGAAATAATGGGTCTGGTTTTTGTATTTATTAATATATATGCCCCAAATAATGGAGTAGAGAGACTTTGCTTTTTTAAGAAGTTAAAGGAACATTTGAAGGATTTCGATAAGAGTACTTTTTTGATATTGGGTGGTGATTGGAATTGTACTCTAGATTTTACTATAGATAGAAATGGAGATGAACCTTATCCTCCATCAGCGGATGTTTTAAATACAATTATCAGAGACTACAGTTTAATTGATGTATGGAGAGAACAGCATACAAAGGCAAGACAATACACATGGGTAAAAACCTCCAGAGAACATATTAGTGCTGCAAGATTAGATAGATTTTATATTAATAAGAATATGAATAATAGAGTTTTAAAATCAGTTATTTCCCCAAATGGGTTTACAGATCATCACCTCTGTTTAATTGAGATTAGCCTGAAGAAGTCACAAAGTTTTAGCTCTTATTGGCATTTTAATGTTAAATTACTGTATGATGAAAACTTTTGCGAGAAATTTGAGTTACTGTGGAAAAATTGGAAGAAAAGAAAACATGATTATGACAATATTGTACAGTGGTGGGAAGTTGGAAAAACACAGATAAGGATGTTTTGTCAAAACTATACTGCTCATACAAATAGTTTAATTAAAAATACAATAAAAAAAACTTGAGAAAGATATAGAACAAATTGAAAATAATATAATAGCTAGTAATACAGCAGATATGGGAGGGCTTGAAAGAAAAAAGAAGACCCTAAGTAATCTTCTTCATGAACATGCAAAAAGAGCACTAATTAGATCTCGATTTTCTTTTTTGAAGGATATGGATGCTCCTAGTTCTTTTTTTTTTAACTTGGAAAAAAAAGAAGTAGAAAGAAAACAGATGTTACATCTGAAATACCCTAATGGAACTTTGACAAATGATCCAATGGAAATGAGGGTACTTGCGAGGGAATTTTATACAGAATTGTTTAGAGCACAAGAGTGTGACATTGCAAGTATGGATTTTCTGTTGGATGATATGCCTAAACTTAACATCAAACAACGTAAGGAGCTGGACTCTGAGCTAAACATGGAAGAACTGTCGAAAGCAGTTCAGCAACTTTCTGTTGGTCGAAGTCCTGGTATTGATGGACTTCCCATAGAATTTTACAGAAAATTCTGGAAGATTATTAATGAAGATGTGATGGAAGTCTATAGAGTGTCTTTTGAAAGAAAAGAGTTACCAACCAGTTGTAAAAGGGCTGTACTTTCATTATTACCTAAGAAAGGAGATCTGGGTCTCCTAAAAAACTGGAGACCAGTTGCACTTTTGTGCACAGATTATAAAATTCTTGCAAAGGTTTTTTCAAATAGACTTAAAGAGTACATTGGAGATCTAATACAGACAAATCAGACCTATTGTGTTCCTAAAAGAACCATTGTGGATAATCTCTTTCTTTTGAGAGATACGATTGAATTAGCAAATATAGAAAATCAAGATATAGGCATCCTCTCTATTGACCAAGAGAAAGCATTTGACAGAGTAGACCATTGTTATCTGTTCAAAACACTTAAAGCCTTTGGAATTGGTGATTTTTTTTTATCGGGGGTCAAACTTTTATATACTGGAGCAGTAGCTATGTTAAAGGTGGGCGGAGGATTAAGCAAGCCAGTTTTTTATTAATAGAGGCATAAGACAAGGATGTCCTTTATCTGGACAACTATATTCTCTAGCAATTGAACCTCTACTCTGTCAATTAAGGAAAAATCTGCAAGGCTTTGTGGTCAAAGGTTTTGAAAATAGACCCATAAAAGTATCTGCTTATGCAGATGATATAACTGTTTTTATAAAAACTGAAGAGGATTTAATAAGTTTAAAAGAAGGTTTGAAAGTTTATGAAAAAGCATCATCTTCAAAGGTTAATTGGAACAAAACTGAAGGTTTTATTATTGGGAGCTGGCAAGAAAATCCTCCTCCAGTACTCCCAGGAGAAGTGAAATGGGGAAGAGAAGGGTTGAAGTTTTTAGGGGTATATTTAGGAAAGGAAGAGTATTTGAAAAAGAACTGGGAAGGTATGGTGGAAAAGTTTGTAAAAACTGTCAAGTTGGAAGTGGGTGCTATCCAAATTGTCATATAGGGGAAGAGTCTTGGTTATTAATAATTTGGTTGCATCTATGTTTTGGCACAAAATGACTGTAATAAACCCACCAGATGATATTGTGTTTGAGATCCAGAAGAGACTGATTGACTTTTTTTGGTCTGGATGCCACTGGACAAAGGCAGCTGTACTATTCTTGCCCGTTAATGACGGAGGACATGGACTAATAGACATACAAAGAAGAATTATGGCTTTCAGACTTCAGGCAGCACAAAGACTGTTGTACTCTGAGAGATGTATGTGGACTGAAACAGCCTGTGCTTTGTTGCAAAAAGTGGGTATTTTCAAATACGATAAACAGCTGTTTTTAATGAGGCTGGCAGATGTGGATTGGAGTGGCACCTCATTTTTTTATCGATCTGTCTTAAAGGCATGGACTTCTGTATTTAAAGTGGAAAGAGAGTTTTCGAGTCTCGGGAACTGGATACAACATGAACCTCTTTTCAATAATCCTGTGATTGAAGTCAAAGAATTAGGACTGCACAGTGTGAGATCTTCAATGGCAAATGCTTGCTGTACGAAACTATCAGATCTGAGAACTGGGAAAAACTGGAAGAATCCTGAGGAGATGTGTCATCTAACAGGCATTAAGTCTGTCAGATTTATGACAATAATACTTAATCGAATTTTTATGGTTTTGCCTTCAATTTTTCGACAATTCTTTGAAACAAATGAGCTACCATTACTAGAAAATGAGATGGGTTATGAATTTCCAGAGTTACAGATCTCTGCAGCTGTTGAAGAACAACCAAATGAGAGTTCAATTCTTAGTTTTAGAACCCCACAAATAACAAATTTTAAAGAAATATCCAAGAAGGCATTGTATATAATGTGTGTAAAGGTGGCTCATTACACTGTGCTTAAAGATCAAAAGGAATCCAAATGGATAAATCTTTTTGTACCAGACTCTTCCCCAAAAGGATGTTGGAGATCCTTATATAAAACTCCAATAGAAAAACGAACTGCAGATCTCCAGTGGAGAATCATACATTGGGCGATAGCCACAAACAAGCATGTAGCACATATAGATCCCACTGTGGCAAAGGAGTGTGTTTTCTGTGATACTGAAGAGTCAATTGATCATGTCTTTTTGCACTGTTTTAGATTGAGAGGGTTGTTTTTGATGTTGAAAGATTTGATTATGAAATTAGGAGGAGTGTTTAGTATGGCAAATTTTATATTTGGTCCTAAATATGTTGCTATATAAAAGAAAAATATTTCTTTAATTAATTTCCTAATAGGAGAAGCAAAGATGGCTATATGGGTAACAAGAAAACGAAAATTAAGAGGTGAAGTTTCTGTAGATCCTGAAGTGGTTTTTAAAGCCTTGATAAAAGCAAGAATTAGAGCAGAATTTGCTTTTTACAATTTGACTAAAAACATAATGGTTTTTAATGAAATTTGGGGCATTGGAAACATTTTGTGTACTGTTGATGAGGAGGAAAATTTAATTTTTTTGTAGTAGGTTTTTTTTTAATTTTTTAATCTTTTTATTTTTTGAAATGTGTTTTTGTTTTTTGTAATTTTTGTTTTTGTGTTTTTTTGGTTTTTTGGAATATGAATGTTAAAAAAAAAAAAAAAAAAAGATTTTGTAAAAAAAAAAAAAAGGTGAATAAAGTAGTGTAAACCTCTCTCTCTCTCTCTCTCACTCTCTCTCTCTCTCTCTCTCTCTCTCTCTCTCTCTCTCTCTCTCTCTCTCTCTCTCTCTCTCTCTCTCTCTCTCTCTCTCTCTCTCTCTATATATATATATATATATATATATATATATATTGTACCTAAAAAAATATGTCAATTGAATACTAACCTTGGAGAATTTGTTTTTCTGACTCATGTTGTTGATTGATCCAATTAAATCATCTGGATAAAGCTGTAATAAAAAATACTGAATTAATGGCCTAGAAGTCAGCAGGTTGTCAGATTAAACAAGTTCACACAGGTTCAATGTCTTAATTCAAGTGTCTTAATTTACATACAAAATATTGAATGTATCACTGTATCCCCTGAAATTAAACGCATTACAGGGTAAATTGTGTCATCTTTTGCAGCAAATATTTTATTTTATTTATTTTTTTCTTCCAACAGGAATCCACGCGATGGGAGTTTTGCATGAGGGTTAAAATGTTTCCCATATATTTAGCTAATATTCGAGTTGGTTTTCAGAAAGCTGTGTGGTTTAAAAGTGAATGTTGTGATAGCTGTTAGCTTCATACATTGCTGCACTATCGATAAAGAATGGGCATTTTTATATCATAATATTTTGACTCTTGATTATATATATATACACTGCCTGGCCAAAAAAAAAAGAAAAAAGTAATTATTTGGATGTAAATAGGTAAATGATTAAGGACCTAAGATTGGATCATTATTGCAGTGATTATTATGTTTTTAGCATGTTATGGCAACACCTTGGTAATGTCTTGGTAATGTCAAGTTGTCATGACACAGACACTGACAGGTTATGATGTATAAGTTTATGTCAAGTTGTCATAACTAAGGCATCTCAAATAATGTCATCTTTACATTAAAAATGACATCATAGAGCGAATGACACTTAATGCTGTTTTACTAAGCGAGGTTGTCAGATAATTGACACAGGTGGAGAGTACTCAGCTAATCAACAAAAGAGGTATATGTACGCAGCTGTCTTATCTCCATTGCGTTGACAGTTTTTCAGCATCCCTCCACCACCCCTTCTCCACATTTTGCTCTTTTTTCCTTTTTAAGTTCTAAACCACTTACATACGGGGGGGTACTCTGGGTTCGGGCCGAAGTCCGAGCTCGAAGCCCTCCCCCCGGACAGCATGCCACATACGCAATTAAATTTACTCTATAAATTATATGTAAGTGTGACCTCGTGAAATGACAGTTGTCATGAACATGCATAAAAACATGACATGACATGTGTCATGTCATGATTATGAAGGTGTCATGTCAGTCTTATGCACACCCCTTCAAGTGATGTCTTACCAAGAATGGTAGCCAAACATATAACAATCTTATTTGTTTGTACTTACTGACTTGTGAGGAAATTCAAACGTGCCTTCGTTTCCCAGACCGGTCATGTAGACGTATATGTTGTCATTTGCTCCACTGCATTAAATGAATATAATAATGGTTTTTCATTTTAGCTGCAATTTCAAGCAACAATTACAGAGCCATGCACAAAGCGGCAGATCTGTTACAATTATTTAACTGTACATTGTATCCTATAGGGATAATTGAAGGCAAAGCAGTTTCCAAAATCCTCATGTAAAATTATTTATAATGTGATAAAATTGCCAGTAGGTGGTGCTGTCATCTAATTCATTGAAATGATTTGTGTATTTAACAAAAACAAATGTTACGAAAAAGTTACAGCCTAAGCACATGCTGCTTCCTCACATTCAGTGCTTGAATCTTAATTAACTGCACAAAAGTGAAATACTACTTTGGATAAAATAATAATTTTAATAAAACAGTATATTAAAATTAAATGTATTAAAAAAGCATTGCATAACATAATGAAAGATTTCTTCTTAACAAACAAACCTTTGTATGACTTTCCTGCCTGTACTTTCATCCCCTTGAAGAGCAGCCAGGAAGTTCTCTGGGGTCACGTTCTGTAAGGCCCGAATGGTTATAATTGATCATAATTGTTGTAAGTTAAAACTATTTAACATTAAAAACGTTACCTCTCCAGTGTAGTCCTTCGGAACGCCTAAGTACACGTTTGAGCTGTCTGCTACACTGAGAATGTCTCCATTAGCTGGGTTTCTGCAGGCAGAGGAGAAAAGGAACTTTTCACTTTTCTCTGATGACGTGTTTCCAGAATTATTAAATTCTGGAAACCAACACCATCACATGAGAATGCATATCAATAGTACACAACATTGCACACTCGTATTACTTTGTGTTATATGACCTTGACTGTAAATTACAAAAAAACGCTGTTATGAGGGTGTTTCTAAAACATGACAGAGGGAGTGATGTAAATTTGACATCTTTCTCTCTTCAGACTATTGTATTATCAAGCTTTTTTTTTGTGGTCTTTTTGCTTTTGTAGCAAACCATTCACACCTCTTTTGCTTCTAAGAAGCCCAGATATGTGACAATGGTCCGTTACACTGCTGTTCCAGCGCTACTAATTAGCGTTATATTCAGCACTGAAGACTGAGATCAAACATGATGCTCAAAAATTTCAGGAAATTACTCACAAAGGATTCTGAGCGATGTCATCATACATCATCACCACAATCTGCTCATCAGGAATTCCATGGTTCTTAATTATCTGATATAAACCGCACACATTGGCCTGAAACGAAAACGATGATTTACATGTTCAGTTACTGTCATCATCAGCACACCTTGAGGAATTTATATTTTTGCTAATGAAATGAACAAAAACAAGGACAAACCTGGTGTTGGTAATTTTCCCAGTCCTTTGAGCCGGCAACAAGGAGAACCCATTTTTTTCCAGACATTTCTTGAGCCTTTTTAAAGCAAAGTCTATTGGAATTTACAGTAATAAGAATAATGCAAAAAAAAAGAAGTTGGCTAATAATTATACTAACATTTTAAAAATGAAATAGATTTTTATTTTAATGCTTTTAATTGGAAAATGTTTACTTAATGTGATTAAGGAAACAACACATGCAAGCAAGTAGACGATATGTTACAAAGTCTATGGCAAATTAACAAGAGCTCAAGTTTTACGCTCTTCTTAAGTGTTGCTTTCTGATCATCAAGTGCTGACATGTCAACCATTCATCATAATGTTGAAAATATTTGTCATACAGGTCAAGAAATGTTTAAAGTTTCTATTTAAATTAATTATCTACATAATGAAATGCAAGTGCTAAAAGTGTTTTTTGATGTAGTCGATTGGCTCATATGCCATCTTACCTGCGTTGAGTGTCAGGTGTTCCTCTGTGTTTGTCTAGATGTTTTCTGGTGCTTTTTGTCGGAAAACCGCTGTCTTTATATAGGCAGTTTAATACTGTCATTTGAGACTCATGGGTGGAGTGTTCATGCTGGTGGGAGGGTCATTATTTGTGTGGGCTGCTTCTTTGGTTTCATCAGAAATTATTAGATCTACTTGAAAGTGCAACTTCCAAGAAAGATTTGAACCTGAAGATGCTGAGATACTAAAAACAGGCACCATGAAGTCTGTTTTTATTGCACATCATCACAGGTTATACAGTTGTTGTTGCTGTTGTTGTGTATACATGTATATATAAAATATTGAGGAGGGAATAATACACATCAGGAGCTCCAAAGGAATAAACGTATAATTTTATACCAGCCTTTTAGTGAGTGCTCCCATTCAGTCAGTCAATCTCAACGCCACGTCGATGACCAACAAAAAGGAATTTCGCTAGCGAGAGCCAATCTACTTGGAGTGTAACTAAACTAGCCAATGCACATTGGCATGCAATGATTGCACCAGCTGCTCATGGTGCCACAGATGCTGGCATCAAATCAGTTTTTTGCTTCGGAGTTGGGGTGGAATGACATCCCATCAGAGCGCAGAGGATATGGCACCGAGACATGCCATCTCAGTTCCCTCCTTCAGGGAATGAGGGTTACATATGTAACCGAGACGTTCCCATTCCTGCGTACAGCCACTCCACCGTAGTGAGAGAGGATTTTTTTTTTTAAGGAAAACCACATAATGGACTTCAATGGCAACTAACGGCTGAAGGTCCAAATTTCAAAGGAAGGGCTTCAGAGGCTCAGCATGATCTTAGCCAAGAAATAGGGTCTTGTCTAGGGTCTCTATTTATGAATTTCACAATGAAAGATGTTTATTAGATAATTGCAAGGGTACTTTTTATAAATTAGTTTTAAATGAGAATTTTGAGAATGAGGTACTATTTGACTAAAACATGTATGAATTGAGTTTGACTCTTACAAAAAAAAGTTGTTCACTGGTTTGCAGTGTTCTTATACGTTTCACAATTTATTGAAAAAATATATATTTAAAGATATCCAAAATGATTCATTGATTACACACACATGGGTACGGAAAGTATTCAGACCCCCTTACATTTTTCACTCTGTTCCATTGCAGCCATTTTCTAAAACCATTTTCTCATTAATGTACACACAGCGCCCCATACTGACAGAAAAACAGCATTGTTGACATTTTTGCAGATATAT
Organism: Gobiocypris rarus; assembly: GCA_023029165.1. NCBI lineage: Eukaryota > Metazoa > Chordata > Actinopteri > Cypriniformes > Gobionidae > Gobiocypris > Gobiocypris rarus. Next base: position 32,890,950 of record CM040920.1, read on the forward strand.
TAAAAAAGGAAAAACTGAAATATCACATGGTCTAAGTATTCAGACCCTTTGCTGTGACACTCATATATTTAACTCAGGTGCTGTCCATTACTTCTGATTATCCTTGAGATGGTTCTACACTTTCATTTGAGTCCAGCTGTGTTTGATTATACTGATTGGACTTGATTAGGAAAGTCACACACCTGTCTATATAAGACCTTACAGCTCACAGTGCATGTCAGAGCAAATGAGAATCATGAGGTCAAAGGAACTGCCTGAAGAGCTCAGACAGAATTGTTGCAAGGCACAGATCTGGCCAAGGTTACAAAAACATTTCTGCTGCATAGCGGCCTTCATAATCCTTAAATGGAAGATGTTTGGGACAACCAGAACCCAGCTGGCCGTCCGGCCAAACTGAGCAATCATGGGAGAAGAGCCTTGGTGAGAGAGGTAAAGAAGAACCCAAAGATCACTGGGGCTGAGCTTTAGAGATGCAGTCGGGAGATGGGAGAAAGTTGTAGAAAGTCAAACATCACTGCAGCCCTCCACCAGTCGGGCTTTATGGCAGAGTGGCCCGACAGAAGCCTCTCCTCAGTGCAAGACACATGAAAGCCTGCATGGAGTTTGCTAAAAAACACCTGAAGGACTCCTAGGTGGTGAGAAATAAGATTCTCTGGTCTGATGAGACCAAGATAGAACTTGTTGGCCTTAAAGGACAACTCCGGTGAAAAATGAACCTTGGGGTATAATTAACACATGGTTACCGAGTAGATCGTTCTCTGGGAAGTGTTTTCATATAAATATAATGTAAAGAGTTTTATCTCTATAAGTGATGAACTGTGACTTGGAATCTCATATGGTCCGTTGTTTCTGGAAAAAAGCACTGAATGCAACAGAGAAAATAAATAAAAATAATAAAAAACTCACAAATATTTTTCAAAACCTTAATTCCTTCGACCAGCTCACTTAGCACAGCATTCAAAGTTTCTGTGCTGTGTGTACGTTAATGAGAAAAAAAGAACTTAAATGATTTTAGCAAATGGCTGCAATATAACAAAGAGTGAACAATTTAAGGGATCTGAATACTTTCCATATATATATATATATATATATATATATATATATATAGAGAGATATATAGAGATATATAGATATATATATATAACCCTAACCCTGAACCAGAAGAGATGAAAATGAAGCATTTTAAACCTAGTACAAAAATAGTACTGAAAGTTTAGAATAATTACAGCTGTTTGAATATGAATGCAATTACTGTAAAGGTATGTGCAGATGAAATACTTTGAAAATGTACACATTTTTTTATGTGAATTAATAAATCTTTAATATATATACACAGGATATATTACAAAAATGTATATACTGTCATGGAGGTCATCCACAGGTTCTCGTTTTTCCTGAAAAACATCCGTTTTGACATATATTTCACAATGTATGTGGGCTGCTTCAGTGAAGTTTCATCAGAAATGGTTAGATACCCATCAAGCACGACACTTACAGTCAATCAGCAAATGCAAATTCCAAGAAAAATATGAAACTGAAGATGCTGATATACTGAAAACAGCCACCATGAAGTCTCATAAGCAGTTTTGCTTCCACAAATAGCAGGTTTTATGGGGTTTTATACACACACATTTTTATATATGGTCCCCCAATAAAACAATAGATACAATTTGAAAAATAGAAGAATAAAATAGTTATTGTTTTAGGTTGTTTAAGGTATAAAATCAACCACATTTAAAACAACGAAAATCTACTTTTTTGCCCAGCCCTACAATTTGGGACCTTTTGTTTCAGGAATCTTTTGTCCTAATCTTCTTCAAGCAGATCCTTAAAACAGTTTTAAGTTACTAACAATATAGAAATACCTTATTACATTCACAATGCAAATGTTTTTTTATGTAATTTTTTATAAATTAAATTTAAAATTAAATTATTTATTATATCACAACAAACATTGCCTGAGAGACATAGTAAAGGCGGGAAATTAATAATCCAAAATCAAGGATGACAACGCAATATAAATAAATAAATGAAAAATGAAATCGAACCAACAAAAAAAGAAAAAAACTTATAATTGTTATGCCAGCCTTATAGAGAGGGTGATTTATCATTAATCCAATATCAAGTCAAGTTAAAAAGTCATCTGGCATATTTATTGGAAATTCATTTACAAGAAATAGCTATGTGACTCAATTCAACATCAACTTTGGACCAAGAGGCTTTAATTATGTGACAGTTCCAAACAACAGGTTTAATCTCCTGTATCTGTCTTGCATTTGCAGTATAGAGGAGAATGATTTGAATTTATGTCTAATATAAGGCTTGATATGCATCCGACAGGAGATCAAGACTCACAGCATCGGACGGTAAGCCTCACCAGATGGAAAAGGAGATAAGATTGAAAGGTTAGGTCAGTCTTAATGTTCCTAAGGTTTTTTATTTGGTTTTTTGGAACCAGAAGCATGTCATAATTTTGTTGTTTTTATTTGGTTGTTGAACCGGGATTTTGAAATATACATGAAATCTTCATGCTTCATTCGATTAAGTATGATATGGTTTTGCCTTCGAGTACTAATAGGTCTGAGATAGTGATCATGATTTATGAGCATCCTAAGAACCCAAAAAAGCTAAAACAGGCGATGTTGAGTTTGCGGTCTGCACTGAGGGGCTGGTAACCTGTACGAAAGGTATGGAAACATTTTGTGAGAACGTCTAGGAGTGCCGTAAATCAATTGTGGAAAAATTGGACGCCGCTCAGGTAGCCTTGGATGGACCCAACTTGTTCGCCCTTAACAGTATAGGAAAAAAGTGAGGTGATTAAAAGGAGGGAAAATTTGAACGGCATGTTGTAAAAGAAATAGAATGCTTTGAACATCTCCAAGTGCTCACGTAGGATTGGAAGGTTCTGGGAGGGAACAGCACTGCTGCGGCAGTGGAGAAACAGGTAGACTGACAAATGGAGAACCACATTCGTATGAGGGAAACAGCAATGACATTTAAATCTAGCCTATTTTGTGTATGAGCCCATACAGTAGCCTATTGAAATAAATATCCATATTTTCTTTTGACAGTTTATTTTATTAAATCTAAAAATACAAATCTAAAAGGTGTGCATCAAACCTGACACCTAGATTAACATTTAAAGGAACACTCTTTTTTTTGAAAATAGGCTCATTTTCCAAGTCCTTTAGAGTTAAACAGTTGAGTTTTACCGTTTTCGAATCCATTCAGCCGATCTTTGTATCTGGCGGTAGCACTTTTAGCATAGCTTAGCATAGATCATTGAATTGGATTAGACCATTAGCATCATACTCAAAAATTATGACCAAAGACTTTCAATATTTTTCCCATTTAAAACTTGACTCTTCTATAGTTACATCGTGCAGTAAGACCAACGGAAAATGAAAAGTTGCGTTTTTTAGACCGATATGAGTAGGAACTATTTTCTCAATCCTGCGTAATGATCAGGGAACTTTGTGGCCGTCCCACGGGTAAACTCAACTATTTAACTCTAAGGGACTTGGAAAATGAGCCTTACTTCAGCAATTAGCATTAAGCTTTGAATCAGTAGAAACCCGGGAGTATATTCAAATTATCGTACTTTCCCCCCTCATATGACCCTGAGACAAGAGAATTATGTATTTTATTTCTGGAAAGAGTTTTTGTCCAGAGGCTGAAGACTACAGCCAGCAGGAGGCGCTATTTCTACATGTTTTCAACATCACACTCACAGCACTCGGCTCGGGAGCTGTGGAGATTCATGTAAACGGAGCAGTGGAGACCAAAGTGAGTGTTTTAACTTTTAAAATGAACTTCCTATGAAAGTTAAGCTTCCAAAGACATGAACTGAACACGTGCCAGACTGATCACGCCAGAATGCAGCCGCGAATCCCGCGATTACCTCAGCTCATGTGATGAATGTAATCCGACTCCTGCTGCGTTTGTGCCGTGACGCTCAATCGGCTCACTCGCATTATATTGAACAGACACGTTCAGTTTTTAACTGTAGTGTCTCTAACTGAACTGACTTTCTGAAAATGAACGCAGTGGGCAAGTGATCCAGTAATCCTGTAGCCGACTAGCCGTGGCTAGAGTAGGGCAGTCAAGCAGTGCATTCTGGAAATTGTTGTCTTTCATCCCCATGAGACAAAAATACATTTTCTGTGTTTTCTCAGTCTAGAAGGCACCAAATTCAAAAATAATTTCACATTTCTCCTACATTAATGACCCAGTTTAAATACAGACTCATCTTCCCAGCGCTGAAGTACCCCTTTAAGTATCGCAGTTGTCAGTATAGTGTTTGCGAACTGCCCCATGTGTGCGTGGGATCGGTGCTGATAATGAACCCCATGTGAAATGTCTGATACGTGAGTTTGCTTACACTTGGCTACAACTGTGTGAACTGTGAAGCATATATAATACAACATACAATATTAATCACAATAAAGAAAAAATAGTCATTGTTCATAAGAATTTGCTTTGGCTATTCATTGATTGTGAACCGCTCTGAACTGAAGCATTGGTGTGCAAACCCGTAGGACGCTCAGAATCTTAAACGTGAAGCTCACATTTATCAGTTGGTTCCAAATGAGTGTGCTCCACTTGTGTTTAATTAGGTTTAATTTTATGCACTTGCTCCTCCCGAAATTTGGTAATAAAACATCACTCTCACTTCCAGGGAACTCTGTTGATTTCAGTTGTTTGCCCAATGTGTCGGATCAAGATGCATTTTATTCTTTGCATTTGTAAACGCAGACATGATTTTATGAATATTTATAGGCTACTTTTATATTTTAGAGCAACTAACCCCACTCCTGCCCTTAACCTTCTAAACAATATAAAACACTTAACAATAAAAGTACAGTCACAGGTATTTATTGCAAAAACGGACCAAAAACAGTATAAAAGTATTAACTCATGATGCATTCCAAGTCTTTTGAAGTCATACGATATCTTTATGTGAAGAACAGAGATGATCATAATGTTTCAATTGCTGAAATGATAAACATACACACTGTGTCCTAAACCTGGAAAATGCTGCCTTCTGATCCATTTTGAAGGCAGCATACATGTATCATTTGCTGCCTTTGATATCCCACAATCCTGTGCATACCATTTTGTGACAGTTGTGCGGGGAAAAAAGATGGAGTTCGAAAGTTGCGTTTGCGGGTCAGTTTGTTTGTAAATGTACGTTTTTTACCACATATTACACTCTGATGTAATGTTAAATTTCTTCAGGCGGCAGTTTTTGAATGTGTCCATGATCTTTGGCGGATGGAGACACTGGCCGCTTTGGGGGATTTTCTTCACACAAATCAATCGTTTGGCCTCTACAAATATTTTGGAAGATTTGTACTTTTTGGATAAATTGTGCCTGCAGTCGTATCTATCCTGTTTTTTATATCATAGAATGCACAAATGGGTAGGTTCAGCTGTCTAAATAGCGTAAGCAAAAAAAAAAAAGTAATGTACTGTAAATATAACTATGCTGGCTGATTAAATTGAGAATCACAATTCAGCATGTCATAATATCAAAATCAAAACCCAACATATAATATAATCTTGACGATAAAATTCCCATGCCCAAAGCGTCTGTGTATGACAATAATATCAGTCTGCACACAGAGCTGCAGAGCCACAGTTTCACCCCAGCAGTTATGCCCACGCATGCGCAGTTTCACTGCAGTAGCTTTGTCTGCACTGTCAGATTTCATTTTTTAAATCTTACCGCCTGTTCTGTCCTAAAACTATCTAATGGTTATTGTTGCTCCTGCTGTAATTTTTTTTGCAAATGCTGTTGCTTGCAGGCCTTCAGGCTCCTTTACTGAAATAAAACAATGCTTGTGTCATGAACACTTTAATCTTTTATGTTTTCCCTCCAAAAACGAACAGTCTGTTACAATACACACACTTTATATTTCAAAGCCTGCTACAAGTGCAATCACACACACACACACACACACACACACACACACACACACACACACACACACACACACACACACACACACACACACACACACACACACACATGTTGTGTTTCCATGTTTTATGGGGACATTCCATAGGCGTAATGCATTTTATACTGTACAAACCATATTTTCTATCCCCCTACACTGCCCCTGCCCCTAAACCTACCCATCACAGGAGACATGCTGCATTTTACATGTTCAAAAACATCACTTAGTGTGATTTATAAGATGTTTTCCTCATGGGGACCAAAAAAATGTCCCCACAAGGACAAAAATTTGGATATTGCAATCTTTGTGGGGACATTTTGTCCCCATACCGTAGGGATTACCAGTCCACACACACACACACACACACACACACACACACACACACACACACACACACACACACACACACACACACACTGAAAGAGTTTCATTTGTATATGGTTTATCACTAATGCATGACCAACAGTGAATCAGAGGCTATTGGAATGTGTACATTAGATCTTTGTCTTGGCTGAATGTATATGCACATCAGATTCCCACAGGTTTAGCTGTCATTGAGTGCTATCTATCTTCACATTATCTGTCACATACCTATAAATCACCAAAGAAACAAGATAAGATTTGGACAAAAAAAAACAAAGAAACGCCAACATGGAACAAATTCTGTTTCTAAAGAAAAAGTTCAAATGAGTGATTCAGTCGTCATTGCAGTGTGTGACACTGGTACCATTCATGCTTTAAATAATCAGTTAGATAAACATTCATGTTTCAAAAGAAAACACTGGAGCACATCAGCAACAGAACACACTGAATCAAAGTCAGTGAGCTTTCTCTTTATTTGTGTTGATGCCTTTTGTATTTTTATATTTAATATTTTGTTACATATATATCTTTAAAAAAAAACTTTTACCAAACTCTGAAGAAAACATTCTACCGGGTTTCAAATGTTTAAACATTTTAATTTGATTTACTACACCACACAAACTTAGGTGTTCATTTGGTTAATTTAGAAATTATTTCATTAGACATCATAACTACCTTTCATATTCAAATCATGAAGAGCAGCTGAATGAAGGTCAAATGTATTTAAATGAACAATAATAGAAGAAAATTAAATGTTTTCTCCTTAGATCCTGACAAACAGATGTGTTTTTCTTGGAATGTAATCTATAAACACAAACTTCACCAAACAGGTGTTTTATAGAATAAAAAGATATTTTGCTTAAATCTTTACTTCATGAGAATTGGTTTTGTAATATGTTTTTTAGAGCCAACTTTTTAAGCATGCTTTTGACCTTTGTTTTACCTAGAAGATTTCTCACAAGATATAAAAGTCCAGTCGCACCTAAAGATTATGCCGTAATTATGGATGCTGTCCAGTCTGGGTTAAAAATGCTTCTTTAAAATACCTGCATGTTCTCGGCTCTCTCTCCTCTCGCTGATTCTGTAGTTGGTCACATCTGTTTCATACGGTGGCCGAGAAGTGCAAAACAAATCACAAAATAACAAATTATAAATGCAATGACAAGTTTGAAAACACTTTGTTTTGCACTTCTCGGCCACTGTAGTTTCCCTCTCTATAAAAAAATCAGTGAGTTTGGCCTTTTTTCAAAGGGATATTGTCTCCAGCCCAAAATTATTATTACTATAATTATTATTATTTTTATTATTATAGAATGACTGTGTTGGTCTGGTGTGGAATTAAAAATTATTTAATGTAAAATACATACTTATATATAATATTACTTTCTAAACAGATTTAATTGCCAAATTGATATATTTTTACATTTTGTGGTTTACAAGCAGAAACATTTGTTTTGTGGAATCAAACATCTGTTTTCAGTATCTCAGTGTCAGTTTCATATTTTTCTTGGGAGTTACATTTGTCAGGTAACCATTTCTGATTAAACTTAATTGAAGCAGCCCACGTAATTGACATTCATTGAGAAATGTCGAAACTTTCTGGAAAAACAAGAAAACCTGTGGGAGAGCTTAAAGGAGTAGTTCACTTTAAAAAAAAATAACTTTTGCTGATAATTTCCTCACCCCCATGTCATCCAAGATGTCCATGTCTTTCTATCTTCAGTGGAAAAGAAATGAAGGTTTTTGATGAAAACATTCCAGGATTTTTCTCCTTATAATAGACTCAATGGATCCCAAACGGTTAAAGGTCCGAATGACAGTTTCAGTGCAGCTTCAGAATAAAAACATTCTCCTCATTTTCAGCAACAGGGCAGACTCCCTATGAGTCGCTGACAGACAAGAAGCCTAATGTGTCTAAAATGCACAAGTTTGGATCTGTATGCTACACTTACAAACAGGTCAAAGGACATTTTTATTCCATATGTGACCAGGGTCGCATTGTAGGTTGCGACAAGAACAGCCCGGCATATTCGGTGTATAGATACAAACAAAGATAAATACATTGGCTAGTGAAGTTTGTGAGCAAGGTAGCTGTGGAAAAACAGAAACAGACAGGTGAGCCAGATCCAAGCAATGGCTAAAGCATTGTGAAACCCTGGACTAGTGAGGCTACATAGAGTAAGAGTACAGAAAATGCTCCAGAGCCAAGTGTACAGAGTAGAAATACACATTAGTCCAGGTGAAGTAACGAGGTCTAGTGACCACAATCAAACACAGCAGCGTGAGACAAATGGTTTGAACCCGAGAGTAGGAAGTATCTGACTAGAGAAAGAAAAACACTGAGTTACTTAGATGACTTCGTAACAACTGAAGACAGTGATAGTGACAGGGTTAATATCACGGTAGACTATTGCTGCAGAGTGGTGTGTGGTATTCCACATGCTTTTGAGGGAGCAATGAGGTCTAGTATCTCTAAAGATTGGTTAAATGCCATGGATGAGGAAATCCTGTCTCTAAACGAGAACTAAACATTTACCCCGACGACACTGACAATAGGCAAGAAAACAGTGGGGGGTAGACTTGACGAGTGTAAGGGTGGTGCTACAGAAAGCAGCACAGGAAAATTTACTCCTGCATCAAATGGACGTGAAAACAGCGTGCTTGCACGCTCCCATAGACTATGAGATCTACATCAATCCACCAGAGGATTACCAAGAGAAAGAGGGTATTTACAAGCTAGACTAGAGAAATCATTTTATGGCTTGAAACAATCCGGGTGAAATTGGAATACGATTTTGCACGATTGTCTAACTGAGAATAGATTCACACAAAACCCAGCCGACCACTGTGATTATGCCAAAGAGTCAAAATTCCGATCAAAATTACATGGGTCGATGACTTGATCATTGCAGCAAGCAATCAAGAGAGACTGAAAGAAGTGAAAGAGATGCTTGCAGAAAAGTTTAAAATGAAAGATCTGGGCGAACTCAAACATGTTATCGGTATCAATTTCAGTCAGTCAGATGGGTGTGTAAAAATGACACAGGACAAGTACACTAACAAGATTCTACAGCGTTTAAGATGCAAGACTGTAGGACCAGAGAAACACCCTCGGAGCAAAAGTTAGAGTATACTGAGATTGCAGTAAAGATGGAAGATGTCAAAATGTACAGAGAAGCTGTGGGGAGTCTTAGTTCACTCTTTGTCATGTTTGGTTGGTTTAAAAGAAACCCTGATGTGATTGCTCGGTAAGTGCGGTTCATTTGAACATATATGAACGCTACCATCCGAACATATGTGAGTGCGCAGCAAACCAGCGGGCCGAGACCGCTTAAGAGTTGGGTCTCGGTCTGCTGACAAACGAACTCTGGTGAGGTTCAATTGATACAGTAGGTATCCAGTGGGTATACAAGTTGATTTTTTTTATTAATGTACACACAGCACCCCAAATATCCAGAAAAACAGATTTATTAAAAAAGAAAAACTGAAATATCACATGGTCCTAAGTATTCAGACCCTTTGCTGTGACACTCATATATTTAACTCAGGTGCTGTCCATTACTTCTGATCATCATTGAGATGGTTCTACACCTTCATTTGAGTCCAGCTGTGTTTGATTATACTGATTGGACTTGATTAGGAAAGTCACACACCTGTCTATATAAGACCTTACAGCTCACAGTGCATGTCAGAGCAAATGAGAATCATGAGGTCAAAGGAACTGCCTGAAGAGCTCAGAGACAGAATTGTGGCAAGGCACAGATCTGGCCAAGGTTTAATAAAAAAATTCTGCTGCACTTATGGTTCCCAAGAGCACAGTGGCCTCGATAATCCTTAAATGGAAGACGTTTGGGACGACCAGAACCCTTCCTAGAGCTGGCCGTCCGGCCAAACTGAGCAATCATGGGAGAAGAGCCTTGGTGAGAGAGATAAAGAAGAACCCAAAGATCACTGGGGCTGAGCTCCAGAGATGCAGTCGAGAGATGGGAGAAAGTTGTAGAAAGTCAAACATCACTTCCAACAAGACAATGACACTAAGCACACAGCTAAAATAATGAAGGAGTGGCTTCACAACAACTCTGTGACTGTTCTTGAATGGCCCAGCCAAAGTCCGGAGCAACATGACATCATGACTTTGCATAAAACATCCACAGCACTTTCTAAAGCCAAATGGCATGTTATCTGTACGCATTTTGAGCTATCCGCGTTTATGTCTACGCTGTGTGATTCCCCGTGTATGTGTACGCCGAAACGAACCATCATCTCCGGGTTTATGTCTACGTCTTGAGATTCCGTGTGTACTGTATGTCTACACCAATGTTTTTTTGTAAAAATGCAGAATGTTTCTTTATACTTTCCGTACCCACTGTACATTACCAGCACATAATTCCAGACTTAAAAAAAGTGAGACTGTATGCATTGAGTTTATGTAACTACTTTGTATGCATCAATGTTGAAATTGATTTACGTAAAACCAACGACAAAGAAGCATCTTGTGTGTTTATTGATTTAATATTATCCTTTAACAATACATGAGTATTGCAATGTTGAACTCCATCATATCACTGTGATGATAATCCTCCAGTCTAATGTGAACACTATACACACCAGTGTGTCGAAGCAGATGCAAAGGTGAAGTCCTGTCTCTTCATCTGCACAAAACACCATCATGCAGATTTTTTTTTTTTTAAGAAACCTGTGGACTCGATATCCTGACAGACTGGACAAAACATTTTTTTTATGACAATGATAAATTGAAATAGGAAAATTACCAAAAATACACAGACTCTATACCACCCTATTCTGCAGTGATCCAACACAAACAGCCAACGAAACAGCCACTTTATCTACTAAATTTGTACTCTTAAGTCTTTTTAAAACATTTGAAATCATGCATTACCTTTTCATATGGCATTTTCCTACAAGGTTATATATTAATTAGATTTTTTTTTTTACCTGCAATATGTTCTTTAAGGTGGCGTAATTACATTGTACTTAGTACTGAGTAATTTAAATTACATCTACATTACTTACAGCCCACACCATCCCCTCTGCCCCCTGGCTGTCGGATGTTCTCCGCGAACATCGCTCTGGACTCAGGGCGGCAGAGAGGAAGTGGCGCAAATCTAAGAACTCTACTGACCTTACCTTGTATCAGTCTCTTCTTGTTTCTTTCTCTGCAAATGTCTCCACTGTTAAAACTACATACTATCACAACAAAATCAACAGCTGCTCTGGCTCTCGCACACTTTTCAGAACATTCTCCTCTCTTCTTTGTCAACCCCCATCCCCCTCCCCTCTATCATCAACTCTTACAGCTGACGACTTTGAATCATTCTTCACAAACAAAACCTTCTCCATTAGCAGCCAATTCTCCACACCACAAACTGACGCGCACATCTCACCAACCATCACACTGCTCTCCAGTGGTGCCCTCTTTCTCTCTACTCTCTGCTCTCAGAAGTCTCCAAACTCATCCTTTCCAACCACCCCTCTACCTGTCCGCTTGATCCTATCCCCACTCCCCTGCTTCAGGCCATTTCTTCTTCAATTACTCTTGCACTCACTCACATCGTCAACACCTCTCTTCACACCGGGACCTTTCCCACAGCATTTAAGCAGGTTTGGGTAACCCCACTGCTTAAGAAACCCTCTCTGAATCCAGCACTTTTAGAAAACTACAGATCGGTATGCCTTCTGCCTTTTATTGCTAAGACACTTGAGAGAGTAGTGTTCAACCAACTCTCTATGTTTCTTGCATAGAACAACCTCCTGGACAACAACCAATCCCGATTCAAAAGCGGCCACTTGACTGAGAATGCCATGCTCTCGGTTACTGAAGACACTGAGACAGGCAAAAGCAGCTTCCAAATCCTCAGTACTCATCCTACTGGATCTGGTTCAAGTCTTACCTCTCAGGTAGGTAGGGTGTCATGGAGAGGTGAAGTGTCTAAGTCACATCATATAGCTACTGGAGTTCCTCAGGGCTCAGTGCTTGAACCACTTCTCTGCATTATATCCTGCAACATCTTGACAGACCTGGGACTTATGCAAGGATCTTATTTGTGGACTTCAGTTCGGCTATCAATACCATCATGCCTGAGCTCCTCACAGCCAAACTGACCCAGCTCTCCATGCCATCCTTAATCTGTCAGTGGATCTCCAGCTTCCTGACAGACCAGCAGCAGCGGGTGAGACTGGGTAAACTCACATCCAGATCTCTCACTATCAGCACTGGCGCCCCCCAGGGGTGCGTTCTCTCCCCACTGCTCTTCTCCCTGTACACCAATGACTGCACTTCTAAAGACCCCTCTGTCAAGCTCCTGAAATTTGCAAATGACACCACTGTCATCGGCCTTATCCAGAACGGTGACGAGTCTGCTTACAGACAGGAGGTTGAACAGCTGGCTGTCTGGTGCAGTTATAACAACCTTGAGCTGAACGCACTCAAAACAGTGGAGATGATAGTGGACTTCAGGAGGAACAGCCCATCACTCCCCCCACTCACCCTCATGAACAGCACTGTGGACGCAGTAGAGTCTTTCAGGTTCCTGGGCACTACCATCTCTCAGGACCTGAAGTGGGACAATCACATCGACTCCATTGTGAAAAAGGCCCAGCAGAGACTGTACTTCCTTCGTCAGCTGCGGAAGTTCAACCTGCCACAGGAGCTGCTGATTCAGTTCTACTCGGCTGTCATTGAGTCTGTCTTATGCACCTCCATCACTGTCTGGTTTGGTTCAGCTACCAGATCAGACATCAGGAGACTGCAGCGCACCATCCGGACTGCAGAGAGGATCATAGGTGTCCACCTGCCAACCCTCCAGGACCTGTACTCTTCCAGAGTGAGGAAGAGAGCAGGTAAAATCATCACAGACTCCACTCACCCCGGACTCCACCTGTTTGAACTGTTACCGTTAGGACGGTGACTCCGATCACTGGCCACTAGAACATCTAGGCACAGGAAAAGTTTCTTCCCACAGACCATTTCCCTCTTGAACAGTTAACCCCCCAACCACCCACCCCCAAGGCAAATGCCTGTAAGTGCAATTTCTCCCACTGCTTAGTGCAATATCTCCTAAACTCAGGTGATTATTCATATTATTTATATTTATTCTTACTCTCCAAATAATGTAAATATTCATAATCTATGTCTTTTCTGACTAAACATAACCGTGACCTTATACTGTTTATATTTTTTATTCTTAGAATGTTTTATTTATTACTGTTGTATTTGTATTGTATATGTGCACTGGAAGCTTCAGCACCAAATTCCTTGTGTGTGAAAGCACACTTGGCAATAAAGCTCTTTCTGATTCTGATTCTGATTCTATGTCATCACTAGGATCTGTCATCCAGAAACATGGCTTTTCCTATCACTGCTATGCTGATGACACTCAATTAAAAAATTCACTGACCACATTACTGCAACAACTCGGTCCTGCAGATATGCGCTATACAACATTAGGCAGATTAGACCCTTCCTATCAGAGCAGGCGACACAACTCCTAGTCCAAGCTCTTGTTCTCTCCAGACTGGACTACTGTAATTCTCTTCTAGCGTGCCCTCCAGCATCCACTGTTAAACCCTTGCAACTGATCCAGAATGCAGCATCGAGAGTGTTCTTCAACGAGCCGAAGAGAGTGCATGTCACAAAGCAACCGCAGGCTCTGCACCAGTATACCTAAACTCGCTTGTTCAGACCTACACACCCTCCAAAAGCTTGCGTTCTGCAAGTGAACAACACCTAGTGGTGCCATCCAAAAGAGGCATGAAATCCCTCACAAGGACCTTTTCCTAGACCGTTCCCACCTCAGTTCGAGCAGCCGAGTCTGTAGCCATTTTCAAAAAACATCTTAAGACAGCTGGTGCAAACGTCCACATTGATCAGATCAGATGCTTTCTTTTTAGGCATGCAAATAGAACTATAAGAAACTGATTAGATACTGATTTTAGTTGGTCTAAATTATGGGCATCACTGGGTCACTGGGCCTTTTTAGGGGGGCTTCAAAAATATGTGATTCATCTTTAAAACATGTGAAACTGGTGGCAGAGTTCGGCTTCATCCCGGACATCTTTTAGTCTGCGTTAATCAGCGTGTTCTTCAATCCGCAGCTGCGCCGAGCAGAGTGCACGTCAGAAGCAGAGGTGTGTGTGTGTTCATCTGAGCCTCATTGTCTGTCACCGCTTGTCAATGCCAAAATAATTGAGAAAACCAATCAAATCAGTGTAGGTGGGCTTTATGTTCACACAGAAACTGCTGCAGATGTTGCTTAATGTGTACATATTGTGAATCAATTTAATAAACATAGTTACCTTTCCTGGTAGCCTTCAATAAATGAATGTGTCTACGAAAATGATTCATAAAACTTATAAATACCAGTTAACCAGATTTACGTTCTTCACTGATGAAAATGGAAAAAAACAATAGGCCTATCAGTCATATCTGCCCACTGACATGGTTTTCAAGCTATTGTAATCAATTTTTTGGTTTGGCCTTCAGAACATTTTAAAATGCACATGTAGATCATATAAATCAAAATCAGAACCCCCTTAATGACCTCACATTTGTAATCTCAGTATGTATTAAACCCTGCCTAAATAGAATTGGACCTCAAATTAAAGTGTTACCCTTTTACCCTCACTGGGGGCTAAGCCCCCTAAAATGAAAATCAGAAGCGCCTTGGTTAGGCACAAAATTTGTTTGTATAGATTAGGGTTCCATAGACACGCAGCTCAATCTCAAGAAAGTCCGTAGCTATAGCACAAATTGTATTTAGCCAATATATTGTTTAATTTATGAGAAACTGCGTATCATATTGTAACGAAGTTTGTTGGTGGAAGGAAGGAGGCGGGAACCGGCGAACATTCAACACATTTTAATTTTAAAATAAATAAACAAAACAAAAGTAAACCGCGGGCAGCCCCTCACGGCCGACTGCCCACCGACCCAACCCAACGTAATCAAAACATAACATAAAATCCAGGCCTGGTCCTCTCTCGTCTTCCGCTGCCTTCGTTCCTCCTTTTATGCTCCCGTCACTCGGCCGCGAGACGAGACCGGGTGTGATGCGCAGCTGGCACTCATTATCACTCGTCACCGGTCCGCTCTCGCGGTCCCTCGCCCCGCTGCTTGCCACACATATGCTATCATGACATGATATCCATTTAATAAATGGATATCATGGTTCTAAATAGAATAATTTTGTACAAAGTTTAAAAGTAATAGTAATGATTTAAGTAATTTTAAAGTTAAACTTATGGGTCAGCAGCAATACTTTAAAATTGATACGGTACTTACAGTTTTTCTCGATTGTTTAAACACACTTTTTTTAACACAAATCCATAACATCTCACCCAATTCCCCAAACATCCTATGTTCAGGTCAAAATGAAGCTCTACACTCAAAACCATTCACTCTTCCTGAAAAACCAAACTTTGCCCTCAGACAACACACACAAGCCCTCAGAAAAACATACACTATACAACATAGTCTTACACACTGGTGCAATAAATTCTAAACAACTTTTCCAAAACTGGTAAGTTATGTTGCTTGAAACAAAACGAAAAAAACTTTTCACATGATGAACAATGAACACAAAAGACAACCAATGTATACATTTGCACATTTTTATTCATTCATGTACTACAAAAAAAAAAATATTCCACCTCAGCATCCCGTTTTTGGTCTGGGTCAGGCCAGAGCATCTCATCCACATCACAGGCTATATCGGCCCTGCCAGACAGCGAGGGCAAAATTCTTGTGCATGCGTGATCCATCTCTGGCATGCATCTACGGTTATGTCATGGCAGGCTTCTTCCATGGCCTGGAGGAGGTTAACTCGGACATAAGGTTCTCGGTCATAGACTTTCCACCGCCATGCCGAAAAAAAACTAGAAAGGGAGAGTATGCAGGCAAAAGGATGTTCTGCTGAAAAGTAGAAGTGAGATCTGCAAATTGTGTTTTACCATGTGAAATGGTTTAAGGTATTGACAACAGACTGCACAATTAGCTAAATAAGTTCAGGCAACTGAGAACTTTGTTCAGCCAATGGGTTTTAGTGTTTTAGCAATTGAGAAAAACTGTAATATAGCATGATGTAATATACCAATTATGTTCCTCCCCCTTCTCCTTCTTTTGGTCAGGTTAAAACCAACCTCATCCACAAAGATGATTTCATGGGGAAGAGGCCACTTGTCTCCTTGCCCTTGCTCCTCCTCCTCCACCCCTCTCCCCAATAAAACATGGTAATTATATATTTAAACCCATGGTAACCACAAATTAACCATGGCTTTGCTACTCTAACCGTAGTTTAACCTTGGTATTTGTGGTAAAACTGTGGTTATATAAATTCAATTAGTCCAAAAACCATGGTTACTTCACTTTTACTACAATAAAACCATGGTAAAGTTATATAAGGGCTGTATTACTGTAACATATAAAATTCAGCAACAGAGATGATGTGAAACATGTATCTTGCAGTCTTCGCTTCTGAATGAACTGACTGTTAAAAGTACTAAATGGAACAAAGATACAGTTGTGTTTTGGTGATTAAACCAAACGTTCTTGTAACATGTTATAATAATTGTGAGTTTTGAAACAATGATTGTGTGGAATATGTGTAACTCTAATAAAAGCATGAGATTGGAGTGATATGTTGAGAATTTTGAAAATGTACCACTTGTGAAATTTTTTGAATTTTTTTGTGACGAATTCTCAAACGCCTTTAAAGAATTCATTGTCAGTTTCAGAAATTGCAAAGCAGATCTATAGAATCTGTATATCTGTGGAAATATATACAGATGTACCAAATGATTCATTGATTGACCATTAAGATCAGCTGGATGAACAAATTGACAAATATACTAAACTGAACCAGAAGAGATGCAAATGAAATATTGATGATAATAGTAAGCATTATGAAAGGGACTTATATTATTCATAGATAACAGTCATTATGTGTAGTGTTTTAATTTTTTCCACAAAAAAAGCATTTTTTTTCTTCCATTATTGTTAATTTTTATTTTTTCCTTTCTTCATGGGAAGTTGTGGGTTGTTGATTGAGGGAGGTTTTAACAGTGTGGAATGATCATTTTAAAAAAATGTAATGCTCCATGCAGAAAAATGTAAAAGGAAGATTAAGTCCAGGTGAAATACCTTCAAAATTGACTAAATTAACAAAATGAATGCTTTATTTTGCAGTCAAATGTGCAAACATGTGTTGTAGTCAAATGAAAATGTAAAAAAACACGTAGCGTTTCTGTGTCCTCTTTAGAGTTTAGTACGTTTTGAATCAAACTGAAAGAAGTGTGAAGAAAGACCCAAAAGCAATCACCGTCTCCATCCACGCCGCACAGCACAGGTACCTCTCGGTGTCACTCTGTGGACCAACTTGGAACTCCATTGCTTTCAATGGGAAACCTTTGGCGTCATCAAAAGACGCGAATTCTATCGGTACGAAATCGCGTTGAATTAGTCTCATTCAAGGACACATCGCGATGTTTGCCAACCGCCATTCAAAACCTAAGAAGAAGGAGATTTCTCCAATGCCACATGTTGGTGAGTAGCCTAGTCATACAAATAATGTCCTGTTTGATATAAAGTATTTTTCTTCTTGTCGGTATTGATCAGGTTATGTTCAGTGACTGAATTATATCTGTTATCTCCACTGAGGAATCGACACACTTTGCTAATATGGTGATTAAACACTGTCACGTGACGTGCTATAGACCTTTAATCAGTTATTCATTTCAAATGTTAACTACCAGTGTCGTTTCAAAGTGGAATTTGTAATAGAAGCACAATACATACAACGCTTGCCGTTCTTTTACCACAGTAGCCTTAGTTTTAATGTGATAGGTGCAGTAAAAAAACAGTAACCCCAAAACTTAGCATGCTTTTACCACAGTATTGGTAGTTTCAATGTCATAGGTTCAGTAAAAGGAAAGTAACCTCAAATCTTACCATGCTTTTGTTTTACCACAGTATTGGTTTTAATGTTTTTGTTGTAAATAGACAGGTAACAACGACACGTACCATGCTTTAAATGCCTTTTAATGTAAAATCCAAATATTGTAATGTAAATAGTACTTTTTCCTGTATATAATGCTATATACTTCCTCAATTCCTGTTCATATTTTTTTGTGATTTTTGTAAATCAGTTGCACTTCTTCTTGGAAAGAAGTCAGATGTCCCACACACTGTCAGAAAGTTTATATTCCATTCAATATCTATTGTATAACATGACTACAGATTGGGCCCTGTCTGTTCATGTTGCAATGTTACATTATGTCTCTCCACACCTTGTAACCTACATCGGTTTGCAAGAGTGGAAATGCTCTCAAGGCATCAGATATTCAATTATTTTGTCATAATCAGATCAGTTACACTGCTGATACTGTCCCTTTTTAACAGTCAGTTAATTCAGAAGCGAAGACTATAAGACAGGCTACATGTTTCACATCATCCTTGTTGCTGAATTATATATGTTACAGTAATGCAGGTTGTTGCCACATTCAAAACCTTAACTTACTAACTTACTAATTAGTATTACTAACTTCTGTAAGTGACGTAAAAATCATAATTTGGTAACACTTTACCGGATGCAATAACTGAACTAATGCACTTATAATCATGAGTTAATGAATGACTCTGAGAACTAAACCATTCAATAATGATTTCACAAAAAGTCTATCTAGTGAAAATGTTTGATTGTTAAATTTTTTATGATTATTATTTCAACACTGGCCAACCCAACCTTAAAACACAGAAGACTACAGAATTTGTATAGACGATGCAATTCGCTGGCAACAAAAAGCAACACACACACACACACACACACACACACACACACAAAAACACAAAATTATCTTAATGTAGTGTGTTCACATGGGCATACATGACAAGATGAGTGAGAGAAGCAAAGACAAAACTGAACACAAGTGGGCAGCATTGTTTTATCTTTGTTTTAGTGATGTAGAAAGTGAACTGATATTTGATGGGTTAAAAATGGGTAATTTACCAATAAAGGTCTGAGAATTTACTGAAAAAATACTCCCCAGTAGCAGCTAATGTTATGAGACTGTAACTTCATGCTGACAAGCCAAACTTCATTTGTCTGGCTATCACCAGACCAAGCTCAATTTAAGATTGAACATTGGTCTGGGGAGTCTGCTATGTATTATCTACTGCACAAGAGGCATGATAAACGAGCATAATTCAAATGTCTCTGTACGCAATTGGATAGTCCTTCAACCAGAAGTAATTTCACAAAAACATCTGCCGCTCCAAACTTCTTGATCCAGTAACTCGACTAGTTTTGAGCTTTAGGTGTAACAGTTCTGGAACATCATGAGCTAGTGTAATTCTCTGATCTTTGATGCAGAAACCTGAGCGAGGTGAGATGGGATCAGTCCATTAGGTGTGGATGCGTTTCCCACTGTTCTGTGACAGAGACAGAGTGCCTTTTCTGCAGCCGTTCAGCCTCACAGGATGTGTGACGCCTCACAGACACTCTGGAGGAGCATTTGAATTTCACCCCCAGAAAGAAGCAGCACGTCATTAAAAAAACTCTTATTTCTTTGTCAGGAAGACTTACAGGAAATCAATCACCTTGTCACGGTGATTTTTCCTTCTATTATTTAGTCTCATTTTGTGGCCTTTTTACAACTGATCACTTCATTAGTTTTCTCTGATCAGATATCTATCCGAGTGAAAAAAACAAAACAAAAACATGAGTAAATGCCTTTCGAAATTCTTTCGAGACTGATTTATATCCGATCACTCAAACCAATTTACAAGGAGGTCTGGGACCCATTTCAGACGAAACTGAACAAGTGTAAATATATCTGGTTGTTTAAATCACCTGGCAAACTGTTAAAAAATAAACGTGTGAGAGTGTGTTATAGGCTTTATATGACATGTTGTAGTCAGATATGACGGCACTAGGCCTACTGCAACACGCATCGCTGCAAACAGCCACAAGTGAAACAGAAAATAGGCTGAGTCTTAGATAAACACAGATACATCTTCATTAAAACTAATGAGACTAAATTACCTTACCAGTGCAGGTCGCTCGTTCTCCTTATTGCGGTCATTGTTTTTGAAATCAGCTGATGATCAATAAAATGCAGCTCAAATCTGTTGCTTTCATTGACGTGACATTAAATGTGCATATGGTGTGGGAATTGAAGATCAGATTTATATTTGTTTTGGGGAGAGGTGTAAGGTAAAACAAACTGCATGTGTTTTATTTTATTTGTGTTTAGATTGTATAGCCCGTTTCGTTTGCGAGTGCCGGTGCGAGTAGCCTGCTTCTAAAATGCTTTTTTACTGTGGTGGTTAAATTAACACTGTGATATGCTTGAAGTGTTTTATATCTATGGATTGTATTATATGCAAGACAAGTGAAGTGTTGATTTGAGAGGCTAAACTGATCAAACGTGGTTAACTCACTGGCCGCTTGGTCGTCATTTAAAAAAAAAAAAAAACTTTAATTTAACAAACAAAAAATGCTCCAAAGATTTTTCTAATTTAACTTAATAAAGAAACAGAACAAAAAATTAAAAATATTTGTGCAGAGCTGTCGTACTGCTGTTGTATTTTAAAGATATTTTTGTCATCCTTTTGATGAATTAGCTATTTGGTGTCTGTTGGTGACATTCGCTAATTTGAATTTGTTTATGGTTAATGCATGTTCGAGTAGTCGATTGTTTGCGACAGTGCCGACTAGTGGTTGAAGTAGGCTAGTCGATCTCTGAGCTACTCGACTAGTCTACGCAAGCCCTATGTGGACCACAAACGGGGACTCGCATAGGTGTAATGGTTTTTATACTGAACAAACGGTATATTCTCTCCTCTTGCACTAACCCTACCCCTAAACCTACCCATCACACAAAACATTCTGCATTTTATTTAATGTAAAAAAGCCATTTGGTTTACAAGAAGTGTACTAATAAACCATGTTTACTTTGTAATACCTGTGTAATTATACACATTTGTGTCCTCATAAATCACATATATGTACACACACACATACACTGTGGGAGTTTTCTTTCTAACATATCATTTTGACTAAAGATGATCTCGCTCCTAATTTTTCACTTTACTGGGGTTTTGCTATGAAATTCAGCTTTGTCAAAAACGTCTTCTACCTTTTCCTTTAGTCCAAGTTCAAACTACACTCATCCATTTACTCTTATATCCATCAGGGCAGAGTGCATGATTGACTTGGAACAGTTTCTACATTTATAACTAAAATAACATCAAAATTGAGCAGAATAATGCAGGTTGCCAACTTTTCAAAAGCTGCAATGAATGCAGGCAACTTTTAGGGCTATTTTCACAGGAAAAGTTATTGCGTTTAATAGAGTATTGTAGAGCCTTTCTCAATGTAACTGTCACAAGAGATATTGATGGTTTTCTCAACTCTTCTTGCTTTTCCAATCTTTAGGAGAACTGCTTGATGAAGCTCAGTGAAAAGTCATTTCTATAGCACTTAATCAAATCAAAAATCAAACTTAATCAAATATGGGGCAAATTGTACAGTACCTTGACAGAACGCAATAGTGTGATTGTTGAGTTTAGAATTTAGTTTAACTTAATTAACTCTTGGTGTGATTAAGGAAACAAGGATAACAATGCCCTTGCTTAATGATCTGTGAGATCTGGCACAGAATACTATCATATTTAATATAGCCCTGCTTATGAGAACTCAGGGAATTAAAATGTAGAGGATGCATGACATCAGCTAGATGGACTTTTATGGGTGATGAATTTCACCAAACACAATGTAACACACCAAACAATTTAAACTCCTAGGTGTGGTTGCATGGAGATTAAAACATTTTGACCTGGTTTCACTGACGGAGCCCTTAAGTAGCTTTTATAAATGTGCCCTAAAATTGTTTTGAGGAAAAAAAAAACACTGACCTATTTTAAGATATGTTAGTGCATGTTGCTTTTAATAATAATAAATACATAAATAAATAAACAAACAAACATGCATTTTAGTCTTAAACCTTGTTTGTAAAACCAGGGATTAAAATAGTATGAAAAGTAAGAATTAAAAGTCAACTCAGTACTTCATATCAATATAGTTATTTACTTATAACTTTTAACCGTTGTGCAAATAAACTGCTGAAACTGAATTAAAGAGTCTGTCATTTAAACTCTGAAGTAGATATTTTCTGAAACGGATAAGACTTGTGCTATAATAAACCTCACTCCTTTATATGGACTATTCCTGCAGACAAGAAAACAAACACTCATTATACATTTTAAACACTTAAAATCTCTTATTAGTTCCAAAATATTTTATTGAATATTTTATCTCAAGGCTGTGATTGCAACACCTTAAATTATGCATTTATCAATGGGTTACACACAGCATTATTCATGCAACCAATCATGTGAGAGCATAGGTGGGATTTTCATTTTAATTTGTTGGAACTGAGTGTAATGATCTAGCGATGAGTCTATGAATACCGGAGGAGGAAGAGCAACAGAGCAGAAATGCCCCAGTCTGGAATTATTGACAGCTCACACTCACAGTACCTCCGTTTAATCAATTCTTGTATTATAAATAAAGGTATGTTCCTGTTCACATCTGTTCACAAACATATAAACATATAACTGTGCACAAACTGATAAGTAAACTATAGAGAAATATAGTTGTCGCAAGATTGTAAAAATGTAAACATTGAAGTTAAGTTCACTGACGAACTAAATGCAGATTGTTTTCATGGATCATATTTCAACGAGAACATGGCCATATTTTCAATACTTCTTTAACCTTTAATATTGAGAAGAGGATCTAGGCTGGATTTCCAGAAACCTTCTTAACGCTATACATCATTCTTAAGTTACATTAATACGCGTGTCCCGAAACGATCTTAGCTAAGAATACCTTCTGTAAGTCATACTTTCGTAAGGTTGGTCTGGAGCACTCTTAGCTGTACGCGTGGCGGTGATCAGCTTCAGCGTGCAGCTTCAACAGCAATGCACAACTAATAACAACTATGATTAGGACTGTCATATACTTAACATTAATGAGAACACCATTGTAATGAAACATTGTGATTGTGAATGGGTTTAGTTGTCGTGTTTTCTTGCGTTGCTCCAGGAAGAGCGCGTGCACAACACGAGTCACGCATTCTGACTCGCACGTAACTTAGTTCAAGTTCACTTGTACATTCGCATTAGTTTGTGCAGATAAAATTTGTAATATTACATTTATTTTGTATGTGATCAATTTCAAATAGGATGCGTTTCTTTTAGCTAAATAAAACGCGCTAGCATAGGGCTTCAGTGTACTGGTTTTTAGCACTTCAGCTTCAGCTCGCGCAGCTCTAACAGCAATACATAATAATAATTACGATTGGGACTGTCATATTACATAACATTAATGAGAACACTATTTTAATAAATGGTTGTGAATTCATTGGGTTTAGGTGCCGCGTTCAGCACGTTGTTCCAGAGCGATGTATTAGAGGTTATATTTGATTATGAAATAAGTAATTTAATTAAATGATCAATCACATCGACTAATTTTACAATCCTATAGCCCTTTATTTAGATTAAAAACCCTTTTCATTGTTTTGGAGAGGGACATGGTGTTTTTAGCGGCATTTGTAGATGCATTAGCAGTGTTAAGGTTAACGATTAATCAATCATTAATTTGTGGAAATTGACATCCCTAATCCAAAGGTACATCAGCTGGCAAACCATAATGGAGTCTATTTAAAGGGAATGATTGTGGAGGGGAGTTTGGTCAAACTATGGCAGCGATACAGCGAATAGTCTTGCTAAATTAAAGATGGCGCCGTCCGCGGAGCCATTTCTATGTGCACTATTTAATTTGTGAAACTTTAGTCCCCTGGCTACCATGTCAGAATCTGCAATTCAAAATAAATTTAGTCTGCCACGGCAGCAAATTAATTAGCTTTTAGATCTGGTTGGTCCGACTCTGTCAAGACAAACCCAACGGAGCGCTGCTAAATTCAGCTGCTGACGCTCTCCTCTTTCTTTCTTTTTTCTCCACTGTAGCTGTTGATTGTGTTTCGCATGTTGCACCATTGTTGAGTATGTCATCCAATAACATAAAATAGTGATTTACATCATGTGATGCGGCAAATTACAGTTTTTTTCCAACTGCTTGCACACAAAAACATGTTGCATGAATTTTGAAACCCCTCACTCAAAGTGCAAAACTACACAGCAAATCTCCAAAACCATTAGCTAATTCTCAGCCTTAGACTCCAAATGCATAAAACACTTTTTTTTTTCAAAACGCTACACACAATTCTTTACCTAAAACACAAAAATCTAACAGGAAGTGACTTGCTTTCCTTTTCCAAACACAACCAATCAAAATGCTACACTTATTCACCAGGACACACACACACACACTCCTCACATGCAAACACTAATTGCTTAACTGATCACTAACCAATCACTGCTTTACTGTAGTATAGGCCTATAAATAGGTCAAAAGTCAGATTACCTGTTTTGAGCAATGGATGCTAACAATAGACAGAGAGCAAGAGGAGTGGGATGGAGAGGCAGGGGACAACAATAAGGTCAAATTCAAAGAGGAGGAGGCAGAGGAAGAAGAGGATGAGGGCAAAGAAGAGAAGGAAGGAGAGCCATCTCTGATGAGATTAGGACAACACTTGTTGATCATGTGAGAGAGTCCAGCCGTTTACAGCAATGCATTGAATGAAATAGGTTGGTTATGCTGTACCACATTTTGTTGTAAATTGTTTACAGTTCCTATGTTGAACACATACGAGGACGCTTGTTTACAGATGAACAAGAGACTGCAATTATAAATATGGTATTGGCCAAGAGTGCAATTAGGATTCAAGCATATCTTGAATGACACCATATTTAACAAGATCTCCATACAACGCATCTCCAACGGCACCAAGTGACGATGAAACAACTTTACAAGGTGCCATTTGAGAGAAAAGAGTCTGCAACGTGACTTTGTAGAGGTATGTATGCGACACTACTTCCAGTACTTCAGATATACCATATTTACTCATCTATATTTAATTGTGTCATTACAGAGAGTATTGGAGATGAATGCCCATGTAATTCGCCATGGATTTATTTATGTGGATGAGGTTGGCTACAACTATGTGTGTAACTAATATAACAATGTGTGCTGCCATCACTCAAAATGGGGTCCTCCTTCACAATGCCACACTGGGTCCGTTCAACACTGGCCATATGCTCACTTTTCTGGATGCAATTTACACAATGCTTGCCCCGAATCCAGGAGCCTGCTAGATTTATGGTTATATGGGACAATGTTCATTTTCATCGGGCTGTTCTGGTCAGGAGATTGTCTTGACCAGGACCACACCCCTAAATGCATTGAAGCAACTGCCATGTGATTGGTTGATTAGATAATTGCATTAATGAGAAATTGAACAGGTGTTCCTAATAATCCTTTAGGTGAGTGTATATATCTATCAAACTAGTTGATTGTTCTGGAGATAATTAATTTTTCTTGCCGTTAGGTATTGCTTTCAATAAATAACTTTTTTTAGACCTCAAGTCCTATTTTTCTGTCCCACATCTGGACACCCAGATAAATATATTATTATATATATTATGTGTGTGATCAGTGCAAGGATTGACAACATTTCTTTTTTGAAAATAATTTATTACCCAATAACATCAGTAATTTTACAAAAATAAAGCAAATTTTTACAATCAATTTTAAATTAGTCTGAAGCAATAATCAAGTCAAGATTATGACCATAAACAAAAGCCATTATTACTAGGTACAGCAAATAAAATGTATTCGCACACATTAACAATTTATAAGTTATAAGTAACAAATAAGTTATAAGTTCCCCATTTTTAAAAAAAACTATTTTTTTATATGAATGTAGTGTGACAATAAATATGACCAAAAAAAGACAATAAATATGACCAAAAAATCTAAACAGTTTAAACTAGAAGTAATTGTGGAAATAGAAATAGATGATGCAGCCTCTCAGAAGTGAAATAAGCAACATTATCGAGAAACAGCGCAGACCTTGGACTCTGGACTTGGATCTTTATTTTTTCTGTAAGTAGAAGAAAGAATATGTCTCAGTGCATGGTGTGATGTTGCAATACATAAAATTAATATGTCTATAAAATGCACATAATCTGTCATAAGTGAAAAAAAAAGCATACAGTTTATTGAAGAATATTTACCTGATCTCCCTTCAGACCCATGGATGTGGAAGTGCTGTTATTAACCTTCAGAATAAAAATACATAATCAGAATGAATACTGAAAGAATTATCAGTTATAATATGACACATATTTATTAAGTCTAAATTAACTAAGGTTTTAGGCAATCTAACAATATTTTTTGATTAAAATAATAAACATGCATGACAAATCATTGTCATGCATGTTTGTTATTTTAATCTAAAAATTATTGTTAGATTGCCTAAAACCTTACTTAAAACACTGTTAGTATTATGCTTAAAACAATTTAGTTGAATTACATTCAAATAATATATATATATGTATGTATGTATGTATGTATGTATGTATGTATGTATGTATGTATGTATGTATGTATATATATATATATATATATATATATATATATATATATATATATATATATATATATATATATATGTATATATACATATATGTATGTATGTATGTATGTATATGTATATATGTATGTAACATTTTTTTGTATATACAAGTGATTTACATTTTTAATTCAATTAATTACAAGATGTGGCGATTATTTAATATGATCTAGCGATGAGTCTATGAATGCCGGAGGAGGAAGAGCAACAGAGCAGAAATGCCCCAGTCTGGAATTATTGACAGCTCACACTACAGTGCTTCCGTTAATCAATTCTTGTATTATAAATGAGAGTATGTTCCTGTTCACATCTGTTCAGGTGGTGCTTTGGTTGTTGTAGCCACAGTTGTGATAAGTAAACTATAGAAATATAGTTATTCGCAAGATTATTGTTGTGCCCAGTTGAAGTTAAGTTCACTGCTGGGTAGCTTGTAGCCTACACAGTTGTGGTTTCAGTTGTGGTGCTTTCTGTTTGCTGTGGTCAGCAGATGTGGTAATTTCCGGAGTTGTTGTGTCTGTGGTCGTTAACCTGATAATATCTCTGAGAGTGCTTGCTGTGGTGCTGTGGTAATTTCAGAAACCTTGTTGCTGTGTTTTGCCATCAGTTGTGGTTTCCAGGTGTGGTGCTTTCTTGTTGTTGTATTCAGGGTACTTTCTGGAGTTGTTTTGCCTGTGGTCGTACCTTCTCTAAGGTTAGCCACAGCTGTGGTTTCCAGGTGTGGTGCTTTCTGTTGAATTAATCATTAAAATTAACCACACAATCAAATTGTGGTACTCAAAGATAGTCTGAGTTGTTGTGCCTGTGGTCAAAAATGATTTCTTTGTTGTTGTAGCTTCACAGCTGTGGTTTCAGATGGTGCTTCTGTTGTTGCTTAGCCACAGCTGTGGTTTGGCGTGGTGCTTTCTTTAATTGTTGTAGGTCCTGTGGTAATGAATAAACTTTCTGATTGATTTAGTAAGGACTGCTGCATTTTTGCCTCTGGTCATAGGTACTTTCTGTTGTTGCAAAATTGAACACAGACAATTGTTCTAAAATATAACTCCAAGTTAACGCCTTATTTATTGTTGTGAGTTGTGGTACTTTCTCGAGGTTGTGCCTGTGATATTACGTAACTATATACTCTCTAAATATTAGTTGCTGTAGCCACAGTTGTGGCAACATTGCAGGTGTTGCTTACCACCAATTCCACTGTGTGTTGTGGTATTTGGGCACAGCGCAAATCCTAATGTGGTACTTTCTGGAGTTACAGCCTGTGGTTGTACACGCGTGGTATTCACAGTTGTGGCTCTGTGTGTGGTGCTTTCTCTCTGTTGCTGTAGGCCACAGCTGTGGTTTCAGGTGTGGTGCTTTCTGTTGTTGTGGTCACAGTTGTGGTACTTTCTGGAGTTGTTGTGCCTGTGGTCGTACTTTCTGTTGTTGTAGCCACAGTTGTGGTTTCAGGTGTGGTGCTTTCTGTTGTTGTGGTCACAGTTGTGGTTTCAGGTGTGGTGCTTTCTGTTGTTGTTGTAGCCACAGTTGTGGTTTCAGGTGTGGTGCTTTCTGTTGTTGTGGTCACAGTTGTGGTACTTTCTGGAGTTGTTGTGCCAGTGGTCACTTTCTGTTGTTGTAGCCACAGTTGTGGTTTCAGGTGTGGTGCTTTCTGTCTGTTGTTGTAGCCACAGTTGTGGTTTCAGGTGTGGTGCTGTTCTACTTTCTGTTGTTGTAGCCACAGTTGTGGTTTCAGGTGTGGTGCTTTCTGTTGTTGTGGTCACAGTTGTGGTACTTTCTGGAGTTGTTGTGCCAGTGGTCGACTTTCTGTTGTTGTAGCCACAGTTGTGGTTTCAGGTGTGGTGCTTTCTGTTGTTGTAGCCACAGTTGTGGTTTCAGGTGTGGTGCTTTCTGTGTTGTGGTCACAGTTGTGGTACTTTCTGGAGTTGTTGTGCCTGTGGTCGTACTTTCTGTTGTTGTAGCCACAGTTGTGGTTTCAGGTGTGGTGCTTTCTGTTGTTGTGGTCACAGTTGTGGTACTTTCTGGAGTTGTTGTGCCTGTGGTCGACTTTCTGTTGTAGCCACAGTTGTGGTTTCAGGTGTGGTGCTTTCTGTTGTTGTGGTACTTTCTGGAGTTGTTGTGCCTGTGGTCGTACTTTCTGTTGTTGTAGCCACAGTTGTGGTTTCAGGTGTGGTGCTTTCTGTTGTTGTTGTAGCCACAGTTGTGGTTTCAGGTGTGGTGCTTTCTGTTGTTGTGGTCACAGTTGTGGTACTTTCTGGAGTTGTTGTGCCAGTGGTACTTTCTGTTGTTGTAGCCACAGTTGTGGTTTCAGGTGTGGTGCTTTCTGTTGTTGTGGTCACAGTTGTGGTACTTTCTGGAGTTGTTGTGCCTGTGGTCGTACTTTCTGTTGTTGTAGCCACAGTTGTGGTTTCAGGTGTGGTGCTTTCTGTTGTTGTGGTCACAGTTGTGGTACTTTCTGGAGTTGTTGTGCCACAGTTGTGGTTTCAGGTGTGGTGCTTTCTGTTGTTGTAGCCACAGTTGTGGTTTCAGGTGTGGTGCTTTCTGTTGTTGTGGTCACAGATGTGGTACTTTCTGGAGTTGTTGTGCCTGTGGTCGTACTTTCTGTTGTTGTAGCCACAGTTGTGGTTTCAGGTGTGGTGCTTTCTGTTGTTGTTGTAGCCACAGTTGTGGTTTCAGGTGTGGTGCTTTCTGTTGTTGTGGTCACAGATGTGGTACTTTCTGGAGTTGTTGTGCCTGTGGTCGTACTTTCTGTTGTGTAGCCACAGTTGTGGTTTCAGGTGTGGTGCTTTCTGTTGTTGTGGTCACAGTTGTGGTACTTTCTGGAGTTGTTGTGCCTGTGGTCGTACTTTCTGTTGTTGTAGCCACAGTTGTGGTTTCAGGTGTGGTGCTTTCTGTTGTTGTGGTCACAGTTGTGGTACTTTCTGGAGTTGTTGTGCCTGTGGTCGTACTTTCTGTTGTTGTAGCCACAGTTGTGGTTTCAGGTGTGGTGCTTTCTGTTGTTGTGGTCACAGTTGTGGTACTTTCTGGAGTTGTTGTGCCTGTGGTCGTACTTTCTGTTGTTGTAGCCACAGTTGTGGTTTCAGGTGTGGTGCTTTCTGTTGTTGTTGTAGCCACAGTTGTGGTTTCAGGTGTGGTGCTTTCTGTTGTTGTGGTCACAGTTGTGGTACTTTCTGGAGTTGTTGTGCCTGTGGTCGTACTTTCTGTTGTTGTAGCCACAGTTGTGGTTTCAGGTGTGGTGCTTTCTGTTGTTGTGGTCACAGTTAGGGTACTTTCTGGAGTTATGCCTGTCGTCGTACTTTCTGTTGTTGTAGCCACAGTTGTGGTTTCAGGTGTGGTGCTTTCTGTTGTTGTGGTCACAGTTGTGGTACTTTCTGGAGTTGTTGTGCCTGTGGTCGTACTTTCTGTTGTTGTAGCCACAGTTGTGGTTTCAGGTGTGGTGCTTTCTGTTGTTGTGGTCACAGTTGTGGTACTTTCTGGAGTTGTTGTGCCAGTGGTCGTACTTTCTGTTGTTGTAGCCACAGTTGTGGTTTCAGGTGTGGTGCTTTCTGTTGTTGTTGTAGCCACAGTTGTGGTTTCAGGTGTGGTGCTTGTTGTTGTGGTCACAGATGTGGTACTTTCTGGAGTTGTTGTGCCTGTGGTCGTACTTTCTGTTGTTGTAGCCACAGTTGTGGTTTCAGGTGTGGTGCTTTCTGTTGTTGTGGTCACAGTTGTGGTACTTTCTGGAGTTGTTGTGCCTGTGGTCGTACTTTCTGTTGTAGCCACAGTTGTGGTTTCAGGTGTGGTGCTTTCTGTTGTTGTGGTACTTTCTGGAGTTGTTGTGCCTGTGGTCGCATTTCTTTCTGTTGTTGTAGCCACAGTTGTGGTTTCCAGGTGTGGTGCTTTCTGTTGTTGTTGTAGCCACAGTTGTGGTTTCAGGTGTGGTGCTTTCTGTTGTTGTGGTCACAGTTGTGGTACTTTCTGGAGTTGTTGTGCCAGTGGTCGTACTTTCTGTTGTTGTAGCCACAGTTGTGGTTTCAGGTGTGGTGCTTTCTGTTGTTGTGGTCACAGTTGTGGTACTTTCTGGAGTTGTTGTGCCTGTGGTCGTACTTTCTGTTGTTGTAGCCACAGTTGTGGTTTCAGGTGTGGTGCTTTCTGTTGTTGTGGTCACAGTTGTGGTACTTTCTGGAGTTGTTGTGCCTGTGGTCGTACTTTCTGTTGTTGTAGCCACAGTTGTGGTTTCAGGTGTGGTGCTTTCTGTTGTTGTGGTCACAGTTGTGGTACTTTCTGGAGTTGTTGTGCCTGTGGTCGTACTTTCTGTTGTTGTAGCCACAGTTGTGGTTTCAGGTGTGGTGCTTTCTGTTGTTGTTGTAGCCACAGTTGTGGTTTCAGGTGTGGTGCTTTCTGTTGTTGTGGTCACAGTTGTGGTACTTTCTGGAGTTGTTGTGCCTGTGGTCGTACTTTCTGTTGTTGTAGCCACAGTTGTGGTTTCAGGTGTGGTGCTTTCTGTTGTTGTGGTCACAGTTGTGGTACTTTCTGGAGTTGTTGTGCCTGTGGTCGTACTTTCTGTTGTTGTAGCCACAGTTGTGGTTTCAGGTGTGGTGCTTTCTGTTGTTGTGGTCACAGTTGTGGTACTTTCTGGAGTTGTTGTGCCTGTGGTCGTACTTTCTGTTGTTGTAGCCACAGTTGTGGTTTCAGGTGTGGTGCTTTCTGTTGTTGTGGTCACAGTTGTGGTACTTTCTGGAGTTGTTGTGCCTGTGGTCGTACTTTCTGTTGTTGTAGCCACAGTTGTGGTTTCAGGTGTGGTGCTTTCTGTTGTTGTGGTCACAGATGTGGTACTTTCTGGAGTTGTTGTGCCTGTGGTCGTACTTTCTGTTGTTGTAGCCACAGTTGTGGTTTCAGGTGTGGTGCTTTCTGTTGTTGTGGTCACAGTTGTGGTACTTTCTGGAGTTGTTGTGCCTGTGGTCGTACTTTCTGTTGTTGTAGCCACAGTTGTGGTTTCAGGTGTGGTGCTTTCTGTTGTTGTTGTAGCCACAGTTGTGGTTTCAGGTGTGGTGCTTTCTGTTGTTGTGGTCACAGTTGTGGTACTTTCTGGAGTTGTTGTGCCTGTGGTCGTACTTTCTGTTGTTGTAGCCACAGTTGTGGTTTCAGGTGTGGTGCTTTCTGTTGTGGTCACAGTTGTGGTACTTTCTGGAGTTGTTGTGCCTGTGGTCGTACTTTCTGTTGTAGCCACAGTTGTGGTTTCAGGTGTGGTGCTTTCTGTTGTTGTGGTACTTTCTGGAGTTGTTGTGCCTGTGGTCGTACTTTCTGTTGTTGTAGCCACAGTTGTGGTTTCAGGTGTGGTGCTTTCTGTTGTTGTGGTCACAGTTGTGGTACTTTCTGGAGTTGTTGTGCCTGTCGTCGTACTTTCTGTTGTTGTAGCCACAGTTGTGGTTTCAGGTGTGGTGCTTTCTGTTGTTGTGGTCACAGTTGTGGTACTTTCTGGAGTTGTTGTGCCTGTGGTTGTACTTTCTGTTGTGGTACTTTCTGTTGTTGTAGCCACAGTTGTGGTTTCAGGTGTGGTGCTTTCTGTTGTTGTGGTCACAGATGTGGTGCTTTCTGGAGTTGTTGTGCCTGTGGTCGTACTTTCTGTTGTTGTAGCTACAGTTGTGGTTTCAGGTGTGGTGCTTTCTGTTGTTGTGGTCACAGTTGTGGTACTTTCTGGAGTTGTTGTGCCTGTGGTCGTACTTTCTGTTGTTGTAGCCACAGTTGTGGTTTCAGGTGTGGTGCTTTCTGTTGTTGTGTCACAGTTGTGGTACTTTCTGGAGTTGTTGTGCCTGTGGTCGTACTTTCTGTTGTTGTAGCCACAGTTGTGGTTTCAGGTGTGGTGCTTTCTGTTGTTGTAGCCACAGTTGTGGTTTCAGGTGTGCTTTCTGTTGTTGTGGTCACAGTTGTGGTACTTTCTGGAGTTGTTGTGCCTGTGGTCGTACTTTCTGTTGTTGTAGCCACAGTTGTGGTTTCAGGTGTGGTGCTTTCTGTTGTTGTGGTCACAGTTGTGGTACTTCTCCGGAGTTGTTGTTCCTGTGGTCGACTTTCTGTTGTTGTAGCCACAGTTGTGGTTTCAGGTGTGGTGCTTTCTGTTGTTGTGGTCACAGTTGTGGTACTTTCTGGAGTTGTTGTGCCTGTGGTCGCATACTTTCTGTTGTTGTAGCCACAGTTGTGGTTTCAGGTGTGGTGCTTTCTGTTGTTGTGGTCACAGTTGTGGTACTTTCTGGAGTTGTTGTGCCTGTGGTCGTACTTTCTGTTGTTGTTGTAGCCACAGTTGTGGTTTCAGGTGTGGTGCTTTCTGTTGTTGTGGTCACAGTTGTGGTACTTTTCTGTTGTTGTAGCCACAGTTGTGGTTTCAGGTGTGGTGCTTTCTGTTGTTGTACCCACAGTTGTGGTTTCAGGTGTGGTACTTTCTGTTGTTGTGGTCACAGTTGTGGTACTTTCTGGAGTTGTTGTGCCTGTGGTCGTACTTTCTGTTGTTGTAGCCACAGTTGTGGTTTCAGGTGTGGTGCTTTCTGTTGTTGTACCCAGAGTTGTGGTTTCAGGTGTGGTACTTTCTGTTGTTGTGGTCACAGTTGTGGTACTTTCTGGAGTTGTTGTGCCTGTGGTCGTACTTTCTGTTGTTGTAGCCACAGTTGTGGTTTCAGGTGTGGTGCTTTCTGTTGTTGTAGCCACAGTTGTGGTGCTTTCTGTTGTTGTGGTCACAGTTGCGGTACTTTCTGGAGTTGTTGTGCCTGTGGTCGTACTTTCTGTTGTTGTAGCCACAGTTGTGGTTTCAGTTGTGGTGCTTTCTGTTGTTGTGGTCACAGATGTGGTACTCTCTGGAGTTGTTGTGCCTGTGGTCGTACTTTCTGTTGTTGTAGCTACAGTTGTGGTTACAGGTGTGGTGCTTTCTGTTGTTGTGGTCACAGTTGTGGTACTTTCTGGAGTTGTTGTGCCTGTGGTTGTACTTTCTGTTGTTGTAGCCACAGTTGTGGTTTCAGGTGTGGTGCTTTCTGTTGTTGTGGTCACAGTTGTGGTACTTTCTGGAGTTGTTGTGCCTGTGCTTTCTGTTGTTGTAGCCACAGTTGTGGTTTCAGGTGTGGTGCTTCTGTTGTTGTGGTCACAGTTGTGGTACTTTCTGGAGTTGTTGTGCCTGTGGCCGTACTTTCTGTTGTTGTAGCCACAGTTGTGGTTTCCAGGTGTGGTGCTTTCTGTTGTTGTGGTCACAGTTGTGGTACTTTCTGGAGTTGTTGTGCCTGTGGTCGTACTTTCTGTTGTTGTAGCCACAGTTGTAGTTTCAGGTGTGGTGCTTTCTGTTGTTGTGGTCACAGTTGTGGTACTTTCTGGAGTTGTTGTGCCTGTGGTCGTACTTTCTGTTGTTGTAGCCACAGTTGTGGTTTCAGGTGTGGTGCTTTCTGTTGTTGTGGTCACAGATGTGGTACTTTCTGGAGTTGTTGTGCCTGTGGTCGTACTTTCTGTTGTTGTAGCCACAGTTGTGGTTTCAGGTGTGGTGCTTTCTGTTGTTGTGGTCACAGATGTGGTACTTTCTGGAATTGTTATGCCTGTGGTCGTACTTTCTGTTGTTGAAGCCACAGTTGTGGTTTCAGGTGGTGCTTTCTGTTGTTGTGGTCACAGTTGTGGTACTTTCTGGAGTTGTTGTGCCTGTGGTCGTACTTTCTGTTGTTGTAGCCACAGTTGTGGTTTCAGGTGTGGTGCTTTCTGTTGTTGTGGTCACAGTTGTGGTACTTTCTGGAGTTGTTGTGCCTGTGGTCGTACTTCTGTTGTTGTAGCCACAGTTGTGGTTTCAGGTGTGGTGCTTTCTGTTGTTGTGGTCACAGATGTGGTACTTTCTGGAGTTGTTTTGCCTGTGGTCGTACTTTCTGTTGTTGTAGCCACAGTTGTGGTTTCAGGTGTGGTGCTTTCTGTTGTTGTGGTCACAGATGTGGTACTTTCTGGAGTTGTTGTGCCTGTGGTCGTACTTTCTGTTGTTGTAGCCACAGTTGTGGTTTCAGGTGTGGTGCTTTCTGTTGTTGTTGTAGCCACAGTTGTGGTTTCAGGTGTGGTGCTTTCTGTTGTTGTGGTCACAGTTAGGGTACTTTCTGGAGTTATGCCTGTCGTCGTACTTTCTGTTGTTGTAGCCACAGTTGTGGTTTCAGGTGTGGTGCTTTCTGTTGTTGTGGTCACAGTTGTGGTACTTTCTGGAGTTGTTGTGCCTGTGGTCGTACTTTCTGTTGTTGTAGTCACAGTTGTGGTTTCAGGTGTGGTGCTTTCTGTTGTTGTGGTCACAGTTGTGGTACTTTCTGGAGTTGTTGTGCCTGTGGTTGTACTTTCTGTTGTTGTAGTCACAGTTGTGGTTTCAGGTGTGGTGCTTTCTGTTGTTGTAGCCACAGTTGTGGTTTCAGGTGTGGTGCTTTCTGTTGTTGTGGTCACAGTTGTGGTACTTTCTGGAGTTGTTGTGCCTGTGGTCGTTTTCTGTTGTTGTAGCCACAGTTGTGGTTTCAGGTGTGGTACTTTCTGTTGTGGTCACAGATGTGGTACTTTCTGGAGTTGTTGTGCCTGTGGTCGTACTTTCTGTTGTTGTAGCCACAGTTGTGGTTTCAGGTGTGGTGCTTTCTGTTGTTGTAGCCACAGTTGTGGTTTCAGGTGTGGTGCTTTCTGTTGTTGTGGTCACAGTTGTGGCACTTTCTGGAGTTGTTGTGCCTGTGGTCGTACTTTCTGTTGTTGTAGCCACAGTTGTGGTTTCAGGTGTGGTGCTTTCTGTTGTTGTGGTCACAGTTGTGGTACTTTCTGGAGGTGTTGTGCCTGTGGTCGTACTTTCTGTTGTTGTAGCCACAGTTGTGGTTTCAGGTGTGGTGCTTTCTGTTGTTGTAGCCACAGTTGTGGTTTCAGGTGTGGTGCTTTCTGTTGTTGTGGTCACAGATGTGGTACTTTCTGGAGTTGTTGTGCCTGTGGTCGTACTTTCTGTTGTTGTAGCCACAGTTGTGGTTTCAGGTGTGGTGCTTTCTGTTGTTGTGGTCACAGATGTGGTAC
Source organism: Gobiocypris rarus (assembly GCA_023029165.1). NCBI lineage: Eukaryota > Metazoa > Chordata > Actinopteri > Cypriniformes > Gobionidae > Gobiocypris > Gobiocypris rarus. The sequence continues at coordinate 32,926,889 of CM040920.1, forward strand.
TTTCTGGAGTTGTTGTGCCTGTGGTCGTACTTTCTGTTGTTGTAGCCACAGTTGTGGTTTCAGGTGTGGTGCTTTCTGTTGTTGTGGTCACAGTTGTGGTACTTTCTGGAGTTGTTGTGCCTGTGGTCGTACTTTCTGTTGTTGTAGTCACAGTTGTGGTTTCAGGTGTGGTGCTTTCTGTTGTTGTGGTCACAGTTGTGGTACTTTCTGGAGTTGTTGTGCCTGTGGTCGTACTTTCTGTTGTTGTAGCCACAGTTGTGGTTTCAGGTGTGGTGCTTTCTGTTGTTGTAGCCACAGTTGTGGTTTCAGGTGTGGTGCTTTCTGTTGTTGTGGTCACAGTTGTGGTACTTTCTGGAGTTGTTGTGCCTGTGGTCGTACTTTCTGTTGTTGTAGCCACAGTTGTGGTTTCAGGTGTGGTGCTTTCTGTTGTTGTGGTCACAGATGTGGTACTTTCTGGAGTTGTTGTGCCTGTGGTCATTACTTTCTGTTGTTGTAGCCACAGTTGTGGTTTCAGGTGTGGTGCTTTCTGTTGTTGTGGTCACAGTTGTTGTACTTTCTGGAGTTGTTGTGCCTGTGGTCGTACTTTCTGTTGTTGTAGCCACAGTTGTGGTTTCAGGTGTGGTGCTTTCTGTTGTGGTCACAGTTGTGGTACTTTCTGGAGTTGTTGTGCCTGTGGTCGTACTTTCTGTTGTTGTAGCCACAGTTGTGGTTTCAGGTGTGGTGCTTTCTGTTGTTGTAGCCACAGTTGTGGTTTCAGGTGTGGTGCTTTCTGTTGTTGTGGTCACAGTTGTGGTACTTTCTGGAGTTGTTGTGCCTGTGGTCGTACTTTCTGTTGTTGTAGCCACAGTTGTGGTTTCAGGTGTGGTGCTTTCTGTTGTTGTGGTCACAGATGTGGTACTTTCTGGAGTTGTTGTGCCTGTGGTCGTACTTTCTGTTGTTGTAGCTACAGTTGTGGTTTCAGGTGTGGTGCTTTCTGTTGTTTTGGTCACAGTTGTGGTACTTTCTGGAGTTGTTGTGCCTGTGGTCGTACTTTCTGTTGTAGCCACAGTTGTGGTTTCAGGTGTGGTGCTTTCTGTTGTTGTGGTACTTTCTGGAGTTGTTGTGCCTGTGGTCGTACTTTCTGTTGTTGTAGCCACAGTTGTGGTTTCAGGTGTGGTGCTTTCTGTTGTTGTAGCCACAGTTGTGGTTTCAGGTGTGGTGCTTTCTGTTGTTGTGGTCACAGATGTGGTACTTTCTGGAGTTGTTGTGCCTGTGGTCGTACTTTCTGTTGTTGTAGCCACAGTTGTGGTTTCAGGTGTGGTGCTTTCTGTTGTTGTGGTCACAGTTGTGGTACTTTCTGGAGTTGCCTGTGGTCGCACTTTCTGTTGTTGTAGCCACAGTTGTGGTTTCAGGTGTGGTGCTTTCTGTTGTTGTGGTCACAGTTGTGGTACTTTCTGGAGTTGTTGTGCCTGTGGTCGTACTTTCTGTTGTTGTAGCCACAGTTGTGGTTTCAGGTGTGGTGCTTTCTGTTGTTGTGGTCACAGTTGTGGTACTTTCTGGAGTTGTTGTGCCTGTGGTCGTACTTTCTGTTGTTGTAGCCACAGTTGTGGTTTCAGGTGTGGTGCTTTCTGTTGTTGTGGTCACAGTTGTGGTTTCAGGTGTGGTGCTTTCTGTTGTTGTGGTCACAGTTGTGGTACTTTCTGGAGTTGTTGTGCCTGTGGTCGTACTTTCTGTTGTTGTAGCCACAGTTGTGGTTTCAGGTGTGGTGCTTTCTGTTGTTGTGGTCACAGTTGTGGTACTTTCTGGAGTTGTTGTGCCTGTGGTCGTACTTTCTGTTGTTGTAGCCACAGTTGTGGTTTCAGGTGTGGTGCTTTCTGTTGTTGTGGTCACAGTTGTGGTACTTTCTGGAGTTGTTGTGCCTGTGGTCGTACTTTCTGTTGTTGTAGCCACAGTTGTGGTTTCAGGTGTGGTGCTTTGTTGTGGTCACAGTTGTGGTACTTTCTGGAGTTGTTGTGCCTGTGGTCGTACTTTCTGTTGTTGTAGCCACAGTTGTGGTTTCAGGTGTGGTGCTTTCTGTTGTTGTGGTCACAGTTGTGGTACTTTCTGGAGTTGTTGTGCCTGTGTCGTACTTTCTGTTGTTGTAGCCACAGTTGTGGTTTCAGGTGTGGTGCTTTCTGTTGTTGTGGTCACAGTTGTGGTACTTTCTGGAGTTGTTGTGCCTGTGGTCGTACTTTCTGTTGTTGTAGCCACAGTTGTGGTTTTTGTTGTTGTAGCCACAGTTGTGGTTTCAGGTGTGGTGCTTTCTGTTGTTGTGGTCACAGTTGTGGTACTTTCTGGAGTTGTTGTGCCTGTGGTCGTACTTTCTGTTGTTGTAGCCACAGTTGTGGTTTCAGGTGTGGTGCTTTCTGTTGTTGTGGTCACAGTTGTGGTACTTTCTGGAGTTGTTGTGCCTGTGGTCGTACTTTCTGTTGTAGCCACAGTTGTGGTTTCAGGTGTGGTGCTTTCTGTTGTTGTGGTCACAGTTGTGGTACTTTCTGGAGTTGTTGTGCCTGTGGTCGTACTTTCTGTTGTTGTAGCCACAGTTGTGGTTTCAGGTGTGGTGCTTTCTGTTGTTGTGGTCACAGTTGTGGTACTTTCTGGAGTTGTTGTGCCTGTGGTCGTACTTTCTGTTGTTGTAGCCACAGTTGTGGTTTCAGGTGTGGTGCTTTCTGTTGTTGTGGTCACAGTTGTGGTACTTTCTGGAGTTGTTGTGCCTGTGAGTCGTACTTTCTGTTGTTGTAGCCACAGTTGTGGTTTCAGGTGTGGTGCTTTCTGTTGTTGTGGTCACAGTTGTGGTACTTTCTGGAGTTGTTGTGCCTGTGGTCGTACTTTCTGTTGTTGTAGCCACAGTTGTGGTTTCAGGTGTGGTGCTTTCTGTTGTTGTGGTCACAGTTGTGGTACTTTCTGGAGTTGTTGTGCCTGTGGTCGTACTTTCTGTTGTTGTAGCCACAGTTGTGGTTTCAGGTGTGGTGCTTTCTGTTGTTGTGGTCACAGTTGTGGTACTTTCTGGAGTTGTTGTGCCTGTGGTCGTACTTTCTGTTGTTGTAGCCACAGTTGTGGTTTTCAGGTGTGGTGCTTTCTGTTGTTGTAGCCACAGTTGTGGTTTCAGGTGTGGTGCTTTCTGTTGTTGTGGTCACAGTTGTGGTACTTTCTGGAGTTGTTGTGCCTGTGGTCGTACTTTCTGTTGTTGTAGCCACAGTTGTGGTTTCAGGTGTGGTGCTTTCTGTTGTTGTGGTCACAGTTGTGGTACTTTCTGGAGTTGTTGTGCCTGTGGTCGTACTTTCTGTTGTTGTAGCCACAGTTGTGGTTTCAGGTGTGGTGCTTTCTGTTGTTGTGGTCACAGTTGTGGTACTTTCTGGAGTTGTTGTGCCTGTGGTCGTACTTTCTGTTGTTGTAGCCACAGTTGTGGTTTCAGGTGTGGTGCTTTCTGTTGTTGTGGTCACAGTTGTGGTACTTTCTGGAGTTGTTGTGCCTGTGGTCGTACTTTCTGTTGTTGTAGCCACAGTTGTGGTTTCAGGTGTGGTGCTTTCTGTTGTTGTAGCCACAGTTGTGGTTTCAGGTGTGGTGCTTTCTGTTGTTGTGGTCACAGTTGTGGTACTTTCTGGAGTTGTTGTGCCTGTGGTCGTACTTTCTGTTGTTGTAGCCACAGTTGTGGTTTCAGGTGTGGTGCTTTCTGTTGTTGTGGTCACAGTTGTGGTACTTTCTGGAGTTGTTGTGCCTGTGGTCGTACTTTCTGTTGTTGACAGTTGTGGTTTCAGGTGTGGTGTAGCCACAGTTGTGGTTTCAGGTGTGGTGCTTTCTGTTGTTGTGGTCACAGTTAGGGTACTTTCTGGAGTTATGCCTGTCGTCGTACTTTCTGTTGTTGTAGCCACAGTTGTGGTTTCAGGTGTGGTGCTTTCTGTTGTTGTTGTAGCCACAGTTGTGGTTTCAGGTGTGGTGCTTTCTGTTGTTGTGGTCACAGTTGTGGTACTTTCTGGAGTTGTTGTGCCTGTGGTCGTACTTTCTGTTGTTGTAGCCACAGTTGTGGTTTCAGGTGTGGTGCTTTCTGTTGTTGTGGTCACAGTTGTGGTACTTTCTGGAGTTGTTGTGCCTGTGGTCGTACTTTCTGTTGTTGTAGCCACAGTTGTGGTTTCAGGTGTGGTGCTTTCTGTTGTGGTCACAGTTGTGGTACTTTCTGGAGTTGTTGTGCCTGTGGTCGTACTTTCTGTTGTTGTAGCCACAGTTGTGGTTTCAGGTGTGGTGCTTTCTGTTGTTGTGGTCACAGTTGTGGTACTTTCTGGAGTTGTTGTGCCTGTGGTCGTACTTTCTGTTGTTGTAGCCACAGTTGTGGTTTCAGGTGTGGTGCTTTCTGTTGTTGTGGTCACAGTTGTGGTACTTTCTGGAGTTGTTGTGCCTGTGGACTTTCTGTTGTTGTAGCCACAGTTGTGGTTTCAGGTGTGGTGCTTTCTGTTGTTGTGGTCACAGTTGTGGTACTTTCTGGAGTTGTTGTGCCTGTGGTCGCTTTCTGTTGTTGTAGCCACAGTTGTGGTTTCAGGTGTGGTGCTTTCTGTTGTTGTGGTCACAGTTGTGGTACTTTCTGGAGTTGTTGTGCCTGTGGTCATACTTTCTGTTGTTGTAGCCACAGTTGTGGTTTCAGGTGTGGTGCTTTCTGTTGTTGTGGTCACAGTTGTGGTACTTTCTGGAGTTGTTGTGCCTGTGGTCGTACTTTCTGTTGTAGCCACAGTTGTGGTTTCAGGTGTGGTGCTTTCTGTTGTTGTGGTCACAGTTGTGGTACTTTCTGGAGTTATGCCTGTCGTCGTACTTTCTGTTGTTGTAGCCACAGTTGTGGTTTCAGGTGTGGTGCTTTCTGTTGTTGTGGTCACAGTTGTGGTACTTTCTGGAGTTGTTGTGCCTGTGGTCGTACTTTCTGTTGTTGTAGCCACAGTTGTGGTTTCAGGTGTGGTGCTTTCTGTTGTGGTCACAGTTGTGGTACTTTCTGGAGTTGTTGTGCCTGTGGTCGTACTTTCTGTTGTTGTTGCTGTGGTGCTTTCTGTTGTTGTAGCCACAGTTGTGGTTTCAGGTGTGGTGCTTTCTGTTGTTGTGGTCACAGTTGTGGTACTTTCTGGAGTTGTTGTGCCTGTGGTCGTACTTTCTGTTGTTGTAGCCACAGTTGTGGTTTCAGGTGTGGTGCTTTCTGTTGTTGTGGTCACAGTTGTGGTACTTTCTGGAGTTGTTGTGCCTGTGGTCGTACTTTCTGTTGTAGCCACAGTTGTGGTTTCAGGTGTGGTGCTTTCTGTTGTTGTGGTCACAGTTGTGGTTTCAGGTGTGGTGCTTTCTGTTGTTGTGGTCACAATTGTGGTACTTTCTGGAGTTGTAGCCACAGTTGTGGTTTCAGGTGTGGTGCTTTCTGTTGTTGTGGTCACAGTTGTGGTACTTTCTGGAGTTGTTGTGCCTGTGGTCGTACTTTCTGTTGTTGTAGCCACAGTTGTGGTTTCAGGTGTGGTGCTTTCTGTTGTTGTGGTCACAGTTGTGGTACTTTCTGGAGTTGTTGTGCCTGTGGTCGTACTTTCTGTTGTTGTAGCCACAGTTGTGGTTTCAGGTGTGGTGCTTTCTGTTGTTGGTTTCAGGTGTGGTGCTTTCTGTTGTTGTGGTCACAGTTGTGGTACTTTCTGGAGTTGTTGTGCCTGTGGTCGTACTTTCTGTTGTTGTAGCCACAGTTGTGGTTTCAGGTGTGGTGCTTTCTGTTGTTGTGGTCACAGTTGTGGTACTTTCTGGAGTTGTTGTGCCTGTGGTCGTACTTTCTGTTGTTGTAGCCACAGTTGTGGTTTCAGGTGTGGTGCTTTCTGTTGTTGTGGTCACAGTTGTGGTTTCAGGTGTGGTGCTTTCTGGAGTTGGTCACAGTTGTGGTGCCTGTGGTCGTACTTTCTGTTGTTGTAGCCACAGTTGTGGTTTCAGGTGTGGTGCTTTCTGTTGTTGTGGTCACAGTTGTGGTACTTTCTGGAGTTGTTGTGCCTGTGGTCGTACTTTCTGTTGTTGTAGCCACAGTTGTGGTTTCAGGTGTGGTGCTTTCTGTTGTTGTAGTCACAGTTGTGGTTTCAGGTGTGGTGCTTTCTGTTGTTGTGGTCACAGTTGTGGTACTTTCTGGAGTTGTTGTGCCTGTGGTCGTACTTTCTGTTGTTGTAGCCACAGTTGTGGTTTCAGGTGTGGTGCTTTCTGTTGTTGTGGTCACAGTTGTGGTACTTTCTGGAGTTGTTGTGCCTGTGGTCGTACTTTCTGTTGTTGTAGCCACAGTTGTGGTTTCAGGTGTGGTGCTTTCTGTTGTTGTGGTCACAGTTGTGGTACTTTCTGGAGTTGTTGTGCCTGTGGTCGTACTTTCTGTTGTTGTAGCCACAGTTGTGGTTTCAGGTGTGGTGCTTTCTGTTGTTGTGGTCACAGTTGTGGTACTTTCTGGAGTTGTTGTGCCTGTGGTCGTACTTTCTGTTGTTGTAGCCACAGTTGTGGTTTCAGGTGTGGTGCTTTCTGTTGTTGTAGCCACAGTTGTGGTTTCAGGTGTGTGGTGCTTTCTGTTGTTGTGGTCACAGTTGTGGTACTTTCTGGAGTTGTTGTGCCTGTGGTCGTACTTTCTGTTGTTGTAGCCACAGTTGTGGTTTCAGGTGTGGTGCTTTCTGTTGTTGTGGTCACAGTTGTGGTACTTTCTGGAGTTGTTGTGCCTGTGGTCATTCTGTTGTTGTAGCCACAGTTGTGGTTTCAGGTGTGGTGCTTTCTGTTGTTGTGGTCACAGTTGTGGTACTTTCTGGAGTTGTTGTGCCTGTGGTCGTACTTTCTGTTGTTGTAGCCACAGTTGTGGTTTCAGGTGTGGTGCTTTCTGTTGTTGTGGTCACAGTTGTGGTACTTTCTGGAGTTGTTGTGCCTGTGGTCGTACTTTCTGTTGTTGTAGCCACAGTTGTGGTTTCAGGTGTGGTGCTTTCTGTTGTTGTGGTCACAGTTGTGGTACTTTCTGGAGTTGTTGTGCCTGTGGTCGTACTTTCTGTTGTTGTAGCCACAGTTGTGGTTTCAGGTGTGGTGCTTTCTGTTGTTGTGGTCACAGTTGTGGTACTTTCTGGAGTTGTTGTGCCTGTGGTCGTACTTTCTGTTGTTGTAGCCACAGTTGTGGTTTCAGGTGTGGTGCTTTCTGTTGTTGTGGTCACAGTTGTGGTACTTTCTGGAGTTGTTGTGCCTGTGGTCGTACTTTCTGTTGTTGTAGCCACAGTTGTGGTTTCAGGTGTGGTGCTTTCTGTTGTTGTGGTCACAGTTGTGGTACTTTCTGGAGTTGTTGTGCCTGTGGTCGTACTTTCTGTTGTTGTAGCCACAGTTGTGGTTTCAGGTGTGGTGCTTTCTGTTGTTGTAGCCACAGTTGTGGTTTCAGGTGTGGTGCTTTCTGTTGTTGTGGTCACAGTTGTGGTACTTTCTGGAGTTGTTGTGCCTGTGGTCGTACTTTCTGTTGTTGTAGCCACAGTTGTGGTTTCAGGTGTGGTGCTTTCTGTTGTTGTGGTCACAGTTGTGGTACTTTCTGGAGTTGTTGTGCCTGTGGTCGTACTTTCTGTTGTTGTAGCCACAGTTGTGGTTTCAGGTGTGGTGCTTTCTGTTGTTGTGGTCACAGTTGTGGTACTTTCTGGAGTTGTTGTGCCTGTGGTCGTACTTTCTGTTGTTGTAGCCACAGTTGTGGTTTCAGGTGTGGTGCTTTCTGTTGTGTAGCCACAGTTGTGGTTTCAGGTGTGGTGCTTTCTGTTGTTGTGGTCACAGTTGTGGTACTTTCTGGAGTTGTTGTGCCTGTGGTCGTACTTTCTGTTGTTGTAGCCACAGTTGTGGTTTCAGGTGTGGTGCTTTCTGTTGTTGTGGTCACAGTTGTGGTACTTTCTGGAGTTGTTGTGCCTGTGGTCGTACTTTCTGTTGTTGTAGCCACAGTTGTGGTTTCAGGTGTGGTGCTTTCTGTTGTTGTGGTCACAGTTGTGGTACTTTCTGGAGTTGTTGTGCCTGTGGTCGTACTTTCTGTTGTTGTAGCCACAGTTGTGGTTTCAGGTGTGGTGCTTTCTGTTGTTGTGGTCACAGTTGTGGTACTTTCTGGAGTTGTTGTGCCTGTGGTCGTACTTTCTGTTGTTGTAGCCACAGTTGTGGTTTCAGGTGTGGTGCTTTCTGTTGTTACAGTTGTGGTTTCAGGTGTGGTGCTTTCTGTTGTTGTGGTCACAGTTGTGGTACTTTCTGGAGTTGTTGTGCCTGTGGTGTACTTTCTGTTGTTGTAGCCACAGTTGTGGTTTCAGGTGTGGTGCTTTCTGTTGTTGTGGTCACAGTTGTGGTACTTTCTGGAGTTGTTGTGCCTGTGGTCGTACTTTCTGTTGTTGTAGCCACAGTTGTGGTTTCAGGTGTGGTGCTTTCTGTTGTTGTGGTCACAGTTGTGGTACTTTCTGGAGTTGTTGTGCCTGTGGTCGTACTTTCTGTTGTTGTAGCCACAGTTGTGGTTTCAGGTGTGGTGCTTTCTGTTGTTGTGGTCACAGTTGTGGTACTTTCTGGAGTTGTTGTGCCTGTGGTCGTACTTTCTGTTGTTGTAGCCACAGTTGTGGTTTCAGGTGTGGTGCTTTCTGTTGTTGTGGTCACAGTTGTGGTACTTTCTGGAGTTGTTGTGCCTGTGGTCGTACTTTCTGTTGTTGTAGCCACAGTTGTGGTTTCAGGTGTGGTGCTTTCTGTTGTTGTGGTCACAGTTGTGGTACTTTCTGGAGTTGTTGTGCCTGTGGTCGTACTTTCTGTTGTTGTAGCCACAGTTGTGGTTTCAGGTGTGGTGCTTTCTGTTGTTGTGGTCACAGTTGTGGTACTTTCTGGAGTTGTTGTGCCTGTGGTCGTACTTTCTGTTGTTGTAGCCACAGTTGTGGTTTCAGGTGTGGTGCTTTCTGTTGTTGTGGTCACAGTTGTGGTACTTTCTGGAGTTGTTGTGCCTGTGGTCGTACTTTCTGTTGTTGTAGCCACAGTTGTGGTTTCAGGTGTGGTGCTTTCTGTTGTTGTGGTCACAGTTGTGGTACTTTCTGGAGTTGTTGTGCCTGTGGTCGTACTTTCTGTTGTTGTAGCCACAGTTGTGGTTTCAGGTGTGGTGCTTTCTGTTGTTGTAGCCACAGTTGTGGTTTCAGGTGTGGTGCTTTCTGTTGTTGTGGTCACAGTTGTGGTACTTTCTGGAGTTGTTGTGCCTGTGGTCGTACTTTCTGTTGTTGTAGCCACAGTTGTGGTTTCAGGTGTGGTGCTTTCTGTTGTTGTGGTCACAGTTGTGGTACTTTCTGGAGTTGTTGTGCCTGTGGTCGTACTTTCTGTTGTTGTAGCCACAGTTGTGGTTTCAGGTGTGGTGCTTTCTGTTGTTGTGGTCACAGTTGTGGTACTTTCTGGAGTTGTTGTGCCTGTGGTCATTACTTTCTGTTGTTGTAGCCACAGTTGTGGTTTCAGGTGTGGTGCTTTCTGTTGTTGTGGTCACAGTTGTGGTACTTTCTGGAGTTGTTGTGCCTGTGGTCGTACTTTCTGTTGTTGTAGCCACAGTTGTGGTTTCAGGTGTGGTGCTTTCTGTTGTTGTCACAGTTGTGGTTTCAGGTGTGGTGCTTTCTGTTGTTGTGGTCACAGTTGTGGTACTTTCTGGAGTTGTTGTGCCTGTGGTCGTACTTTCTGTTGTAGCCACAGTTGTGGTTTCAGGTGTGGTGCTTTCTGTTGTTGTGGTCACAGTTGTGGTACTTTCTGGAGTTGTTGTGCCTGTGGTCGTACTTTCTGTTGTTGTAGCCACAGTTGTGGTTTCAGGTGTGGTGCTTTCTGTTGTTGTGGTCACAGTTGTGGTACTTTCTGGAGTTGTTGTGCCTGTGGTCGTACTTTCTGTTGTTGTGTAGCCACAGTTGTGGTTTCAGGTGTGGTGCTTTCTGTTGTTGTGGTCACAGTTGTGGTACTTTCTGGAGTTGTTGTGCCTGTGGTCTGTTGTAGCCACAGTTGTGGTTTCAGGTGTGGTGCTTTCTGTTGTTGTAGCCACAGTTGTGGTTTCAGGTGTGGTGCTTTCTGTTGTTGTGGTCACAGTTGTGGTACTTTCTGGAGTTGTTGTGCCTGTGGTCGTACTTTCTGTTGTTGTAGCCACAGTTGTGGTTTCAGGTGTGGTGCTTTCTGTTGTTGTGGTCACAGTTGTGGTACTTTCTGGAGTTGTTGTGCCTGTGGTCGTACTTTCTGTTGTTGTAGCCACAGTTGTGGTTTCCAGGTGTGGTGCTTTCTGTTGTTGTGGTCACAGTTGTGGTACTTTCTGGAGTTGTTGTGCCTGTGGTCATACTTTCTGTTGTTGTAGCCACAGTTGTGGTTTCAGGTGTGGTGCTTTCTGTTGTTGTGGTCACAGTTGTGGTACTTTCTGGAGTTGTTGTGCCTGTGGTCGTACTTTCTGTTGTTGTAGCCACAGTTGTGGTTTCAGGTGTGGTGCTTTCTGTTGTTGTGGTCACAGTTGTGGTACTTTCTGGAGTTGTTGTGCCTGTGGTCGTACTTTCTGTTGTTGTAGCCACAGTTGTGGTTTCAGGTGTGGTGCTTTCTGTTGTTGTGGTCACAGTTGTGGTACTTTCTGGAGTTGTTGTGCCTGTGGTCGTACTTTCTGTTGTTGTAGCCACAGTTGTGGTTTCAGGTGTGGTGCTTTCTGTTGTTGTGGTCACAGTTGTGGTACTTTCTGGAGTTGTTGTGCCTGTGGTCGTACTTTCTGTTGTTGTAGCCACAGTTGTGGTTTCAGGTGTGGTGCTTTCTGTTGTTGTGGTCACAGTTGTGGTACTTTCTGGAGTTGTTGTGCCTGTGGTCGTACTTTCTGTTGTTGTAGCCACAGTTGTGGTTTCAGGTGTGGTGCTTTCTGTTGTTGTTGTAGCCACAGTTGTGGTTTCAGGTGTGGTGCTTTCTGTTGTTGTGGTCACAGTTGTGGTACTTTCTGGAGTTGTTGTGCCTGTGGTCGTACTTTCTGTTGTTGTAGCCACAGTTGTGGTTTCAGGTGTGGTGCTTTCTGTTGTTGTGGTCACAGTTGTGGTACTTTCTGGAGTTGTTGTGCCTGTGGTCGTACTTTCTGTTGTTGTAGCCACAGTTGTGGTTTCAGGTGTGGTGCTTTCTGTTGGGTTTCAGGTGTAGTGCTTTCTGTTGTTGTGGTCACAGTTGTGGTACTTTCTGGAGTTGTTGTGCCTGTGGTCGTACTTTCTGTTGTTGTAGCCACAGTTGTGGTTTCAGGTGTGGTGCTTTCTGTTGTTGTGGTCACAGTTGTGGTACTTTCTGGAGTTGTTGTGCCTGTGGTCGTACTTTCTGTTGTTGTAGCCACAGTTGTGGTTTCAGGTGTGGTGCTTTCTGTTGTTGTGGTCACAGTTGTGGTACTTTCTGGAGTTGTTGTGCCTGTGGTCGTACTTTCTGTTGTTGTAGCCACAGTTGTGGTTTCAGGTGTGGTGCTTTCTGTTGTTGTGGCCACAGTTGTGGTTTCAGGTGTGGTGCTTTCTGTTGTTGTGGTCACAGTTGTGGTACTTTCTGGAGTTGTTGTTGTAGCCACAGTTGTGGTTTCAGGTGTGGTGCTTTCTGTTGTTGTGGTCACAGTTGTGGTACTTTCTGGAGTTGTTGTGCCTGTGGTCGTACTTTCTGTTGTTGTAGCCACAGTTGTGGTTTCAGGTGTGGTGCTTTCTGTTGTTGTGGTCACAGTTGTGGTACTTTCTGGAGTTGTTGTGCCTGTGGTCGTACTTTCTGTTGTTGTAGCCACAGTTGTGGTGCTTTCTAGCCACAGTTGTGGTTTCAGGTGTGGTGCTTTCTGTTGTTGTGGTCACAGTTGTGGTACTTTCTGGAGTTGTTGTGCCTGTGGTCGTACTTTCTGTTGTTGTAGCCACAGTTGTGGTTTCAGGTGTGGTGCTTTCTGTTGTTGTGGTCACAGTTGTGGTACTTTCTGGAGTTGTTGTGCCTGTGGTCGTACTTTCTGTTGTTGTAGCCACAGTTGTGGTTTCAGGTGTGGTGCTTTCTGTTGTTGTGGTCACAGTTGTGGTACTTTCTGGAGTTGTTGTGCCTGTGGTCGTACTTTCTGTTGTTAGCCACAGTTGTGGTTTCAGGTGTGGTGCTTTCTGTTGTTGTGGTCACAGTTGTGGTACTTTCAGGTGTTGTTGTGGTCACAGTTGTGGTACTTTCTGGAGTTGTTGTGCCTGTGGTCGTACTTTCTGTTGTTGTAGCCACAGTTGTGGTTTCAGGTGTGGTGCTTTCTGTTGTTGTGGTCACAGTTGTGGTACTTTCTGGAGTTGTTGTGCCTGTGGTCGTACTTTCTGTTGTTGTAGCCACAGTTGTGGTTTCAGGTGTGGTGCTTTCTGTTGTTGTGGTCACAGTTGTGGTACTTTCTGGAGTTGTTGTGCCTGTGGTCGACTTTCTGTTGTTGTAGCCACAGTTGTGGTTTCAGGTGTGGTGCTTTCTGTTGTTGTGGTCACAGTTGTGGTACTTTCTGGAGTTGTTGTGCCTGTGGTCGTACTTTCTGTTGTTGTAGCCACAGTTGTGGTTTCAGGTGTGGTGCTTTCTGTTGTTGTAGCCACAGTTGTGGTTTCAGGTGTGGTGCTTTCTGTTGTTGTGGTCACAGTTGTGGTACTTTCTGGAGTTGTTGTGCCTGTGGTCGCTTTCTGTTGTTGTTGCAGTACAGTTGTGGTTTCAGGTGTGGTGCTTTCTGTTGTTGTGGTCACAGTTGTGGTACTTTCTGGAGTTGTTGTGCCTGTGGTCGTACTTTCTGTTGTTGTAGCCACAGTTGTGGTTTCAGGTGTGGTGCTTTCTGTTGTTGTGGTCACAGTTGTGGTACTTTCTGGAGTTGTTGTGCCTGTGGTCGTACTTTCTGTTGTTGTAGCCACAGTTGTGGTTTCAGGTGTGGTGCTTTCTGTTGTTGTGGTCACAGTTGTGGTACTTTCTGGAGTTGTTGTGCCTGTGGTCGTACTTCTGTTGTTGTAGCCACAGTTGTGGTTTCAGGTGTGGTGCTTTCTGTTGTTGTGGTCACAGTTGTGGTACTTTCTGGAGTTGTTGTGCCTGTGGTCGTACTTTCTGTTGTTGTAGCCACAGTTGTGGTTTCAGGTGTGGTGCTTTCTGTTGTTGTGGTCACAGTTGTGGTACTTTCTGAGTTGTTGTGCCTGTGGTGCTTTCTGTTGTTGTAGCCACAGTTGTGGTTTTCAGGTGTGGTGCTTTCTGTTGTTGTGGTCACAGTTGTGGTACTTTCTGGAGTTGTTGTGCCTGTGGTCGTACTTTCTGTTGTTGTAGCCACAGTTGTGGTTTCAGGTGTGGTGCTTTCTGTTGTTGTGGTCACAGTTGTGGTACTTTCTGGAGTTGTTGTGCCTGTGGTCGTACTTTCTGTTGTTAGCCACAGTTGTGGTTTCAGGTGTGGTGCTTTCTGTTGTTGTGGTCACAGTTGTGGTACTTTCTAGAGTTGTTGTGCCTGTGGTCGTACTTTCTGTTGTTGTAGCCACAGTTGTGGTTTCAGGTGTGGTGCTTTCTGTTGTTGTGGTCACAGTTGTGGTTTCAGGTGTGGTGCTTTCTGTTGTTGTGGTCACAGTTGTGGTACTTTCTGGAGTTGTTGTGCCTGTGGTCGTACTTTCTGTTGTTGTAGCCACAGTTGTGGTTTCAGGTGTGCTTTCTGTTGTTGTGGTCACAGTTGTGGTACTTTCTGGAGTTGTTGTGCCTGTGGTCGTACTTTCTGTTGTTGTAGCCACAGTTGTGGTTTCAGGTGTGGTGCTTTCTGTTGTTGTTGTAGCCACAGTTGTGGTACTTTCTGGAGTTGTTGTGCCTGTGGTCGTACTTTCTGTTGTTGTAGCTACAGTTGTGGTTTCAGGTGTGGTGCTTTCTGTTGTTGTGGTCACAGTTGTGGTACTTTCTGGAGTTGTTGTGCCTGTGGTCGTACTTTCTGTTGTTGTGGTTTCAGGTGTGGTGCTTTCTATTGTTGTGGTCACAGTTGTGGTACTTTCTGGAGTTGTTGTGCCTGTGGTACTTTCTGTTGTTGTAGCCACAGTTGTGGTGCTTCTGTTGTTGTTGTAGCCACAGTTGTGGTTTCAGTGTGGTGCTTTCTGTTGTTGTGGTCACAGTTGTGGTACTTTCTGGAGTTGTTGTGCCTGTGGTCGTACTTTCTGTTGTTGTAGCCACAGTTGTGGTTTCAGGTGTGGTGCTTTCTGTTGTTGTGGTCACAGTTGTGGTACTTTCTGGAGTTGTTGTGCCTGTGGTCGTACTTTCTGTTGTAGCCACAGTTGTGGTTTCAGGTGTGGTGCTTTCTGTTGTTGTGGTCACAGTTGTGGTACTTTCTGGAGTTGTTGTGCCTGTGGTACTTTCTGTTGTTGTAGCCACAGTTGTGGTTTCAGGTGTGGTGCTTTCTGTTGTTGTGGTCACAGTTGTGGTACTTTCTGGAGTTGTTGTGCCTGTGGTCGACTTTCTGTTGTTGTTGTAGCCACAGTTGTGGTTTCAGGTGTGGTGCTTTCTGTTGTTGTGGCCACAGTTGTGGTTTCAGGTGTGGTGCTTTCTGTTGTTGTGGTCACAGTTGTGGTACTTTCTGGAGTTGTTGTGCCTGTCGTACTTTCTGTTGTTGTAGCCACAGTTGTGGTTTCAGGTGTGGTGCTTTCTGTTGTTGTGGTCACAGTTGTGGTACTTTCTGGAGTTGTTGTGCCTTTGGTCGTACTTTCTGTTGTTGTAGCCACAGTTGTGGTTTCAGGTGTGGTGCTTTCTGTTGTTGTGGTCACAGTTGTGGTACTTTCTGGAGTTGTTGTGCCTGTGGTCGTACTTTCTGTTGTCACAGTTGTGGTTTCAGGTGTGGTGCTTTCTGTTGTTGTGGTCACAGTTGTGGTACTTTCTGGAGTTGTTGTGCCTGTGGTCGTACTTTCTGTTGTTGTAGCCACAGTTGTGGTTTCAGGTGTGGTGCTTTCTGTTGTTGTGGTCACAGTTGTGGTACTTTCTGGAGTTGTTGTGCCTGTGGTCGTACTTTCTGTTGTTGTAGCCACAGTTGTGGTTTCAGGTGTGGTGCTTTCTGTTGTTGTGGTCACAGTTGTGGTACTTTCTGGAGTTGTTGTGCCTGTGGTCGTACTTTCTGTTGTTGTAGCCACAGTTGTGGTTTCAGGTGTAGTGCTTTCTGTTGTTGTGGTCACAGTTGTGGTACTTTCTGGAGTTGTTGTGCCTGTGGTCGTACTTTTCTGTTGTTGTAGCCACAGTTGTGGTTTCAGGTGTGGTGCTTTCTGTTGTTGTGGTCACAGTTGTGGTACTTTCTGGAGTTGTTGTGCCTGTGGTTGTACTTTCTGTTGTTTGTAGCCACAGTTGTGGTTTCAGGTGTGGTGCTTTCTGTTGTTGTGGTCACAGTTGTGGTACTTTCTGGAGTTGTTGTGCCTGTGGTCGTACTTTCTGTTGTTGTAGCCACAGTTGTGGTTTCAGGTGTGGTGCTTTCTGTTGTTGTTGTAGCCACAGTTGTGGTTTCAGGTGTGGTGCTTTCTGTTGTTGTGGTCACAGTTGTGGTACTTTCTGGAGTTGTTGTGCCTGTGGTCGTACTTTCTGTTGTTAGCCACAGTTGTGGTTTCAGGTGTGGTGCTTTCTGTTGTTGTGGTCACAGTTGTGGTACTTTCTGGAGTTGTTGTGCCTGTGGTCGTACTTTCTGTTGTTGTAGCCACAGTTGTGGTTTCAGGTGTGGTGCTTTCTGTTGTTGTAGCACAGTTGTGGTACTTTCTGGAGTTGTTGTGCCTGTGGTCGTACTTTCTGTTGTTGTAGCCACAGTTGTGGTTTCAGGTGTGGTGCTTTCTGTTGTTGTGGTCACAGTTGTGGTACTTTCTGGAGTTGTTGTGCCTGTGGTACTTTCTGTTGTTAGCCACAGTTGTGGTTTCAGGTGTGGTGCTTTCTGTTGTTGTGGTCACAGTTGTGGTACTTTCTGGAGTTGTTGTGCCTGTGGTCGCTTTCTGTTGTTGTAGCCACAGTTGTGGTTTCAGGTGTGGTGCTTTCTGTTGTTGTGTTGTGGTTTCAGGTGTGGTGCTTTCTGTTGTTGTGGTCACAGTTGTGGTACTTTCTGGAGTTGTTGTGCCTGTGGTCGTACTTTCTGTTGTTGTAGCCACAGTTGTGGTTTCAGGTGTGGTGCTTTCTGTTGTTTGTCACAGTTGTGGTACTTTCTGGAGTTGTTGTGCCTGTGGTCGTACTTTCTGTTGTTGCTGTAGCCACAGTTGTGGTTTCAGGTGTGGTGCTTTCTGTTGTTGTGGTCACAGTTGTGGTACTTTCTGGAGTTGTTGTGCCTGTGGTCGTACTTTCTGTTGTTGTAGCCACAGTTGTGGTTTCAGGTGTGGTGCTTTCTGTTGTTGTGGTAGCCACAGTTGTGGTTTCAGGTGTGGTGCTTTCTGTTGTTGTGGTCACAGTTGTGGTACTTTCTGGAGTTGTTGTGCCTGTGGTGTACTTTCTGTTGTTGTAGCCACAGTTGTGGTTTCAGGTGTGGTGCTTTCTGTTGTTGTGGTCACAGTTGTGGTACTTTCTGGAGTTGTTGTGCCTGTGGTCGTACTTTCTGTTGTTGTAGCCACAGTTGTGGTTTCAGTGTAGTGCTTTCTGTTGTTGTGGTCACAGTTGTGGTACTTTCTGGAGTTGTTGTGCCTGTGGTCATACTTTCTGTTGTTGTGTTGTGTTTCAGGTGTGGTGCTTTCTGTTGTTGTGGTCACAGTTGTGGTACTTTCTGGAGTTGTTGTGCCTGTGGTCGTACTTTCTGTTGTTGTAGCCACAGTTGTGGTTTCAGGTGTGGTGCTTTCTGTTGTTGTGGTCACAGTTGTGGTACTTCTGGAGTTGTTGTGCCTGTGGTCGTACTTTCTGTTGTTGTAGCCACAGTTGTGGTTTCAGGTGTGGTGCTTTCTGTTGTTGCTTGTGGTTTCAGGTGTGGTGCTTTCTGTTGTTGTGGTCACAGTTGTGGTACTTACTGGAGTTGTTGTGCCTGTGGTCGTACTTTCTGTTGTTGTAGCCACAGTTGTGGTTTCAGGTGTGGTGCTTTCTGTTGTTGTGGTCACAGTTGTGGTACTTTCTGGAGTTGTTGTGCCTGTGGTCGTACTTTCTGTTGTTGTAGCCACAGTTGTGGTTTCAGGTGTGGTGCTTTCTGTTGTTGTGGTCACAGTTGTGGTAATTTTCTGGAGTTATTTGTGCCTGTGGTGCTTTCTGTTGTTGTAGCCACAGTTGTGGTGCTTTCTGTTGTTGTTGTAGCCACAGTTGTGGTTTCAGGTGTGGTGCTTTCTGTTGTTGTGGTCACAGTTGTGGTACTTTCTGGAGTTGTTGTGCCTGTGGTCGTACTTTCTGTTGTTGTAGCCACAGTTGTGGTTTCAGGTGTGGTGCTTTCTGTTGTTGTGGTCACAGTTGTGGTACTTTCTGGAGTTGTTGTGCCTGTGGTCGTACTTTCTGTTGTTGTAGCCACAGTTGTGGTTTCAGGTGTGGTGCTTTCTGTTGTTTTCTGGAGTTGTTGTGCCTGTGGTCGTACTTTCTGTTGTTGTAGCCACAGTTGTGGTTTCAGGTGTGGTGCTTTCTGTTGTTGTGGTCACAGTTGTGGTACTTTCTGGAGTTGTTGTGCCTGTGGTCGTACTTTCTGTTGTTGTAGCCACAGTTGTGGTTTCAGGTGTGGTGCTTTCTGTTGTTGTAGCCACAGTTGTGGTTTCAGGTGTGGTGCTTTCTGTTGTTGTGGTCACAGTTGTGGTACTTTCTGGAGTTGTTGTGCCTGTGGTCGTACTTTCTGTTGTTGTAGCCACAGTTGTGGTTTCAGGTGTGGTGCTTTCTGTTGTTGTAGCCACAGTTGTGGTTTCAGGTGTGGTGCTTTCTGTTGTTGTGGTCACAGTTGTGGTACTTTCTGGAGTTGTTGTGCCTGTGGTCGTACTTTCTGTTGTTGTAGCCACAGTTGTGGTTTCAGGTGTGGTGCTTTCTGTTGTTGTGGTCACAGTTGTGGTACTTTCTGGAGTTGTTGTGCCTGTGGTCGTACTTTCTGTTGTTGTAGCCACAGTTGTGGTTTCAGGTGTGGTGCTTTCTGTTGTTGTGGTCACAGTTGTGGTACTTTCTGTTGTAGCCACAGTTGTGGTTTCAGGTGTGGTGCTTTCTGTTGTTGTGGTCACAGTTGTGGTACTTTCTGGAGTTGTTGTGCCTGTGGTCGTACTTTCTGTTGTTGTAGCCACAGTTGTGGTTTCAGGTGTGGTGCTTTCTGTTGTTGTGGTCACAGTTGTGGTACTTTCTGGAGTTGTTGTGCCTGTGGTCGTACTTTCTGTTGTTGTAGCCACAGTTGTGGTTTTCAGGTGTGGTGCTTTCTGTTGTTGTGGTCACAGTTGTGGTACTTTCTGGAGTTGTTGTGCCTGTGGTCGTACTTTCTGTTGTTGTAGCCACAGTTGTGGTTTCAGGTGTGGTGCTTTCTGTTGTTGTGGTCACAGTTGTGGTACTTTCTGGAGTTGTTGTGCCTGTGGTCGTACTTTCTGTTGTTGTAGCCACAGTTGTGGTTTCAGGTGTGGTGCTTTCTGTTGTTGTGGTCACAGTTGTGGTTTCCTGTTGGTAGCCACAGTTGTGGTTTCAGGTGTGGTGCTTTCTGTTGTTGTGGTCACAGTTGTGGTACTTTCTGGAGTTGTTGTGCCTGTGGTCGTACTTTCTGTTGTTGTAGCCACAGTTGTGGTTTCAGGTGTGGTGCTTTCTGTTGTTGTGGTCACAGTTGTGGTACTTTCTGGAGTTGTTGTGCCTGTGGTCGTACTTTCTGTTGTTGTAGCCACAGTTGTGGTTTCAGGTGTGGTGCTTTCTGTTGTTGTAGCCACAGTTGTGGTTTCAGGTGTGGTGCTTTCTGTTGTTGTGGTCACAGTTGTGGTACTTTCTGGAGTTGTTGTGCCTGTGGTCGTACTTTCTGTTGTTGTAGCCACAGTTGTGGTTTCAGGTGTGGTGCTTTCTGTTGTTGTAGCCACAGTTGTGGTTTCAGGTGTGGTGCTTTCTGTTGTTGTGGTCACAGTTGTGGTACTTTCTGGAGTTGTTGTGCCTGTGGTCGTACTTTCTGTTGTTGTAGCCACAGTTGGTGCTTTCTGTTGTTGTAGCCACAGTTGTGGTTTCAGGTGTGGTGCTTTTCTGTTGTTGTGGTCACAGTTGTGGTACTTTCTGGAGTTGTTGTGCCTGTGGTCGTACTTTCTGTTGTTGTAGCCACAGTTGTGGTTTCAGGTGTGGTGCTTTCTGTTGTTGTGGTCACAGTTGTGGTACTTTCTGGAGTTGTTGTGCCTGTGGTCGTACTTTCTGTTGTTGTAGCCACAGTTGTGGTTTCAGGTGTGGTGCTTTCTGTTGTTGTGGTCACAGTTGTGGTACTTTCTGGAGTTATTGTGCCTGTGGTCGTGTACTTGTTGTGGTGCTTTCTGTTGCTGTAGCCACAATTGTGGTTTCAGGTGTGGTGCTTTCTGTTGTTGTGGTCACAGTTGTGGTACTTTCTGGAGTTGTTGTGCCTGTGGTCGTACTTTCTGTTGTTGTGTAGCCACAGTTGTGGTTTCAGGTGTGGTGCTTTCTGTTGTTGTGGTCACAGTTGTGGTACTTTCTGGAGTTGTTGTGCCTGTGGTCGTACTTTCTGTTGTTGTAGCCACAGTTGTGGTTTCAGGTGTGGTGCTTTCTGTTGTTGTGGTCACAGTTGTGGTACTTTCTGGAGTTGTTGTGCCTGTGGTCGTACTTTCTGTTGTTGCTGTGGTGCTTTCTGTTGTTGTAGCCACAGTTGTGGTTTCAGGTGTGGTGCTTTCTGTTGTTGTGGTCACAGTTGTGGTTTCAGGTGTGGTGCTTTCTGTTGTTGTGGTCACAGTTGTGGTACTTTCTGGAGTTGTTGTGCCTGTGGTCTTTCTGTTGTAGCCACAGTTGTGGTTTCAGGTGTGGTGCTTTCTGTTGTTGTGGTCACAGTTGTGGTACTTTCTGGAGTTGTTGTGCCTGTGGTCGTACTTTCTGTTGTTGCTTGTAGCCACAGTTGTGGTTTCAGGTGTGGTGCTTTCTGTTGTTGTGGTCACAGTTGTGGTACTTTCTGGAGTTGTTGTGCCTGTGGTCGTACTTTCTGTTGTTGTAGCCACAGTTGTGGTTTCAGGTGTGGTGCTTTCTGTTGTTGTGGTCACAGTTGTGGTACTTTCTGGAGTTGTTGTGCCTGTGGTCGTACTTTCTGTTGTTGTAGCCACAGTTGTGGTTTCTCAGGTGTGGTGCTTTCTGTTGTTGTGGTCACAGTTGTGGTACTTTCTGGAGTTGTTGTGCCTGTGGTCGTACTTTCTGTTGTTGTAGCCACAGTTGTGGTTTCAGGTGTGTTGTGTCTGTCTGTTGTGTGCTTCTGGAGTTGTTGTGCCTGTGGTCGTACTTTCTGTTAGCTGTAGCCACAGTTGTGGTTTCAGGTGTGGTGCTTTCTGTTGTTGTGGTCACAGTTGTGGTACTTTCTGGAGTTGTTGTGCCTGTGGTGTACTTTCTGTTGTTGTAGCCACAGTTGTGGTTTTCAGGTGTGGTGCTTTCTGTTGTTGTGGTCACAGTTGTGGTACTTTCTGGAGTTGTTGTGCCTGTGGTCGTACTTTCTGTTGTTGCTGTGGTGCTCTCTGTTGTTGTAGCCACAGTTGTGGTTTCAGGTGTGGTGCTTTCTGTTGTTGTGGTCACAGTTGTGGTACTTTCTGGAGTTGTTGTGCCTGTGGTCGTACTTTCTGTTGTTGTAGCCACAGTTGTGGTTTCAGGTGTGGTGCTTTCTGTTGTTGTGGTCACAGTTGTGGTACTTTCTGGAGTTGTTGTGCCTGTGGTCGTACTTTCTGTTGTTGTAGCCACAGTTGTGGTTTCAGGTGTGTGTGCTTTCTGTTGTTGTGGTCACAGTTGTGGTACTTTCTGGAGTTGTTGTGCCTGTGGTCGTACTTTCTGTTGTTGTAGCCACAGTTGTGGTGCTGTATGCTTTCTGTTGTTGTGGTCACAGTTGTGGTTTCAGGTGTGGTGCTTTCTGTTGTTGTGGTCACAGTTGTGGTACTTTCAGGAGTTGTTGTGCCTGTGGTCGTGTTGTTGCTGTGCTGCTTTCTGTTGTTGTAGCCACAGTTGTGGTTTCAGGTGTGGTGCTTTCTGTTGTTGTGGTCACAGATGTGGTACTTTCTGGAGTTGTTGTGCCTGTGGTCGTACTTTCTGTTGTTGTAGCCACAGTTGTGGTTTCAGGTGTGGTGCTTTCTGTTGTTGTGGTCACAGTTGTGGTACTTTCTGGAGTTGTTGTGCCTGTGGTCGTACTTTCTGTTGTTGTACAGTTGTGGTTTCAGGTGTGGTGCTTTCTGTTGTTGTGGTCACAGTTGTGGTACTTTCTGGAGTTGTTGTGCCTGTGGTCGTACTTTCTGTTGTTGTAGCCACAGTTGTGGTTTCAGGTGTGGTGCTTTCTGTTGTTGTAGCCACAGTTGTGGTACTTTCTGGAGTTGTTGTGCCTGTTGTTGTTCTTTCTGTTGTTGTAGCCACAGTTGTGGTTTCAGGTGTGGTGATTTCTGTTGTTGTAGCCACAGTTGTGGTTTCAGGTGTAGTGCTTTCTGTTGTTGTGGTAACAGATGTGGTACTTTCTGGAGTTGATGTGCCTGTGGTCGTACTTTCTGTTGTTGCTGTGGTGCTTTCTGTTGTTGTGGTCACAGTTGTGGCACTTTCAGGGGTTGTTGTGCCTGTGGTCGTACTTTCAGTTGTTATACCCACAGTTGTGGTACTTTCTGGAGTTGTTGTGCCTGTGGTTGTACTTTCTGTCGTTGTAGCCACAGTTGTGGTTTCAGTTGTGGTGCTTTCTGTTGTTGTGGTCACAGTTGTGGTACTTTCAGGAGTTGTTTTGCCTGTGGTGGTACTTTCTGTTGTTGCTGTGCTGCTTTCTGTTGTTATACCCACATTTGCGGTTTCAGGTATGGTGCTTTCTGTTGTTGTGGTAACAGATGTGGTACTTTCTGGAGTTGATGTGCCTGTGGTCGTACTTTCAGCTGTTATACCCACAGTTGTGGTACTTTCTGGAGTTGTTGTGCCTGTGGTCGTACTTTCTGTTGTTGCTGTGGTGCTTTCTGTTGTTGTGGTCACAGTTGTGGCACTTTCAGGGGTTGTTGTGCCTGTGGTCGTACTTTCAGCTGTTATACCCACAGTTGTGGTACTTTCTGGAGTTGTTGTGCCTGTGGTCGTACTTTCTGTTGTTGCTGTGGTGCTTTCTGTTGTTGTGGTCACAGTTGTGGTACTTTCTGGAGTTGTTGTGCCTGTGGTTGTACTTTCTGTTGTTGCTGCTGTGGTGCTTTCTGTTGTTGAAGCCACAGTTGTGGTTTCAGGTGTGGTGCTTTCTGTTGTTGTTGTCATATATGTGGTACTTTCAGGCGTTGTTGTGCCTGTGGTTGTACTTTCTGTTGTTGTTGTTGTTGTGTGCTTTCTGTTGTTGTAGCCACAGTTGTGGTTTCAGGTGTGGTGCTTTCTGTTGTTGTGGTCACAGTTGTTGTACTTTCTGGAGTTGTTGTACCTGTGGTCGTACTTTCTGTTGTTGTTGTTGCTGTGGTGCTTTCTGGAGTTGTTGTGCCTGTGGTTGTACTTTCTGTTGTTGTAGCCACAGTTGTGGTTTCAGGTGTGGTGCTTTCTGTTGTTGTTGTCACAGTTGTTGTACTTTCTGAAGTTGTTGTACCTGTGGTCGTACTTTCTGTTGTTGTTGTTGCTGTGGTGCTTTCTGGAGTTGTTGTGCCTGTGGTCGTACTTTCTGTTGTTTCTGCTGTGGTGATTTCTGTTGTTGTAGCCACAGTTGTGGTTTCAGGTGTGGTGCTTTCTGATGTTGTGGTCACAGTTGTGGTTTCAGGTGTGGTGCTTTCTGTTGTTGTGGTCACAGTTGTGGTACTTTCAGGAGTTGTTTTGCCTGTGGTGGTACTTTCTGTTGTTGCTGTGCTGCTTTCTGTTGTTATACCCACATTTGCGGTTTCAGGTATAGTGCTTTCTGTTGTTGTGGTAACAGATGTGGTACTTTCTGGAGTTGATGTGCCTGTGGTCGTACTTTCAGCTGTTATACCCACAGTTGTGGTACTTTCTGGAGTTGTTGTGCCTGTGGTTGTACTTTCTGTTGTTGCTGCTGTGGTGCTTTCTGTTGTTGAAGCCACAGTTGTGGTTTCAGGTGTGGTGCTTTCTGTTGTTGTGGTCACAGTTGTTGTACTTTCTGGAGTTGTTGTACCTGTGGTCGTACTTTCTGTTGTTGTTGTTGCTGTGGTGCTTTCTGGAGTTGTTGTGCCTGTGGTTGTACTTTCTGTTGTTGTAGCCACAGTTGTGGTTTCAGGTGTGGTGCTTTCTGTTGTTGTGGTCATAGATGTGGTACTTTCAGGAGTCGTTGTGCCTGTGGTTGTACTTTCCGTTGTTGTGGTGCTTTCTGTTGTTGTAGCCACAGTTGTGGTTTCAGGTGTGGTGCTTTTTGTTGTTGTGGTCACAGTTGTGGAACTTTCTGCAGTTGCTGTGCCTGTGGTCGTACTTTCTGTTGTAGCCACAGTTGTGACTTCAGGTGTGGTGCTTTCTGTTGTTGTGGTCACAGTTGTGGTACTTTCTGGAGTTGTTGTACCTATGGTCGTGCTGTCTGTTGTTGTAGCCACAGTTATGGTACTTTCTGTTGTTGTTGCTGTGGTGCTTTCTGTTGTTGTAGCCACAGTTGTGGTTTCAGGTGTGATGCTTTCTGTTGTTGTGGTCACAGTTGTGGTACTTTCTGCAGTTGCTGTGCCTGTGGTCGTACTTTCTGTTGTAGCCACAGTTGTGACTTCAGGTGTGGTGCTTTCTGTTGTTGTGGTCACAGTTGTGGTACTTTCTGGAGTTGTTGTGCCTGTGGTCGTACTTTCTGTTGTTGTAGCCACAGTTGTGGTTTCAGGTGTGGTGCTTTCTGTTGTTGTGGTCACAGTTGTGGTACTTTCTGGAGTTGTTGTGCCTGTGGTTGTACTTTCTGTTGTTGTTGTTGTGGTGCTTTCTGTTGTTGTAGCCACAGTTGTGGTTTCAGGTGTGGTGCTTTCTGTTGTTGTGGTCACAGTTGTGGTTTCAGGTGTGGTGCTATCTGTTGTTGTGGTCACAGTTGTGGTACTTTCTGGAGTTGTTGTGCCTGTCGTCATTTTCTGTTGTTGTAGCCACAGTTGTGGTTTCAGGTGTGGTGATTTCTGTTGTTGTAGCCACAGTTGTGGTTTCAGCTGTAGTGCTTTCTGTTGTTGTGGTAACAGATGTGGTACTTTCTGGAGTTGTTGTGCCTGTGGTCGTACTTTCTGTTGTTGTAGCCACAGTTGTGGTTTCAGGTGTGGTGCTTTCTGTTGTTGTGGTCACAGTTGTGGTACTTTCTGGAGTTGTTGTGCCTGTGGTTGTACTTTCTGTTGTTGTAGCCACAGTTGTGGTTTCAGGTGTTGTGCTTTCTGTTGTTGTGTTCACAGTTGTGGTACTTTCTGGAGTTGTTGTACCTGTGGTCGTACTTTCTGTTGTTGTTTTTGCTGTGGTACTTTCTGGAGTTGTTGTGCCTGTGGTCGTACTTTCTGTTGTTGCTGCTGTGGTGCTTTCTGTTGTTGAAGCCACAGTTGTGGTGTCAGGTGTGGTGTTTTCTGTTGTTGTGGTCATAGATGTGGTACTTTCAGGAGTTGTTGTGCCTGTGGTTGTACTTTCTGTTGTTGTTGTGGTGCTTTCTGTTGTTGTTGCCACAGTTGTGGTTTCAGGTGTGGTGCTTTCTGTTGTTGTGGTCACAGTTGTTGTACTTTCTGGAGTTGATGTGCCTGTGGTCGTACTTTCAGCTGTTATACCCACAGTTGTGGTACTTTCTGGAGTTGTTGTGCCTGTGGTCGTACTTTCTGTTGTTGCTTTGGTGCTTTCTGTTGTTGTGGTCACAGATGTGGTACTTTCTGGAGTTGTTGTGCCTGTGTTTGTACTTTCTGTTGTTGCTGCTGTGGTGCTTTCTGTTGTTGAAGCCACAGTTGTGGTTTCAGGTGTGGTGCTTTCTGTTGTTGTGGTCATATATGTGGTACTTTCAGGAGTTGTTGTGCCTGTGGTTGTACTTTCTGTTGTTGTTGTTATTGTGGTGCTTTCTGTTGTTGTAGCCACAGTTGTGGTTTCAGGTGTGGTGCTTTCTGTTGTTGTGGTCACAGTTGTTGTACTTTCTGGAGTTGTTGTTGCTGTGGTGCTTTCTGGAGTTGATGTGCCTGTGGTTGTACTTTCTGTTGTTGTAGCCACAGTTGAGGTTTCAGGTGTGGTGCTTTCTGTTGTTGTGGTCACAGTTGTTGTACTTTCTGGAGTTGTTGTTGCTGTGGTGCTTTCTGGAGTTGATGTGCCTGTGGTTGTACTTTCTGTTGTTGTAGCCACAGTTGTGGTTTCAGGTGTGGTGCTTTCTGTTGTTGTGGTCACAGTTGTGGTTTCAGGTGTGGTGCTTTCTGTTGTTGTGGTCACAGTTGTGGTACTTTCAGGAGTTGTTTTGCCTGTGGTGGTACTTTCTGTTGTTGCTGTGCTGCTTTCTGTTGTTATACCCACATTTGCGGTTTCAGGTGTGGTGCTTTCTGTTGTTGTGGTCATAGATGTGGTACTTTCAGGAGTTGTTGTGCCTGTGGTTTTACTTTCTGTTGTTGTTGTGGTGCTTTCTGTTGTTGTAGCCACAGTTGTGGTTTCAGGTGTGGTGCTTTCTGTTGTTGTGGTCACAGTTGTGGTACTTTCTGGAGTTGTTGTACCTGTGGTCGTACTGTCTGTTGTTGTAGCCACAGTTATGGTACTTTCTGTTGTTGTTGCTGTGGTGCTTTCTGTTGTTGTAGCCACAGTTGTGACTTCAGGTGTGGTGCTTTCTGTTGTTGTGGTCACAGTTGTGGTACTTTCTGGAGTTGTTGTGCCTGTGGTCGTACTTTCTGTTGTTGTAGCCACAGTTGTGGTTTCAGGTGTGGTGCTTTCTGTTGTTGTGGTCACAGTTGTGGTACTTTCAGGAGTTGTTGTGCCTGTGGTTTTACTTTCTGTTGTTGTTGTGGTGCTTTCTGTTGTTGTAGCCACAGTTGTGGTTTCAGGTGAGGTGCTTTCTGTTGTTGTGGTCACAGATGTGGTACTTTCAGGAGTTGTTGTGCCTGTGGTCGTACTTTCTGTTGTTGTTGTTGTTGTGGTGCTTTCTGCTGTTGTAGCCACAGTTGTGCTTTCAGGTGTGGTGCTTTCTGTTGTTGTAGCCACAGATGTGGTACTTTCTGGAGTTGTTATGCCTGTGGTCGTACTTTCTGTTGGTTTAACCACAGTTGTGGTTTCAGGTGTGGTGCTTTCTGTTGTTGCGGTCACAGTTGTGGTACTTTCTGGAGTTGTTGTGCCTGTGGTTGTACTTTCTGTTGTTGCTGTGGTGCTTTCTGTTATTATTCCCCCATTTGTGTTTTCAGGTGTGGTGCTTTCTGTTGTTGTAGCCACAGTTGTCTGACTTTCAGGAGTTGTTGTGCCTGTGGTTGTACTTTCTGTTGTTGTGGCTGTGGTCGTACTTTCTGTTGTTGTAGCCACAGTTGTGGTTTCAGGTGTAGTGCTTTCTGTTGTTGAAGCCACAGTTGTGGTACTTTCTGCAGTTGTTGTGCCTGTGGTCGTTCTTTCTGTTGTTGAACCCACAGTTGTTGTCTTAGTTGTGGTCTTTTCTGGAGTTGTTGTGCCTGTTGTTGTACTCTCTATTGTTGTGGTGCTCTGTGGTGTGGTCTCAGTTGTGGTGCTTTCTGTTGTTGTACCCACAGTTGTGGTCTCGGGTTTGATGCTTTCTGCTGTTGTGATCACAGTTGTGGTACTTTCAGGAATTGTTGTGCCTGTGATTATATTTTCTGGAGATGTCGTGCTTTCTGTTGTTGTGGTCTCAATTGTGGTACTTTCTGGATTTGTTGTGTCTGTTGTTGTATTTTCTTTTGTTATGGTGCTCTGTGTCGTGGTCTCAGTTGTGGTACTTTCTGGAGTCGTTGTGCCTTTAGTCGTACTTTCTGTTGTTGCTTTACCCACAGTTGTGGCCTCGCTAGTGGTACTTTTGAGAGTTATTATTCCCGTAGGTTTTGTAGGGCTTTCTATTGGGTTAGATAAATAGGGAATTTCATGTTTCACAAACTGTTTAATGTATGCAACTCATAACATAGATCTGTTCTGCCCAATAAAAACAAATATACTAGTTCAGCTTTTGAATGTTTTTTAATTTTTTAAAGAAGTCTCTTCTGCTCAGCAAGGCTGTATTTATTTTATCCATAATACAGCAAAAACAGTATTATTGTGCAATATTTTTACAATTTAAAATAACTCTTTTCTATTTGAATGTATTTTCAAATACAATTTTTTTCTCTGATCAAAGCTTAATTTTCAGCATCATTACTCCAGTGTCACAGGATCTTTCTGAAATCATTAATATATGCCGCTTTGCTGCTCAAGAAACATTTATTATTATTATTATTATTATTATTATCAATGTTGAATTTTTTTAATTTTTTTAGGATTATTTAATTAATAGAAAGTTTAAAAGAACAGCGTTTATCTGAAATATAAAGCTGTTGTAACATCTAGACTGTTACTTGGTCAATTTAATGCAGTCTTGCTGAATAAATGTATTCATTTCTTTAAGTTCTTTCCCAAAAAAATAAATAATAAATTCTTACCGACCCAAAACCTTTGAACGGTAGTTGAATGTTCGAAAAGCGTTCTATTTCAACATTGATAAAATGTTTCTTGATAGGTTTCTTGATCATCAAATCATCATATTAGAATGATTTCTGAAGGATCATGTGCGACTGAAGACTGGAGTAATGATGCTGAGAATACAGCTTTTATCACAGGAATAAATTACATATTAAAGTATATTTAAATAGAAAACAGTTATTTCACGTCTTAATAATATTTCACAATATTACAGCTTTTTTTGTAGTTTTAATAACAAATGCAGCCTTGGTGAGCAGAAGAGACTTATTTTAGTCTCTTCTGCACTAGTCTCTTAGTGTATATACATACCAATTGTAATGGCCATGTTTGTAGTTTCTGTTGTTAACATTGTCTCTGGAGTGACAGTAGTATGGTCAGTGCTTGTGTTCTTTACATCTGAAAAACATTGATGCATTGTAAAATAGCAAAGCTACAACTATGACTTATTTAAACAAAGGGGACATGTAAATGTGTTCACCTGCACAGTATGCCAAAGAGCAGAAATCTGGTTGCACAAACTCATAGACATAATAATCTCCTGGACAGGCTTTGACTTTAATGGGATTGGATTGGAAATAGCAGCAGTTATTGCTCCAGTGACCGCAGACGCCTCGAGTGACCACTCCATCCTCAACTGTTGGATGTCCTCCTTTCAGCCACAGTGGGGCATGAGTGCCACAACTATACTCCTCAACACATGAGTCTGGCATCTCAGCGTTCTGACCCTGAATGAAGAGACGGTACCAGCCGTTCCAGCTGACCTCACAGTCACACATTATTTCAGAGTAATGTTGTTTTTTGGTGGCTCTCCATGGATTATCCAGGACGTTGTAGTTGTTGCAGGGGTCAACAGGGGGAGCTGTTATGGAGAAAAAAACGTTTCTGAGTAAGTCAAATTCTACATGATAAAGGCCTATACTTTGTACTATTGAATTAGTTAAAAAGCTTAAAATAGTTTTTGATTTTAACATCGTTTAGCATTGTGAAAGGGCGATGAGTAGTAGACCTGAAGTCCCATTGTACTTGAGTGTAAAGAAAATGATGACTAGCAGTTTGAATTTGGTAAGAATGCTTTCACTGTAGACTTTTTCTGCAATACAAGGTGGTTTCCCATCCACTGTGAAAGGTTTTCACTGCGTTCACCCCTCATCACACTACAGTTGTTTTCCTTCAGTGAAAATGGAGTGCTTCAGACCCATTAACACATACAGTAACACTTTACAATACGGGTGCACTAATATGCATTAATTCATACTTAACTAATGCACAGATAATCATGAGTTAATGTATTACTCATGAAGAACTAAAACACTTATTAATGATTACTGCATAAGCAACTAATGAAGATACAATATGATTAATAGATTAAGTAATCATTAAATTTGTATTAGTTAAATGTGTCATATTGTATTAATTCCCTGATAACCTATTATATTAATTAATAATGTAAATGAATGTATTAATTACCACAACGGGTCAAAGCCATGCATTTCAACTTTACTTGTTGAGGCACATGACTATTAACTAATTAAAAATGTATTCAACCCATAACCACAATGACATATTACTTAAAAATGAGTTAATAGTTTTGTGCCTCAACAAGTAAAGTTATAACATAATGACACATTTGTAAATCATTAGCTAATGATTAATTAAAGCAGACAATTGGAAGTTGAAATGCATGGCTTTGACCCATTGTGGTAATTAATACATTCATTTACATTATTAATTAATATAATAGGTTATCAGGGAATTAATACAATATGACACATTTAACTAATACAAATTTAATGATTACTTAATCTATTAATCATATTGTATCTTCATTAGTTGCTTATGCAGTAATCATTAATAAGTGTTTTAGTTCTTCATGAGTAATACATTAACTCATTATTATCTGTATCTTAACACATTAATTTACATTATTAGTTAATATATGTTATTAGGGATTAATACAATATGACATTTAACGAATAACAATTTAATTATTACTTAATCTATTAATCACATAGTATTTTCATTAGTTGCTGATGCAGTAATCATTAATAAGTGGTTCAGTTCTTCATAAGTCACACATTAACTCATGAGTTATGCATGAATTAATGCAAATTAGTGCACCCGTATTGTAAAGTGTTACCACACATACTTTGCAAAATGTTTTTTTTTTATTTGAAGATTTCAAATTTAAAGTGAAAACAGAGTATTGTGGATTATGGCATTATATTATGTGGCATAGAAAGTGCTCATAACATGAAAAGCAGTTTCCGTTCTCTTTTGTATTGCATACTCTGTAAACATACTTCCTCTGCTGGCCAAAATAACTATTTATTGAAACCTTAAAACTCTTTCTCCTCCTACTTTTTAAATTATTTTCCAACTACAGATGATTTTATTTTATTTATTTTATTGTTGACTTGTATAATTGTATGCATTTATATTTGTCAAAATGTATTTCAAGCAATTAGCCCATGATTTACTCCCCCTCAAGCCATCCTAGGTGTACATCCTTCTTTCAGACGAATACAATCAGAGTTATATTGAAAAAAATGTCCTGACTAATTCAAGCATTAAAATGGTGGTCCAAATTTTGGGGCTGCCTTTCACTGTTATTATAAAGCTTGAATTAGCAGGACATTTTTTTAATATAACTCTGATTGTCTGAAAGAAGAATGTCATGCACACCTGGCTTGAGGGTGAGTAAATTACTAGGTAATTTTCATTTTTGGGTGACATTTGACATATTAAAATGTGTGAACACTTAAAAAAATAATTTAGTTTGAATTTGTAATTTAGTTAAAGGTGCACTATGTAACTTTTCCATGCGCTAGAGGTCGCCTATTCAAAACAAAGGCGTAGTTTGATGAAGTTTGAGCTCAGAATCTTGAGACATGAGGTCTTCACCTCACAGCCGGTGGGGAAGAATCGGTATAGGATAGGGCAGAAATCATGTTCATGGATGTGATTATTAACGTTACTGTAGTGTGAAGCAGAGCAGGACCAAGTGTTGAGGAGCTGAGCAAGTTGGCGGGACTTTTATTATGACGGATACATTTGTTAGATACATTT
Organism: Gobiocypris rarus; assembly: GCA_023029165.1. Classification (NCBI taxonomy): domain Eukaryota; kingdom Metazoa; phylum Chordata; class Actinopteri; order Cypriniformes; family Gobionidae; genus Gobiocypris; species Gobiocypris rarus. The sequence goes on from CM040920.1 coordinate 32,957,528, forward strand.
AAGTGTGTTTAAAATGATGTTATGATGTTATGACGTTACTCTGTGTGTTGGCTTGGCGGCTGCTATGACACTTGTTCACACTGCGGAAACCGAGGGTAACACAGATATGATGTCACTGACAGGCCACGCCCTCACACCTCCCGGTTCATTGGTTAAAATAGCAATTTCTCACAATTTACAAATTGTTGGAAACATTTGGGATATTCTACGTACTCAACTGAACAAAATATATAACACTGGCTTAGTGGTTTTTCGATATTTTACTGCAAAAAAGTTACATAGTGCACCTTTAGGGATTTGAAATGCACATTTTTGGAATATTTTTACTTTGCTCCAATTAATTTACCCAGACCCTTTTTACTTTTTTGTGATTGAAAAAAAATGCAGCTGTGCTTATTTTCTGCTAACAGTATGATGCAAACCTGAATCAAAATCACAGCTGCACTTCACACACACACTCTTTACATGCAGTCTCAAACATGGATCTGATCTGGCTGAAGAGGTTTGCTAATCTGAACAAAAATACTTCAGAAACATTTAAAAAACATTACATTACCAGTTGTAATAGTCACGGATGTCATTTTTATAGCTGAGGTTGAGAAGGTATAGGTGGCGTTGATGTTCCTTACATCTGAAAAAAGTACACGAAAAGATCACAGTTAAATCAACAAAGATGTAATGATGACAGTGCTGTAAACAAAAGAAAAATGTAGATATATTTACCTGCACAGTATGCCAAATAGCAGAACGATGGTTTCACAAACTCATAGACATAATAACCTTCTGGACAGGCTTTGACTTTAATGGGATTGGACTGAAAAGCGCAGCAGTCGTTGTCATAATGACCGCAGACGTTTCGAGTGACCACTCCATCCTCAACTGTTGGATGTCTTTCTTTCAGCCACAGTGGGGCATGAGTGCCACAGCTGTCCTGTTCAACACATGTGTCTGGCATCTGAACACTCTGACCATCGAAAAAGAGACGGTACCAGCCGTTCCAGCTGACCTCACAGTCACACTTTATTTCAGAGGAATATTGATTGTTGGTGGCTCTCTGAGGATCATCCAGATTTTTGTAGGTTTTGCAGGGGTCATCTGTTATGGAAACATTACAATAAGGTTTGTAAATTCATATTCCAGTCTTACATACTATTTAAAATGAGATTAGTATTACTTGTTTCACTTGTGTTCAAAGTTACTGAAAGACTATCAAGCATCTCTTTTCTTTTATGTGTGACAAAGTGGATATAATCAGTCTAACATTTCCTACTATAAGTAAGGGATAATTTACATCTTGCCGGTTGTTGTCAATAAACCCAAACAGGGTGATCGAGGCATCTTGCATCACTCTGGAGGGCTTTATTCTGTGATAACAACTGGCTGGATGTACATTATCCCACTTATTACACGGCTACTTGCGCACCAGATGTGGGCCAGTTCTGGGCGACACTACATTGCTGTCTGGGATGTGAAATATCGACAGTCAAAATATTTCATTGGCTCATTGAACGCAAAGCTTCCACAGAGAGCAGTTGCTATAAAGCGATAGATTCAAACCAGACGGACATTTAAGGCACATGGCACAGTCATCCCACTTGTTAAAGGGCATTTAAATAATTACAGTGATAAGAGTGATTAAAGATATAGCTGTTTTAAAATCGGATACCTGTTTATCTCAGCTCCCTCTTTGGCTTTCAATACTCCTTGATCAAAGGTTTGATTTATTGTTTTATGTTGTTGTGTGTTTCTTAATTTTGGTATTTTTATTTTTATTATTCTTTTCTGTTCAGCCTTGTTTGTTTTTAAATGAGCTTTTTACTGAAATACAGTCAAACCAAAAATTATCCAGACACCAGATATCATTTTTTTACTAGTGTGTGCAGGACTAACTTTTCTTTAATTGCTAATGTGACCTTTGTAACATAGACTGAACAAAATGAAGCATTGCTTGTTCATTGGTTGAGCTAAATTGGTATTATCGAATTGTGTAGATAAATCACACAACTGGATTACAACTAGAACAAGGTAAACGGTGTCTGAATACATTTTGGTTTGACTGTAAATATTGTTTTATTGTCTTGTAATCCATTAAAGTGTACAAGACGACCGTCTCAAAATGGCAGTTTGTATGAAAGAAGAGAGTAAGCTAAGTCTGCGATACTCAGATAACATAATTAAATAATTCAACACAAAATATTGATTTGAGTTTTAATATTTTATTAGCTCACCAAACGCAAAACCTCTTTCTAGCGAATGTAAAGCGCTGTTAGCCGTACTTAAGTTACACAGATGAGTCTGATGTGTTATCAGTTTTTATAAGTTGTTATGGGAGAATAACAAACTGCTGGATGGCATGATTGACCAATCACAATCAAGTATTCCACAGAGCCTTGTAATGACTATTGGTATTGTAATGTTTTGTTTGCCTAATGTTTTAAAGTATTGAAATGTGGAATGTGTATATCATAATATCAACTGACAGAATGATTGACAGGCCAGTTTGTGTCAACACATGCACACACCTAAACTTTGTGGTTTTCAAGATGCACTTATATGACGCAAAAGTACATCCCATTACATGCGTACGCTATTGACGAGCAAAAATAGTTCTTTCTTATGACAGCAAGTACATACTTTTAGCCCATAGTTTTAGGCGAATTGCACCGCTGCATTTTTTTTTCACAATCATACATTGATCTAAGATCAATCCTGTATGGTCACACTTTTCAATAAACTAAGTGCTTTTGATTGCATGTATAGCTTTTTCTCAATCTATTTTACATGTATCCACACAAAGGTCCTTGCTTTTTAAAATACACTGATCCAAACAGACTCTTACTTTAGCCAGCAATTTTAGATGTACACACTAAAAAAAAACAACAACAATCCAATTTGGGTTGAAAATGGACTAACCCAGCGATTGGGTTGTCTTAAGCAAACATTTAACCCAACCGCAGGGTCAAAACAACCCAATTACTGGGTTAGTCCATTTTCAATCCACCTTGGGTTGTTTTTGACCCAGCATTTTTTGAGTGTAATGTACATACTTCAATACTGCATACTTTTCAGCTAACACTGTTATTAAAAGTTGTCTCTATATACTTTTGAAATAACATGTTTATCATGAAGTTCCACAACAGGGAAAGCAAGTACAGTGGAAATATAAGTATAGTGTTATTATAAGAAGATTAATATTGAGAATTACCTGGTTGTTGTCCATCAGTTATTTCACCTTTAAAACAAAAGAATATAAAAAGAGTGGTTTAATTTTGAAGGATGATACAAGCACTCATTTGAATAGCATCATTATGATGATTTGTGGTCACGTGTGTATCTAAACTTTAAAGATGTATACACACTCACCAAACAGCAGCAGTATGAAAACACACAATGAGAATAGAAAACTCATTGTGATAAACGGCACCTTCTTCACCTGCAAACACCAACAGAAACGCATTAAAATATGCATTGCTATATATATTGTTTTAAGTTTAGTGTTGCCAACAACTTCATAAAAGCCTTCATTTGTTTGTAACAATGAACAATTCTTATAACTTAATCTTACAAACTAGTTTTTAAAAATATGACTAGGCTGAAAAAAAACACATTGTTCATTGTTACTTCATGTTAGTTAATGCATTGACTAATTCTAACCAATTATACCTTGTTGTAAAGTCTTACCAGTGTTTATATCGCAAATCAATTTACATTTATCAAAAGCAGATTATTGAAAGAGTCATTAAAGGGATAAAATGTAAAATAAAAAACTAACATTACCTGATGCAAAATATTTTTTCACAAACTCCAAAAACACAGTGATGCTTTAATCCAGTCAAAGAATATAATGAAGAGCGAACTTCAGGCCTCAAGCTTATCTGTGACTGTATTAAGTGTGGGTGGACCTTTTCTACATGGGTTGACAGCTCACAATACCCAACCTCCAACATTTTTCCCATGTTGCATGACGCCAGTATTTCTTTGTACACCTGCCATTCAGAATCACATTTTTTAGTCTTGAATAGGTGAACGTAGATTGAAGAACTACAAGACAATCAAATGAATCTGAATCATGAGGATATTCGTTCCCAGTTCGCTTTTACACATTAAGTCAAACTATAGGTCAATGCTCTGAAAATAGTTAACAGAGCCATAAACATTTAAAAAATACTAACTTTAAACAAAGTTTCAATTGTTAACAGGCGACTACAGTTAAGCCATGGTCAATGTTTGGAACAGAATAAATAAGCTTCTCGTTGATATAATGGTTTGTTAGGATTAAAGAGATACAACTATTTGAAAATCTGGACTCTGAGGGTGCAAAAAAAAATCTAAATATTGAGAAAATCTCCTTTAAAGTTGTCCAAATGATGTCCTTAGCGGTGCATATTACTACTAATAATAATACATTTTTGGTAGGATGTTTACAAAATATCTTCACGGAACATGATCTTTACTTAATATCCTAATCATTTTTGCTATAAAAGAAGAATGGATAATTTTGAACCATACAATGTATTGTTGGATATTGCCACAAATATTCCTGTGAGACGCACGGCTGGTTTTGTGGTCCAGGGTCAAAATTATGACTTCCCTTTAAAATAAGTTACCAGAAGAAGAAGAGGAAGGAGAAGAACGAGAGGAGGAGGTAGAAAGATGATGTATAAAAAGGAGAGAGGATATTTATTTATATGAGTTGCTTTAATTTATGAATCAGAGGATCTCAAATCACTGTCTGTCATGTGTGGTCTTTATGATCTAATTTTATACAATAACGGACTCGTCCTCTTTAGTTTTATATGCTTTTTAGAATCATATACAGGAATCAAATGTATGTAGACCGACTATAATAGCAAAATAATAATATGGAATTATGAATCACGGGTGGATCCGTGCTCTGTTGTTCTTTTGTTGCTTATCATGACGTGCATTTATGTGTATTGTGATATTTTTGTGTCCTCTATTCTAAGCATATTGGCAGCTTTGACTGGGAGAAGCAGCTGTCAGTCAGGGCGGATCAAAGCCTCGGCAGGCCGTATGCAGCCACACCTGAGTGAAAACAACTCTCAAACATTTCTGGGGATCTGAGCAATAACTGAACCTCAGCCCAACCTTATCTTCTGTGAAAGAGGACAGCAACCAGTGCTGCAACATTCTTTGGATCCTTTAGAAATGAAGGTTCATTGCCACACACATTTGACGCAAATAAGTATCAGTATAATCGCTATGGAAATTAAAATAACTGCACAGATGGTATTGCAAATATCAATATCAAATTTGGCTCATTAATTAATATTATATTAGTCAAACACTAAAAGGGAAAACTGATTTTGTAGTTACCTTTTTTTTGTTAGCTCACTTTTTAAATTTTATATTTGAACAAACTTTATTCTCATTTATTTTTTTACATTAAAGATTTATTAATTACATTAGGCCTACATTATGTAAACCAATTAAATGTAGGTAGGTGAGCACATAACATTCATAAACACAATAAAACAAATAAATAGATTTTGGTCACCTCAATATTCATTCAAATCTATTTGTATAAATCACAATACAGAGATCACACACGGAGAGAGAACATCAGTGGCGCCACCACGTGGTCACGACGATCGTGCTCTGATGACGAGAGATTCACTTTATGAATCACAGGACTTTTCCATGAGACCACAAGCAATATGATCAGGTATTGAAGTGTATTACAAAGGGGTTTGGTATGTTGGTTATAAATACAGCGCCCAATGTAAATTAAACTCTTCATCTACCATCTTTAAAAATGAATTGACAGGATTTGAATATGAATAATTTATTAAACAAATTAATACGAACTTTATTAACCAAAGAAAAAATTCCACTTCAAGTTTGTCGAAATGTGTTTTTCCTAAGAACTCAATTAATAAGAATATGTGGCCTATTTCCTTTCCTATACACCTCCAGATGATAAGGAAGTACATTAAAAAATACATTTAAAAAACGATCCCTAGAGCTTTAGGTATAGACGTAATATCTATTTAAAAACATTGAAAAAGGGTTTGATCTTGCCAAGCGTTTTACATTTCTTAATGCCTATTATCAGCTCTTTTAGTGATTTAGATGTAATAATATTAGAAGTAATAACTATTTAGTCTGCTTTTAACTTGTTGAACTTTTGTCTTTCCTGTTCTAGTTTTTGTTAAACGTCCAATTATCTGCTGGTTCAACTTTATTATTCTCTGTCATTTTGTAGAGTAGAATTGTTGTGTATTGAAACGGATGTCTCGATTTGATTCAGATGCAAGCTTGCGATGAAGTGTATTTCTGATATCGATTCGATATTGATATAGTCTACATTATCTGCTTTATTTATTTATTTATTTTTAAATGATGAATTGTTTTGCATCATTTTATTATGTAGGTCAAACAAGACTCGTGCAACCTATTTCATTTGCCTATTTAAATCTGTTGAAAGAAAATTTGCACATAAAATAAACTTAAGTGTAGCATTTCTTTATTTTGCGTGTGATCTACATAACTTGAGGAGTTCTAAATGTATATTTTTGATTGAATACATTTCCATATTACACATATCAAGTGGGATCTGCTTTGTTTTTCCAAACTTATTAGTAGGCTATATTTTAAAGTAACAAGTACTCGATTTATTTAAATTAACAACTGATTATTTCTTCTGAATGTACAAATGCAAATAGTAATTTTTTTTACTACTACTACTTACTATTTCACCACTGGTACTTGTCAAATCTACAGTAGTTACATTAAATAAAGCTATAAAGCTGACATTTTAGTTATTTGATAGTAATGTATATATATATATATATATATATATATATATATATATATATATATATATATATATATATATATATATATATATATATATATATATATATACAGGTCCTTCTCAAAAAAATAGCATATTGTGATAAAAGTTCATTATTTTCCATAATGTAATGATAAAAATTAAACTTTCATATATTTTAGATTCATTGCACAACTGAAATATTTCAGGTCTTTTATTGTTTTAATACTGATGATTTTGGCATACAGCTCATGAAAACCCAAAATTCCTGTCTCAAAAAAGGTTCTCTAAACGAGCTATTAACCTAATCATCTGAATCAACTAATTAACTCTAAACACCTGCACAAGATTCCTGAGGCTTTTAAAAACTCCCAGCCTGGTTCATTACTCAAAACCGCAATCATGGGTAAGACTGCCGACCTGACTGCTGTCCAGAAGGCCATCATTGACACCCTCAAGCGAGAGGGTAAGACACAGAAAGACATTTCTGAACCTATAGGCTGTTCCCAGAGTACTGTATCAAGGCACCTCAGTGGGAAGTCTGTGGGAAGGAAAAAGTGTGGCAAAAAACGCTGCACAACGAGAAGAGGTGACCGGACCCTGAGGAAGATTGTGGAGAAGGACCGATTCCAGACCTTGGGGGACCTGCAGAAGCAGTGGACTGAGTCTGGAGTAGAATCCAGAGCCACCGTGCACAGGCGTGTGCAGGAAATGGGCTACAGGTGCCGCATTCCCCAGATCAAGCCACTTTTGAACCAGAAACAGCGGTAGAAGCGCCTGACCTGGGCTACAGAGAAGCAGCTCTGGACTGTCGCTCAAATGTTGCATGTCATTCGGAAATCAAGGTGCCAGAGTCTGGAGGAAGACTGGGGAGAAGGAAATGCCAAAATGCCTGAAGTCCAGTGTCAAGTACCCACAGTCAGTGATGGTCTGGGGTGCCATGTCAGCTGCTGGTGTTGGTCCACTGTGTTTTATCAAGGGCAGGATCAATGCAGCTAGCTATCAGGTGTGGAGGAAAAAATTTAATCATAGAAGAAGATTTATGTTTAAGGTTATACAGAAATCAACATCTGTCTCTGTTATTCAAAAACACCTCTTAGCACGGGGGTCACGGGACACCTAAATTGGGGACTCTCCCGGGCCTTAGATGTCACTTATTAAAACACACACACACACACACACACACCTCATAAAATGTAAATGTAAACCCCCCCCCATCACCGCTTGAGGCCTTGACACAAACACTGATGAGGGAAGATAAGAGGGGGGAACCACTGTGTCCCTTGTTTATTTGCTTTTGTTACAGAAGGGTGGGGGGGAAAGACATTTGTATCACCTTTTCCTCGGTACGGAAAAACACTGAGACACTGAGAGGTATAAAAGCTTGGGCCTTCTATTGTTCCTCAGTTCACACCCGATGCAGGCATTATCTGGTTGTATTGACTGTGGACTCATTCTTGCAAGAATTAAATCTTTATAAAGACGCAATTGGCTAAGGTTTGTCTCTTATTCAGAAATGCAACGGAGTTAACGTTATTTTGCCGCAACACAGGAGATTTTGGAGCACTTCATGCTTCCATCTGCTGAAAAGCTTTATGGAGATGAAGATTTCGTTTTTCAGCACGACCTGGCACTTGCTCACAGTGCCAAAGCCACTGGTAAATGGTTTACTGACCATGGTATTACTGTGCTCAATTGGCCTGCCAACTCTCCTGACCTGAACCCCATAGAGAATCTGTGGGATATTGTGAAGAGAAAGTTGAGAGACGCAAGACCCAACACTCTGGATGAGCTTAAAAACACTTTTCTTTTAATTGGTCGGATGAAATATGCTATTTTTTTTAGATTTTGGGTTTTCGTGAGCTGTATGCCAAAATCATCAGTATTAAAACAATAAAAGACCTGAAATATTTCAGTTGGTGTGCAATGAATCTAAAATATATGAAAGTTTAATTTGTATGATTACGTTATGGAAAATGAGGAACTTTTATCACAATATGCTAATTGTTTGAGAAGGACCTGTATATATATAAAATAAAATAAAAACGGACAGAGTCAGTACAAAAATAACATATTCACCTCACAGATTGAGACATTGTGTATAGCCTACAATAGAACATTGTGCTTCATGGTGGTGTTAGAAGAAAGTTCAAGTAACAGGCTTTATTTACTCAATTTCAGAAACAATCTAATCCACTCAATACATCTCAACATATGCATGCTCTGGCCAAGGGTTGACCGTAATATTAAATGGACATCTGTTAGTTTCAACCTATGCCAACCGGATGTTTAATTCAGGGGCAGTGTTCATGTGTTGCAGAGCGGTTGGCAGACCCTGGCGTTCAGACAAGCAGGGGAAATAAACAGCTCATGATGCTGCTCTTCAGTTAAATTTCTTACTGAAGTTATTTTTTCATCTCTGTTTTTTTTTTGTGTTTATTTAATAATAAGACAAATCTGATATTCTTGTGGTCTTATATCTGTTATTATAAAATTGACTCTTATTTAACAGTTCTTTAATGCTGATCTAACAGCAGAAGACACGAGCCGCGATTAAAACCCAGTTGTGCAGGCGGGGCATGTTGTCACACTGCGTTACAATCAGCCCCTAGTAGAACTGCGCTATTATATTCTATACGTTTATGAATTATTTTGAGAAACCAGGAGAAAAGGGTGAATAATGACTGAGAGTCAATGTTCAGAAATTATTCATTATTACTATTATTATGTTTTGAACTGCTGTATTTAGGGAACGGTTGGCAACCCTACTTGATGTTCATATATATATATATATATATATATATATATATATATATATATATATATATATATATATATATATAGAGGCTGTATATATAATTGAGATTAAAAATCTCTTGTTCTTTGTTCTACATTCTGTGAAAAAAGCACAACTCCTGGTACACAAAGTCCCGCCTCCCGAACCAACATGGCTGACCCGATTGGCTTTGTTGTTCCTTTCTAACTTTGTGAGAGGCCGTATAGCTACATTTGATTGTGCGAAGCGGCAAAGCCCTCTGAAACCTAGATTCGGTGGGATGTGTGCTTTAGAAAAGGCTGTATCGGCTCTGCTTTCCTCCAATTTCTCACACACACCAATTGAACCTTCTATAAAATATCATTCATAAAGTAAAGATACTACAGTAAATTGTAGTATTTACTAGTATGGTTCAAAAACACTATAGTATTTACTATAGTAATTTTACTATAGTATACTTTAGTATTTTTTCATGTGTGAAGTGAATTAGGAGAGTGTTTGGAGTGGACTGTTGACTTAATCTCGCATCATGAAAGCATTCTGAGGTGCAAATACATTCTCACACTCAGACAACACGAGCGCTCTTCTGTGTGAGCATTTGAATCCATTTCCTTGTTGGGACATTTTTTGAAAATGTAAAAATGCATAGTTTTGTTTTTTGCACATCATATTTTTATGATTTTTAATATGAAAAATAGATTTAATAACTTCACTGTAATACACTGAACTGTCACCGAATTCTGTTCACACATCACTGCTGTCCTGATAGTTATAGGCTACTAAAACACTTATTTGGGGAAAATATTGTTTTATATATTTTTAATGATTTTTTAATATGAAAAATATATTTAATAACATGCACTGTACTGTCACCAAATTCAATTCACACATCACATATTTTTTATGATTTTTCATAATGAACGATATTTAATAACTTGACTATTAAAATAGGCCTATATGTAATAACTTCACTGTAATACTTTTGCTGTCGCCAAATTCAGTTCACACATCACTGAATTTACGTGTGGGAAAATGAAGAGGAAAAAACAGCAAACATCACGGAGAAAACACAACTATGGAGAGACGACTGCGCGGGCTGGTTTTGTCCATGGCCATAATCAGCTGCATTGTGTGTATTCAACACAATATGCAAACATTACATTTCTATAATGAAGCGCAGATGCGGCTTGAAAGCAACGTTGTAGCTAATGCACTGCAAACGGCGAGCGCGCATCGATCGTCACTTCAAGAAGAGGAGTGTGTAAGGGAGTGTAAATGTGTTAAATGATGCATAAATGGGGACGGCGCCATCTGCAGGAAAATGTGATGGCATTTAGATTGTGGAATGGGGACCGCCCACAGCAGAACTAACGAGATATGCTGTGGGTAAGTTGCACGTTTTGAGCAGGCAGAGAATTATCAGTTAAAAGTGTATAAAACGCATACATACTTCCTTTGTTGGGAATGTGTCTTTCAATGAACGCCTTAGGGAACTCTTTTTATGCGTTTGGTGTCGAATGTGTCATTTTAAAATGATTTATTTTGGCTTTGTAATATGTGGCACTGTCGTTATATATGTGTGCATTGTCTTATGTTTGATGTAGAACTGATTTATTCTCCGTGCATTGGATCCTTAATTTCCATGTTGTTTCCTCATTGTGCAGACCGCCCATGCAAGACCGTCCCACGTGCATTAATTATTCTTAACTCTGACATGCTCATGTAGCACATTAGTCATTAGTCAAAACATTAGTCAAGTAGGCTAATTGTCAGTAATTTTAATCCTCAAAGTACAATACAACAATATCGAAACAACTTAAAATACCAGTAGGCCTACACAATTCAAGGGAAAATGCAAAACGTGTTTCCTGATTTTGTGCGTATGTTATTAATAATTGCTTTTGTGCGAGCGGTTTGAGTATTTATCTATCAGTTCACCAAATCTCTCAACTGCGCATGTGACGTCATCATAATGTGAATGAACCCACTGCGCATGCGCGTCCAGTTTGTGTTGGATCTGATCCAGCTACGTCATCGTGCCACAGGCTGCAGCGACGACTTCTTGAAAATATTGCCAACGACCTGAAGAAAAAAACTCTGGAGCGGTTCGTTTGTGGTGAGAACCGCTCCAGAGTTTTTTTCTTCAGGTCGTTGGCAATATTTTCGTCTGAAAGTATACCGAGACCACCTCTTCAAGGAAGTCTTGGTACGCTTGTTTGGTCCGCTTTTGGTGCTGACCAGACGAAACGCACCAAATAAAGGGAAACGAACTCTAGTACGATTCAACCAAACTAAATGAGGCAGGTGTGAATTAAAGCAGCCTAAAATACCAGCTGGGTAGAATTCATTACTTTGGGTTTATTGGGGTTTAATGTGATTTTTTTTTTCTTCTTCTTCTGGACTTGGATGTGAATTGTGATTTCATTGTTTGGATTTCCATTTGAAAGAATTTCTTTCCATTTGAGAAAAAAAGTTTAATAAATTCATGTTTATTGTTCGGTAAATATTCTTGTGGTTTCCTGTGGAGAAAGGGGAAAATGTATGGTCACTTTATATCTCACAATTCTGACTTCTTCAATTCTGGAGAGTAATATTTACATTTTGAAATGTTGAACGACAGTTTGTAATAGCTTCCCATTTCTATCTCTAAAGCACTAAACTGACACTTGTAGTGGTATCTGAAGATCTGGGTTTTGTGATTAATGGAAATTATATACATTTAGAAATGCACATCTCACCAAGTTAGTGTTAATTTGGAAGGTCCCCTAGACATAATTCTTACATTTGGGCCATATTTATTAGTGAGAGGGCTACATGAGTAAGAAGATCCTTCGTTATCTGTTGATTGCAAGGGTTATTTTATGCATTTAAACACAAAACTGCATGTGATTTGATATTTGCAATATTCAAGTGACTAATTTGTGTTATGAGGGAAGTTTCCTTAGTTACACTTGAGGAGTTTTCCTGAGACCCTTGGGCAATTGTAATTAATCTTATTTGCATATTCGGATGTCCTTTTTTAAATATTTAAATCATGGAAGTCCAGAGACCTGCCCTCTCTCCGCTGGTGTCCAGAGTCACAGTCCTGAAGATTGAAAAGGATTACCGGAATCTGATGAGATTTTTACACAGTTTACAAAAGTATCTTACTACTCTAACTCTAGATAGCGCTATAATGCCAAAAACAGAATCTGACTGGGCACAATAAATTCCATTACATTTTACCCATTAGCTATATATATATATATATATAAACTCACTGTAGAGCAGCGATTGCTTGACAGAAGGCAAAGGTGAACAGCACAGTGCAGGTAAAGCTTAGTGGAGTTTGCAGTGAAGATAAACATCCTGAAGGAGAAACGGCTGGATGTGGAGACGCCGTTCTGCAGCAGCTCCACTGTGTCGTCATTTGGATTGGGACACCTGACAATATCAATAATGACCAATTCTTTCATTTGAATCATTCAATACAAAAGTGATCTCCTGTAAATCATCACACATTTGCATTTGATGTACAAAGAAATTTAAAAAATAAATTTAAGAAATACATTTTTATTTCTGAAACAAATTATGTAAGGGAATCATAGAAGTGACGAGACTATACTTATTCAGTAAAAGGTTAAGGTTAAGTCTAAGCTTAAAGGAATAGGGGGAAATAAGCGCAGCTTTACTCTGAAAGGATGAGATCCCAGCGGCAGGGCTGGATTGGGGCTAAAATTCGGCCCTGGCAAACCCAGCCCATCCGGCCCATGTGTTCCCCGTTAATGTTTTTGCTAAGGTTAGGGCCTTAAATTAGAGTAAATAAATAAAACTAGGACAGGGACAAATAATGATATATATTATTGAATTTACCTCAAATGCAGATAACAAACTTAAAATTGCACCTTTGTCACACAGAAATGCGCTTGACAGTAAAGCATTGATTTAGAGCTAGGATACAGTAAAGTACATGTACTTTTAAATGCTGTCAACATTTACTCACTCTCATGTCATTCACACCTGTATGACTTTCTCTCTTCCCCGAAACACAAAAAAATATATATTTTGAAGAATTTTGGCAACCAAGGCCTTTTAGGCTACCATCGAATATTTTTGAACAAAAAACCAGACTCAAATTACACAGAAATAAATTCATTTAGGTTTGGAATGACATTGGGGTGAGTAAACGATCACAATCACTGCCCCTTTAAAAACAATAAAAAATGTCAAGAGTTGACACCTAATTTATGCAAGACACTGATATCTATCTTTCATGAGGTTCTCAATGAAATAACATTTAGTTAAGTTTAATTAGTTCTATTACAAAGTTGATAAAACATTTAAAGAGAAAAAAGCTTTTTCCTCAATTACAGTTTTTCTCAATTGCTGAAACACTAAAACCCATTGGCTGAACAAAGTTCTCAGTTGCCTGAACTCATTTATCTAATTGTGCAGTCTGTTGGCAATACCTTAAACCACTTCACATGGTAAAACACATTCTGCACTGTAATGCATATGTCATCCATACTAGTAAACACAAGTGGCAACAATCAAATACAAATAGAGAACACAATGTCATTGATTGAACACAACCACTCAAAACTGATTTAACCTGTTTCAAAGGATGTGAAAACCAATATAAGTACAGTGCATTGAAGACTGTATACTGTACAATGAACAAATCATATGGTCCACACATATGGTACTGATTGCTTGATAGTGTTTATCATTTTGATCACTTTGTTTATGATTTGAGAGCAGTGTTTGATTTTGAACACAGGTACAACTGTTTTGAGGCGAACGTTTCCTTTTGCAAGAGGAGTCAGAAGTTTTGTGAATAGTGCTTGAGAAGGAGGTTTTGTGTTTAATGGTTTCAGAAAATCGAGCAAGACTTTAGAAATAGTGTTTTAGCAATTAGGAAAACTGTAATGGGATCCAAGCTTTAAAGCTGTTTTGTTGAATTATAATGGCATTTTAACTGAGCTTAACTGTTTCATTTAACTGTAAGATCATGGTAGTCACAGGTAAAACCATGCTCCTCATTACCATGGGTATGGTTTTAAAATATATAAACCATATATCATAAACTAATGAATTTGTAATAAAAAAAATATTGTATGTAGGCTATGTAGAAAATACGAAAACAGCCTCTACAAAAGTGATTTATATTTCGAAATATTTAATGTAAGTAATAATAGCAAAGTTTTTAATAAATATGTTTCTTCCAAAACACCAATATTTCTTCTCTTTTAGTAGCTGCCAGGTGAATTGTGGTTGTGCTAAAGTGACAAGTTTGTATTTGTGTGTATATTGCCGTTTTCCACTTAACCTCGTCATGTATTTACATGCTGTTTTCAGCTGATTCACCACAGAACCTGTAATGTTCCCATATAGCACACGATTGCATAAAACAAAATTCAGAGTCAAAGTGCCGCCCATCACTTCATAGAGCAGCAGGAACGCTGTGGAACCTGTACGTTTGTCAACGGAAGCGCTGTTCGTATATTCGAGACATTCCCTTTTGCGGTTCCATGTGCTCAAATGATTTTTTATAAAAAAATGTAAAAGCCCTTAATATGGAGGGGAGGTCTCTCTCGCTTTGGTTTAAGAAGACAAACCTTGCCGCTGTCCCTGCATGATGGGCCAGTCAGTGGCAAAAAAATAAAAAATAAATAACCTTGTATCGGCCCCAAAGTGCGTCGGCCCACCGGGAAAATGCCAGGTATGCCAGATTACCAGGCTAGCCCTGCCCAGCGGAGGCTGTGATCAGGATCATTCACAGGTGTAGCCCAACACGTGTCCATCACCAGGGCAAACACACTAGATCTGTGTTCAAATTGGTTTGTTTTCTGTGTAAAATTCTGTTTTAGAAGTAAAATATAAATTCTTGATTATTACCATATCCTTTTTACTTTCTTAATACATGTTTTTTTCTGCTTAAAGGATTAGTTCACCCATTCTTTCAAATTTAGCTTCTTACACAAAACTATAATCATTTTGAAGATTTAGAATATACAGCAGGAGTCTATGGACCTTTTTTTAAGCGTGTTAGTCCCCACAAGGATTTACTGCATTGAAAGGTGTGACCAGTAAAATGATTTGTTCCTTTGAGCAAATCAAGACATTAGGGGTTGGGGAAAAAATCGGTAACACTTTACAATACGGGTGCACTAATGTATTAATACATTATGGCACTTTTAACTAATAACAATGTAATGATTACTTAATCTATTAATCATGTTGAATCTTCATTAGTTGCTGATGCAGAAATCATTAATAAATGGGTTAGTTAACCATTAGTAACACATTAACTCATTATTATCTGTGCATTAGTTAAGCATGAATTAATGCATATTAGTGCAGCCTTATTGTAAAGTGTTACCAAAAAATCAGTGTTTTGGTGAACTACTTCTTAAAAATGACCCGCAGCCTGACGATCTCCTTGCATTTATCACATGTGAAGTTCTGTTCGCCAAAAGAGCATATACTAAACATGTATAGCAGGCAGTGCAAGTGACAATAACAGGAGAAGATGACATGGCTTACCCTGTTTGTTGATTAATCCAACTCACCACTGTTGTCTAATGAACTCAGAAAACAGGAGCTAACAGGCTATCGAAATGCTAACACGTGATAGTGATTTAGAGTTAAAGCTATTGATTATTAGACAATATATGGTGATGGGTAGGTTATATTTAGTAGTGTAAACAACAGGGAATGATATCAAATGATTCAAAAGCAAGCACATGAGAGCGCAGGAGCAGGACAAACAGGAGGCAGACAGGCACACGAGGATCTTCATACATGTACAATCGTGTCTCGGCTTCTTCTGCCAAACAGTGGGGCGTTCCCCTCCTGACAGCTTTACAGCCCCTTTAAGGTGTCTCCTTGCTTTCTCTAATCTCAGCAGGCCTTTTCTCCCTGTCTTATGAGATTAGTCTTTCTTAATGTTTGCACTCAACCTTTTCTGGGTCGATTTAATAATTCCTAGAAATATTTTTCATCTATTCATCTAATCTATTTTTAGTATTCCTCTTCCTTTTATCTCTATGTTCATGTACGTATGCCTACGATTTTTCTCTTTGTTTGAGCTATTGATCATTGATCCTGGCCAGTTATCAATGATCAGTTTGCTCCTACCATGTCGGGCGCCATGATTTATGGTGCGAACTTTAACACATTATACCTTATTTGAATTATTCTCAGGTAAGAAAGCAAGACAAATCTGTCCTAACTTGTAATTATTCAAATTATCATACACTCTAGGCCGCAGAAGTCTTCTCCGTGGTTTGAGCTGCTGAGACAAGAAATAAGAGGCTTTTTGGCAGGCATGTTGCTTGGTTATAAGTTTTATTTCTTACAAGTCAATTACTTCATATAATACCAATAATATAAACAAAAGGTAAAAGTACATATAAAAATAAACAGTTTACAAGCATTGTAAAGGTATCATAGAGGCCGTCCCACGGAATCAGCGTCTGCTGTACTCATTGCATTTCTGTCTTATAGACATCTTCTACATTTCACATGTGGAAACCTCCTAGAAACTTGTCTATATAAAGCCCTTCTATTTGCCTTTTTTTCTCCGGATTCTTCTCCTTTGCTGCCATTTCGTCTCGTCTGCAATAAAATAACATCTGGAGGTAACATTCTTCTTGTGTTTCTAATACAGGTTTTCTTCTCTCTCTTCTCTATCAAGCATATAAAATATCGTGACAATATGTATGTTTCTTTATTATTTGATGAGATGCAACATAAAATACTGAATACAGCTGAGGAGTATTTTTACTTAATAAACCACTTTCTTAATAAAACAGTGAATACAGTTGTGGTGTCTTTTTTTATTTAAAAACACTTTCATTTGTTACCATACAATAATGTTATCCACAGAGCAAAATGGTACACTTGCATATTTTACTCAAAGATTAGATCTCAAAAATCTTTGTGTGCACACGTAATATGCATTTATTTAAAGCTATTAACAGGAACATTTCAAGAGATCATGAGATGCTCATGAGAGTTTGTAAAGGAAGCAAGACAATATTTACCAGTGGTTGTGATTGGTGGAGTAATGGATCCAGTGGATGTGATTGTCTCTGTTTTTGTAGACGCTGATGAGATGGACTGACTTGAGGAATCTGGTATTAGGTATATTTTATTTCAACATCAATCATTTTCAAAAAAATCCAGAAAAATAAATGATTGAAATGCAATAAGTAAATGCTCACCTGCACAGTAAGCTCCACAAAACATTGGCTTGACAAACTCATAAACATAGTAATTTCCTGGACAGGCTTTGACTCTTATAGGGTGGGATGTGAGAACACAGCAGCCATCCCATGAGGAGACACAGACCTGACGGGTGACCACTCCATCTTCCAGCTGTGGGTGAGGGCCGTTGAGCCACATTGGGTAATAAGTGCCACACATGCCTTGATTAACACATGATTCTGGCATCTGAGCATTTTGACCATTGTAGAACAGCCGGTACCAGCCCTTCCACTCCACATTATAATCACACATGCCATAGTTATAATGATCAGTGGCTCTCCAAGGCTCATCCAGACTGGTATAGTTGTAGCAGGGGTCGACACTTGGGGTGGAGAAAGGTACTACTGTGGAAAAGTACAAAGAGAATATTTTCAAGATAATATGAAGAAAAATCAATATAATTCATGAAAAGCATGTCAAAAAAAAGAGGAATGAATATACCTGCACAATATACAGGTAATGGGATTGAAAGAGTCGGTCTGGTAAATTTGTAGACATAATAATTTCCAGGACAAGCTTTGACTTGGATTGGGTTGGATCTGTAGCGACAGCACTGATCATTTTGGGAGCCGTAAATTTCACGAGTAACAACTCCATCTTCCAGCCGAGGATGAGAGTCACCAAGATAGAGACCACTAAAACCTCCACATGACATGTAAGACATACACCACTCAGGCATCTGAGCACTCAATCCATTCATGAAGAGTCGATACCAGCCGTCCCATTCTACACGAGTGTCATCATGATCAGATATGTATCTATTCATAGACCAGTAATTGAGTGTGCTTCTCCAGTAGTTGTTGAGTATGATGTAGTTATTGCACGGCTCATCATCTGTTAGTGAGAGATGATGAGAGTAAAACAGACAAGTTATAATTCAATGAGAAACTTCACAAGTGAAAATCTGAACCAGTGAAACAGTAATAATCATGAGAATCTTAAATCATTCATACACAATGTGACTGTAATAGTGAAAAAGTGTGAGCATAAAAATGTCCATCTAAACTGTAATTCAAAACCTTCATTGAAAAAAAAAAAACTAGCAAATTTTTCTACTGAGATCATTTTTAATAACATTCATATTTTCTTTAATATGTTATTTACAACTTACTCAAGGTGATGGTGGATCCAGTGAATATATCTGGACTCACAGTGGAAACCGCCTGTGAAATAGTGCTGACATCTAAAAAGAAGGAAATTCATGTCATGACAGAAATAGTTTATAAAAGTTTGAAAGACTTAAAAGAAATGAGAAGACCAGAGTACCTGTACAGTATCCTGAACACCAGATTTTGGGATTTACAAGTTCATAGACATAGTAATTGCCTGGACATGCTTTCACTCTGATGGGTCTTGACTTATAATCACAGCAGCCACTCCAATAATAACTTCCACAGACCTCCCTGATCACCACTCCATCCTCTATCTGAGGGTGAGGACCAGTGAGCCACAGACTGACGTATGTGTTACAGCTGTTTAAAATAACACAGGTCTCTGACATCCGGATGTCCATTCCATAGTAGAAGAGCCGGTACCAGCCATTCCAGGAGGAAAGTCCATCACAAATGTAATCTCCACTTTCGTTGTTGGCTCTCCAGGGACGATCCAGAGACTCATAGTTATAGCAGGGATCACTGCTGATGTTCTGGAAAGCAACTGTCATGTAGATTACAAAAGAACGGTTAATATGTTTAATTTCTACAAGTAATAATTTTCTAAAAAAAACATCTGCTTTAAGCTTCAAATGTATACGTTTTTTGTAAGTGAAAATAAAATCATTTTATCCCTTAGAAACCTGCATGAAATATACAGTGGGTGATCAAAAATAGTGTTTTAATATTAGTGCACACTCAGGAATAACGTGATTCCCTTTCAAATGTGATCCTACAGTAGCTGTCAGGTGTACTATAACATCCTGTGTTACTGTTAAAGTCGGGTGTTTCTGTTCTGCTGTCTGTCACTGATCATCCCTTTCGGTCCCCAAAAAAAAAAAAAAAAAAAGGTACGAAAGACAGGCCATTGCAACTTACTCTTTGAACATATCCTGCTCCAGAGCAGCTCATGTTCAGGGGTTAATTTGCTTACGAGATATTCAGATGCACGTTATATAATTAATGTCGTTTTAATATAACAAAAATTGTTATTGTCACAGTGTATTTTGGTTTTGTTTCAAGTTCTCTGCCATGTTTCCTAGTTTGCCATGTTCTCTGTCATGTTTCTTGGCTTTGTCATGTGATCCTGCCATGTATTCCCTAAGGTGTGTTGGACACTTACTAGGGACCCCCTCATAAAATGACCCTGTGATGTAATGCTGAAGCCGGCACACATGCTCTGATACCTAGAGGTCAACAAGGCTATTTCAAATATGCACTGCCAAAGGGCATATCGATCCCATGCGTCCATAGGACAAGACTCAAAACCCTTTCATTTAAAGATCCCATTCATATCAATGCCCACCCAAGGTCAAAAGGTAAGTGTTTTGGGGAAGGGCCCAGGGTCTAAGGTCAACACACTTCAAAGACAAAGGTAAAAAAGGTCATTCAAATTAATTTTGATAGGTGGTGCAGGGTAATCACTACTACAACTAAACTTACCTCCATAATTCGCTAACAGTTCTTTTGGGAAACACAGCCCAAAATGTTCCTTACTTCACAGATTAGCATTAGCCAATTGTGTGTCTAAAAGACCCCTTAAATCGCTTAAACATGGATGCAGAAGAAGGTTCGGAATTTAAACTAGCTAACGTTAGTGCGTTGGAGGTTGACTACTTTTCACCTATAAAACAGAAACTTGCTGATTTGTACTAGATAAAACCAACACACCAGTACATATGCATAGATTATTTTGCCTGATATGAAGTGTGCACTGCATTATTTATGAACGTCTCCATCCAGTCTGTACGCCGTATTGCATTCAACCATGTTGTCTTCTTGTGAAGGAATGTCTGCCGGGATCCGGTAAAACTTTAGTTTTGAACCAAAAGTGCTGTTCCTTCTATTCCGGCAGCCAAAAACACAAGACAACATTTTAAAGTCAAAACCTCAAACTTTTAGCACACCTTCTATGAGTTCTTCCTTATGTTTTGCCTCCAGCTAGAGCGGTGAGGTCACAGTGACGTATGCGATTAAGGGATCCAAACACACACACACACACACACACACAGTTAAATAAGCAGTAATATTAACTAGATGTCTCACTATGCATTTTATTTATTATTTTGGCCAGGAATGGCTTCTCCTCAGCTGTAAACTACTGTACCTTCAGTACATTCACTCAAAAAGAGCAAATATTTTTTATTTATATATATTTTTTGATATTACAATATGTAATATTAGAATATATACAAATGCAACCGTAACACATTACATTTTATATTTAATTTCCTATTGAACATAGGTTTTCTATGACTTTTAAGCCTCCTACATAAATTCATAATCTTCCAGACTAATATAGCACATTATATTATTACCTGTCGTGATTTCTGTGCTTGTGGTCTCCGTGGTTTGACTGTCAGTAGGACTTTCAACTGAAAAAAATGATTAGAATATTACATAAAAAACAACTCACATAAACCGATGACATGTAAATATATTTACATAACACATTTGAAGATAAAATATTTAGAACAACGTCACAATTGTGATATTTATAGTCAGAAATACCTTATTCATTTATTCAATTGCAGTTCATAAATGTCACAAATTCCAAACACATTGTGCCTGGCTTGGGTTTTTTTCTCAAAATGTTTGTTTGTTACAATAGAACTGCAGTGTGCAAATGTAAATTAATAAATAAAGTTCACTTTATCCCCATTTAGTAATAATCTCTCCTGTGACTCAAAGGAACTGCAAATATATATTTTGTCTTTTCTTTTGGAGTCTGCTGTGAGTATTGATGTGTACGAAAGTGATGAAATATGAGAAGGTTTTATATCAATAGGAGAGCTCTTTCACCATTAAAAAAAAAAACATTTTATGGAAAACAAATTGAATTGAAGATTAGAGGAAGTGAGAGAATGATTGTACTTGTTGCTGTTGTTGTTGTTTCTCCATTTATTATTTTACCTGATAAATACACAATTATGGCATAGTTATTTATTACTGGAAAACATTTTACATGACAGATTCTAAAACACTCACTGTTAATGAGCAGCAGAGACACACACACTGAGATCAGAAACCTCATTGTGACGAACGGCACCTGCACACACTCATATACACGACACACACACACACACACACGAGACATGTTTCTTATATTTTGTGATATTTTATTATTTCTTTGTTGTGCACAACAACAATCACAGATACTTAAATAAAATGCAGATGTTACATAATATAAGAATAATTAGAAACTAATTAGAGTCCAATGGGAGGAAACAGAAGTACCTTTACCTGAGGTCAGATGCTGAGATCAGAGCAAACTCAGGGAGATTCTCAATACAGTGATGCTGAACTGCAGCTCCCATTCAGTCGGTCACTCCCGACACCATGTCATATCTGCCGGCCTCCGACGTGACGTCTCTGTTTCCTCCTTCTGGAAACGAGGATTACATGCGTAACTGAGACACTCTCACAATCTTATCAGTGCCTTTAAGAACTTTGAGTGGATCTTTACTGGAACAAAATACATTTCACAACAGTAGCTTAAACCAGTTTTTTTATGTGATATTTGAACCGATTGTTTCCTTGTGTGCACCTGCATTCAGAAGGACATTATTTGAGATGGAATGATAGTGGGTCAGTTTGATTTGTTTAGTACTGTAGTAAATTTACACAAAAATAGTACCTTAAAACCCAGTGAGTGACCAAGCGTCACTGGAAAGATTCATGTTAATTCATTTAATGATGGTAATTCATTTTTAGTTTACATAATTTATGGTAACATAAAAAGAGTTCATAAGACATCTGAAAGGATGCAGGCAGTGGTCAAGTAAGACCGGATTTGTGAGATGCATGTGCAAACTAGCAAGATCAAAACAGGAATGCAGAAACACATATCAAATGTCTTAAACCTCTCAAACCTAACCCCAAAGAACGCTAGGATGTATTTTTAAAATGTCTGGAAAATGGCTTGATAGGTTGCAGATCTGCATAAGAAAAATGGGTGTCTAATATTTGGGTACCAACTAGGGACGATCGATTAATTGTCGATAAAACACTAAAACGTATCAATCATCGATTAAGCAGTGTCATGCACGTGCTCAACATGCAAAACACATAAAGCAGACACAAGGAAAAATGAAGCGAACACGCCGGAGTTATGTTTGGGTCCATTTTACAGCTGGAGTTTTAGTTTGCTTTTATTTGTCCTCAAGAGGAAATGTATTTCCACTGTAGATGCGTACACAACACCACAACACTTAACATAAACTAAATTATCAAATAATCATAATACAATCAGAAAAATGATAGAAAAAAAGAAAAACCGCATAAGTAGACATATCTGGTTTTCTATTTATTTAAAGCTACAGGAACAAAACTCTTACTATAACTGATTTACCTACACATCTATAATCTATACCTATATTTATAAAGTGGGTGTTCTGGGTCATTTAGGATTTTATGAGCCTTCCGGAGTGTAAATATAGTGACACTATCTAATAGATTAGGTAGATAATTTGACTTTGAGTTTGTTCTTATTTGTAACTGTTAGCATGTGAAAGAAGCAAATGGCAGTTCAATAATACTGCGATACAAGAGAAAAAGAAGACGAGGCTGAGTATCTGTTTACAGATAGCCGCCAGTCTCTGTTGACCTTGACCGATAGCCCCATAGGAAAGGCTATGCAGTCTGTACCGGAAACAGAAATGATTAGTTAATCTCGAGTCTTCTATAGTGTGTCACATGATGGCTGTATTGGATACAGAATAAGTTAATTGTCCCCTAACTTCATCACATTCAAGCGCATAGTAATTTTAACTCTTACAGTTACATGATGCATTTCTGGTCTCAAATTGTAGCTTTTTTATTTCTTACACTTTGTAATAATTTGGATTTCTGGCATGATGGTTCTTTTCCATAACATTGAATATAGGCTAATAAAGCATGGGTGGACAGGGTGAGAAGCTCCAGGTCTCGATTGCAAATCTTCCCATGTACTTTGATGTTAGAAGTTGATGTACATACTATAACGGCTCCTGAATGTTTTCTCTGGACCAGAAAAACCACACTTCAACTGATGCCTTTGATATCTTCAATATGTACTTTCTTCCGGACAATCAACATCACACACATTAACTCGACACCGTGAAAAAATGTGATGCCCTGATCACAGAAGCAGGCTAAGCAAGCTCTTTCCCAGAGTTTCTAGTTCGGTCTGCCCGGAAGATTTCAAAGCCATCCAGGCTTACCTCAGTGTCCAGAACAGATTCATTTAGCCAAACCAGTCAAAGCAAAAACACAAATGCCTCCCAGAACGATGTATCCATGAGACATTTAGTCCATTTTATTTTTCAATGAACAGAAATTTGAAAGAATTATTGAGGGTAGCGTAGATTTAAAAGTCTGCAACGCACCCCTGCATGCCTTCCTCTTTTCCTCTTTAACCTGGATTTTAATGTTAAATCAGGCATAACGAGGATAGATGGATTCAACTGACAGTGGATAGAGATGAGGAGATGTAGAAGTTCATCCCGGGAATAGGTGAGTTCATGCCCCACTCCAGACTCATTGAATTGAGTAAGCCTACTCCATACAGCGCAGTCACTGGCAATCCATATAATTATAAAAATAGTCCAAAGCCAACTTGTCCGATTTCCCACAATGTTTCAGTCGTTGTTTACTCTCTGCATTTAACAAAAAAAAAGAAAATAGAAATTCAGCTAGCGGCGCGGATACGCCGAAGTGATTTAACCTTCATCTTGACTATAAGTTTGCGTGAGCATTCGCAGCCTTTTGTTTTGTTCAAATGTTCAAATTTTTTTGTATATATATATATGATTTATGCACAAATAATACTATGATCGGGACTGTGATATTACATAACATTATAATGAGAACACTATTGTAATATAACATTGTGGATTATTTGGGTTTAGTTGGCTGTTTCATATTGCTCCAGGAAGAATGCGTGCACAACATGAGTCACATTCTGAATAGCTTAATTCAAGCTCAGTCGTGCATTTGCATCATTTTGTGCAGATATAAGTTGCAATATTATGTTTATTTTGCATATATCTGATTATAGGAAACATTTCTTTGAGTTAAATAAAGCGCTAGCAATTCAAAGCGCTATAGTTCATTCAATGCTTCAGCTTTAGCAAGCACAGCTCAAAAAGCAACGCACGACTAATAATAACTTTGATTGGGACTGTCATATTACATAACATTAATAAGAACACTATTTTAATAAATCGTTGCAAAATTCATTGGGCTTTGAGAGAAAGACCGTCACGGAACAGAAAATCTGTAGTGCGCTCTGACGGACTGATATCAGAGTTGCCACTTCCAGTAGACTTGTGTTGCCAAGTCTGCCTATTATAAAATATACTTTCAACACTTTGTAGCTGTTATTGTGAATGTCAGATGTTTGGCGAATTAGGCTACTGAGATATGCAAATGACGATCGCGGGTGCGATCGCCGATAGACGCTAATCCGGTTAGCCACGTTAGTATCAAGTGCAGTTGCTGATGCTGCGTCACACCATACATTGGTGTTTATATTGTTATATGATGTTTAATTCACAACAGTTGAGTATTCATTCGTGATGACTGTTTTACGCATTTATTGATACTTTGTGAGGTATTTTGTAGTGAATGTATATTATATTCATATTGTTTTTTCCTTTATTATCTGTTTACAATGCACATAACATTCCATAACTTCCTATCATCCTCATATTGTAAATGGATGTCACGGACTGCCTGACAAATGTTATTATTAAGGAGAAGTTTGAAGAGGATATACTTCTCCTGTGCCTGATTCTCTTACCGGAATCACTATCCATAATCGTCCGTCTGCAGAACTGAAAATTATCTAGGGTGCCATGTTTAGTGTTGTTCCAGGAAAAGCACGTCCACACAATAACAGATCAGAGGTGGCGTTGGTGACACGTTGTTTTAGAGGTTATATTTTATTATTAAATAAGTAATTTAATTAAATAAACAATCACATCAAATCATTTTACAATCCTTCTAGCCCTTTAGTTCATTCATTTGGGCAGCATTTGCACACCCGGTCAAGCTGTTGGATGTAGACACAGCAGTGCAGTATTAAGGCTAACGATTAATCGATTCATTCATAAAGTCATCCCTAGTACCAACAATGAAGACATGACTTGAAGGATGACTTGATTTACAAAGATTGCAGAGAATGCATAAAATTAGGCTAAACGGGGAAATGGAAACCCAAATAAGTTGTAGAAAAACTAAATTTGAGGTAATCAGTACACGGTTCATAAGACATGCAAATCTGGCCTCTGTTCTTGAAGAATTTGAGGTGTGAACACTATTTTCCTCGTTAAACTGGAAGAGCAACAACTACACTCTTTAGAATTTCTCTAAACTCCTCCCCTGCACATTGCACAAGAAGCTCATTATTATTCAAAAAACTCACTTTAATATGTCCTGACATTAATGTCTCCTTTGTAAATGTATATGTGTAAAGTATATAGGCATACACACACACACACAAAGTACATATACACATATAGTAATAAGCAGTAATATTTCAATTAAATGTCTCCCTATGTTGATTTGGCTCTCTATTCCGCAGTTTTTAAATGTGATTTGCATATGTATGTCAAGAGTTTTTGGTAAGGAATTGAACAATAAGGTTTAATTCATTACTATTAGTCATGACATTATTATGTAATTACATACTCCCTTGTCAAAATGGGGATCATGAGAAGCTTGAGAACCATTTTTAAACAAGCTGAATAAAAGAATATTAGTTAATGTATTATGAAGCATGAATTAACAATGAACATGAGTGTATTTTAAATGTTATTTAATAAATGCCTAAAGAAATGTTTTATTGCATTTGGTATAATTAAGTTTTAATTTACACACAGTACATCTGACATGAACGTGGCACTAATATAAAGAACATTTCATCCTCTGAGCTACAGAACAGTATAAGCGTCTCATGAGAAGTACTGTGCATTTCCTTGTTTGTCAAACCTGTCAGGTTCACTGTCAATTTTACACATTTCAGAGCTTTTAGAAACCACTAGAATAGATTCCAGACAATTAGTGAAGTCACCAAAGTGGATTTTTCCAGTAATTGTTGCAAATGCACCACTGCATTAACAGCCTTTTATTTTATTTTACGTTATCACACAATGTCAAATATTTTTTTGCATATTATTACAAATGGGCAAAATAATAATTTTAAAACAGTCATAAAGAATGCAGCTAAATTTTGTGATTAAAAAGTAAAACAGTTGAAAATTATGACATGATAATCTTACCATCCAGACAAACAGACACTCCTCTATGGACGAACAGCATGAAACCTGATCGTATCTATCGGCTCTCAGTGAAGCTCAAACCTCATGTCTAAACGTGACATGCTGAAAAACATTCTCTAATTATTCTCAAACTCTTATTAGCGTCTCTTTGAATATAAATGGATACTCAAATGTTCATCATAAGCTTGCTGATGTGTGTCTAAGGTAAATGGCTGTGCAAAGAAAAATTAGATAATGTATATCTGTCATTCTAAAACCTGTCGGCTATGCTACAATGGTGTCTGTGCTACTGTGGTAAAAACCAGATCGAACCGCTGTTTTATAGTTTTGATAGTGTTTAAGATGTTTTTCATTACAAATACCATGGTTTATTGTTATTGTTGTTGTTGTTATAGGAAACATAAAATGCTTTTACAACCCACACGGCTCAAGTGGTGTAACAATTAATGCGGAGGCCATTCGCAGGGTAAATTAATCCAAAATATATATGTTTATTAAAGTTACAAGAAAGAAAGTATAACAACAAATTAAACTTCAAAGAATTATAAGAAAAATAAATAAATCAAAAGAACTGCTGGTGAAGGAGAGGCCTCAAATCCCAGCCAAAAAGACCACACTGGAAAATGGAGCGTCGTCTTATGAAGTCTGTTGATCACCGGTAATTCACAGCACCTGTTGGTCAACTCCACCCTGCAAACACACAACAAAACATACACAAAACCGGACAAACACACCACCTAGCTGCGGACAAATCAAATTAATGAGGAGCTTGGTTTTGCCATGCCTAAATCGTACAGTTAAACTCTGGATTCTATGCAATAACTATGATAACTTTGGACCCACTTTATATTAAGTGGCCTCAACTACTATGTACTTACATAAAAGTAAGTACAATGTACTTATTGTGTTCATGTTGTATTGCTAAACACTTTTGCTGATATTGAGGTGGGATACGGGTAAAGTTAGGGACCAGTGTGGTGGTGTGGGTAAGTTTAAGGGTAAAGTTAGGGTCAGGTGTGGTGGTGTGGGTAAGTTTAATGGTAAAGTTAGGGACAGGTGTGGTGGTGTGCTTACTTCCACTTGTTGGCCAAACGAGAGCTGTCACCACAAACGACCCATCTCTGCAACAGCACTTGAGCCACATAGGATTTGTGAATGTTTTGGAAGAGCTGAGGGGGGAATCTGAATCCAGATTCAAGGATGTGAATGAGCGCAAGGAGATTTTAAACTTTATTGAAAACCCCTTCCATGCGGATTTCACCTCTCACTCCAACTATCACTTTGCTCTGTCCTACTCAGCGTGCTGCTGTAGAAAGTGAAATGTTTGAACTGCAGACAAAAGACATCTCAAAGCTAAACTTGGAGCAGGTGTTGGTCAATTCTGGAGTTTGTTGTCTGAAGAAGATTTTCCCACTTTGAAGCCACTTGTGCAAAAAGTGATGAACTTTTTGAGCACATACACCTGTAAGTGTATTTTTCTTACACAAACGCATCGATTTGCTTCAGAAGGCCTTTATTGACCCCCCCAGAGCCACATGGAGCATGTTATCTGACGAACAGATGCACTTTTATGGACTTTTTTTAATATAACTCCGACTGTATTTGTCTGAAAGAAGAATGTCATATACACCTATAGGATGACTTCATGACTTGTAAATCATGGGCTTTTCATTTTTGGGTGAACTAACCCTTTAATACATTTGAAAAAAAGATTAGACCTTTAAATCCATGTCCGAAAGCAGTCAAAGGTCATACACTCTTCAGAAAAATAAGGAGGCCAAATTCCATCATAAAAAAATGCACCGGACAGTGTCACATGGCACACGTTACTTTTCACCACCGGTCAGGAATAATCAGTCTGGATGAATTTAATTTTTTTTATTGAGGAAGGCAGCTTTTTTCCTTGTAATAAACAGTTATTAGCTGAAAGCATTTCCACAGTAAACATTTTGAGCATTTAAAACATATTAAATATTTTAAGTAATATATGAAAAATCAAGAAAGCAGCAATTAAATGAATTATTTTCCATTCTAGACAGAAAGTTATCATAGGTTCATTATTATTAGGTACAAATACAAGTCAAAGCAGAACAATTTATAAGTTCTGTTTTTTAAAGGTATAATCAAAGAATTCAAAGGTTTGATTATGTTTAAACATACAAAATAGTGTAGGCACTAAGGTGTGAAACCATCAAAATGATGAAGGAACCACACAGGCCTGGTGCCTTGGACACTTGCACTTTTCCTGGGATCTGTATGTCTTTGAAGCGGGACAAGACATTATTCAGTGCATGGTAAAGTTGAAAAACAAATAAATATGGTTTAAATCATACATAATTATGACATTAAGGTTACTAAATGAAATGTTCACCTGTGTTCCCTCCAGACCACACCAGAGGACCCATGGATATGGAAGCACTGTCATGGAAGTCCAGAGACCTGCCCTCTCTCCGCTGGTGTCCAGAGTCACAGTCCTGAAGATTGAAAAAGGATTATCGGAATCTGATGAGATTTTTACACAGTTTACAAAAGTATCTTACTACTCTAACTCTAGATAGCGCTATAATGCCAAAAACAGAATCTGACTGGGCACAATAAATTCCATTACATTTTACCCATTAGCTATATATATATATATATATACAAACTCACTGTAGAGCAGCGATTGCTTGACAGAAGGCAAAGGTGAACAGCACAGTGCAGGTAAAGCTTAGTGGAGTTTGCAGTGAAGATAAACATCCTGAAGGAGAAACGGCTGGATGTGGAGACGCCGTTCTGCAGCAGCTCCACTGTGTCGTCATTTGGATTGGGACACCTGACAATATCAATAATGACAAATTCTCTCATTTGTAACATTCAATGTAAAAGTGATCTTCTGTAAATCATCACACATTTGCATTTCATGGAATCTTGGGCTTTTTTTCTGAAACACTGAAAGACAAAGTATGTAACACAATCTTAAATGTGATATGAATATTATTTATTCAGTAAAATAGTTACATTGAGTTCAGGCTAAGCTTAAACGAATAAATAAGCAGAGCTTTACTCTGAAAGGATGAGATCCCAGCGGAGGCTGTAATCAGGATCATTCACAGGTGTAGCCCAACACGTGTCCATCACCAGGGAAAACTGGCGGCTGTCGACCCCCTCAACACGAACTTCCACATGCATCTGCTGGTCGAGCTCTGCATCCACTCTACCAGTGAAGGGCCGGATAAACTCCTCATCCTGATATGGAGTCATCCGGACCCGATATCGGCCTTCACCAGCGGGAAGAGTCTTGTGCACAATGCTGATGAAGTAATGGATAGATCTGTATTAAAACTCTAGGTACAATTCTGCTTTAGGAGTCAACCATATATAATCATGTTTACACATTTATTCTTCCGTTTAAAGGATTAGTTCACCCAAAATGTTGACAATTCTTTCATCATATTTCATTGATAATTTTGAAATCTGCATGAATGCTCCCTTTAGCGTGTTCATCAGAGCTCAGTAGAACCTGGTTCACAAAACTTATCTAAATTATTAATTTGTGAATCAAGAATCTTCTCAAGCTCCTTACACAAAGCTAATGCATAATTTCAGAAGATGTGGAATATACAGCAGGAGTCATATGGATCATTTTGCATACTTTTTGAAGCTTGAAATTACACCTGAGGATTTACTGCATTGAAAGATGAGACAATTAAAAAGAAGTTTTCCTTGGAAGAAATAAGAACATTAGGGTTTGAACAACATGAGGGTGAAACTTTTTTTTTTTTTTTGTGAACTTTAATAAAATAGTTCTGCTTGACCCGCACCTCTCCAGTGGGTTGATCTCCACATTCATGGAAAGTGTTTGTGTTTGAGGATAAGCACAGCTGAAAGAAAGCTTCAGGATTTTCTCTCTGCTGATGAGACCGTCTGACCTCAGTGTCCCCAGAATAAAGTTATCATAGATGAAGTGGGTGCTGTTAGCCTGTGGACAACAAATATAACATTTTGTAATTTAGCCTAAATTGAATTCGAGGTATTTAAAAAAGACAGCAGTTTTTTACACTATAGCAGCATTTTCTTTTGCGCTAAGTAAAAAGTAGCTAGATTATATTTAAACTTAGTGCAAAAAGTGGCAGATAATAATTTGCACCTTAGTAATAATGTTATAAAACAGTCTGCGATAATAATACATGAATGCTACCCTACTGGGACATTACTTGTCCCTTTCCCAGTACAACTACTCTTAAAGGGATAGGTCCCTCAAAAATGAGGGTGATTTACTCCCCCTCAAGCTATCCTAGGTGCACATGACATTCTTCTTTTTATGTTATAAAATAAAATATCTGGCTTCTGGCAGACCGCCTTCCAATGATGTCGGACAGCGTAAACATTTTGAACCATGCCACTTTCTTCGTAAATTGAATGTGGAAGGCGGTCCGCAGGAAGCTAGATGTTTTACATCAGGGGTCTCCAAACTCAGTCCTGGAGCGCCACTGTTCCGTAGAGTTCAGCTCCAACCCCAAATAAACACACCTGAACCAGCTAATCAGTGTCTTACAAGGCCCTAGTAAGCCCCTGATTAGCTGGTTCAGGTGTGTCTAATTGGGGTTGAAACTGAACTCTACAGGACAGCGGCCCTCCAGGACTGAGTTTAGAGACCCCTGTTTTGCATTATAAAGTCTTAAATATGGATATATTTCTTACACAAACCCATTGATTCGCTTCAGAAGGCCTTTATTAACCCCGGATTACTTTTCATAATGGATTGATACACTTTTTTAGGCTTCAAATTCTGGGCTGCCAATCACTGCCTTTATAAAGTTTGGATTAGCCATTTTTTTTTAATATAAATCTGATTGTGTTCGTCTGAAAGAAGAATGTCATATACACCCAGGATGGCTTGAGGGTGAGTAAATTATTAGATATTTGTGATTTTTGGGTGAACTATTTCTTTAACCCTACCATATTGAATCTGCTGATCAACAAAGTGTCCTCAGAGGAACAGGAAGAGAGTTATGATGTCTCAGCCCGTCCGATCAATGTGAGGACACCACAACGCGTCAAAAGCTAACGCCAATCTTCACAACACTGCTCTTGTTTTCAGATGCATTTGTTCTTGTCTGGCTCATTCAGAAAATGGTGGGCGGAGTTAGATAAATAATGTAAATAGCCTCTGCCAATAAGGTGGGTTATTTCCACTTGAAAAAAAGATGTAAAAAATTAAATTTATATATATATTGTGTGTGTGTGTTCAACCTGACTGCACACATACTCATGGGGACTTGTGTCACTGTGGGGACCTAAATTGAGGTCCCCATGAGGAAACAAGCTTATAAATCATACAGAATGAGTTTTTTTGAAAATGTAAAAAGTTTTGTGTGATGGGTAGGTTTAGGGGCAGGGGCAGTGTAGGGGGATAGAATGTACAGTGTGTGTTTGTGTGTGCAGCAACTTTTTTTTAGTACATCAGTGTCAGTCAAGTGAGATAAGGGTGGGTTATACTGTATATTAATGGTGGAGAATGTGGACACAAGCTCTTTGATATTTTGAGAAGTCTACATGGAGGTCTGTTTCGGCCCTTTGTTTTGTTGTTAAATATTCTGCACCCTTTCAGATCATACTGGTCAGATCAAACTGTGTTGGTTTTATCAGGCACACTAGCGTAGCCTGGGCCCTCCCAGATTGACAGCTTGCACATCCTATCAGATCCAAGGAACTAAATTTTTTTTGTATAATACTATTTTCTAACGTTTGACAATTCTTCAATAGTTATTTTAAATATGATTTATTTTGTTATGCATTAAAACTCTATTCTAATATTAATACAAATATGCTAATTCGTCTCTTCAGTTACGACACGCCAGTAGTATTGCTATGTTCTTCTTTGCGGCAATATCCGGATTCGATTCCAACTAGCATTGCCTTTTTTATTATTAAAAAATGGCTAAACTGTCATTTCTTTATTTCTTTATTTTTTATTTTTTTATTATGCAAATAAAGAAAGTTACAATGTTTACATGTACCAAATGCATAACCTGTCATTTATGACACATTTAAAAAAAGAAAAACGTCTTGACAAAGATGACAGGACGCCATAACACTTTGTAGTTTGAAAGTGAACTAACAGAATATGATGAAATTATCAACATCATCAATTCAAAACCCAACCAACTCCGATTCAAACAGACATCAGCCAGACAAGGTAAACAGTCTGACCCGCTATGGCGTGGCATTTGCATGTAATATTTGTGAGCAAGTGGTTTTCTGAAATGTACATAAGCCGCATGTACTGTTTTAGCAATGGCAGGTTGTTGATTCAGGATTCAGACATTGTAATTTCTCTTCATGATATAGTTATCAGGACTCTCTCCTGATTTTTTTATTTATTTATTTTTATTCACGTTGCAGCCGCTCACACCTGATCGCACAGAGCTTAGTGCTTACAGTATTTCGTTTGTGCGACAGTAGCACGAGCGGAATTTCAAAAATAAAGCAACCTTGCAAACGGTCGTTCCGCACACCGCGCTCAAACATCGCAAACACAGCTCGTACGGGGGCTTGAGAAGGCATCAAGATGTAGAAGTAGACTATATTGAAAGACAATAGACCATAGAAGGTCCAACATATGAGGAATAGCCTACTTTTAGCTGTGTTGCTATGTTTTAAATAGG
This sequence comes from Gobiocypris rarus, assembly GCA_023029165.1. Classification (NCBI taxonomy): domain Eukaryota; kingdom Metazoa; phylum Chordata; class Actinopteri; order Cypriniformes; family Gobionidae; genus Gobiocypris; species Gobiocypris rarus. The sequence goes on from CM040920.1 coordinate 32,991,412, forward strand.
ATTTTGGGTGGCAAATTTAGTGATAATGCAAATTATTCTGGCGGCCCACCCACACTATTAGAGGCCCACCCATCATCCACTTTCTGCCTACGCCACTGATCAGGCACTACAAATATTGAGATGGTGTATTTGAAAAGATTATACAAAGTTAAACCTACCACAAGATTTGTACCACAGATGTGTTCATCATTATTGAAATGGAATTCCACTCTGCCATTCCGGACCGTTCCTTTGCAGCTGGGATCATTGAGGTGTAAGACATCAGCTGGAAAACCAGCCTCAAAGAGCTGACAGCGAGACACAGACATGGAGCCAGAGCTGCTTTCACAGGTTTCTGAGAAATCTGAGCGAGAGAGAGAGAGAGAGAGAGAGAGAGAGAGAGAGAGAGAGAGAGAGAGAGAGAGAGACAAAATATTGTCAGAATTATTAAAAAAGAAAAAGGCAAATAATAACTGGGAAAAAAAATTATATTTCATTTTTTTTTTATTTTGTTGTTGATTGATACCAACCAAAAGAGTGAGGTTGTGGTCTAGGATGGTCACTGTTACATAAACAGCCATAAACACCATTTTTCTTCCCGCACCTTTCATCCTCAGAGCAGCCGAGCTCAGAACAGGGATCTCTGGCACCTAAGAGGAAAAGCACAGATGGATGAAATACAACACAAAGACACTGAGTCCTGTTAACAGAGCCAGAGCTAAACATTCTGGGCCAATGAAGGATTATTGCTCTGTATTCCTCAAGGTAATATACAATTTTTTCTAGTAAATCAAATGGGTAATTTCATTTTTAATGATTTCCCCATCCACAGATCCACAGATTCCATCTACCTGACCATAAGAATTAAGAGGGATTGGGTTCACTCTCAGTAAGAACAAATATTTTGTATTTATATTTTTTTTACATTACAAATATGTTATATTGGAATATGTTATGTAAGTGCAACCGTATTGGAATATGTTATGTAAGTGCAACCGTAACACGCTACATTTTATATTTGTTTTCCTATTGACCATTGAGACATTTTAAGCCTCCTACATAAATTCATAATCTTCCAGACTAATATAGCACATTATATTACCTGTCATAATGTCCGTTGTTGTAGTTTCCATGGTTACATGTTACATAATACAGACAATATTCCTACAGTGGTATTTATCACATCCATAATATTGCTGCGAAAATAATTGAGTTTTTGGGGTTTATCATGGTCTGTTGTAGTCATTTGCTAATGCTTTTACACTTTTAGATTTCCTTTGAATGTTTGATTAGTAAATTAGAACAGTATCTCATTGTACCCAGTTTTGGAAATGCGTATCATTGCATTTATACAGCAAACTTTTTGCTGATTGTTTACGATTTAATATAAATAATTTGAAAAATAAAAAATGTGGATACCTGCTTTACTACTTACTATTTTTTTATTTATAAAAAAATTATATATATATATATATAAATATAAATAATAATTTCAATTTAATTTACCCCATCATTATATATGTATTACATTCATAATGAAAAACTAATGATACAGCACTGTGGCCACCATATATCAGCATGGCTTTGATTACCTTTGACCTTAATATAGCTCATATAATAGCCTAAATGGCTTTATAAATCCTTTTAAATCATTTACATGCATCACAAACACATGACATGGATCAGATTTTGCTCATACCAAACAACAATCCTATAGATTGTTACACAATGCATTATATGCTGTTTTACTAAACGAGGTTCGGGAGGAACATGTCATAATTGACACAGGTGGAGAGTACTCAGCCAATCAACAAAAGAGGAATATACACGCAACCATCCTACCTCCATTTTGTTGACAGTTTTTCAGCATCCCTCCACCACCCCTTCTCCACATATTGCTCTATCTTTTAGTTCTAAACAACTTCCATACGGAGGTACTCTGGGTTCGGGCCGAAGTTCGAGCTCAAAGCCCTCCCCCCCGGACAGCATGCCAAATTCGCAATTCAATGAACTCTCTACAAATTATATGTAGCCTAAGTGTGAACTCGTGAAATTACCAGTTGTAGTGTCCATGGTTTCTTCTGTTGTAGTTTCAGTTGTTGTAGTTTCTGCTGTTGTAGTTTCTGATGTTGTAGTTTCTGCCATTGTGGTTTCTGCCATTGTGGTTTCTTCTGTTGTAGTTTCTGATGTTGTAGTTTCTGCTGTTGTAGTTTCTGCCATTGTGGTTTCTGCCATTGTGGTTTCTGCCGTTGTGGTTTCTTCTGTTGTAGTTTCTGATGTTGTAGTTTCTGCTGTTGTAGTTTCTGCCATTGTGGTTTCTGCCATTGTGGTTTCTTCTGTTGTAGTTTCTGATGTTGTAGTTTCTGATGTTGTAGATTCTGCCATTGTGGTTTCTGCCATTGTGGTTTCTGCCGTTGTGGTTTCTGCCATTGTGGTTTCTTCTGTTGTAGTTTCTGATGTTGTAGATTCTGCTGTTGTAGTTTCTGACATTGTGGTTTCTGCCATTGTGGTTTCTGCTGTTGTGGTTTCTTCTGTTGTAGTTTCTGATGTTGTAGATTCTGCTGTTGTAGTTTCTGCCATTGTGGTTTCTGCCGTTGTGGTTTCTTCTGTTGTAGTTTCTGATGTTGTAGTTTCTGCTGTTGTAGTTTCTGCCATTGTGGTTTCTGCTGTTGTGGTTTCTTCTGTTGTAGTTTCTGATGTTGTAGATTCTGCTGTTGTAGTTTCTGCCATTGTGGTTTCTGCCGTTGTGGTTTCTGCCATTGTGGTTTCTGATGTTGTAGTTTCTGCTGTTGTAGTTTCTGCCATTGTGGTTTCTGCTGTTGTGGTTTCTTCTGTTGTAGTTTCTGATGTTGTAGATTCTGCTGTTGTAGTTTCTGCCATTGTGGTTTCTGCCATTGTGGTTTCTGCCGTTGTGGTTTCTTCTGTTGTAGTTTCTGATGTTGTAGTTTCTGCTGTTGTAGTTTCTGCCATTGTGGTTTCTGCCGTTGTGGTTTCTTCTGTTGTAGTTTCTGATGTTCTAGATTCTGCTGTTGTAGATTCTGCTGTTGTAGTTTCTGCCGTTGTGGTTTCTGCCGTTGTGGTTTCTTCTGTTGTAGTTTCTGCTGTTGTAGTTTCTGATGTTGTAGATTCTGCTGTTGTAGTTTCTGCCATTGTGGTTTCTGCCGTTGTGGTTTCTGCCGTTGTGGTTTCTGCCGTTGTGGTTTCTTCTGTTGTAGTTTCTGATGTTGTAGTTTCTGCTGTTGTAGTTTCTGCCATTGTGGTTTCTGCCGTTGTGGTTTTTTCTGTTGTAGTTTCTGATGTTCTAGATTCTGCTGTTGTAGATTCTGCTGTTGTAGTTTCTGCCGTTGTGGTTTCTGCCGTTGTGGTTTCTTCTGTTGTAGTTTCTGCTGTTGTAGTTTCTGATGTTGTAGATTCTGCTGTTGTAGTTTCTGCCATTGTGGTTTCTGCCGTTGTGGTTTCTGCCGTTGTGGTTTCTGCCGTTGTGGTTTCTTCTGTTGTAGTTTCTGATGTTGTAGTTTCTGCTGTTGTAGTTTCTGCCGTTGTGGTTTCTGCCGTTGTAGTTTCTGATGTTGTAGATTCTGCTGTTGTAGTTTCTGCCATTGTGGTTTCTGCCATTGTGGTTTCTTCTGTTGTAGTTTCTGATGTTGTAGATTCTGCTGTTGTAGATTCTGCTGTTGTAGTTTCTGCCTTTGTGGTTTCTTCTGTTGTAGTTTCTGCTGTTGTAGTTTCTGATGTTGTAGATTCTGCTGTTGTAGTTTCTGCCATTGTGGTTTCTCCCATTGTGGTTTCTGCCGTTGTGGTTTCTTCTGTTGTAGTTTCTGATGTTGTAGTTTCTGCTGTTGTAGTTTCTGCCGTTGTGGTTTCTGCCGTTGTGGTTTCTGCCGTTGTGGTTTCTTCTGTTGTAGTTTCTGATGTTGTAGATTCTGCTGTTGTAGTTTCTGCCATTGTGGTTTCTGCCGCTGTGGTTTCTGCCGTTGTGGTTTCTGCCGTTGTAGTTTCTGCTGTTGTAGTTTCTGATGTTGTAGATTCTGATGTTGTAGATTCTAGTGTTGTAGTTTCTGCCATTGTGGTTTCTGCCATTGTAGTTTCTGCTGTTGTAGTTTCTGATGTTGTAGTTTCTGCTGTTGTGGTTTCTGCCATTGTGGTTTCTGCTGTTGTGGTTTCTGCTGTTGTAGTTTCTGATGTTGTAGTTTCTGCTGTTGTAGTTTCTGCCATTGTGGTTTCTGCCATTGTGGTTTCTGCCATTGTGGTTTCTGCTGTTGTGGTTTCTGATGTTGTAGATTCTGCTGTTGTAGTTTCTGCCATTGTGGTTTCTGCCGTTGTGGTTTCTTCTGTTGTAGTTTCTGATGTTGTAGTTTCTGCTGTTGTGGTTTCTGCCATTGTGGTTTCTGCCGTTGTAGTTTCTGCTGTTGTAGTTTCTGATGTTGTAGTTTCTGCCGTTGTAGTTTCTGCTGTTGTAGTTTCTGCTGTTGTAGTTTCTGATGTTGTAGTTTCTGCTGTTGTAGTTTCTGCCATTGTGGTTTCTGCCGTTGTGGTTTCTGCCGTTGTGGTTTCTGCCGTTGTGGTTTCTGCCGTTGTGGTTTCTTCTGTTGTAGTTTCTGATGTTGTAGATTCTGCTGTTGTAGTTTCTGCCATTGTGGTTTCTGCCGTTGTGGTTTCTGCCGTTGTGGTTTCTTCTGTTGTAGTTTCTGATGTTGTAGATTCTGCTGTTGTAGTTTCTGCCATTGTGGTTTCTGCCGTTGTGGTTTCTGCCGTTGTAGTTTCTGATGTTGTAGATTCTGCTGTTGTAGTTTCTGCCATTGTGGTTTCTGCCGTTGTGGTTTCTGCCGTTGTGGTTTCTTCTGTTGTAGTTTCTGATGTTGTAGATTCTGCTGTTGTGGTTTCTGCCATTGTGGTTTCTGCCGTTGTAGTTTCTGCTGTTGTAGTTTCTGATGTTGTAGTTTCTGCCGTTGTAGTTTCTGCTGTTGTAGTTTCTGCTTTTGTAGTTTCTGCCGTTGTAGTTTCTGCCATTGTGGTTTCTGCCGTTGTGGTTTCTGCTGTTGTAGTTTCTGATGTTGTAGTTTCTGCTGTTGTAGTTTCTGATGTTGTAGTTTCTGCTGTTGTAGTTTCTGCCATTGTGGTTTCTGCCGTTGTGGTTTCTGCCATTGTGGTTTCTTCTGTAGTAGTTTCTGATGTTGTAGTTTCTGCTGTTGTAGTTTCTGATGTTGTAGTTTCTGCTGTTGTAGTTTCTGCCGTTGTAGTTTCTTCTGTTGTAGTTTCTGATATTGTAGTTTCTTCTGTTGTAGTTTCTGCTGTTGTAGTTTCTGCTTTTGTAGTTTCTGTTTGGGTTGTCTCTGGTCTGACAGTAGTAGTGGTAATGTTTATGTTGCTTGAATCTGAAATAAATGATAAATATTACACAAACACAATAATCTCTTACATAAACAATGTACACATGTGAATATATTTACCTGCACAGTATGCCAAATTGCAGCCAACTGGGCTCACAAACTCATAGACATAATAATCTCCTGGACAGGCTTTGACTTTAATGGGATTGGATTGGAAATAGCAGCAGTTATTGCTCCAGTGACCGCAGACGCCTCGAGTGACCACTCCATCCTCAACTGTTGGATGTCCTCCGTTCAGCCACAGTGGGGCATTAGTGCCACAACTATACTCCTCAACACATGTGTCTGGCATCTGAACGCTCTGACCCTGAATGAAGAGACGGTACCAGCCGTTCCAGCTGACCGCAGTGTCACACATTAGTTGAGAGGAATGTTGATTGCTGGTGACTCTCCACGGATCATCCAGAACATTGTAGTTGTGGCAGGGGTCAACAGGGGGAGCTGTTAAGGAAAAATTACAAACAATATTTTGTTGATTGATTAAATAAATGAATGTTGAACAGTGAAAACATGAATAGCCGGAAAAATCTGTCAATAGTGGGGAAAAAGTAAAGTTGATTTGAAGTAAATTCAAATGTACACTACCAGTGGACTGGCCTACATAAAAATGTAGATATTCAGAATTAGGAACGTATATGTTTCAATTATAAATCAATAATTATAAATCAATAATGTAAGTTTATAAGATGAAAGGAAAGCTACGGCAGATTGTCTAGGAGGACAAAGGGCACTTTTGCAAATGACATCATGCTGGGTGTATCAATGAATGGCTCTAATTCACATTTATTTCCTTCACCTGAAACTCCCCCCATCATACTTCCCCCCTCGTGCTCTGATCACATGGAACACCTAAAATCTATTTGATTTAAAGGATTAGTTCACTTTTAAAAAAAACTTTTGCTGATAATTTACTCACCCCCATGTCATTCAAGATGTCCATGTCTTTCTTTCTGCAGTCGAAAATAAATTAAGGTTTTTGATGCAAACATTTCTCCTTATAATGGAGGCAATGGACCCCAAACAGTTACAGGTCCGAATGACAGTTTCAGTGCAGCTTCAAAGGGCTTTAATACCAGACCAGACGATGAATAAGGGTTTTATCTAGCCAAACGATCCGTTTCTGAGAGAAACCGAGCAGTATTTATGCTTTTATTTGACCTCTTATCAGACAAACGTGATCATGTCTGAGCTCCGCCGTAACTTCCGCCAAGTGAGGTCAAATACGAGCGTGGTCATAGATGTATACGTAGATGCCTCATTTTTTCGCATCTACGATCGAAAAAAATAACATTTTTGAATTTCAGAACTGTCAAAATAAGTGATTATTGGTTCAGAATGAATGCTTAAAGCGACAGTTCACCCAAAAATAAAAATTCTGTTGTGTGTGTCGTGAATGGGTGTCCCTTATTTTGCCACACTGAAGGTGATAAGCCAAGTATAACGCCACGCCAGCAGAGGGAGCCATTTCCCAAATACTGACTAGGATCTGCTCCCTCTGCTGCTTATACTTTCACTTCCTGTTTGGTGACTATTTAGCCAGAGAAGCTGTAGTTAGTGATGGCCAAATGAAGCGTTTCGAAGCATTATTGCTTTCTGATACAATTGTGTCAAAAATGGTTCATTACTCAAAGCTTCATTCAAATAGAAATTGCAGCACCATCTCCTGGTGAAGTAAATGTAATGCAACAAAGCTGACAACCATAAAATGCAAGTAGCCTTATAGTTAACTCCCGTTTATTATGTGTTTACCGAGGCAATTAAAGCTGAAACAGTGTTAGTGCTGTGAAACTCATTTATGTAGGTGAATTTTACAGATACTGATGGATTTTATGTGTTCACCTTAATAATAAAACATTAAGCATGACGTGTGTGTGTGTGTGTGTGTGTGTGTGTGTGTGTGTGTGTGTGTGTGTGTGTGTGTGTGTGTGTGTGTGTGTGTGTGTGTGTGTGTGTGTGTGTGTGTGTGGACTGGTAATCCCTACGGTATGGGGACAAAATGTCCCCACAAAGATGGCAATATCCAAATTTTTGTCCTTGTGGGGACATTTTTTTGGTCCCCATGAGGAAAACAGGTCATAAATCACACTAAGTGATGTTTTTGAAAAAGTAAAATGCAGCATGTCTCCTGTGATGGGTAGGTTTAGGGGCAGGGGCAGTGTAGGGGGATAGAAAATACGGTTTGTACAGTATAAAATGCATTACGCCTATGGAATGTCCCCACAAAACATGGAAACACAACGTGTGTGTGTGTGTGTGTGTGTGTGTGTGTGTGTGTGTGTGTGTGTGTGTGTGTGTGTGTGTGTGTGTGTGTGTGTGTGTAATTATTTCTTTAGACAAGGACAGAAGACCTGCTTAAAAAAAGGTGGAAACCATCACACAAATTCTAATGGTTTCTATTAAAATACCAATAGGAACCATTGGCTTTTACCATTTGAACCACTACAGAATTCTTTTTTGTAGTGTGCTTGGGACATATTCCATCACAACACTGAAATAAACTCAATCCACTCTCCTCAACAATAACGCCAACCCAAACACCGACTACTACAACCCACGGTGTTGCCATGGTTTGGCTTCACTACAGCTGCCAGGTTTCAAACCTGTCAACACTGGATTGGGCTGTCAAAGCAGTCAGATGGTTCACTACAGGAGAGAACCAGTGTGTTTGCTTTAGAACCCATTTTCATGTGACTGACGTAATGACACAAGTTCCGAAGCAGGATTTTCCCTTCTGTCTTGATTGACTGATTGGCCTGATATCCGTTTTTGACCTACTGTCTGCCGTCCACTCTGCCTTTGGATTTTCCCTTGTGTATGTTCACGGATTGGATTGAACTTCTGGATTTGATCCACAGCCTGTCTAACGGTATTTGTTTGTTCCTGCTGCTGATCAACAAACACTCTGCAAATGGATTCTACCTCAGACTCTGCATCCTCTGGGTTCCCCAGGTTACTAGAGCTCTTACGCACATGATCACTCTTCAGAAATGGTGCTTTCATTCTCTTTACAAACTATAGCAAGTCAAATTAAATGTGTATACATATAATGAAAGATACAGATTGTACCGCATGTTAGCTCGCTTATTTTGCTCAATATTGAGCTCTTTAAGTCATACAAAGAAGACAATACACTTCTAATCTTTAGTTCCAAAACACAACTTTGCAATGATGTTTGTGTTTATATTATTGTGTTTACAAAGCAAACTTTTCACTGATTGTTTACAGTTTAATGGAGATAATTAGAACAATTGAATACCTGCTTTCTTCAGTAATTCTCAAAACAAAAAACAGTATTTAAAAAAAAAAAAAAACATTTACCCCATCATAATATTTGTATTATCTTCATAACGAAATACATATGATACAGCACTGTGGCCGCATATCAACATGGCTGTGATTACCTTTGGCCTTAAAGGGGTGATGAATTGAGAAATCAACTTTCTCTTGAGCTTTTAATATATGAAAGGTCATGGTAATATAAGAATATCCTGTACGTTTCAGAGCTGAAAACGTCCTTGTTAGTCAAAGAAAAGCTTTTAAAGACACCAGGCCCAGAAAACGATCGTGTGCTTCAAACTGATGTCATTGCGCGACGAAACATCGCCTCTACAGAATAATAAGCACGTGTAATTCAGTAGCCCCGCCCACCGACTCATCACGCTAGCAAGCACTAATAAACAAGTCGAAGAAGACAGCAAGATATTGTGGAAGAACTCAGTCGCTGCATACGCTTCCTTCGGATACTAATATTAGGAATGTGTGATACTTAATTTATTTTTTAATGAAGTTCCAGCTAACGTTGGGAAGACATGTACGTGTGTTCGCTTCATTTCACTGCGGAATCGTTTGTAAACAAGTCTCAGGTGCTGGATTTGCAGACACAGAGTTGTGCCTTCTATATTGGATTCGACAGGAATGATGCAACAAGCTTATGTGAGTAAAACGTCTTTTTTATATGTAAAGGTAGTCCCGGGGCTTTGTGTTTTCCAGACGGGCTTCCAAAACATAAGCCCATCGGCAGGTCAATGAATCTCAAATAGTGAAATAATATTCCTTTCTTGATCTGAGCGTGCGCGCACGTGTGTGTGTGTGTGTGTGTGCGTGCGGTTTGTGCTTATCGACCGATACGGCGGGCCATGTAATACAGAAATAATATTCCAGAAATAATATTCCAATCAATGGAATATTATTATCAATGGAATATAATATATATCAATGGTGGATGAGAAATAAAGCATTGTGTTGGTTTGATAAAGACGTTTACGAGCCCTGTGATCGAGAGAATCATTCCGGTTGCCGCTTTCAAAACGATCCCTCCCTCATGAACTGAACTGACAGGGAGCTGAAGCTCATTAAATATGCAAATCCAATCCTAGCCGTGGGCGTTTACTTCCAAGTCTCCAGTGCGGCACGCCCATCGAAACCCATTGTTCAGGAGAAAGCCTCAAAACCAGTGTAGAAAATAGCCTATTACTTATTCATTATGATTTTTTTGAATGTAAAAACCACACGAACGTCATTAGTTGACCTCAGACAACAGTATGAAAAAATTTGAAAAAGCCAGTTTATGACACCTTTAATATAGCTCATAATACACCCACCTAAAGGATTATTAGGAACACCTTTTCAATTTCTCATTAATGCAATTATCTAATCAATTAATCACATGGCAGTTGCTTCAATGCATTTAGGGGTGTGGTCCTGGTCAAGACAATCTCCTGAACTCCAAACTGAATGTCAGAATGGGAAAGAAAGGGGATTTAAGCAATTTTGAGCATGGGATTGTTGTTGGTGCCAGACGGGCCGGTCTGAGTATTTCACAATCTGCTCAGTTACTGGGATTTTCACACACAGCCATTTCTAGGGTTTACAAAGAATGGTGTGAAAAGGGAAAAACATCCAGTATGCGGCAGTCCTGTGGGAGAAAATGCCTTGTTGATGCTAGAGGTCAGAGGACAATGGGCCGACTGATTCAAGCTGATAGAAGAGCAACTTTGACTGAAATAACCACTCGTTACAACCGAGGTATGCAGCAAAGCATTTGTGAAGCTACAACACACACAACCTTGAGGCGGATGGGCTACAACAGCAGAAGACCCCACCGGGTACCACTCATCTCCACTACAAATAGGAAAAAGAGGCTACAATTTGCACGAGCTCACCAAAATTGGACAGTTGAAGACTGGAAAAATGTTCCCATGTCTGATGAGTCTCAATTTCTGTTGAGACATTCAGATGGTAGAGTCAGAATTTGGCGTAAACAGAATGAGAACATGGATCCATCATGCCTTGTTACCACTGTGCAGGCTGGTGGTGGTGGTGTAATGGTGTGGGGGATGTTTTCTTGGCAAACTTTAGGTCCCTTAGTGCCAATTGGGGATCGTTTAAATGCCACGGCCTACCTGAGCATTGTTTCTGACCATGTCCATCCCTTTATGACCACCATGTACCCATCCTCTGATGGCTACTTCCAGCAGGATAATGCACCATGTCACAAATCTCAAATCATTTCAAATTGGTTTCTTGAACATGACAATGAGTTCACTGTACTAAAACGGCCCCCACCGTCACCAGATCTCAACCCAATAGAGCATCTTTGGGATGTGGTGGAATGGGAGTTCCGTGCCTTGAATGTGCATCCCACAAATCTCCATCAACTGCAAGATGCTATCCTATCAATATGGGCCAACATTTCTAGTATGGTGTTCCTAATAATCCTTTAGGTGAGTGTATAATAGCCTTTATGGGCTTTAGAAATGATTTTAAATTATTTACATGTATCACAAACACATAACATGGAGCAGATTTTCTCATGTCAAACAATAATCCTATAGATTGTAACACAATACATTATATTACCAGTCGTAGTGTCCGAGGTTGTAGATTCTGATGTTCTAGATTCGGTTATGGTTGTCTCAATTGAGCACTAAGATTACTTGCAACTTCACTTTGATAAGAACGCTTTCAAAACATGCTTTGCCATTTATTTGCAAAAAAAAATATTTGCAACTGATGGGCACAGACTATTTTATTTTTTTTAAAAATCGGATTTTGTTTGGCCTTTCAATTTTTTTAAAAAAGAAGTATTTTTTAGAACTGACACACTCCCCAGTCCAAAACATTAGTTAAATCTAATCGTGCTTTTGATTTCATGGTTTATTACACTTGTATGTATTGTTTACTGATTAGTTGATTTTTCATGTATTTCTTAAACTGGTGTCTTTCTAAAATAGCCAGGCAGTCCAGAAATCTCACAAAGGGATATTGAGGCTATAAGAACAACAATAGACTATAACATAATGCATTCAAAAGGCAATTACACTCTGAATATTTATTTTACAGCTATTAACAGGAAGATTTAAAGAAATCGTGTTAAATAATTATACACTGATTGTGTGTGTCCAGTGACTCTCTGAGCTGAGTGTGTGTGTGTCCAGTGACTCTCTGAGCTGAGTGTGTGTGTGTGTGTCCAGTGACTCTCTGAGCTGAGCTGAGTGTGTGTGTGTGTGTGTGTGTGTGTGTGTGTGTGTGTGTGTGTGTGTGTGTGTGTGTGTGTGTGTGTGTGTGTGTCCAGTGACTCGCTGAGTGTGTGTGTGTCCAGTGACTCTCTGAGCTGATTGTGTGTGTGTCCAGTGACTCTCTGAGCTGAGTGTGTGTGTGTCCAGTGACTCTCTGAGCTGAGTGTGTGTGTGTCCAGTGACTCTCTGAGCTGAGTGTGTGTGTGTGTCCAGTGACTCTCTGAGCTGATTGTGTGTGTGTCCAGTGACTCTCTGAGCTGAGTGTGTGTGTGTGTGTGTCCAGTGACTCTCTGAGCTGAGTGTGTGTGTGTCCAGTGACTCTCTGAGCTGAGTGTGTGTGTGTGTGTGTGTGTGTGTGTGTGTGTGTGTGTCCAGTGACTCGCTGAGTGTGTGTGTGTCCAGTGACTCTCTGAGCTGATTGTGTGTGTGTCCAGTGACTCTCTGAGCTGAGTGTGTGTGTGTGTGTGTCCAGTGACTCTCTGAGCTGAGTGTGTGTGTGTCCAGTGACTCTCTGAGCTGAGTGTGTGTGTGTGTCCAGTGACTCTCTGAGCTGAGTGTGTTTGTGTGTCCAGTGACTCTCTGAGCTGAGTGTGTGTGTGCTTTATAAACTCTGCTCATGAGAGTTTATAAAGGAAGCAAGACAATATTTACCAGTGGTTGTGATTGGTGGAGTAATGGATCCAGTGGATGTGATCGTCTCTGTTGTTGTAGACGCTGATGAGATGGACTGATTTGAGGAATCTGGTATGAGAAACATTTTATATCAACATCAATCATTTTAAAAATCCAGAAAAATAAAAGACTGAAGTGCAAATGAGTAAATGCTAACCTGCACAGTAAGCTCCACAATACATTGGCTTGACAAACTCATAAACATAGTAATTTCCTGGACAGGCTTTGACTCTTATAGGGTGGGATGCATAAGCACAACAGACACTTGATGAGGAGAGACAGACCTGACGGGTGACCACTCCATCTTCCAGCTGTGGATGAGATCCGTTGAGCCACAGTGGGGAATAAGTGCCACACATGAAATGATTAACACATGATTCTGGCATCTGAGCATTTTGACCATTGTAGAACAGCCGGTACCAGCCCTTCCACTCCACATTATAATCACATGTGCCATAGTTATGGTTATTGTCAGTGGTTTTCAGAGGCTCATCCAGACTGGTATAGTTGTAGCAGGGATCGACACTTGGGGTGGAGAAAGGTACTATTGTGGAAAAAGAACAAAGAGAACATTATATAATGCAGAGTAAATGTATAATATGATATAATACAAATAAATATATAATTCATGAAAATCATGTCAAATATAAAGAGGAATGAATGTACCTGCACAATATACAGGAGCTGGGATTGAAAGAGTCGGTCTGGTAAATTTGTAGACATAATAATTTCCAGGACAAGCTTTTACTTGGATTGGGTTGGATCTGTAGCGACTGCACTGTTTGTATCGAGAGCCGTAAATTTCACGAGTAACAACTCCATCTTCCAGCCGAGGATGAGAGCCACCAAGCCACAGAGAACTATAACTTCCACATGACATGTGATAAAAACACCACTCAGGCATCTGAGCACTTGATCCATTAATGAAGAGTCGATACCAGCCGTCCCATTCTACACGAGTGTCATCATGATCAGATCCATACATAGACCCGTAACTGAGTGTGTTTCTCCAGTGGTTGTCGAGTATGTTGTAGCTATTGCACGGCTCATCATCTGTTAGTGAGAGATGATGAGAGTAAAAAAGTCAAGTTATTTTTCAATGAGGAACTTCAAGGGCAAATCTGAACCAGTGAAACAGTAATAATCATGATATTCTTAAAGGTACACGGCAAATTTTTGAGACTTTAGCTTATTCACCGTATCCCCCAGAGTTAGATAAGTCCATACATGCCATTCTCATCTCTGTGTGTGCCATAACTCTGTCTCTCTGTCCGCCGCTAGCCTAGCTTAGCACAAAAACTGGAGGCAATCGGCTCCATCTAGACTACTGCTCAATAAGAGACAAAATAACGTCAACATTTTCCTATAGACATGCTGTGATGTGTATAGTTACATTGTGTACTAAGACCGAAGGAAAATGAAAAGTTGCGATTTTCTAGACCGAAATGGCTAGAGATGATATTACGCATATTTACTGGATCTTACAATAATATTACGCAGTGCCTGAAAATAGGGTAACTTCCGTCAATATAACCAATGTGACAACCTGTTTGCACAGAGAGCGTGCTGGGGACTATTTTCAGGCGCTGCATAATCTCACTGCGCCGCTGCACCCATGGTACGGCAGCACATTTCCTGGATTATTACACAGGAATGTGAGTATAGTTCCTAACCATATTGGTCTAGAAAATCGCTTCTGAGATAAGAATGGTGTATGGACTTATCTAACTCTGGGGGATACAGTGAATGAGCTAAAGTCACAAAAAGTCGGCATGTTCCTTTAAACCATTCATAAACAACATGGCTGTGTAACAGGGGAAACTTTTTTAAGCAAAACTGCAATACAAAACCTTCTTTGGAAAAATAGTTTTTTTTCTGAAAATGGCATTATTTTTCTATTGAGATCATTTTTTTAAAAACATTTTATATATTCTTTCATATATTATTCACAACTTACTCAAGGTGATGGTGTATCCAGTGAATATATCTGGACTCACAGTGGAAACCGCCTGTGAAATAGTGCTGACATCTAAAAAAGAGCAAATTCATGTCATGACAGAAATCATTTATAAAAGTTTGAAAGATTTAAAAGAAATGAGAAGACCACAGTACCTGTACAGTATCCTGAACACCAGATTTTGGGATTTACAAGTTCATAGACATAGTAATTGCCTGGACATGCTTTCACTCTGATGGGTCTTGACTTATAATCACAGCAGCCACTCCAATAATAACTTCCACAGACCTCCCTGATCACCACTCCATCCTCTATCTGAGGGTGAGGACCAGTGAGCCACAGAGCGAAGTATGTGTTACAGGTGTATGATTTAACACAGGTCTCTGACATCCGGATGTCCATTCCGTAGTAGAAGAGCCGGTACCAGCCATTCCAGGAGAAAGATTCATCACAAATGTAATCTCCACTTTCATTGTTGGCTCTCCAGGGACGATCCAGAAACTCATAGTTATAGCAGGGATCACTGCTGATGTTCTGGAAAGCAACTGTTATGGAGATTACAAAAGAACGGTTAATATTTTTATTTCTACAAGTAATACATTTTCTCAAAGTACTCTGTGTAAGTCAGTCTGAACAAAAACATCTGCTTTAATCTTCAAATGTATACGTTTTTTGTAAGTGAAAATAAAATCCCTTTATCTCTTTGAAACCATGAAATATACAGTGGGTGATTAAAAATGGTGTTTTAATATTAGTGCACACTCAGGAATAACGTGATTCCCGTTAAAATGTGATTCTACATTAGATGTCAGGTGTCATCCTGTGTTACTGTTAAAGTCAGGTGTTACTGCGGTCTATCAGTGATCATCCTATCTGTAACTCCTCCCTTTCACCTGTTCATCATAACCTCTCATTATCTACATGCATAGCATAAATCCTATGGAGTGATATCCCGGACAATATTCAAAAGGAATTGCAAATTGTATTTGCAATTGCGTTTTCAATTTGTGGACACATGAAATTTGACATAATCCAAACATAATTGCAAATCGCGCATTGCTGTTTGCATTTTCATTTGCGCGAACACACAACGACTGCCAAATTTCAATGGAAAACCAAAGTCTGTTTGCAATTGCATTTCCAATGTATTATAAGTTTTGACCCTGCCATTTTGGAATAGCAATAGAAAAAAATCACCTATTTGCTATTTAATTTCCTCCATGTCCTGCCACAACCTGCACAAAATTCAAATGGAATCCCCTTTGCACTTGCATTTCCGATGTCTAACACAGTCAAATGTCAATCAGTCTTGAGGGCGGGGTTTATTGATTTAGTCTGAAAGTAGGCCAAGCCCTTTAGTGTTGGAAAACAGTGAATTTGGCTATTTTTGCAATAAAAACAAAGTTCAAATGCAGAACTGATTGTATGTTCACTTGGCAACCAGAAAAAAAGGCAAATAAGAAAACTGACATGACTGCATTTGTATGTATCAGACAAATATCATCATTATAGTTCCAGCTGATACTGATAAATTATCTTGATGAGTTTAAATCTGAGAATCTATAGAAACTTGACATGATGTAAGTGATGTGTTGTCCATATAACAAAAAACAACAACGACATACAAAAAAAATACATTTAAAAAAAAAAAAAAAACATTAGTGACATTCAATCGCATTTCATGTTTGTTTCGTAGGAGGATGATCTGGTGTTCTGCTTTATTTCAACATAACTTTTTTCATAGGTATTCATATTCATTTAACTACACTCACCTAAAGGATTATTAGGAACACCTGTTCAATTTCTCATTAATGCAATTATCTAATCAATTAATCGCATGGCAGTTGCTTCAATGCATTTAGGGGTGTGGTCCTGGTCAAGACAATCTCCTGAACTCCAAACTGAATGTCAGAATGGGAAAGAAAGGGGAGTCAAGCAATTTTGAGCATGGGATGGTTGTTGGTGCCAGACGGGCCGGTCTGAGTATTTCACAATCTGCTCAGTTACTGGGATTTTCACGCACAACCATTTCTAGGGTTTACAAAGAATGGTGTGAAAAGGGAAAAACATCCAGTATGCGGCAGTCCTGTGGGCGAAAATGCCTTGTTGATGCTCGAGGTCAGAGGAGAATGGACCGACTGATTCAAGATGATAGAAGAGCAACTTTGTCTGAAATAACCACTCGTTACAACCGAGGTATGCAGCAAAGCACTTGTGAAGCCACAACACGCACAACCTTGAGGCGGATGGGCTACAACAGCAGAAGACCCCACCGGGTACCACTCATCTCCACTACAAATAGGAAAAAGAGGATACAATTTGCACAAGCTCACCAAAATTGGACAGTTGAAGACTGGAAAAATGTTGCCTGGTCTGATGAGTCTCGATTTGTGTTGAGACGTTCAGATGGTAGAGTCAGAATTTGGCGTTAACAGAATGAGAACATGGATCATGCCTTGTTACCACTGTGCAGGCTGGTGGTGGTGGTGGTGTAATGGTGTGGGGGATGTTTTCTTGCACACTTCAGGCCCCTTAGTGCCAATTGGGCATCGTTTAAATGTTTACATTGTCTGATTGAGCAATTTTTTTAGCTTTTGACTGACCTGATTTCGAATCAGCAATTTTTTCATTCTTCTCCATTTTCCAATCACGTATTAGCTCAGAGAGGTGTTTATTTTAAAGAAAAACAAAGAAAATACTCAAAAAATGTAAATAAAGTGCCCAACGGGTATTTAATAGTAGAAATAAAGTATTTAACAGCTTAATTGGCCTATAATTGAAATTGGATGTGATGTCCTCGCATTGATCAGACGTGCTGAGACACTGACCATGACATGTTCAGCTCATATTACCTCACTCAAAACCATACCACCCTTCCTGGACCTTTGAGGACACCTTTACTGGTCAGCAGGTTCAGTATGGTAGGGTTAGGAGTAGGAATACTTGTTTACCTGGGAGTAATATCTCAGTAGGGTAGCATCCATTTATTATTATCGCAGTCTGTTTTATAATATTATTACTACAATACACTAAGGTGCAGATATTATCTGACACTATTTGCATAGTATAAGTATAATAAGTATAAACAAAATATTTTTACTTAGTGAATACTGCTATAGTGTAAAAAGCTGCTGTTTTTGTTAAATACCTTGAATTCAATTTAGGCTAAATTACAAAATGTTATATTTGTTGTCCACAGGCTAACGGCACCCACTTCATCTATGATAACTTTATTCTGGGGGCACCGAGGTCAGAAGGTCTCATCAGCAGAGAGAAAATCCTGAAGCTTTCTTTCAGCTGTGCTTATCCTCAAACACAAACACTTTCCATGAATGTGGAGATCAACCCACTGGAGAGGTGCGGGTTAAGCAGAACTATTTTATTAAAGGAATAGTTCACCAAAACACAGACTTTTTGTTCAATCCCTCATGTCTTGATTTTTTCCAAGGAAAACTGAATTTTACTTGTCTCACCTTTCAATGCAGTCAATCCTCATGGGGACTTTTAAGCTACAAAAAATACAAATAAAAGGTCCATATGACTTCTGCTGTATATTCCACGTATTCTAAAATTATTGAATAATGTTGAAAGAATTATTACATTTATGGTTTGGAGTGTTATGAACAGAGAAGCATGAAGCCAGCAGCAGCAGAACGGCTAATCTGAACTTGAGGTAAAAAAAAAAAAAAAAAAAAGTGGTGGGTACAAATGTAGCTACTCATGGTGGGTACACGTCCGTCCGTCGCCCCGTTGAATTTCCCATTGACCACAGGTTTTGTATGACATTTTAAGCCTCCTACATAAATTCATAATCTTCCAGACTAATATAGCACATTATATAATTACCTGTCGTAAAGTCCGGGGTTGTAGTTTCCGTGGTAAGAATGTCAGTAGGACTTTCAACTGAAAAAAAAACAACAAAAACAAATAGACTATTACATAAAAAACAACTCTCATAAACTGATGACACATGTAAATATATTTACCTGCACATTTGGTTAGATAAAACATATTAAAAAGTCATAATTGTGATATATGTCAGAAAAAATATATTTATTTATTTATTAGCAGTTCATAAATGTCACAAATTGGGTGGCTTGGGTTTTTATCTCAAAACATTTGTTTGTGTTTGTCATAAATCAAGCCTCTGTGGCTCCCTCCGATCGCCACCAGAGGGCACTCCCACCCGAGTTCTAATCAAGGGAGTAGGCTAATCCAGCACCCGGAAAGCATACCTTCCATAGGTACGAAATTCCATGAGCCATTGCTAACCAAGCCATCCCCTGCTGTTAGCATCCCAGTGACTCCCACTCATTTTGGCGTCACTTTGACAGCGAATAACATTACATCTGAGGTGTTTAAAAACTCCATTTGACCAGTGTTTCTTTCTAAAGAAACACGACAATGTATAAAAGGCTCTATTATCTTGTACCTTACACTATCGCCCAGTAGAAGTCATTTTTGTAAAAATAGGTTAACGATTGCGTAATAACCACGTAACTCTCTGTTGCACAGTAGAGAAATTAACGTATCTTTTACTGTCCATGAGGAAAAACCAATTCTGGTTTCTCCCGTGTATGACTCTGGACTGATTTTCCAGGTTTTGATCCCTTGCTGCTTGCCTATTTACCTGTGCTCTGTTCTACTGGATTATGTTGACTATGTTTGCCACCCGCCTGTCCCGTGACGACGCCTCTGCTTTGCCAAGTTTATTCCTGTCTTTGGTGATTAATTGACCTCTGCCTGTTTCTTATCCCTATTGTCTGTTTAATACATTTAATTGTCTGTTGAATATTAATGTGTAAGAAAGTGATAAAATATGAGAAGGTTTTAAATCAACAGGAAAACTTTCACCATATTAATTAAAACATTTTTTTTTCATGGAAAACAAATTGAACTGAAGATTAGAGGAAGTGAGAGAATGATTGTACCTGTTGTTGTTGTTGTTGTTGTTTCTCCATTGATTATTCCACCTGATAAATACACAATTAAGGCATAATTATTTATTACTGCAAAAATATTCTGCCATTTTACATGACAGATTATAAAACACTCACCATTAATGAACAGCAGAGACACACACAGTGAGATCAGAAACCTCATTGTGACGAACGGCACCTGCACACATATACAACATACACACACACAAGACATGTTTCTTATATTTTGTTATATTTTATTCTTTCTTTGTTGTCTACAACAACTATAACGATCACAGATACTTAAACACACACACACACACACACACACACACACACACACACACACACACACACACACACACACACACACACACACACACACACACACACACACACACACACACACACACACACACACACACACACAAAATATGTTTCTTACATTTTGTTATATTTTTTTTCTTTCTTTGTTCTGCACATTTGTAAAACAACTATAACAATCACAGATACTTAAATGACATGAAAATGTTACATAATGTAAAAAACAGCCGAACTTATTAGAGTCCAATGGGATAAAACAGAAGTACCTTTACCTGAGGTCAGATGCTGAGATCAGAGCAAACTCAGGGAGATTCTCAATACAGTGATGCTGAACTGCAGCGCTCACAATCTCATCAGATCCTTTATTAACTGTGGGAGGATCATTACTGGAAAAGAAGTAATGTCTCAACAATAGCTTAAACCAGTTTTTAATTATTTTTATGTAACAATGAGAAATTTGTTATTTGAACCGATTGTTTCCTTGTGTGCACCTGTGTTCAGACATTCTTTAACTCTGTGGTTGACTGTGAGATGGAATAATAGTTGGTTAGTTTGATCTGTTTAGTATTTGAATGCCCCACCTCAAATCTAAACCCTAAAGTAACCTCAAATGTCTTTTTAAAATGGTTTGCAGATCAGCATCAGGAAAATGTGTGTCTAATATTTGGGAGTCGAAGAAATGACTTGATTTACAAAGGTTGCAGAGAATGCATAAAATTAGGTTTGATTAAGCAGAACAAGCATATTTTTATTTTGTACTAATTTTGTTTTGTACATTTTACATTTACTCTCCGTTTTGAGTGTCAGAGCAAAGCAAAGCAAAATCCAAGGTCAACGCTCCATATACCAGGAAGTTTTAGAGCACTTCATGCTTCCTGCTGCTGACTAACTTAATGGAGATGCAGATTTCCTTTTCCAACATAACTTGGCACCTGCACACAGTGCCAAAGCAACCAGTACCTGGTTTAAGGACCATGGTATCCCTGTTCTTAATTTGCCAGCAAACACGCCTGACCTTAACCCCATAGAAAATGTATGACCCAAACAGACCCAACAATGCAGAAGAGCTGAAGGCCACTATCAGAGCAACCTGGGCTCTCATAACACCTGAGCAGTGCCACAGACTGATCGACTCTGTGCCACGGCGCATTGCTGCAGTAATTCAGGCAAAAGGAGCCCCAACTAAGGATTGAGTGCTGTACATGCTCATACTTTTCATGCTCATACTTTTCATATTTTTCAGTTTCTAAAAATCCTTTCTTTGTATTGGTCTTAAGTAATATTCAAATTTTCTAAGATAATGAATTTGGGATTTTCCTTAGTTGTCAGTTATAATCATCAAAATTCAAAGAAAAACATTTGAAATATATCAGTCTGTGTGTAATTAATGAATATAATATATAAGTTTTACTTTTTGAATGGAATTAGTGAAATAAATCAACTTTTTGATGATATTCTAATTATATAACCAGCACCTGTATGTTATATATATTGTTTCTTTTGACAACACCATTCATTAGATGTGCAAATCTGGCCTCTGTTCTTGAAGAATTTGAGGAAGTGAACACTATAATCACCGTTAAACTGGAAGAGCAGCAATTACACTCTTTACTAGAATTTCTCTAAACTCCTCACCTGCACATTGCACAAGAAGCTCATCATCATTCAAAAAAGCTGTGACGCACTTTAATGTGTCCTGACAGTAATGTCATGAGATGCTTGAGAGCAATTTTTTTACCAAGCCGAATAAATTAATATTAGTTAATGTATAATGAAGGATGAATTAATTTGTATTTTAAATGTTATTTAATAAATGCCTAAAGAAATGTTTTATTGCATTTGGTATAATTAAGTTTTAATTTACACACAGTACATCTGACATGAACGTGGCACTAATATAAAGAACATTTCATCCTCTGAGCTACAGAACAGTATAAGCGTCTCATGAGAAGTACTGTGCATTTCCTTGTTTGTCAAACCTGTCAGGTTCACTGTCAATTTTACACATTTCAGAGCTTTTAGAAACCACTAGAATAGATTCCAGACAATTAGTGAAGTCACCAAAGTGGATTTTTTTCCAGTAATTTTTGCAAATGCAGTTGATCCGGATTCCTCAGAACTGCTTTCAGTACATGACTGTCACCACTGCATTAACAGCCTTTTATTTTATTTTACGTTATCACACAATGGCAAATATGATGATTGCCATTTTTGCATATTATTAAAAATGGGCAAAATAATGATGTTAAAACCAATCATAAAGAATGCAGCAGATCATGATAATGTGATAAACAGAATAAGGGTTGAAAAATATGACGAGATAATCTAACCATCCAGACACTCCTCTATGAACGAACAGCATGAAACCTGATCGTATCCATCGGCTCTCAGTGAAGCTCAAACCTCATGTCTAAACGTGACAAGCTGAAAAATATTCTCTAGTGTCTCTAAATTTAAATGGATACTCAAATGTTCATCATAAGCTTGCTGATGTGTGTCTAAGGTAAAATGGATGCGCATAGAAAAATAAGATCATGTGACATTCAAAAACCTCTTATACTGAATATACCAGCTATACAAGAAGTTGCTAAAAAAAAAATCAACTAAAATTAAGACCTTTTTCATGCATGCCTTGCAATAAATGCCTGAAAAAAAAATGTTAAACAGAATTTTTAAGAAACAAAATGACTCTCTAAAATAAAAAATAAAAACACAATGGGAATATATTAATGCTATTTTATTTTGTTATTCTTGACAAAGAAGTAGTAACACACTTCTAGTTTCTGTGAAATAAACTAAAAAACTAAAACTCTAACCCAGAGTAGACTGAATATATGAATGTCTAAACAAGCAATACATCAAAGAAAAGAACAGACCCTCTGCTTTAAAAAGAAGAAGAAGAAAACTGTGCATGCAATCTTTTTTATCAACACTTGAATATGGGTAATTTTCATAAAAAAGGAACATTTTAAACTCAGAAAATCATGTTTTTGTCAAAGATCAGATTCAGAATGATGATCAAAACATAGATCGATTAGAAGGAGTCCATCAACACAAAGCTCCACAGTCCTATAACTCGTCCTGGGTTGGCATTTCATTCAGTAACGATAGACAGTTTTGATTTATGTATTAATGTAGTATATAAACATTTATGTAAATGATAAAATAATTATGTATTATGCTACATAAATTGACAGTTATGAAATAAAGAAACATTTAGAAACCCAAAACCACTATGGTCAATAAAAATGCCATTAGACAATATGCATGTCAAATGTTGCACATTGTTTTGTGGTGCTAAACTAAAAGTGTGTCAGGACACTCATCAGAGGAACAAGGAACAGCATCAGAGAAGCACACAGACAAGAAGCCTCAGATACCTTCACTTGGTCTGGGACCCACTTATCTGTGAACAGGGAATATAATGCAATGCAGTGAAATGTAACGTATTCATGACAGAAATCATCAGAAACCTTTATTACAAATGATTCAAATAAATGAAATGTTCACCTGTGTTCCCTCCAGACCACACCAGAGGACCCATGGATATGGAAGCACTGTCATGGAAGTCCAGAGACCTGCCCTCTCTCCGCTGGTGTCCAGAGTCACAGTCCTGATGGAGAAAAGAGCAACATCCAGCTGTGTCAATCCCTGTTAAATATCACTGAACAAGATAAAGGAGTGCACAAAGTCTCCAGCAGAGGGCAGACTTGAACATTAAGAGCCAGATTTACTAATTTTGCACCAGTGTTGTTAGAAGAGCACGCACACATGATTATCAGCGGCTCTACTTGTTTGCGGCCCAGATTTGCACTGCTCTTAACAGATCGTGTTGATCATTATAAAAATGATCAGGCTGTGTTTGTGTAATGAGTCCTGTTTACTAAATCTGGCCCTAAATCTTAAAACATACCAACCTCACTTATATTAGTGTTTGATCAACAAGGGTTTATACACTGCAGATTCATAAACCTTTACATTTATCCTTCATATCTTACTATAGATACACACTATACACACAGACAGAAAAACAGTCAGAAAGGGACACTGGCTATTAGATTAATATTCAAATGAAAAAATTTCAAACCTACAGTAAACTAAAGCTACTTATGAAGATTTAACATCACAAATTAGTTATGAGAGGTTTTGTAAACTGACCGTTGAGCAGCGATTGCTTGACAGAAGGCAAAGGTGAACAGCACAGTGCAGGTAAAGCTTAGTGGAGTTTGCAGTGAAGATAAACATCCTGAAGGAGAAACGGCTGGATGTGGAGACGCCGTTCTGCAGCAGCTCCACTGTGTCGTCATTTGGATTGGGACACCTGACAATATCAATAATGACCAATTCTTTCATTTCAATCATTCAATACAAAAGTGATCTCCTGTAAATCATCACACATTTGCATTTCATGGAATCTTGTGCTTTAGTTCTGAAACACTGAAAGACAAAGTATGTAACACAATCTTAAATGTAGGGTTGGGAATCGTGAGAAATTTTCCGGTTCCGGTTCTGGTTCCGATTCCGCCAAATGATTCCGGTTCCGATTCCGGTTCCATTAAAATTATTAAACAAATAGTGGTAAAGGAAAAAGGCATAATACGCAACTCAAACAATCCTTTTTGTGTTTATTACATGATCTCTGATTCATTTACAGGTTGGCAATGTCAAAAAAGTCTTGTACTGTACATATATTACAGTATTAAAAGCATTCTTGCAAACATATTTTATATATATATATATTTTTATATATATATATATATATATATATATATATATATATATATATATATATATATATATATATATATTAGTTATATTTATTAGTTATTTGTATATTAATGTAATAGAAATTCAGTTATTCAGTGAACTTGTAAATAATAAATGGTAATTCAGCATTAATCTAGATTAAAATGGCTCATTTGAATTCTGCCGAAGGCATTCAGAATATGTGTGCTACCCAAATAATGACTGCTGCTTTCACAGTTGGTTCGATTGCCTGGACCGAACCCGAGTTCGATTGCTCCCTGGACCGTGTTCATATTATATTTTCGGGTCCGAAACCGAGGTGCGTTTGCGTCATCAGAGCAGCTGTTTACCCCGTTACTTGATAACGACGTCGAGCGAGGAGGTGGCAGAATGAATAGCGTTGTTCACCTAACTTTTATATTTTTGTTTTTGAACCGTTAGTTTTGTTACCAAAGTTTCAGTACGTAATGGCACTTGCGTCTATCAGCCACGGATGTACTGCAAATACTCTAAAGAATGCTGACGACGAGCAGAAATTACAGCTCTCTGCTTGCAGTATGTCAGTCACGCTCACCAGGACTCGAGAACGGTTCGCGGGTGCGCGCCCGAGTTCGGAAGACAGCGTTCACGCTTGATGTGGTAATTTCACAGCATACACGCAGGTTCGAAGACTCGTTCTCGCTCCCTACAGTGCAATTCGGCTAGGTAGCTATACATCCGCGCTAAAATATCACTGTGAAAGTCATCATAGCTTGCGTAGTATAGACCCAGCTCCCAACCCAACTAGATTAACGGCGATATGTTTTTTATCGCCCGATAAGAGTCTCACGTTAACGCAGCACGTTAACGCCGATAACGGCCCACCACTAGTTAATTGTTTGCACTTCTGGAAGCGGCAGGCAACGTAATTAATATTCATGATGAGGTTAGCTGTCGCCCGCTATTAAAGAATACGCTCCCAGCGCCTCGCACACACATTGCACCAGAACCGCTGAACCGAAACTCAGGAATTTTGCGCGATTCCGGTATTTTTCAAAAATAAGTATCGGTTCTGCATAAGAACCGGTTCTCGGTTCCCAACCCTACTTAAATGTGATATGAATATTATTTATTCAGTAAAAGAGTTACATTGAGATAAGGCTAAGCTTAAAGGAATAAAAAAGCAGAGCTTTACTCTGAACGGATGAGATCCCAGCGGAGGCTGTAATCAGGATCATTCACAGGTGTAGCCCAACACGTGTCCATCACCAGGGCAAACTGGCGGCTGTCGACCCCCTCAACACGAACTTCCACATGCATCTGCTGGTCGAGCTCTGCATCCACGCTACCAGTGAAGGGCCGGATAAACTCCTCATCCTCATATGGAGTCATCCGGACCCGATATCGGCCTTCACCAGCGGGAAGAGTCTTGTGCACAATGCTGATGAAGTAATGGATAGATCTGTGTTAAAACTATGGGTACAATTCTGCTTTAGGAGTCAACCATATATAATCATGTTTACACATTTATTCTTCCGCTTAAAGGATTTGTTCACCCAAAAATGTTGATAATTCTTTCAACATTATTCAATAATTTTAGAATATGTGGAATATACAGCAGAAGTCATATGGACCTTTTATTTGTATTTTTTGTAGCTTAAAAGTCCCCATGAGGATTGACTGCATTGAAAGGTGAGACAAGTAAAATTCAGTTTTCCTTGGAAAAAATCAAGACATGAGGGATTGAACAAAAAGTCTGTGTTTTGGTGAACTATTCCTTTAATAAAATAGTTCTGCTTGACCCGCACCTCTCCAGTGGGTTGATCTCCACATTCATGGAAAGTGTTTGTGTTTGAGGATAAGCACAGCTGAAAGAAAGCTTCAGGATTTTCTCTCTGCTGATGAGACCTTCTGACCTCGGTGCCCCCAGAATAAAGTTATCATAGATGAAGTGGGTGCCGTTAGCCTGTGGACAACAAATATAACATTTTGTAATTTAGCCTAAATTGAATTCAAGGTATTTAACAAAAACAGCAGCTTTTTACACTATAGCAGTATTCACTAAGTAAAAATATTTTGTTTATACTTATTATACTTATACTATGCAAATAGTGTCAGATAATATCTGCACCTTAGTGTATTGTAGTAATAATATTATAAAACAGACTGCGATAATAATAAATGGATGCTACCCTACTGAGATATTACTCCCAGGTAAACAAGTATTCCTACTCCTAACCCTACCATACTGAACCTGCTGACCAGTAAAGGTGTCCTCAAAGGTCCAGGAAGGGTGGTATGGTTTTGAGTGAGGTAATATGAGCTGAACATGTCATGGTCAGTGTCTCAGCACGTCTGATCAATGCGAGGACATCACATCCAATTTCAATTATAGGCCAATTAAGCTGTTAAATACTTTATTTCTACTATTAAATACCCGTTGGGCACTTTATTTACATTTTTTGAGTATTTTCTTTGTTTTTCTTTAAAATAAACACCTCTCTGAGCTAATACGTGATTGGAAAATGGAGAAGAATGAAAAAAATGAAAAAAATGCTGATTCGAAATCAGGTCAGTCAAAAGCTAACGCCAGCCGCCTTACTCTCGACAACACTGCTCTTGTTTTCAGATGTTTATTTTTCTCTGGCTCAATCAGACAATGTAAACATGTAAACATTTAAACGATGCCCAATTGGCACTAAGGGGCCTGAAGTGTGCAAGAAAACATCCCCCACACCATTACACCACCACCACCACCAGCCTGCACAGTGGTAACAAGGCATGATGGATCCATGTTCTCATTCTGTTAACGCCAAATTCTGACTCTACCATCTGAATGTCTCAACACAAATCGAGACTCATCAGACCAGGCAACATTTTTCCAGTCTTCAACTGGCCAATTTTGGTGAGCTTGTGCAAATTGTATCCTCTTTTTCCTATTTGTAGTGGAGATGAGTGGTACCCGGTGGGGTCTTCTGCTGTTGTAGCCCATCCGCCTCAAGGTTGTGCGTGTTGTGGCTTCACAAATGCTTTGCTGCATACCTCGGTTGTAACGAGTGGTTATTTCAGACAAAGTTGCTCTTCTATCAGCTTGAATCAGTCGGCCCATTCTCCTCTGACCTCTAGCATCAACAAGGCATTTTCGCCCACAGGACTGCCGCATACTGGATGTTTTTCCAGTACACAAAAGTTTTTCCAGTTTTTCCATGTTTTTCCCTTTTCACACCCTTCTTTGTAAACCCTAGAAATGGTTGTTCGTGAAAATCCCAGTAACTGAGCAGATTGTGAAATACTCAGACCGACCCGTCTGGCACCAAACAACCATGCCACGCTCAAAATTGCTTAAATCCCCTTTCTTTCCCATTCTGACATTCAGTTTGGAGTTCAGGAGATTGTCTTGACCAGGACCACACCCCTAAATGTATTGAAGCAACTGCCATGTGATTGGTTGATTAGATAATTGCATTAATGAGAAATTGAACAGATGTTCCTAATAATCCTTTAGGTGAGTGTATATATATATATATATATATATATATATATATATATATATATATATATATATAATGTGTGTGTGTGTGTGTGTGTGTGTGTGTGTGTGTACTTTTTTTAAGTAATTCAGCATCAGACGATTAAAAACTCCAAAGCCCAAAGCATTGTATCAGTCAAGAGAAATAATGGTGGGTTACATATTAATGGTGGAGAAGTTCCAGTGCATTTTGTGGCATGGTGTTGTGCCTTCCCCACTAAATCTCTTTGAGATTTTGAGAAGTCTTTAGGGAGGTCTGGGTGGGCCCTTTATTTTATTGTTATTCAGCACCCTTACAGACCTCTCTAGAGACTTCTCAAAGTTTCAGAGAGATTCCTCAAGTGGTCAGATCAAACTGTGTTGGTTCTATCACATAGTTAAACCTACCACAAGATTTGTACCACAGATGTGTTCATCATTATCGAAATGGAATTCCACTCTGCCATTCCGGACCGTTCCTCTGCAGCTGGGATCATTGAGGTGTAAGACATCAGCTGGAAAACCAGCCTCAAAGAGCTGACAGCGAGACACAGACATGGAGCCAGAGCTGCTTTCACAGGTTTCTGAGAAATCTGAGAGAGAGGAAAAAAAACAGTGAAAAGATTGTCAGAACGATTAAAAAAGAAAAAGGCAAGTAATTACAGAAAGAAATTATATTTCATATTTATTTACCAAAAGAGTGAGGTTGTGGTCTGGGATGGTCACTGTTACATAAACAGCCATAAACACCATTTTTCTTCCCGCACCTTTCATCCTCATAGCAGCCGAGCTCAGAACAGGGATCTCTCGCATCTAAGAGGAAAAGCACAGATGGATGAAATTAAAGTGTTCTCCGCGTGTGAAAATGTGTAGCAACAAATACTTTTTACCCATGATTTACAGTCAAGTCCAATATAGATACCGCTGGCTCATTGTGACATGCAGTGTTGGGCAGTAGCATTGCTAAATATAGCTTAATGGTAGTGCTGCTATTTTTATATATATATATTTTTTAAAAAAAGATATTAAAATCATAGTCTATTAAGGGTGTACTCACACTAGACAGAGTTGCCTTGTACTGTTACCCGCTGGCCTGCACTCACATTGCACTTAACATACCGGGCCGGAGCACGCTTACCTCATTCACAACACAACTTTTTGTTTTGAAGAAGACCGGAAGAAAAGTGCTTTAGACTACCTAATAGATTTACTATTTTAAGTATATCTAGGAGTGTGCGATATTTGATTGATGTAACTGATGCAGTGACATTTTACCTGGCCAAAGATATGATTCCCATAAAACTGGGAAATGAGGGCTTCAGAAAACGTAGATATATGATACAAGATAACCAGCCGCAAACATTTTTTCCTCCATTGCCATTCCACTTCTGTTTTCCGAACGCCGCAGCAAGATGAACACAAAATTCTAAATGTCAATTTTTTTTTTGATTTATGGTCTAGCTGCACTTTGGAACATCTTGGTTACATATGTAACCCTCGTTCCCTGAAGATGTTACATCATTGACTGATGGAATCACCTTTGAATTCTACAAAATGAGCCAATGGCAAGACAATGCCATGGGTCTGCGGAATTTGCATAGCACATATCTGCCCTCCTCGTGGGAATATAAGGAGCTGCGCATGCAATTTCACATTATGTTATCTCAGTGGCGTAACTTTGCTTTGAAAAGTGGTGGGGACACCGCAGAACTCGTTTTGCTATGTGTTTATTTAATAACAGAATTTACTTGTGGACTGAGTTCAGAGTTGGAAATGCACTTAATTTTCACTTTGATATAGGCCACACATGCATTACATTCACAAATTATTCTATAAACATCCAATAAGCAAAACTCACAACACATCTAACATTATATACTATTATCATTCAAAATATGCAAGATAATATGACGAAGTTTCATTAGCTGCATTTCCATCATATATTTGCACAAAACTTATATTTATAAATATTTAACTTATAGATTTAGCAATATTTTCTAAATGTCGATAAAAAACTATTACGAAATGATTGCATTTCCATTACGCGATGTTATGCGACTAAAACATTTTTTTTTATGTCATTCAAAAAAATTTGCCACATAAGTGGTTTATGTGTATCCCAGCCACCGCTATAGCCATTATTTAATGGAAGGAGACATAGACTGTTATTCAAGCATTTATTAAAATTAAAAGAGGGAAATGTTTGAATCTGTATGGTGGTAACTTTTCAGTTTTTTTTTTTTTTTTAACCATTTTGTTATTTTGGCTTGAAATTTCGTTTGTTGAAAATATAAACTGAATTAAGAAATGCTTTTTAAATGAAAAATTTTACGTTTAATAAACAAAATACATTTTTGAAATGAAGACGGCGTTTGGACGGAGAGCAGCGCATGCAAAATAACCTTAATCCACGGCTCTTGTTATTGTGAGTCTAGGCCTACACAAATAAAAGTAGACAGTTTATAGTTTTTAATTATGTAGGCTATTGCTCTTAACTGTAGCTATGGATAAAAATGATGGAGCATTCTGAGTTGTTTCCTCTGTCATTAAGGAAAAAATCCATCAGAACGCATCGCACCTGCGCTTTCATCAGACAGAGGGTTATAGAAAACGTAGCCTATATTGTTTCGTAGGCTATGTTTAACTATGAGCCTATACTATTATTATTTTTTTAATTTCATGTGTTGATTATGAAACGTGAGCACAACCTTCTACACAAACATTGGCAATAGAATCGCCATTGGCTAGTAATTATTTGTTTTGTTTCGTTTAGTCGCCAGACTGATATAGGCTATAGACCTACTTTTATAGAAATATATCTAGTATAGAAACATGGAAGTGTGACAAAGGCACATAGTATGCTAAATAAATTCTCTAATGTTGTGAAAAAGGCCCATTGGGACTTGTATTTTGAAGTATCTGTCAGTGAAACTTTCTATGGTAACCAGTCAATGTCAGGGCACGCTTGTCAAGGCAGCAATGCAAAGACACTATGCTCCGCCCATCTCCAGCAGGTGGCTTTGATTAGGGCTAGTGAATAGCTCAGCATGGTGAGATGTATCAAACAGACTCTGTGTTTGCTTCACCTTTGATGTGTGCGTATATGGTACGAGAAGTAAGTTGATTTATGGACTTCAGCTTATGTTATCTGTTTGATTTATGTTTGGTTGATTTGCCTTGTTTAATGAATGAATTATTAATTTGCTCATGTATTCACATGATGTTGCTTTGAGTGTTTCTGTTATCTCTCTAAGTTTAACTAGTTATTTGATTGTTTCTGTTACGTTATATTGATTATTTATTGTATGCTTTGTTCTAGACCACACATACAAACGTATATGGAAGCAAAATGTACTGATTCGTGCAATGTGCTGGAAATAAAGAACAAAGAACTTAAGAACCTATTGCTTCTTCATGTCTCTAACCGGACATCTGTGTTGAACTAGTCCCCAACTGGCAACCCCAGACTGAGTGAAATACAACACTTTTCTTTATGGTCCTTCGGAGCCAGAGTTTTCCACAGTTATGGAGAAGCAACCAGTAGATGAAGTCCTTGGGCAGCACAGGAGACAAGTGTCTCTTCCAGCACACTTGCAGGATTATGACTTGACTGGTTATAATCTACCTAGACCCTTAACACCTCCCAGCTATTCCCAGAAATCACAGTGTGCTTCATCAGCCGAAGAGGATGCCAGGAGGGACACCCCACAGGCAGCAGCATATCATGGTGATTATCACAGTCCACAACAATGGTATACCACAGATCGGTGGGACCAGCATGTGGAAGCATTACGGGAGGAGAATGCTGATTTGAGGAAACTCCACAGTGACCTAATTACCACAGTTCAACAGCTGAAGGAGGAAAGAGATGATCTTAAACAGGTTAACAGTAAGTTCACATCACAGATGTCTCAAATACAAGCAGAAGTGAAACAATTGTTAAGTTGGCAAACTCAGCAGCCGCAACCCCTCAGAGATTATTTCCACTGCCTGTACCTGGTCTGTCAAAGACCGTAGAATGCCCTAAACCAGTACCAGCCCCACGGAGGCCAAGAATAAATGAACCAGGGTCAAATCCAAACTACGGCCAAGCATCTCACGATACATCGCAAGAGAGTAGCTCTGTGGAACATATGGAAAGCTCTGAGTATTCAAGCAGTCAAGAAAGTCTTTCCTCTTCTGTTGAGGGCATGAGAAACCTGCACCTGAGCTCATCCAGGGATCAAAGGGTTCGTAACAGTCCAACGATTGAAAGACCAATTAATAATAGACAAAATGGAGGACATGAAGTCCACATGGTTTCAAGAAGTCATGTCCGCTCTCCTCTCCACAAGCTTCCTCTAGGCAACGGCACAAGCTATCATTTAGGAGTAGGAGAAGGCACCAACACTCTCCCAGTGCATTGGTTGACCAAGAAAGAGTATATCGTGGACCTACGCCTACGATTCCCGACCTGATCCACCCGAACCCCAGAGAGTTTGCACGGCTTAAGATTGCATTGGAGAACATTCTTCCGGCTAATACCACAGAGCGTTTCAAATTCCATATTCTGCTAGAACATCTCAAGCTGGAGGAAGCACAGCTAATCGCTGAATCCTACAGCAGTTCACGTCATCCTTATACCCATACCATGGATGCACTCAACAAGCAGTATGGCCAGCCACATCAATTGGCATTACAGCGCATAGTGGAATTGATGGAGGGACCGAGCATCAATACTGGAGACATCAAAACATTCCGGATGTATGCTCTGAGGGTGAGATCCTTGGTGGGAATGTTGCGACAACTAGGTAAGCCTGGCAAAGTGGAATTAAGATGCGGATCTCATGTGTCCAGACTACTGAGTAAATTGCCACATGATCTGAGGAGCAGTTTCAGACGATTCATCTACCCATTAGATGTGAAGATTCCTAACCTCCTTGACTTCTCAGACTGGTTAGAATATGAAATCCAAGTGCAAGAAGATTCCACAAGATATGCGAGCAGCTCGGGTAGAGGGTATTTGCCCAGGTCATCTTGGGACCCACCAAGGAAGGTAAAATCATTTCACAAAGGGACAGAAGTTCTACTCAGCACTGAGAAATACCCTGTGGCACCTGTCACAGTTAAGACCACAATGGCAAAACCTTACTGCCCTTACTGTGATAACAACAAACACTCTTTGAATAACTGTGCCAATTTCTCTCAACTCTCCAACATTCAGAGACAAAATTGGATTAAGGGACACAACAGATGCTGGCGCTGTGGACGGGGCCATAGATCCTCAGAATGTAATCTTAAAATGCGCTGTAAATCATGTAATGGCCGCCACTTACTTGTTCTTCATGAGATTAATGTTAGAAACAAGGAAAAGGGAGTAGAAGGACAAGATCCATCTGCAAATCCTATCATGGCCGAGGCCGCCAATGATGTATTATTCATTGACAAGCCCCCAGGAAATCGGAAGGTATTGTTGAAAATGTGTAAAGTCATTCTAAGAAATGGAGATCGATCCATGAATGCTTATGCCATTCTTGATGATGGCTCAGAAAGGAGCATCTTGTTGCATGCTGCAGCTAACCAGCTGAAATTGAAAGGGAAGCCAGAGGACCTGCCCCTGCGCACGGTGAGACAAGAGTTTAAGGTCCTGCATGGGGCGGCTGTTTCCTTCAACCTTTCACCAGCCTGTCAACCAGATAAGGTATATCCGATCAATGAAGCTTTCACTGCATCAGAACTGGGGCTTGGAGTACATTGTCATCCTGTTAAGGCTCTACGGAAAAGATACCGTCACCTTAAAGGACTTCCTCCGAAATATTGAAGCTGCTCATCCAGTTTTGCTCATTGGATCAGACTGGCATCATTTAATTACCCCAGTTGAACCGGTTCGCTTGGGACCACCAGGTGGTCCTGCTGCAATTAGGACTCTTCTTGGATGGACTTTGCAAGGACCAGTTCAAGCTTTGCAATATCACCTCACAGAACAGCAATGTCTATTTACGAGTTTGTCACCTTCAGCTACTCTGCACGAACAAGTTGAAAGACTCTGGCAAATGGATGTCCTTCCATGGAGGGATGCGAAAACGAGTACTCGATCAGTACAGGACCAGCAGTCGTTGAAACTACTGGAACACAAAACCGTCAGAGTTGAGGTTGATGGGATACAGCGATATGCTACCCCACTGCTCCGAGTTCAAAATATGCCCCCTCTTCATGCACCTAAAGCGGCAGTAATGCCTCATCTAAGAAGTCTAGAGCGCCGCCTCAGTAAGTCTCCTGATCAAGCAGCCATCTACCAGAATGAAATTAAACGACTAAAACAGGCTGGTTACATTGCTGAACTACAGTCAGGAGCAGAAGACACTCCAGTAAGTTGGTATATTCCACATCATATGGTTGAGCATAATGGGAAGCATAGGGTGGTTTTCAACTGTTCATTCCAGTTTCAAGGGAACAACCTCAATGAACTGTTACTTCCAGGACCAACTCTGACTTCCTCATTGTTGGCGGTGCTACTAAGATTCAGAGAACATTCAGTCGCCCTCAGTAGTGATATTAAAGGAATGTTCCACCAGATAAGACTCCTTCCTGAAGATCGACCACTTCTCCGTTTCTTATGGCGAGATCAAGAAAGAGAAGTGCAACCCCGAGTCTATGAATGGCAAGTCCTTCCCTTTGGGACAACTAGTAGTCCATGTTGCGCTGTCTTTGCTTTGCAAAAGCATATCTTGGGGAACAGTCAGCCTGGTGAAAAGGTACATGATGCTGTACTGAAGGCATTTTATGTAGACAATTACCTTCAAAGTCTGCCCTCTGTAGATGAAGCAAGACACATGGTAGACCGGTTGCAGAGTATCTTGGCAGGAGGAGGATTCGAACTCAGGCAGTGGGCGAGTAATGCACCTTTCACCATCAGTCACTTACCAGCGGCATCCAGGTCTGACAGTGCTGAGCAATGGATTGCCAAGGGTAATGCTTTGAATCATGAATCAGTGCTTGACTCCAGTGGAACTGTCAAACTGATACCTTGTCCTATAAGCTGTGCTATAAAGTGCCAGGAAATTACTATGCGCAACATCTATAAAGTGCTCGCCAGTCAATATGACCCACTTGGCTACATCATCCCATACCTCACACGTGCCAAGGTAATAGTGCAGCGACTATGGGACAAAAAGAGGGATTGGGATGATCCCAAATTACCTGAGAATTTAGTGAATGCTTGGAACAGATGGGCAGAGGAGCTCAGTAACCTTCAAGAGATAGTCTTACCGAGATGCTATTGCAGTGCACGAAGGATGATGCCTCCAGTCATAGAGAGATTCATATCTTCTTTGACGCGTCAGAGTTAGCGTATGGGTCGGTCGCTTATCTTCGAACAGAAGATCAGCAGGGAGAAGTGGAGGTCACATTCATAGTGGCCAGGTCAAGAGTGGCTCCAAAAATGTCTGTCGATCCCCCGACTAGAACTATGTGCAGCTCTAACAGGTGCCCAGTTGGCCAAGATCCTGCAGAATGAACTGACTTTACCCATTCATCAAGTTTTTCTTTGGACTGATTCCACCACAGTCTTAAGTTGGATTAAATCAGAATCCTGTCGATTCAAGGTTTTCGTTGGGACAAGAGTGACCGAGATTCAGGAACTTACCAACCATTGTGAATGGCGCTATGTGGACTCTGATAATAACCCGGCAGATGATATCACCAGAGGGAAAAAGCTGGCAGAACTAGGAACACGAAGTCGATGGAATACAGGGCCATCATTCATCCATCTTACATCTGATCAGTGGCCGGTTACACCAGCACCATCCCTTATTGATAATGATGAGTTAAGAAACTCTACATTTTGTGGACTGACTAATGCAGCACAACGTTTGTCCATACCGGATCCAAGCAAATTTCTGACCTTTCGAGAGCTACTGACAGCCACTGCAGAATCTCTCAAGGAAAATGGGGCCAATCTCTCAGCTGAAGACTTTCGACAGGCTGAAATAGCTATACTTCAGCAAGCTCAATGGGAAAGTTTTGCCTCCGATATGTCACAGCTTACAGCGGGAAAACAACTGCATAAGCATAGTCGACTCCTTAGCCTCGGTCCTGAACTTGACTCTTCGAGTCAGCTCCTTAGAATAGGAGGTCGTCTTCGCCGCTGTGAAGAGATTGAGCCTGGGTTGATGCATCCTATTGTCCTTGATTCCCGCCATCATATCACTACGCTTCTCATAAAGGACTATGATGCAAAGCTGCTTCATCCAGGACCTGAGAGAGTACTGGCGGAAATGCGTAGGAAATACTGGATCCTTCGGGTAGGGAAGCAATGATGTTATCAACGCAAAGATTGTTCAGAATGTCAGAGATTTCGTAAGAATCCACAGATACCCAGAATGGCTGATCTGCCTCCAGCCAGGCTACGTTTATTCAAACCGGCCTTCTATTCTACTGGAATTGACTGTTTTGGGCCATACTTGGTAAAGATTGGGCGCAGAAGTGAGAAGCGCTGGGGTATTCTGTTCAAGTGCATGACTACACGCAGTGTATATTGACATCCTCTCAAGACTTGATACCGACTCTTTCTAATGGCCCTCAGGCGTTTTATAGCCCGACGTGGGAGACCTTTGGAAATTTTATCTGATCAGGGTACCAATTTTAAAGGAGGGGAAAGGGAGCTGCATCAGACATTCGCTGGACTAGTTCCAGAGGTTCAGGAACAGCTTGCCAGTCAGCAGATTATCTTCCGCTTCAACCCACCTTATGCCCCACATTTCGGTGGGTGTTGGGAAAGGGAGATCCGTTCCTGAAACAAGCTCTACAGGTCACTCTGGGAACTCAGCCAATACCAGAGGAAACTCTTCTCACTACACTCGTTGAGATCGAAGGGATTTTAAATTCTAAACCCTTAGGGTATACCTCCTCTAATGCTGCTGACCCAGATCCTATTACTCCTAATTCGCTCCTCATGGGGCGGCCCGATTCTTCCCTTCCTCAAGTGATATATCCTCAAAGTGAACTATTGAGTCGACGTTGATGGCGTCATAGCCAAGTCCTAGCGGATCACTTTTGGAAGCGATTTATCAAGTTTTATCTGCCTGGTCTTCAGATTCGTAGCAAATGGCAACTAGAGTCGCCCGATATCAAGGTGGGAACTACAGTTATGATTGTGGACCCTCAATTCCCCAGGGCCATGTGGCCCATTGGTCAGATCTCTCAAGTATTCCCTGGGGTGGATAATAGAATCAGAACTGTTGAAGTGAGAATTAAGGACAAGCTTTATGTGTGACCTGTGGCTAAGGTTATACAGCTACCTGAGATTCCAGACTAAAATTGGACTTTGACCTTTTATAATGGACAGATTTCCTCATTCTTTGGAAATCTGGGGGGCTGTGAAAAGGCCCATTGGGACTTGTATTTTGAAGTATTTGTCAGTGAAACTTTCTATGGTAACCAGTCAATGTCAGGGCACGCTTGTCAAGGCAGCAATGCAAAGACACTATGCTCCGCCCATCTCCAGCAGGTGGCTTTGATTAGGGCTAGTGAATAGCTCAGCATGGTGAGATGTATCAAACAGACTCTGTGTTTGCTTCACCTTTGATGTGTGCGTATATGGTACGAGAAGTAAGTTGATTTATGGACTTCAGCTTATGTTATCTGTTTGATTTATGTTTGGTTGATTTGCCTTGTTTAATGAATGAATTATTAATTTGCTCATGTATTCACATGATGTTGCTTTGAGTGTTTCTGTTATCTCTCTAAGTTTATCTAGTTATTTGATTGTTTCTGTTACGTTATATTGATTATTTATTGTATGCTTTGTTCTAGACCACACATACAAACGTATATGGAAGCAAAATGTACTGATTCGTGCAATGTGCTGGAAATAAAGAACAAAGAACTTAAGAACCTATTGCTTCTTCATGTCTCTAACCGGACATCTGTGGTGAACTAGTCCCCAACTGGCAACCCCCAGACTGAGTGAAATACAACACTTTTCTTTAAATGTGGTTAGGTCATTTTCTACACAGCACAATACAACATATGTCCTTATTATGATAAAATACATGTCGTTTTATGGCATGCGGTGTGCGGCTGGGATGTACATAAACCTAACAACCTTCGTAGCATAATTTTTGGAATGACTTATCAAGAGAGGGAAAAATGTTTTTAGTGGCATAACATCAGTTAATGGAAACGCCGTCATTTCGCTATATTTTTTTATCGACTATTAAGAACTATCACAAAAGTTTTGCGTAAATCTGTAGGCTAATGGAAAAAAAGCTTCAGACCGGCGAAAAAATGTGTTAAATGAATGAATTAGATTATGAAGAATGACGATTTCGCTTTTGCTTTTATACACACCTTCAATCTATTTTTCAGTTACTTTTAAAAAGTGGTGGGGACAATATTGAGCCTGGCAAAAGTGGTGGGGACATGTCCCACCCGGCCCCACCCGTAAATTACGCCTATATGTTATCTGCTGTGGACCCAAGTGCCCCTGCCGTACAAGTGGTACAGTGGTTGTGGCAGGAGGAGGTAACGTATCAGTTCCCTCCTTCAGGGAACGAGGGTTATATACATACTGTACATGCATACGTACAGACGTTCCCTTTCAGTTAGTCACTATGCTGTACATCAGTGACTGACAGAATGGGTGTCCCCAATCTAATTTCGCCACAACGGCTGTCTTCCAGCGTCCTGCGCTGACCTGAGCTCCCTGCTGTGAGATTAGCATGAATGAGGGGCTAGGCTCAATACCAAATACCAAGGTATACTTAGATGCATATCCCACATGGATATATGCAACACAATGCCTGCCCGCAGGGAGGACTTTGGAAATCCAGCCCACGAGGTGGAATGTTTCAACCCCAGGGGTGGCAAGGTGTCTTGCCAAGGGAAGACACGTGCTCAGAGAGAATTACCGTGGAAATACACCCAATAGGGGAACCATGCACATGGAGGTACCTAGCCTTACACGTGGGCTGACCAAACGGGCATGAACCAGTGCTGGATGAACTCAGGGCTTACGCATCCAGTCCGTGGAGTGGAATGGCACAGCAAATGATGGCACCTGAGCCTGTCCAGTTACTGGCCACTGGGAGTGAGTACACGAGAGGACACTGGCTCTACATGGAAATTGTAAAACCTTGCAAAAGTGTTGGGAGTCGCTCAGCCTGCAGCTCTGCAGATGTCTGTTAGCGAGGTGCCATGCGTTAAAGCCCGAAAGGAGGCCACACTCTTGGTGGAGTGGGCCTTTTCCCCTATAGGGCATGGCAGGCACAGAACCTGATATGCCAGGACAATGGCGTCCACTATCCAGTGAGACAACCTCTGTTTGGAGAGAGCCTTCCCTTTCTGCTTCCCTTCATAACAGACAAAGAGAGGTCGGGACGCGGGTGACAGAGGGTGCCCCGTCTCTGAGAAAGGAGGTCCTTCCTCAGAGGGATATGCCAGGCAGGAGCTGTCACGAGGAGTACAAGCTCGGATAACCAGGTCCGGCTGGGCCAATGTGGCGAAATCAAAAGGACCTGCTGCTCGTCCTCCATGATCTTCCACACAAAGGCTCACTGGGGGAACGCATACTGGCGTAGGCCCCGTGGCCAGCTGTGCGCTAGTGCATTTGTGCCGAGGATTCCCTCTGTCAGGGAGTAAAACCAGCGACAATGGGAAGAACTGTTCCCAAATCAGCTGAACCTAACCCGAGGAAGTGGCTGAAACTGTGAGAGATCGTCGGCTGCACGATTTAACTCGCCCAAGATTTGAATAGCACGAAGCTACTTCAGATGCTTCTGATTCCATAGGGGGAGATGGCGGGTGAGTTGCGACATATGGCGGGAGCGCAGACCCCCCTGGTGGTTGATGTACGCGACTATCGCCGTGTTGTCTGAACGGACCAGAACGTGTTTGTCCTTCAGTAGAGCTCAGAAACGGTGCAGGGTTAGACACAAATCGAGGCACTTGACCTGAGACATTAAGAAATCTTTTATTGTAATTTGATGCAAATCTGAGTAATTTATTCAACAAATTGGTTTAGACTATTGAGAATTTGGTTCAGAGAGTGGGATTTAGTGTTTTAGCAATTCATTAAACTCTAATATAGCTTATAATATAATAGTCTATAGCTTTATAAATTATTTTAAATTATTTACATGCATCACAAACCCACAAGATGGATTTGATTTGATCATGCCAAATAATGATCCTCCAGATTACAACACAGTACATTATATTACCAGTGGTAGTGTCCATGGTTGTAGTTTCTGCTTTTGTAGTTTCTGTTGTGGTTGTCTCTGGTCTGACAGTAGTAGTGGTAGTATTTATTTTGCTTGAATCTGAAATAAATGATAAATATTACATAAACAATAATATCTTACATAAAAAATGTGCACAAGGTGAATATATTTACCTGCACAG
Organism: Gobiocypris rarus; assembly: GCA_023029165.1. Classification (NCBI taxonomy): domain Eukaryota; kingdom Metazoa; phylum Chordata; class Actinopteri; order Cypriniformes; family Gobionidae; genus Gobiocypris; species Gobiocypris rarus. Next base: position 33,031,785 of record CM040920.1, read on the forward strand.
TATGCCAAATGGCAGGCATTTGGGCTCACAAACTCATAGACATAATAATCTCCAGGACAGGCTTTGACTTTAATGGGATTGGATTGGAAATAGCAGCAGTTATTGCTCCAGTGACCGCAGACGCCTCGAGTGACCACTCCATCCTCAACTGTTGGATGTCCTCCGTTCAGCCACAGTGGGGCATAAGTGCCACAACTATACTCCTCAACACATGTGTCTGGCATCTGAACGCTCTGACCCTGAATGAAGAGACGGTACCAGCCGTTCCAGCTGACCGCAGTGTCACACATTAGTTGAGAGGAATGTTGATTGCTGGTGGCTCTCCAGGGATCATCCAGAACATTGTAGTTGTAGCACGGGTCAACAGGGGGAGCTGTTTTTATTGAAACATTACAAATATACATTTTGTAGAATTAATAAATTAATATTGTGATTTTTTTATTTTAACATATAGAGTTTGAATTGCATAATCATTTGTGAGCTGTATGACTTCTTCCTAATGTGATATTTCTTCATATTTTTTGCAGAAATAATTCAGCAAAAAATTTACTTTAGCTGGGATTAAGAGGGAAATTTCGAGATATCATGTCTAATAAAAAAAATGCATGTCCAAAAAGATGCTCATGAGAGTTTATAAAGGAAGCAAGACAATCATTTACCAGTGGTTGTGATTGGTGGAGTAATGGATTCAGTGGATGGGATCGTCTCTGTTGTTGTAGACGCTGATGAGATCGACTGACTTGAGGCTTCTGGTATTAGAAACATTTTGCATCAACATAAATCATGTTCAAACTTAATCCAGAAAAGTAAATAACTTAAGTCTAAATGAATAAATGCTCACCTGTGCAGTAAGCTCCACAAAACATTGGCTTGACAAACTCATAAACATAGTAATTTTCTGGACAGGCTTTGACTCTTATAGGGTGGGATGTGAGAACACAGCAGCCATCCCATGAGGAGACACAGACCTGACGGGTGACCACTCCATCTTCCAGCTGTGGGTGAGGGCCGTTGAGCCACAGTGGGTCACTAGTGCCACAGGTGAACTGATTTACACATGATTCTGGCATCTGAGCCTTTTGACCATTGTAGAACAGCCGGTACCAGCCGTTCCACTCCACATTATAATCACATGTGCCTTGGAAGTAATAGTTACTATAGTAAGAGTTGTCAGTGGCTCTCCAAGGCTCATCCAGACTGGTATAGCTGTAGCAGGGGTCGACACTTGGGGTGGAGAAAGGAACTATTAAGGAAAAAATAGAAAGAGATCATTATATATTGCAGATTAAATATATTCAAATTAATAACATGAATTTAAATCAAAACATTTCATGATGAGCATGCTACATACAAAGATGAATGAATGTACCTGCACAATATACAGGAAATGGGATTGACAGAGTTGGTCTGGTAAATTTGTAGACATAATAATTTCCAGGACAAGCTTTGACTTGGATTGAGTCAGATCTGTAGTGACTGCACTGATCATAGCGGGAGCCATAAATTTCACGAGTAACAACTCCATCTTCCAGCCGAGGATGAGAGTCACCAAGCCACAGAGAACTATAACCTCCACATGACATGTAATACATACACCACTCAGGCATCTGAGCACTCAATCCATTAATGAAGAGTCGATACCAGCCATCCCATTCTACACGAGTGTCATCATGATCAGATATAGTCCCATACATAGACCAGTAATTGAGTGTGTTTCTCCAGTAGTTGTCGAGTATGTTGTAGTTATTGCACGGCTCATCATCTGTTAGTGAGAGATGATGAGAGTAAAACAGACAAGTTATAATTCAATGAGAAACTTCACAAGTGAAAATCTGAATCAGTGAAACACAGTAATTGTCACGATTCACCAGTGAGAGTTCCCCTGATTACCTCCACAGGACTGTCATTCCATCAAAGACCACATTACCCATAATCCTTTGCCCGGACTAATCAGCACTCATTGTTTACACCTGTGTCTCATTTACCTCATTACCTCAGCCTATAATAACCATGTTCACTCTGTCATTGACTGCAAAGCCTTGTTAAGTGTAATACTGCATTTCTGAGCTTTCGCCCTGGTTTCTTGTCTTTTGGTCTTGGATTACTTGCCTGTTCTGTGGATTACCCTTTTGCCTGTCTATTCTGCCTTGTTTGCCTGTTTGGACTGCTTGCCTGTGTATGACCTTTTGCCTGTTTTTAACTACGATTGTGGATTACCCGCTGAATAAATGCTGCACTTGGTTCCTCAACCTTTGAGTTTCGGAGCAGAAGGCAAATCTTTAATAATACATTATTTCTTATTTTTTAAAATGTGAAACATGACATAACATATGACAAATTGAGACCAAACATAAGACCAAAACATTCAATATATGAGAGAAAAAAATATATAATAAATGTCATTAGTAACAATATTATACAGTTGTAATATACTGTTTATTGTAAATACAATTCTTTTTATGACATTGCTTTTAACATGTGATATTCAGTAGATTTGGTTAGAACATTTAATGAAAATAAGTTTTTTTTCTATTTGCATGTGTTTTCTTCAGTTGCAGCACATTGAGCTCTCTCGGCCACCGTACTAATTGCTGTTAATGTTATTGTCAATAGATTCAGAAAGCATAAAAAAGGAAGTAGAAGACAGGTTAATGATTTTGTCATTTGAATATATACAAATTTAAATAATTGTTTAATTATTAGTTATTGTTTTTGAAAGCAATAGATGTTGAGAATAGTAGATAAAAAAAGATAATTTTGAATGAATATATATTCATTCTAGTGCTGTCAATGTAAAAAAGGTGAACGAACCCTTTAAATCACAGAATTTTTTTTTGATTAATCTAGTGATTTTTTCAAATCGATTTACAAGACTAACTTGTTCATATATATATATATATATATATATATATATATATATATATATATATATATATATATATATATATATATATATATATATATATATATATATTATTTACAAAACTTACTCAAGGTGATGGTGTATCCAGTGAATATATCTGGACTCACAGTGGAAACCGCCTGTGAAATAGTGCTGACATCTAAAAAGAAGAAAATTAATGTCATGACAGAAATCATTTAAAAAGGTTTGAAATACTTAAATAAATGAGAAAATGTCTTGGTTACGTACGTTACCCTCGTTCCCTAAAGTAGGGAAACGGAGATGTACGTCGGAGCCGAATTGGGGATCACTTTCAGAGACCAATCTACTTTGAGTGTAAACTGAACGAGCCAATAAACATTGGAATGTGGTTCACGCATTCCATGCTCCTCCCCGCCATGAGAGTATAAATAAGGAAGTGGATGCATCGCATCTTTGCTTTTCCACTGAGGAGACAAACTTAGTGACTCGGCTATTTAGCTGCGGTACAGCAACTGTGGTGATGGGACATACATCTCTGTTCCCTCCTTCATGGAACGAAGGTTACATACGTAAACTCGAAATTCCTTTTTAGTCGGTCCAGTCCGGTGTACGTCAGAACTGACCGACGAGTTGGGGATCTACCAACATGCCACTGCTGCCGCCCCATCTGCTGTAGCGGGAAGTCAGGGCTCTAAGCAGAGAAGGTCAGTTACTGCTGCTCCGCAAGACCTACTCAGTATGACTATTGGATTATGCTGGGAAAGCGTGCTCCTCTAGGGGAAGGGAACGCTGTGGAAGCCTGACAGACAGGGGCATTAAGGAACCGAACCTTGTTGGACTCACGCATTTCTGCCAGGTTCAGCTACAGGTGGCATTTCTGGACCACTAACGTGGAGGTAGGCGTACAGGAGCGCCATGGCATGCAGGGCAGAAGTGGCTTCTTCGCAAGCTGTGTAAGCCTTACAACTCAAGCCCAACACTCGCGGCTGCCCGGGAAAGCATAGCTGTGAGCTCTGTGTCAGACTCGGGCAATGCTGCCACACCCGAAGGGGGCAACGCAGATGAATCTTCATCCACAGAGGATATAAGCTCACCCTCCAGTACAGCGAACGACATTCTGTCCTCAGCCGGAGCCCCAAAAGAAACAACTGGTCCCCCATGGGAAAGATCAGCACGCTCTCTTGGGAGCTCCACAGGTTGCGGTGTGGAGGAGTGAGGGACTGGAGGCCGGCTTGGCGGGGAAGCCCACACTATGATCCTCAGGAAAAATAAAGAAAACAAACATGATGCACGATCTGCTGCCTCTCTCTCAAAGAAGTCTTTTCTGATACTCTTCAGAAAATGAACTGTAACTTAGCAAATACTTGTCACACAAACATGAAACATATGTCTAAAGAAACGTTGAAATGTCAGGTTTTAGATAATGTAAATCAAATCGAAAACAAATATTCTGTATTTATGTAATCTGTTTGAAAAGAGAGAGATGTCAGTCGTTCGGGAGCCTCTTCATTAGTGTTAATGCGGCCACGCCCACAGAGTGTACATTCTTTTGAAAGTCAAATACTGACGTGATCCATGCGAACAGAGTCAATGCCCACATCAAATCAAATAAACACATCAAGATTAGTGCATGAACTTTACATCGTTTTGAGACACGGTGAGGAATAATCCTGGAAAAGTTTCCTCAGAAGAAAAGATGTTTATTTCTAAGAATAACTGATCTAGCCAAGGATTGTGAGGTAAGTTTATTCTGTTAGTATCTGTAAATATTAAACCGCAAAAAGACTGTTTAAATATGAATCCTGCTGCAACATAAAATGTCATAGACGCAAGACAGTTTAGACAAGATTTATTTGGCCTTTTTGGACAGATTATGAAGTGCTTCTTGTAAAATAGCCTAGTGTAGCATCAATAAAGCTTTTGTTCACAAATTTCAGCTCAGATGCTATAAATATAGTACCAGTCAAATGTTTTGCGTTCAATAGGCTACTTGTTTTAGCCATTAAAACATATTTTGTCAGAAAAAAAAAATCCATTTAAAATAATGTTTTTTTTTTCTGTTTTAATATACTGTAAAATATAATTTATTTCTGTGATGCAAAACTGAATATTCATCAGCCATTACTTCATTTATTTATTCATTTAAGAATCCAAAGTATCACAGGTTATAAACAAAATATTAAGAAGCACAGCAGTATCCAACATTGATAATAAATCGGCATATAAGAATGATATCTGAAGGATCATGTGACATTGAAGACCTGAGTAATGAAAATTCAGTTTTACTTCTAAATTTCTAAAGAGTTAACATTGCGATAGTCATGTTCCCGGAGTGGGAACATGAACCATTAACGAATGCCACCTCAGCGTGCTGAATGCCCAGGCAGCGATCGTGACCATCAACCAGGGACAGATAGTGACCGCATCCAGAAATACACGGTTTGAATGACATCTTGAAAGATGCAGTATCAAACCATGTAGGCTCTTTAATTAAGGAAACAGCTCTTACTGGTGCTGAATCGTACAGGTGAGATGGCCACGGCTATACAACAGTTCTGTAGTGCAAGCCTGTTGTGAGCACTCACAAACTTTGAAGACGCAAACACTCTGGAACTATGAAAACAGCTGTTGTTGTCACATGTGACTGCAACAAGCACTGCTTGTTCTGTGTCACCCGCACCAGAATAGAAAGAAGAGCAGACTCGTTCGCCAAACACCTGTTCGTAGACATGATTACAGCAAGGAACAGCAATCGCTCGGCTTCTAAGCAGAAAGCAAAGACGCAATGCATCCACATCCTTATTTATACCTGCACAGCGGGTGAGCGTGGAATGCACGTTTAGTTTACACTCAAAGTAGATTGGTCTCTGAAAGCGATCCCCAATTCACCGGTCAGTTCTAACATATGTCAAATGTGACCAACTGAAAGGGAACCACATTACCTGTGCAGTATCCTGAACACCATGCTTGAGTCACAAGTTCATAGACATAGTAATTGCCTGGACATGCTTTCACTCTGATGGGGTATAACTTGAAATCACAGCAGCCTTCCCAATAACTACCACAGACCTCCCTGATCACCACTCCATCCTCTATCTGAGGGTGAGAATCATTGAGTGACAGACTGATGTCTGTGTTACAGCTGTATGAACTAACACAGGTCTCTGGCATCCGGATGTCCATTCCATAGTAGAAGAGCCGGTACCAGCCATTCCATGGGGAAAAGTCATCACAAATGTAATCTCCACTTTCATTATTGGCTCTCCAGGGACGATCCAGAGACTCATAGTTGTAGCAGGGATCACTGCTGATGTTCTGGAAAGCAACTGTCATGGAGATTACAAAAGAACTGTTAAAATAATATAGATTTTATATTCTAAAGAGTATACAAGTATTATATCCTAAAACCTATTATGATAGTTAATTACATAATTTTGAGCAATTATATTCTAATATTGGATAATGGACTGCACACTGATTCTAAATAGTTAAAACATGCTTATTTTCATAAAAGAAAATAATAAATATCCCAAAGAAATGGCTTAAAATTGTACCTGCACAATACATAGGGCCTGGAGCTGATATGATGGGTTTAACAAATTCATAGACATAATAATTTCCTGGACAGGCTTTGACTTGGATGGATGTGGATCTGTCGCCAAACTGACAGGAATACTCCCACCACAAATTACTTCCCATGACTTCACGGGTCACCACTCCATCCTCAGGTGTTGGATGAGAACCGCTGAGATACAGTCCAGTTTCACCACCACATCCAGCATTACTCACACACCACTCAGACATCTGGGCACTTTCTCCATTCAAATACAGCCGATACCAGCCACTCCATTCAACAAGGCTGTCATCATATCCAATGTTTTGGCTTTGCTGTATGTCTCTCCAATATTCATCAAGAGGTTTATAATCATAGCATGGATCAGAGCTGGAAGTTGTAGGTTCTGAGAGAATAAAGAAAAAAGACAGTTCACTCATTTACTGAGGTGCCAAAAACAAGAGTACAGGTAAACATCTAACATCTGTGTCTGTATAAAAAAGAAGATATTGGGATGGTAAATAAGGATGGATTAAATAAAATGACTAAATCCACAAGTGTATCCTTACACCCTCTTACTAATTAAAACATTTAGTGAAGTCAAGTTATTTATAGAGCACAAGTTTAACATTACCGTAGTTGATTCAAAATGGTTTACAATACAATAAAAAAATGTATTAAATAATAAGAGAAAACTAGGGGGAAAAAAACAGAAATGGAGATAAAAAGTAAAGACAAAATTAAACAAAATGTATACACATACATACATAATGTAGAACACCAGCTAATTTAAAGTACATACACAGCATCACGCGAACGTTAGAGAGTAAAAATAAGTCTTTAAACTGGATTTAAAAGCATCCAGTGATGGAAAGGCCCTGATGTTCCAGATTGGCCATGTTCCTTCATCATTAAAAACTGCTATCATCAGACCACTTCTTAAAAAACCTATTTTAGACCCAGATGTTATTGGCAACTACAGACCCATCTCCAACCTTCCATACCTCTCTAAGGTGCTGGAAAAAGTTGTTGCTGCACAGCTTCAGGTCCATTTAAAACAAAACAATTTATATGAGAAATTTCAGTCTGCTTTCCGCACCGCACACAACATAGAAACAGCTTTGGTCAAGGTCACACATGACCTTTTGATGGTGGCAGATGCTGGTTCTTCATCCCTTCTCATCCTGCAACTTTCGATACTGTTGATCATAACATCCTCCTTCACCGTTTACATTCCACCATCGGTCTCTCTGACTCGGTCCTAAATTGGTTCTTATCTCATCTTACTGGGAGAACTGAATATGTTGTGTTGGAGAAGCTACATCCCAGTCACACAAACTCACCTGCGGTGTCCCTCAGGACTCAGTGCTTGGCCCCACCCTGTTCATCCTCTACATGCTCCCCTTTGGCCGTGTCATCAGCCGGCATGGGATTTCTATTCACTGCTATGCTGATGACATTCAACTTTACCTTAGGACAAGTTCATCCCCCTCTGCTGCCCTCACTCCATCCACTTTGACCACTTGCCTGGATGAGATAAAGATGTGATGAGGCAAAACTTTCTACAGCTAAACAGCTCCAAGACTGAAGCAAAATCCTAGTTGGCACTCCACTTCAGGTCCAGAAATCCGTTATCTCCATTGCTTTCTCTGATCAGGACATTCCACTTTCTACATCAGTCACCAACCTGGGGGTCAGAATGGACTCGCAACTCACTTTTGAAGCTCACATCAAACATCTTTGTAAGACCTCCTTCTTCCACCTCAGAAACATTGCAAAACTTCGTCCCATACTAACACTGGCAGATGCGGAAAAGCTTGTCCATGCCTTTGTCTCCTACAAGCTGGACTACTGCAATGTGCTCCTTATTTAGCTCCCTGGCAAAAATCTCCAGAAACTGCAGTATATTCAGAGCAGCGCTGCTAGGATCCTGATGAGTGTGTGCAAATATGAGCATATCACCCCCATTCTCAAATCACTCCACTGGCTTCCTGTCTTGCTCAGGATTGAGTACAAGATCTCCCTCCTTACACACCAGTGCATCCAAAACCACCAAGGAACTCCTCACCACACAAACATCCATTTGTAACCTCCGCTCGGTTTTGACTTGTCTTCTCAGGACTCCCAGGACCAAACTCTGTATTATGGGAGATTGGGCCTTCTGCTCAGCCTGTCTGTGGAATTCTCTCCCTGACCACTTGCGAATCCCACAGACAGTAGATGCTTTTAAATGTGGTCTTAAAAACCACCTTTTTAGCAGAGCTTTTGATTGATTTGTTACTTCTTTATTATTTTAGTTTTAGTTTGAGTTTGAATTTTTTATTTTATTGTTTTAAATCTGTAGAACTTTGAGATTTAGTTTAATATAAAGTGCGTTACAAATAAAATGCATTATTATTATTATTATTATGTTCAAAAGTAGACTGTTCCAGAGCTTTGGGGCGACTACAGAGAAAACTCGATCACCTTTTGATTTACAACGAGAACGAGGGACAGATAAAAGTAACTGATCACAAGATCTTAGTGACCTAGAAGCTCTGTATAGTGAAATAAATTCACAAATATAATCCAGGGCCGAATTTTGCAGTGCCTTGTATGCAAAAAGAAGGATCTTAAAGTCGACCCTTAATTTTATTGGTAGCCAATGCAAAGAGGCAAGGACAGGGGAGATATGACCCCTTTTCTCTGTTCCAGTTACCCATCTGGCTGCTGAGTTTTGGACCATCTGTAACCGAGACAAATTTCACATCAGGAGCAGTGAGTAGTGAACACACACACACACCGCAAACTGTGGACACACACACACCCGGAACAGTGGGCAGCCATATTTTTTTGTGGCGCCAAGAAGTGGAGGAGCAGTGGTGGGTTATCCTGTATACTACTACTCAAAGAAATATTCAAAGTGTCAGCTTCATTACTATACCATTGAGAAAGACTATTTCGCTTTAATGCTAGCTTTACGACAGTGAGGTTTATGTGGGTGCTAGCAGCAATTGTGCACACTGACCACAACCTAATTATGTCTTTGTCCAGTTTGGCCGTGGAAAGAAGTCAAAGGATGCAGGATACAAATAACTTTAAAGTTTACTGGAGACTTGCAGGTAGCAAACAGCGTGACCACATTCAATAACTGACAAAGGAAGAACAGAACGGTGGGGGTGGGGCACAGGTGGATGAAGGTAAACTAATCAGGGACTAATGAAAACAGGTTCAGACAGGTTGCTTTCAGTCGAGGTGAATTAAGTCTGGTTTCACGTTAGTTTCATGCACTGCAGCAGAACGTATACACACACCAGCTAAAGCCAGACTAGTGTCATGAGAGCGCAGTGCGGATCATGTGCGCGAGTCTGTGCAGACAACAAAACATATCGGACCCATTTGAATTCTCCACAGAATGCTGTATTTCAAAGCGATATGGAGGAGATTATGATGATAAACGGTTAGAGGAAACTGGCTTTACCAAACAGAAAGGCTCTAGTCAAACTATGGTATTAACAAAACACTATTGGCTGTTTCAAAAAAGGGGAGGAGCTGCTAACAGCTGGAGCCATTTAATGGGAAATTATGTCAACACATTGAATAATGCGAAGCATTTCAAAGTACTTCAGTGGGCCGTTAAGAGTTTTTTTTTTTCTTCTAGTTTTAGCTATGTCACACCATAGGACACATTTATGGTACAGTTCAGTAAAAAATAAATAAATAAAAAACAGTGAAAGAATTGATAAAGTTAGTGATCCCTTATATTTTCTCAAACATCAGACTTCACACTAGATAAATGAGCCCGATCTCACGAAAATGCGTATCAATAGTACGAGTGTGCAATCTCGTAGAATGTATACGCCAAAACTCATTTTGGCGTGCGTATGGTACGCCGTTTTTGGCGTGCATATGATACACACTTTCTGGCGTATTATATGTACGAACACCCCCACCCTCACCCTACCCAAAAGCGTGTCATATACACGCCATAAAGTGCGTATCATATGCACGCCAAAAACGGCGTACCATACGCACGCCAAAATGAGTTTTGGCGTATACATTCTACGAGATTGCACACTCGTACTATTGATACGCATTGTCATGAGATCGTGTTGGATAAATATGTGTATTGTTTCAAAAAAGCATTTTTTACTGGCTATCTGTCAACTATCCATTTCTATTTAACCTTTTTTTTTAAAATAAGCTATTTATTTAACTTGTTTTTGCTGCATTTGTTTGTTTTTCATACTTTTCATTCTAGATGCTAAATCAAAAAGAAAAGAAAGCAAAAATCAAATCTGACATGTGGTTTGCTCAGGATCTGTTGCAGCTGTTTGCCAATGTTAGATTTGTTTTAAACCAGTTTATTAAACCAGTTTATTTGTTTTAAACCCCATTCCCTTGTTCTATTACCTTGTAGGGATTTTTTTTATTTATTGGGGCATTAGTTTGTCTGTATTGTGGCTCAGTACTTTGCAAAATAGTCTTAATCAACATGAAACGTAATTGTGAATTTTTTTCTTGCCTACCCCAGATTTGTATTTATCTTAACTATGTGAACTTGTTGAATGTTTTACAGAAAGAGTGATTTATTCAACAAATTGTTTTAGGACTTTAGGCTCCTCCAGATTGTAACACAATACATTATCTTACCAGTGGTAGTGTCCATGGTTGTAGTTTCTGCTGTTGTAGTTTCTGTTGTGGTTGTCTCTGGTCTGACAGTAGTAGTGGTAGTGTTTATGTTGCTTGAATCTGAAATAAATGATAAATATTACACAAACACAATAATCTCTTACATAAACAATGTACACATGTGAATATATTTACCTGCACAGTATGCCAAATGGCAGGCATTTGGGCTCACAAACTCATAGACATAATAATCTCCTGGACAGGCTTTGACTTTAATGGGATTGGATTGGAAATAGCAGCAGTTATTGCTCCAGTGACCGCAGACGCCTCGAGTGACCACTCCATCCTCAACTGTTGGATGTCCTCCGTTCAGCCACAGTGGGGCATAAGTGCCACAACTATACTCCTCAACACATGAGTCTGGCATCTGAACGCTCTGACCCTGAATGAAGAGACGGTACCAGCCGTTCCAGCTGACCGCAGTGTCACACATTAGTTGAGAGGAATGTTTATTGCTGGTGACTCTCCACGGATCATCCAGAACATTGTAGTTGTAGCAGGGGTCAATAGGGGGAGCTGTTGTCATGGAAATATTACAAATATACATTCTGCTGAATTAATAAATGGATGTTATGATTATTTTTTTGTTTTGTTTTTGTAGTGCTATGAAATGTTTATCTTCAGAACCCTCTTTACTTAAGCTCCCGGTTTCTTTATTGTTTTAAGTTCAAAGCTGAAGACAATTTGTCTTGAGTTTTCGGGAACATCTCTCATTAGCTAACAAAACATAATTGAGTCTCTTTGCAATTGAGCACAAAGATTAAAAGCAAATTGACTACAAGAAAGCAATGCCTTCAAAACACTTTGCCACTTATTTCATAGTTTATTACACTTGCATACATATTAAGATTAGGTCATTTTGGTTAAATGGCTAAAATAAGGTCTGTGGCGAACATACTCTCAAGATACTCTCAAGTTTTATTCTACAACATTTTTTTTTTTGCGATAATCCAAAAGACTGGAAAATCCTATTGTATTTCTTTCGAGGGAACAAGTTTGATGCTAACTGCCGATTGGCCTTCATTGCTTGATTTTTGGGTTATGGAATGAGTTTGAGAAATGCTTGTGGTTTACTTTTCCATATTAACAACACTTTGTTCTTTGTTTACATTTTAGGTAATAGTCTGAATTGCATTCTCCTTTATAAGCTGTATTATTTTCTAAAAAAATTTAAAAAATGCATGTCCAAAAAGATGCTCATGAGAGTTTATAAAGGAAGCAAGACAATATTTACCAGTGGTTGTGATTGGTGGAGTAATGGATTCAGTGGATGGGATTGTCTCCGTTGTTGTAGACGCTGATGAGATGGACTGACTTGAGGCATCTGATATTAGAAACATTTTATAGCAACATAATAATTTTCACACAAAAAATCCAGCAAAGTAAATGACTGAAGATCTTAATAGTAAATGCTCACCTGTGCAGTAAGCTCCACAAAATATTGGCTGGACAAGCTCATAAACATAGTAATTTTCTGGACAGGCTTTGACTCTTATAGGGTGGGATGCATGAGCACAGCAGCCAGTCGATGAGGAGACACAGACCTGACGGCTGACCACTCCATCTTCCAGCTGTGGGTGAGATCCGTTGAGCCACATTGGGTAATCAGTGCCACACCTGTACTGTTTTACACATGATTCTGGCATCTGAGCATTTTGATCATTGTAGAACAGCCGGTACCAGCCCTTCCACTTCACATGATAATCACACGTGCCTTGGAGGTTATTATAAGAGTTGTCAGTGGCTCTCCAAGGCTCATCCAGACTGGTATAGTTGTAGCAGGGGTCGACACTTGGAGTGGAGAAAGGCACTATTATGGAAAAGTAGAAAGAGAGCATTATATATTGCAGATTAAATATTTTCAAGATAATAATATAAATACAAACAAAAACAATTAATGGTAAGCATGTAAAATACAAAGATGAATGAATGTACCTGCACAATATACAGGAGCTGGGATTGAAAGAGTCGGTCTGGTAAATTTGTAGACATAATAATTTCCAGGACAAGCTTTGACTTGGATTGGGTTGGATCTGTAGCGACTGCACTGATCATTTTGGGAGCCGTAAATTTCACGAGTAACAACTCCATCTTCCAGCCGAGGATGAGAGTCACCAAGATAGAGACCACTAAAAGCTCCACATGACATGTAAGACATACACCACTCAGGCATCTGAGCACTCAATCCATTCATGAAGAGTCGATACCAGCCGTCCCATTCTACACGAGTGTCATCATGATCAGATATGTATCTATTCATAGACCCGTAATTGAGTGTGCTTCTCCAGTAGTTGTCGAGTATGTTGTAGTTATTGCACGGCTCATCATCTGTTAGTGAGAGATGATGAGAGTAAAACAGAGAAGTTATAATTCAATGAGAAACTTCACAAATGCAAATCTGAATCAGTGAAACACAGTAATAATCATGAGATTCTTAAATCACCCATACACAATGCGACTGTGTAATAATTAAAATATTTATGCATAAAAATTGCCATTTAAACTGTAATTTAAATATTTAATTAAAAAAATAGGACGTTTTTAATAACACTCACATGTTCGTTCATATTATTTACAACTTACTCAAGGTGACGGTGGATCCAGTGATTATATCTGGACTTACAGTGGAAACCGCCTGTGAAATAGTGCTGACATCTAAAAAGAAGGAAATTCATGTCATGAGAGAAATCATTTTAAAAGATTTGAAATACTTAAATAATTGAGAAAAGCACAGTACCTGTGCAATATCCTGAACACCAGGTTTCTGGATTCACAAGTTCATAGACATAGTAATTGCCTGGGCACGCTTTCACTCTGATGGGTCTTGTCTTCAAATCACAGCAGCCTCCCCAATAAGGCCTTCCACAGACCTCCCTGATCACCACTCCATCCTCTATCTGAGGGTGAGGATCACTGAGTGACAGACTGACGTATGTGTTACAGCTGTATGAACTAACACAGGTCTCTGGCATCCGGATGTCCATTCCATAGTAGAAGAGCCGGTACCAGCCATTCCAGGAGAAAAAGTTGTCACAAATGTTATCTCCACTTTCATTGTTGGCTCTCCAGGGACGATCCAGAGACTCATAGTTGTAGCAGGGATCACTGCTGATTTTCTGGAAAGCAACTGTCATGGAGTTTGCAAAAGTATAATATATTATAATTATAATATATAACACTCACCTAAAGGATTATTAGGAACACCATACTAATACTGTGTTTGACCCCCTTTCGCCTTCAGAACTGCCTTAATTCTATGTGGCATTGATTCAACAAGGTGCTGAAAGCATTCTTTAGAAATGATGGCCCATATTGATTGGATAGCATCTTGCAGTTGATGGAGATTTGTGGGATGCACATCCAGGGCACAAAGCCCCCGTTCCACCACATCCCAAAGATGCTCTATTGGGTTGAGATCTGGTGACTGTGATGGCCATTTTAGTACAGTGAACTCATTGTCATGTTCAAGAAACCAATTTGAAATGATTCGAGATTTGTGACATGGTGCATTATCCTGCTGGAAGTAGCCATCAGAGGATGGGTACATGGTGGTCATAAAGGGATGGACATGGTCAGAAACAATGCTCAGGTAGGCCGTGGCATTTAAACGATGCCCAATTGGCACTAAGGGGCCTAAAGTATGCCAAGAAAACATCCCCCACACCATTACACCACCACCACCAGCCTGCACAGTGGTAAAAAGGCATGATGGATCCATGTTCTCATTCTGTTTACGCCAAATTCTGACTCTACCATCTGAATGTCTCAACACAAATCGAGACTCATCAGACCAGGCAAGATTTTTCCAGTCTTCAACTGTCCAATTTTGTTGAGCTCGTGCAAATTGTAGCCTCTTTTTCCTATTTGTAGTGGAGATGAGTGGTACCCGGTGGTGTCTTCTGCTGTTGTAGCCCATCCGCCTCAAGGTTGTGCGTGTTGTGGCTTCACAAATGCTTTGCTGCATACCTCGGTTGTAACGAGTGGTTATTTCAGTCAAAGTTGCTCTCCTATCAGCTTGAATCAGTCGGCCCATTCTCCTCCTCAAAATTGCTTAAATCCCCTTTCTTTCCCATTCTGATATTCAGTTTGGAGTTCAGGAGATTGTCTTGACCAGGACCACACCTCTAAATGCATTGAAGCAACTGCCATGTGATTGGTTTATTAGATAATTGCATTAATGAGAAATTGAACAGGTGTTCCTAATAATCCTTTGGGTGAGTGTATATCCTAAAGCACATAAAAATTACCATAAAACATATAAGTATGTGAGTAAGTATGTGTTGGTATAAGAGAATAATTTGTATTTGGAGAATAAAGGGGTAACTATTAGGAAAATGTACAAATTATTTATACTGTAAGTATTTTTTTAATGAAGAGGTAATTATCCTTGTAGTTACAGGGTAAGTGAATCTATGAGCTGTAAATTAAAGCGGTGTCAACCTGGTCTCACAGAATTCTGAAATGAATACGGACCCTTAACTCAAAATCCGTGGTAGAATCTACGAAAATTCCATGATGGGTCCACGGAAGTAATGCCAATGTATGTCAATGACAGGAATCATCCGTGGTTTGAGTTAAGGGTCTGTGTTCATTTCACGGAATTCTGTGAGACCAGGTTGAGCGGTGTTTGTTCCCCTCTTGTTTTGTGTTGTTACAGGGTAAGTGTGAATCTGCGGGCTGTAAATTAAAGCAGTGTTTGTTCCCCTCTTGTTTCGTGTTGTTACAGGGTAAGTGTGAATCTGTGGGCTGTAAATTAAAGCGGTGTTTGTTCCCCTCTTGTTTCGTGTTGTTACAGGGTAAGTGTGAATCTGCGTGCTGTAAATTAAAGCGGTGTTTGGTCCCCTCTTGTTTCGTGTTGTTACAGGGTAAGTGTGAATCTGCGGGCTGTAAATTAAAGCAGTGTTTGTTCCCCTCTTGTTTCGTGTTGTTACAGGGTAAGTGTGAATCTGTGGGCTGTAAATTAAAGCGGTGTTTGTTCCCCTCTTGTTTCGTGTTGTTACAGGGTAAGTGTGAATCTGCGGGCTGTAAATTAAAGCGGTGTTTGTTCCCCTCTTGTTTCGTGTTGTTACAGGGTAAGTGTGAATCTGTGGGCTGTAAATTAAAGCGGTGTTTGTTCCTCTCTTGTTTCGTGTTGTTACAGGGTAAGTGTGAATCTGCGGCTGTAAATTAAAGCGTGTTTGTTCCCCTCTTGTTTCGTGTTGTTACAGGGTAAGTGTGAATCTGCGACTGTAAATTAAAGTGGTGTTTGTTCCCCTCTTGTTTCGTGTTGTTACAGGGTAAGTGTGAATCTGCGGGCTGTAAATTAAAGCAGTGTTTGTTCCCCTCTTGTTTCGTAGTTACAGGGTAAGTGTGAAGCTGCGGGCTGAAAATTAAAGCGGTGTTTGTTCCTCTTGTTTCGTGTTGTTACAGGGTAAGTGTGAATCTGCGGGCTGTAAATTAAAGCGTGTTTGTTCCCCTCTTGTTTCGTAGTTACAGGGTAAGTGTGAATCTGCGGGCTGTAAATTAAAGCGGTGTTTGTTCCCCTCTTGTTTCGTGTTGTTACAGGGTAAGTGTGAATCTGCGACTGTAAATTAAAGCAGTGTTTGTTCCCCTCTTGTTTCGTGTAGTTACAGGGTAAGTGTGAATCTGCGACTGTAAATTAAAGTGGTGTTTGTTCCCCTCTTGTTTCGTGTAGTTACAGGGTAAGTGTGAATCTGCGGGCTGAAAATTAAAGCGGTGTTTGTTCCCCTCTTGTTTCGTGTTGTTACAGGGTAAGTGTGAATCTGCGACTGTAAATTAAAGCGTTGTTTGTTCCCCTCTTGTTTCGTGTAGTTACAGGGTAAGTGTGAATCTGCGACTGTAAATTAAAGTGGTGTTTGTTCCCCTCTTGTTTCGTGTTGTTACAGGGTAAGTGTGAATCTGCGGGCTGTAAATTAAAGCAGTGTTTGTTCCCCTCTTGTTTCGTGTAGTTACAGGGTAAGTGTGAAGCTGCGGGCTGAAAATTAAAGCGGTGTTTGTTCCCCTCTTGTTTCGTGTTGTTACAGGGTAAGTGTGAATCTGCGACTGTAAATTAAAGCGTTGTTTGTTCCCCTCTTGTTTCGTGTAGTTACAGGGTAAGTGTGAATCTGCGACTGTAAATTAAAGCGGTGTTTGTTCCCCTCTTGTTTCGTGTAGTTACAGGGTAAGTGTGAATCTGCGACTGTAAATTAAAGCGGTGTTTGTTCCCCTCTTGTTTCGTGTAGTTACAGGGTAAGTGTGAAGCTGCGGGCTGAAAATTAAAGCAGTGTTTGTTCCCCTCTTGTTTCGTGTTGTTACAGGGTAAGTATGAATCTGCGGGCTGTAAATTAAAGCGGTGTTTGTTCCCCTCTTGTTTCGTGTTGTTACAGGGTAAGTGTGAATCTGCGGGCTGTAAATTAAAGCGGTGTTTGTTCCCCTCTTGTTTCGTGTTGTTACAGGGTAAGTGTGAATCTGCGGGCTGTAAATTAAAGCAGTGTTTGTTCCCCTCTTGTTTCGTGTTGTTACAGGGTAAGTGTGAATCTGCGGGCTGTAAATTAAAGCGGTGTTTGTTCCCCTCTTGTTTCGTGTTGTTACAGGGTAAGTGTGAATCTGCGGGCTGTAAATTAAAGCTGTGTTTGTTCCCCTCTTGTTTTGTGTAGTTACAGGGTAAGTGTGAATCTGTGGGCTGTAAATTAAAGCTGTGTTTGTTCCCCTCTTGTTTCGTGTTGTTACAGGGTAAGTGTGAATCTGCGTGCTGAAAATTAAAGCGGTGTTTGTTCCCCTCTTGTTTCGTGTTGTTACAGGGTAAGTGTGAATCTGCGGGCTGTAAATTAAAGCTGTGTTTGTTCCCCTCTTGTTTCGTGTTGTTACAGGGTAAGTGTGAATCTGCGTGCTGAAAATTAAAGCGGTGTTTGTTCCCCTCTTGTTTCGTGTTGTTACAGGGTAAGTGTGAATCTGCGGGCTGTAAATTAAAGTGGTGTTTGTTCCCCTCTTGTTTCATGTACACCCTGTAAATACATGTTTCCTGATATTTACCCCTTTATTCCCAAAATATGACATATTGTTCCCTTATACCTACATGTACGTACTTTATAGTTACACTATAATTACCGAAAGTTATGCTATACATCCATTTTACTTACGCTGTCATTTCCAAGCTGTAATCTAAAGCATTACCTTATATTCTAACCAGTAATGTGCTTTCAGGCTCAAATGGAGCAAGTCTACAGTAGCTGACAGCTACTTGATTGCCGATACCCACAAGGGACTGTGGAGTAATATTACAATGTTTTCATTTACAGTGTGCATATTATTTATTGAACAAAATCAGTGAAATTGTGTAACAATTGATTTAACAATTAATATTGTACCTGCACAGTACACAGGTCCTGGAGCTGATATGATGGGTTTGACAAATTCATAGACGTAATAATCTCCTGGACAGGCTTTGACTTGAATGGACGTGGATCTGTAACCACCACACTGTGGGGAATACATCCACCACCACCATGTATATGTTCCCACGACTTCACGGGTCACCACTCCATCCTCAAGTGTTGGATGAGAACCGCTGAGATACAGTCCAGTTTCACCACCACATCCAGCATTACTCACACACCACTCAGACATCTGGGCACTTTCTCCATTCAAATACAGCCGATACCAGCCACTCCATTCAACAAGGCTGTCATCATGTCCATAGTACTGGTATTGCCGTATGTCTCTCCAATATTCATCAAGAGTGTTATAATCATAGCATGGATCAGAGCTGGATGTTGTAGCTGTTGAGAGAATAAAAAAACAAAACAGTCCACTCATTCACTAGGGTGGCAAAAACAATAGTATATTATATAACATCTAACATCTGTGTCTCTATGAAAGGGAAGATATTGGGATGGTAAAATAAGGTTGGATTAGATAAAATGTCTAAATCTACAAGTGTAGCATTTATACTCCTCTCGGTTTCACTTTATTTTGATGGTCCCTTTAACATATTCTGTTGACTATAAGTAGCGTTGCACCTACATGTCCACCAAATATCATTAAAATGTTAGTAGAGTTTCAGTAGACTGGTAGGATTAGGGTTAGAATAAGTTGACATGTAGTTGCAAAGTTACTAATAGTCAGTAGAATGTCTGTTGGAAGATCATTAGAATGAAGTGTTAGCAGATATTAAGCAGACATACTAACACTCTAATGAGAGTTAGTTGACATGTAGGTGCAACGTTACTTATAGTCAACAGATTGTTCAAAAGGGACCATCAAAATAAAGTGTTTCCCTCCTCTTTCATTATTTTAAAAAAGTTAGTAAAGACAAGTTTTATTTATAGAGCACAAGTTTAAAACTACTGTAGTTGATCCAAAGTGCTTTAATACAATACAAAAACAATATAATTACATTTTTGAGAAAAGGAGTAGGAAAAAAACAAAAAACCAAGAACAAAACAAATGGAGATTTAAAAAAAACAAGTATCAAAACCAAAAAGCATCCAGTGCTGTGTGTTCCAGAGCTTTGGGGCGACTACAGAGAAAACTCGATCACCTTATGATTTACAACGAGAATGAGGGACAGATAAAAGTAACTGATCACAAGATCTTAGTGACTCTGTATAGTGTAATAAGAATACAAATATAATCCAGGGCATTGTATGAAAAAAAAGGATCTTAAATTACAGATATGACCCCTTTTTTCTTTTAACAATCTGGCTGCTGAATTTTGGATCATCTGTAACCAAGATCAATTGCACATTAGGAGCAGTGTGTAGTAAACACACACACACTGCAAACTGTGGACACACACACACACACCCGGAACAGTGGGCAGCCATTTTTGTTGTGGCGCCCAGTAAGTGCAGGAGCAGTGGTGGGTTATCCTGTATACTACTACTCAAAGAAATATTCAAAGTGTCAGCTTCATTACTATACCATTGAGAAAGACTATTTCGCTTTAATGCTAGCTTTACGACAGTGAGGTTTATGTGGGTGCTAGCAGCAATTGTGTACACTGACCACAACCTAATTATGTCTTTGTCCAGTTTGGCCGTGGAAAGAAGTCAAAGGATGCAGGATACAAATAACTTTAAAGTTTACTGGAGACTTGCAGGTAGCAAACAGCGTGACCACATTCAATAACTGACAAAGGAAGAACAGAACGGTGGGGGTGGGGCACGGTGGATGAAGGTAAACTAATCAGGGACTAATGAAAACAGGTTCAGACAATACAGGACGTCCAGTGACACCAGGATGTACAACATCAACCGACAGTTAATGTTCTTGGGTCTGTTCTTCGTATGCTGCTACGAGTCTACACCCCCACCAGAAGCCTTCGCTCAGGTAAGGAGGGTAAGCTTATGGTACCATCACAGAGAGGCATGAAATCCCTCTCCATAACTTTTTCATTCACCGTTCCTGGCTGGTGGAACGATCTTCCTACCTCCATCCGGATGGCAGAATCACTGTCATCATTCAAAAGACAGCTAAAAACTCATCTCTTCCGTGAGCACTTAACCTTATCATAAAAAATAAAAAAACCCTCTTCTTTTCCCTTTATTTCTCTTCTATTCCCTCCCTATTCTAGCTTAGGCTACTCTGAGTAATGTCCAAAACTTGATATTTAAGGAACTTTTTGCATTTCTTCGCCTCTTCATGACTGATCGCTTCCTGTACTCCTCAGTTGTAAGTCGCTTTGGATAAAAGCGTCTGCTAAATGCATAAATGTAAATGTAAATGCAAATGTATGTTGCTAATTCAGTTAGCTGGATTTGATTGTTGATGATTTGACACGATCTTGGATTGTTTGGTTCTTCGTTGCTCATCCTGGATTTGCTGTCATAGCAACAGGTCCGTAAGCTTAAACCTGCTCTGGAGCTGTTTATTTCATGTAAACAGGATTAGATTGCATCTTGAGGTGATGCTTAAAATCTGTCCCAGCCAATGATACTTTATTACAAGAGGTCATTACTGAACCAGGGGCAATAATCATTTTAAACAATCCTAATATCAAAATGTATTTGAAAATAATATTATGATGAGGTGTATAATACTATAGACACAGCCACTTGATTGAGAGATTCATTTTTGGTAGAATAACTACTTTATAATTTTATAGGAGTCGTACACACATGCTGTAATGTAATATGGGATGGCTTGATGCAGCGCAGGAGATGCAGATAACTTGATCTTGATCCTTAAGAAACTTTCATTAATGCTGTCACTCAATCTCGCCTAAGGCAACCAAAGAGCAGAGCCGGCCCTGCTGTCACGTAACAAATCTGCTTCAAATCGACTTAAAAATGAAATGAATTGCAAATTAAAAAATTGAAATAAAAATGTAAAGGGTGTACAAATATAAATAGTGAATATAAATAAATGGGAATCATGTTTTAAAAAAAACAATGCACATTTCATTTATCTATTATGGGTGGGTTGCACCAACAAGGATTAATCTTAAATCTAGATTAAATCAAGGTTTATCTAATAATTCTGTTGCACTAAATTTTAAACTTTGTTTACATTTAAACCATAATTTTGAACCTGAATTTAATTTATATTTAAAATTGATTAGCTTTAATCCTGTTGTTCCATACCTTAATAAATCTCAATTAAGGATTAATTTTAAATGTACATGAGGAGGTTTAAATAAAATAAACTTCCCCTAAAATTAAAATATACAGATGATTTAACAGAGCTAGAAACAGTGGGTGTGTCGTCAGGTCTCAGAGGGGTGTTTATTACAAATAAAAGTGAAAAATAACGTGCATTTAGCCAGCAGTGTGAGGGTTGTGGCGGCCTAGCCTGCTATGAGTCTGGATCTAACAGAGTTTTCCCTGTATATAGTACAGGACAGTTTTTACTGTGACATATTTACATCTCTTACTGATAAAATCATATCAGTGTTTAAATATTAGGTAACACTTTACAATAAGGGTGCACTAATATGCATTAATTCATGCTTAACTAATGCACAGATAATCATGAGTTAATGTGTTACTAATGGTGAACTAACCCATTTATTAATGATTATTGCATCAGCAACTAATGAAGATTCAACATGATTAATAGATTAAGTAATCATTACATTGTTATTTGTTAAATGTGTCATAATTTATTAATTCATTAATAACATATTTTATTAACTAATAATGTAAATTAATGTGTTAATTACCACAACAAGTCAAAGCCATGCTTTCAACTTCCAGTTGTCTGCTTTAATTAATCATTAGCTTATGATTTACAAATGTGTCATTATGTTATGACTTTACTTGTTGGGGAACATGACTATTAACTAATTGATTAAGTAATATGTAATTGTGGTTATGAGTTTTGGATTTGAATTAGTTAATAGTCATGTGCCCCAACAAGTAAAGTCATAACATAATGACACATTTGTAAATCATAAGCTAATGATTAATTAAAGCAGACAACTGGAAGCTGAAAGCATGGCTTTGACTTGTTGTGGTAATTAACACATTAATTTACATTATTAGTTCATATAATATGTTATTAAGGAATTAATACATTATGACACATTTAACTAATAACAATGTAATGATTACTTAATCTATTAATCATATATCTTCATTAGTTGCTGATGCAGTAATCATTAATAAATGGGTTCACCATTAGTAACACATTAACTCATGATTATCTGTTCATTAGTTAAGCATGAATTAATGCATATTAGTGCACCCGTATTGTTAAGAGTTACCGAATATTAATTTGTGCTAAAATATTATTGCAATGTTTTATATCAATAGGAAAACACTTTCACCATATAAATTATTTCTACATTTTTTTAATGAAAAACAAAGGATGAACTGAAGATTGTACCTGTTGTTGTTTGTCCACTGATTATTCCACCTGTTATAAGCATAATTATTTCTCATTGTGTAGATATTCAGACGTTTTACATTATAAATACATTATTTGACATTATTACAAACCACTCACCATTAATGAGCAGCAGAGACACACACACTGAGATCAGAAACCTCATTGTGACGAACGGCACCTGCACACACACACACACACACACACACACACACACACACACACACACACACACACACACACACACACACACACACACACACACACACACACACACACACACACACACACACACACACACACGACACACACACACACGAGACATGTTTCTTATATTTTGTTATATTTTATTATTTCCTTGTTGTGCACAACAACTATAATATTCACAGATACTTAAATAAAAGGCAAATGTTACAAAGTGTAAGAAACAGCCAAGCTTTACAAAATAATCCAGATCCATCAAAATCTGGTTAAATAGTAATGCTATTACCTGAGGTCAGATGCTGAGATCAGAGCAAACTCAGGGAGATTCTCAATACAGTGATGCTGAACTGCAGCGCTCACAATCTCATCAGTGCCTTTATTAACTGTGGGAGGATCATTACTGGAAAAGACGTAAATTCTCAACAATAGCTTAAGGCAGTAATCTTTTGTGTGACATCGAGATATTTGGTATTTGAACTGATTTTCTTGTGTACACCTGCATTCAGAAAGACATTCTTTAACTCAGTGCTCGAATAGATGTGAATCTAGATGGAATATATAATTAGTGTATTTTAAATATTATTTACATTTCATACTCTGATCTACAGTTTGAGCATCTCATGAGAAGTACTGTGTGTTTCATTGTTTGTGCAGTCAAACCAGATTGTCAGGTTTACTGTATTTTACACATTTCAGAGCTTTTAGAAACCACAAGAATGGATTCCAGACAAGAAAACAGTCACAAAAGTGCAGCTGTCAGTGGATTTTTTGCACATGCAGTTGATCCAGATTCCTCAGAACTGCTTACAGTACATGACTGTCACCACTGCATTAACAGCCTTTTATTTTATTTTACATTATCACACAATGGCAAATATGGTGATCGCAGTTTCTGGATATTATTAAAAATTGGCAAAATAATGATTTAAAAACCAGTCATAAAGAATGCAGCAGATCATGATAATGTGATAAACAGAATAAGGGTTGAAAAATATGTTGAGATAATGTAAAGATCGATAGAGACAAACAGACACTCCTCTATGAATGAACAGCATGAAAACTGAACATTATTAGGAGATGATCATATCTAATGGCTCTCAGTGAAGCTCAAACCTCATGTATAAAGGTGTAATAGAGGCACAGGATTAATATTCTCAAATTATTCACTAAAAAAAACTCTTTTTAGTGTATCATTGAATTAAAATGGAGACAACTTTGACCCAAATGTTCGTCATAAGCTTGCTTTGGTGTCTAAGGTAAATTGATGCGCAAAGAAAAATAAGATAATGTATACCTGTCATTCAAAAACCTGTTATACTGAATATATCATCCTATATGACATGACATACCAGGCCAAAGAGTGTTTCACATGTTCAGCATGTTAACCCTTAGAGACCAACCGGATCACAATCAATACCTTTTATAGGTTAAAACTACATACAAAAGCGTTTGTACATTCTTACTTTCTAATTATCATAGTTTGACAGGAATTCCACACAATATGCTCATTATTTATTGACATATTGTTGATTATTTATGATCAAATGTAGAAATTTTCGAAGTATTTGATCTGTTATATTTTGCTGTACATTTTAGTAATAGAAATATTTCCACGCACCATTCAACAATATGGTAATAATAATAACAATAACTTAAATGATTAATATTAAGCTCTCAGTGGAGGACAGTGTCAGAGAACTGACTGAATGTGAATTTATGCAAATATCTGTCATAATGAATGCACTCCTACTGGCTCTTCAACTTCAGTTTTTCTTCACATTCTATAAATGAAAATATTAACAATACAAGAATACTTTTTGGTAATCTGAGCACCGGCTGAACCTCACACCATCTTGTGCTCCAAAAGGAACAATTCAACTGAATTATTTAAAGCCTTTAGAATTAGTAAAATTGCAAGATTTTTCTTGTGCATATTATCATAACATCAATAGGTGAAAAGAAGCAAAATTACTGAAAATATAGCAGTAAAAGATAACACTATGATTAGGGCTGTCATGATTCCTCGATTAAATTTGAGTACTCAATAAAAAGTAACCGGAAAAAAAACAGAAGTTGCAGAGAATACATGTACTGTACTATTAGACAGTTTTTAAAGCCTGCACGATGTAACCATTTAAAATCATAAAATATCATACTGCTATGTGAATTCACAAAGGCTGAAACATATGCGCTCCTGGTTTAAAGGCACTATATGTGAGATTTTTGGATAAAATTATCCAAAAAAACATTAGAACAATGCTATATTATATATTGACTGGTGTACTTAAATTATCCCAAATGTTTCCAATAATGTTTCAATCCAGACAAATAAGTCATTTTAACATGGACAAGGACCGTGTATAATGACATCATCCCTGCGTTACCTTCGATTTCCGATTTCTTTTATTTTGTAGAAATATGGAAACGACAGAAAACGAATCATTGTTATATAGATTAACGCAGTTAATCTTATTGCTCGAGTACTATAACAGGCACCACCAAACCAAGCTCCCCTAGTCTGGCTGTGGCCTATGGGATTTCTGCCTGCAAGCAGTTTCAGTGTGATGATCATGGAGAGGAATCGCAAAGGAGGTGCAGAGTGAAATGTAATACAAAAATGAATACATTTATTTTGCAGGGATGCATTAAATTGATCAAGTAATATAGACATGTATAATGCTGCAAATGCTTTATATTTGAAATAAATGCTGTTCTTTTGAACTTCCTATTCAAGAATCCTAAAAAAAAAAAAAAATCAAAACTGTTTCAACATTGATAATAATCATAAATGGGTAACACTTTAGAATAATGGTCATTAGTTAACATTAGTTAATTACATTAGTTAGCAGGAACTGATAATGAACTACACTTATAAAGCTGACGAGCTCAAGGATGAGATTTTTGCACGAGAGATTCCTTCCCAGTTTGACCAACTGACGGAGCTGGCGATCTGCACCGACGTGTACGCGCTAGCAACCCCGAGCAACCGATGTATCCTTCCGCCGTACCCTTTTCTGTATCAGGTTCTGATCCTAAGCCCATGCAGCTGGGGAGAACACAGATTTCTTCCACTGAACGTCAAAGGCGCCTACAGGAGGGTCTCTACCTGTACTGTGGCGGCTCTGGTCATTACGCTCCCTCCTGTCCAGTAAAAGCAAGAGCTCGCCAGTAGTTCGGGGAGTATGGTGATCGCAACCCCCATCTCCCCACTTCACAAGAACCGCACCATGTTTGAGGCTGTCGTGCGCTGGCGGGGCTCAGCATTTCCCTGTGCTGCTCTTATTGACCCTGGTGCCGAGGGAAACTTCATGGATGAGAGCTGGGCTATTGAACATGGTATTCCCTTATGGGAACTGTCTGATCCCCCCACTGCGTTTGCGTCAGATGGACGTGAGCTGTCTAACATTCATCGAGACACAGTAGCAGTTAGTCTCACTATTTCTGGTAATCACCAGGAGAATATTTCTTTTTTTACTTTTCATTCCCCACTAGCCCCTATTGTTTTGGGTCACCCATGGCTACAACAGCATAATCCCCAGATTAATTGGGTGGAGGGGTCTATTTTATCTTGGAGTTTACCGTGTCATGTCAAGTGTCTTGTGTCTGCTGTCCCTGCTGTCTCTTCTATATCTGTTTTTCAGGAGGAGTCTATTGATCTCTCTAGGGTTCCTGAGGAGTATCACGATCTGCGGGCAGTGTTCAGTCGTTCACGGGCCACCTCTCTCCCTCCCCATCGAACATATGATTGTAGCATGGATCTTCGCCCTGGTACGACCCCACCTCAAGGGAGGTTATATTCTCTATCTGCACCGGAGCGTAAAGCGCTAGAGAAGTATTTGTCTGAATCTTCGTCCGCCGGTACCGCAGTCCAGTCCTCCTCTCCTGCCGGGGCGGGGTTCTTTTTCGTGAAGAAGAAGGACGGCTTGCTGCATCCCTGTACTGATTATCGGCGGGTAAACGACATCACCATTAAGAATCGTTATTCGTTACCGTTAATGTCGTCAGCCTTTGAGATCTTGCAGGGAGCGAGAATCTTCACAAAACTGGACCTCTGCAATGCGTATCATTAAGTGTGCATTAAGGAAGGAGACGAGTGGAAGACTGCGTTCATTACCCATCTAGGCCACTTTGAATACCGCGTTCTTCCTTTCGGGCTGGTAAACGCTCCCGCAGTTTTCCAGGCGCTTGTAAATGACGTTTTGAGAGATGTACTAAATAACTTCATCTTTGTGAACTTAGACGATATCCTCATATTCTCGTCCTCACTCCAGGAGCACATCCAACACATACAATGCGTGTTACAGCACCTTTTAGAGAATCGTCTTTTCGTCAAGGCAGAGAAATGCAAATTTCATTCAGAGTCTGTAACCTTTCTCGGTTCTGTTGTGTCGGCAGAGGGGGTTAGTATGGATTCCGTAGGCCCAATCTGTAGAACTAAATCGTTCCCTTTTTTTTTTTTTTTTTACTGAATCGATTGGGCCATTCCTGGGATTTACTAATTTTTATCGACGGTTTATCTGTAATTTTAGTCAGATTGCAGCTCCACTAACCGCCCTCACTTCTATCAAATCGCGTTTTATCTGGTCCGACTCCGCTCAGCTCTCCTTCGAACGTCTGAAGAGGTTATTCTCCTCTGTACCCATCCTAGTTACACCTGACCCCCAGAGACAGTTCATTGTGGAGGGGTCGCTCACGTTACTGTTCTGCAAGGTTGCCCGGAGGGTAGATTCTTTGTTCCTAAGACTGTTCGATCCGCCGTTCTCTGCTGGGGTTACACCTCCAAGTTTTCCGCTCACCCTGGGGTGAGGGGTACCTTGGCCACTGTTTTCCAGTGTTTTTGGTGGCCATCTATGACTCGCGAGGTTCGTCAATTCATGGCTGCCTGTTCCGTCTGCGCCCAGGCTAAGTCCGGTAATTCTCCTCCCGCGGGTCCGCTCCAACCCTTCGCAATCCCCTCTCGTCCTTGGTCCCATATTTCCCTTGCTTCCCCTGTCCGGTGGCAATACGGCGGTCCTTACAGTTGTTGATCGTTTCTCGATGGTTCTCAGGAGCCTGACACGGCTGTCCCTTCGGTCCAGTCTTTTATCCAGCGCCGTACCTGGAAGAGGGTGCGGAAAGCTCTCTGTCGTACCAGAGAACGCACCCTCCGTGCAGCCGACCGTCGTCGATCGTGAGCTCTTAGGTATGTTTGCGGACAAAGGGAGAGCTTTCCACACGTAACTTACCTCTTTTCTCATCTTCTCAGAAATTGGCACCTCGTTTTATCGGACCCTTTCCAATCGTTAAGGTCCTCAGTCCGGTGGCTGTGGGCCTTCGCTTACCTCACTCTTTGCAGCGTGTCCATCCCGTTTTTCATGTCTCGTGCATTAAACCCGCAATTCCTTCTCTTTCCCGCCTGTTTGCTATCGCAATCAGCACGCTCTCTGATTGAGACCGCACCTATTCATCATTGTTTTTATCTTTCTGGCTACTTAGTACCTTCTGTTTGTGGCTTCTTTGCCAGATTATTATTGCATGCTTCTCGCGCTAGTTCACTTCTCTCGATTGCCTTGTCTAGTCTGGTCGGATCGACCTGTGTTGTCGTGATGGTCTCACCTGTTTTTCTGTCCAGTCTCCTGCTGTACATGAGTTCCCATCGGGACGCTTTCTGTGGTGCCGAGTGAGTTGTCTGGGGCTGTTTCGCTCGCCACTGCCCTCCCGCTATACTATAAGTTCGTTTTGTGACTGATAAACATTTCTGTTCTGCACCTTTTGCATTTGGGTCCTCTCACCGTTCATTAACAAAAAAAATAATTTATATTTGTTAATGTTAATTTCAACATTTACTATTACATTATTAAATTCTTGTTAACATTAGTTAATGCACTGTGAACTAACAAGAAAAAACCATGAACAGCTGTATTTGTATTAACTAACATTAACTAAGATGCAAATGCAGTAGCACATTTACAGCTCATGGTTAGTTCATGTTAGTTTCTTACCGTTCTAAAACTTTTGACTGTTGTGTGTGTGTGTGTGTGTGTGTGTGGCATGTTTTTGTGAAATATCAGGACACAAATGTGTATAATGACATGGGTATGACATAGGTATTACAAAAAGAGGGTGAAATATGAGGACGTTCCCCATGTCCTCACTTTTCAAAATGCTTATAAATCACACAGGATGAGGTTTTTTTCACAGAATGTAAACTGCGCAGTCTCCTGTGATGGGTAGTGTGTGTGTGTGCGTGTGTGCGTGTGTGTGTGTGTGTGTGTGTGTGTGTGTGTGTGTGTGTGTGTGAAAATACGGTTTGTACAGTATAAAATGCACTACGCCTATGGAATGTCCCCACATCTCACAAAAACAAACGTGTGTGTGTGTGTGTTTTGAGCTGAAACTTCACAGACACATTCTGGGAACACCAGAGATTTATATTACATCTTGTGAAAAGTGTGGCAACAACAACCATCTGCAGGCTGTTGGCGCCCTCTTCAGGCATTTGTTGTAATACATAATAGATTGATTGTTAATATTATGTATATTACATTATGTATTTTAGCTCAATAAATCCATATGATTCATTCATTTTAATACTTTATTTGAACAGATGCTTATTGCCTCATTGCTATTATATGTATTTTAAGCCATTTAAAAATACATATTTTAATGTATTTAAATACATTTACCCCCATAATTTATAAACGCCTGAATTAAATATTAAACACAATTTTTTAAGAAAATCAATGAGAATGACTCTAAAATCAAGGACCACAATGGGAATAAGTTAATACAACTTTATTGTGTTATGTTCTTGACAAAGAAGTTGTAATTCAGTTGTATTGCTACTTTTTTATGTCAAATAAACTCACACCCAGAGTATGTTGTTGTATGAATGTCTGAACAAATGAATATATCCCAATAATAATATAACAAAGACCCTCTGCTTTAAAAATAATAAGAAAAAAATCTTTGAAGAATTGATGTATTATACTACATCAAATAACATTTATGAAATAAAGAAACATTTAGAAACCCAAAACCACTGTGGCCAGTTCAAATGGCATTAGACAATATGCAAATGTTGAGTTACTAAACTAAAAGTGTGTCAGGACACTCATCAGAGGAACAAGGAACAGCATCAGAGAAGCACACAGACAAGAAGCCTCAGATACCTTCACTTGGTCTGGGACCCACTTATCTGTGAACAGGGAATATAATGCAATGCAGTGAAATGTAACGTATTCATGACAGAAATCATCAGAAACCTTTATTACAAATGATTCAAATAAATGAAATGTTCACCTGTGTTCCCTCCAGACCACACCAGAGGACCCATGGATATGGAAGCACTGTCATGGAAGTCCAGAGACCTGCCCTCTCTCCGCTGGTGTCCAGAGTCACAGTCCTAATGGAGAAAAGAGCAACATCCAGCTGTGTCAATCCCTGTTAAATATCACTGAACAAGATAAAGGAGTGCACAAAGTCTCCAGCAGAGGGCAGCCTTAAACAGGGTACACCTGATTGCTCTCATCATGCTGATCACAGTAAACATCTTACATTAAGACTCCACCCATAACAGTAGTGGCCATTTTGAAAAGTACAATTTTACATTTGTGCTACTAATCCTTCAAAATTTCTCCAATTTTGTCCAAAATTGATTATCTTTGTACTGAGCCGCACAGAAATTGGTACGATTCATCAGATCCATAATCTGAGGGTCTGTGCCAAATTTGGGAACAGCACCACATACAGGTCATGAGATCTGAATCTTATGCTAGTTAGCTTAGCATGCCAATTGCTTAGCATGCTAACCAAGTGCCATTCTTTCTAATGTGGCTCTTCAGTTATAAGGTTCACCATAAACTACATGAACTTAGCATGGTAATCTGGTCTGGTTAAAATGCTAAATAAGGCTTTTCCTGCTCATTCTAACACTGAAAGCTCTCCTCTGCACCCTGTTGAGTCTGTGTCAACGGAGTGGCGCAATCAGTAACACGGCATGTTTAGGCCGTGGGTTTCGAATCCTGTGTGGCACATGACCAGACTGCATGAAGCACTGTGGCCAGAAGTGGTGAAAAAGTTGCTTCTGTTCCAGGCAAGAGAATGATCTCATCTGAAGTTATTAAATATAGCATGCTGTGCATTTATATACAAAGTCATCTGACCCAGAGGGTGTGAGCTCAAAAGTCCCGTGCGGAGCAACTTTATACATTTTGTGTAATAATGTATTATTTTAATTCCTTTATTATTCAGGTAAGCGTTACTAATTTGTGTTCCAATTAAATATAACATGGATTTCATTTATATACAAAATCTTAATTGTAATTTATCTTTTTCCCCTCCCTAATGGGAGTCTATGGCAGCCCTATGAACCATAAGTAGGAAAATGATGAAAATCAGAACACTTGTAGTGATGGTAATGAATATTAATCTGAACAACTTTGTGTCTTACATTAAGAAGTCAGAATACTTAGAAATAATATTTTGTTTTTTAAAGTTATTTCTAAAGTTTTTGAGCCCATGGAACCATTGCAACAGCTTGGCCCCGTGAGGCTGCTTGCAGCTTTAATTGCATATGCATTTGTAGGATTTTGTCATTTAGATGCAGAATTTATGAGATGAATCATGTAATGTGATTTACTGAGGTTTACGCCAGTCACTTTACCGGTATTTGTGTCATTATTTACTGCTCCAAAAAAAAGCATGTCCCATTTTGCACCAGTGTTGTTAGTGGATCACACACACCTGATTATCAGCGGCTCTGCTTGTTTGCGGCCTAACACAGATTTGCTCTTAATAGATCGTGTTGATCATTATTAAAATGATCCGGCTGTGTCTGTGTTCTTCAATGTGTCACACAATAATTTGCCCTGTTTACTAAATCTGGCCCTAAATCTTAAAACATACCAACCTTACTTATATTAGTGTTTGATCAATAAGGGTTTATACACTGCAGATTCATAAACCTTTACTTTTATCCTTCATATCTTACTATAGATACACACTATACACACAGACAGAAAAACAGTCAGAAAGGGACACTGGCTATTAGATTAATATTCAAATGAAAAAAAAATTCAAAACTACAGTAAACTAAAGCTACTTATGAAGATTTAACATCACAAATGAATTATGAGAGGGTTTGTAAACTGACCGTTGAGCAGCGATTGCTTGACAGAAGGCAAAGGTGAACAGCACAGTGCAGGTAAAGCTTAGTGGAGTTTGCAGTGAAGATAAACATCCTGAAGGAGAAACGGCTGGATGTGGAGACGCCGTTCTGCAGCAGCTCCACTGTGTCGTCATCTGGATTGGGACACCTGACAATATCAATAATGACCAATTCTCTCATTTGTAACATTCAATATAAAAGTGATCTTCTGTAAATCATCACACATTTGCATTTCATGGAATCTTGGGCTTTAGTTCTGAAACACTGAAAGACAAAGTATGTAACACAATCTTAAATGTGATATGAATATTATTTATTCAGTAAAAGAGTTACATTGAGATAAGGCTAAAGCTTAAAGGAATGGGGGGAAAAAAGCAGAGCTTTACTCTGAACGGATGAGATCCCAGCGGAGGCTGTAATCAGGATCATTCACAGGTGTAGCCCAACACGTGTCCATCACCAGGGCAAACTGGCGGCTGTCGACCCCCTCAACACGAACTTCCACATGCATCTGCTGGTCGAGCTCTGCATCCACGCTACCAGTGAAGGGCCGGATAAACTCCTCATCCTGATATGGAATCATCCGGACCCGATATCTGCCTTCACCAGCGGGAAGAGTCTTGTGCACAATGCTGATGAAGTAATGGATAAATCTGTGTTAAAACTATGGGTACAATTCTGCTTTAATAGTCAACATATATTCTTGTTTACACATTAATTTTTCCGCTGAAAGGATTAGTTTCACCCAAAATGTTGACAATTCTTTCAGCATTATTTACTGACAATCTGCACGAATGATCTCTTTAGCTTGTTCATCAGAGCTCAGTAGAGAAGATGTCTGAAAAATAACCAATGTGCTCTAATGAGTTGGATATTTCCAAAGAACCTGGTTCACAAAACTGACATAAATGATTAATTTGTGAATCAAGAATCTTCTCAAGCTCCTTACACAAAGCTATCACAATTTTAGAAGATGCAAAAGCAAAAGTCATATGGACCATTTTGCGTACTTTTTGTAGCTTGAAAGTCCCCATGAGGATTTACTGCATTGAAAGATGAGACAAGTACAATTCTGTGTTACAGATTTTATCTGTAATAAAAACATTAGGGTTTGAACAACACGAGGGTGAATAAAAGTCTGTGTTTTGGTGAACTACTCCTTTAATAAAATAGTTCTGCTTGACCCGCACCTCTCCAGTGGGTTGATCTCCACATTCATGGAAAGTGTTTGTGTTTGAGGATAAGCACAGCTGAAAGAAAGCTTCAGGATTTTCTCTCTGCTGATGAGACCGTCTGACCTCGGTGCCCCCAGAATAAAGTTATCATAGATGAAGTGGGTGCCGTTAGCCTGTGGACAACAAATATAACAACCCATAAAACACTATAGCAGGATTTTCTTTGCACTAAGTAAAAAGTAGATGATATTTATGCGTAGTACAAAAAGTGGTAGATAATAATTTGCACCTTAGTGTGTTATAGTAATAATGTAATAAAACAGTTTGCGATAATAACACATGAATGCTACCCTACTGGGACATTACTTGTCCCTTTCCCAGTACAACTACTCTTAAAGGGATAGGTCCCTCAAAAATGAGGGTGATTTACTCCCCCTCAAGCTATCCTAGGTGCACATGACATTCTTATTTTTATGTTATAAAGTTAAATATCTTACTTCCGGCAGACCGCCTTCCTGTGACGCCGGGCGTAGCGTAAGCGTTTTGAACCATGCCACTTTCTTCGTAAGTTGAATGCAGACGGCGGTCCCCTGGAAGCTAGATATTTTACATTATAAACTCTTAAATATGGATATTTTTCTTACACAAACCCATCGATTCACTTCAGAAGGCCTTTATTAACCCCCCGGAGTCGTGTGGATTACTTTTCATAATGGATGGATACACTTTTTTAGGCTTCAAATTCTGGGCTGCCAATCACTGCCATTATAAAGCTTGGATTAGCCAGGACATTTTTTTAAATAACTCCAATTGTATTAGTCGGAAAGAAGAATGTCATATACACCAAGGAGGGTGAGTAAATTATTGGATATTTTTAATTGAACTATCCCTTTAACCCTACCATATTGAATCTGCTGATCAATAAATGTGTCCTCAATGGTCCAGGAAGGGAGTTATGATGTCTCAGCCCGTCCGATCAATGCGAGGACACCACAACCACATCCATTTCAATTATAGGCATATTAAATACTTGTTAAACACTTTATTCCTACTATTAAATACCTGTTGGGCACTTCATTAACAATATTTTCTTCATTTAAAAAAACACCTCTCTGAGCTGAGCATTGTTGTTCAGACGAACGCAAAAGATCAACCATGACGAGTCCTATCTTTGCACAGCTTATACGCAGTGTTGCAACTGTTGGACCGATAAGCTATGTGCATTCAAATTATGTAGAATATCTAGAATATTTTATATAACGGTAATCATATTTTGAATAAATGTATCATAATTAATCATTTTGACTCCTAATTTATTATTTCCTGTTCTTAAAAATGGTTTAAATTCAGTTATGTGATGTTGAAAATTGAATAAAGCTTTTTTTATAAAAACGATTGAAGATTTTTGAGAATTTAGCTTTCAGAAAATACATGATGATTATTTAAAACATGGTCTGAATAAATAGACTATATGATGTTTATTAAAGACATTACTAGCTAATGTATTTCTATTTTTATAATTTATTTTGATGGCTGATTGGTTGATGGTTTATGATTTCTTTCCAATTAACTTGTTTATAATGAGTTCACTGCTTTTATTAAAAGCTGAGCAATGAGTCTTTAGGGTTCTCTGATGATCAATAATATTAATTATATTAAGAAAATGTTAAGATCTTTAACCAATATTTTTAGCTTATGCAGAATTATCTACATTGATGATAACCTAAATCGGTAAACCCTTTACAATAAGGTTGTATTAGTTAACATTAGTTAATGTATTAGTTAACATGAACTAACCATGAACAACACCTCTGTTTAGCATTAGTTAATCTTAACTCACACATACGTTTATTAATGCATTTCAACGTTACCTGATGTGTTACTAACATTTTTAGACTCTTTATTAACATAACTTACCATCAATTAAGCATTTATTAATGGACTTGAGAACCTTATTGTAAAGTGTACACTATTTAAACATGACTTGCCGTTAACAAAGCATTTATTATTATTTATTGCTTTGTAATGAACCTATGTTAACACATCAGTTAATGTTGAAATAGTGCACAATTGATAATAAGGTTCTGAAAAAACATTAATATACATGCTTTGTTTAATAATATTGAGAAGGCACACAACAGCATTTTTACCTCTAGAGTAAGATGGTGAGTTAGAAATGTTCATCCTTAGTGTGTGTGAACTGCTAAGTAAAACTAATGTAAATATGTACAGTAAGATAAACTTACAAAAAGAGTAAAGCTATAGGCATTGTTCATGGTAAGTTCATGTTAACTAATGCATTAACTATTGTGAATAGATGCATTAATATATGTGTGAGTTAATGTTAACAAAGATGAACTAATGCTGAACAGAGGTGTTGTTCATGGTTAGTTCATGTTAACTAATACATTAACTAATGTAAACTAATACAACCTTATTGTAAAGTGTTATTGCTTCAGTATTTTGATATACAGATATTCACATATACATATATATGGTTATATCTATGGTATGGTATACATGTTTATGGTTAAACCTACCACAAGATTTGTACCACAGATGTGTTCATCATTATCAAAATGGAATTCCACTCTGCCATTCCGGACCGTTCCTCTGCAGCTGGGATCATTGAGGTGTAAGACATCAGCTGGAAAACCAGCCTCAAAGAGCTGACAGCGAGACACAGACATGGAGCCAGAGCTGCTTTCACAGGTTTCTGAGAAATCTGAGCGAGAGGAAAAAAAACAGTGAAAAGATTGTCAGAACGATTAAGAAAGAAAAAGGCAAGTAATTACAGAAAAAAATGATATTTCATTTTTATAAATTTTTTGTTGTTGATTGATACCAACCAAATGAGTGAGGTTGTGGTCTGGGATGGTCACTGTTACATAAACAGCCATAAACACCATTTTTCTTCCCGCACCTTTCATCCTCAGAGCAGCCGAGCTCAGAACAGGGATCTCTCGCATCTAAGAGGAAAAGCACAAAGACACCGAGTCCTGTTAACAGAGCCAGAGCTTAACATTGTGGGCCCCTGAAGGATTATTGCTCTGTATTCCTCAAGGTAATAAAACACTTTTTTTGTGAATTAAATGGGTCAATTAATTTTGAATGATTTCCCCTTGAGATCTACAGACAGTAGCTATACTTTCCATCTATCTGACCATAAGAATTAAGAGGGACTGGGATTTCCATATAAACATCTTCTAATCGGGTGATTTTGGGCCGATTTCTCCCCTTCTGACAATCCTATGTAAAGTCCTGATTATTTTAAATATTCAATCACATTCAACCACAGAGTTATGCTATAGCTGTCACTGTTCTGTCTCTGGATATATAGTCCAATCAGCGTCAAGTCACATTCGGCAGAAATGCTTCTTTTTGGGCGATTTCACTCTTTTCACACATTAAAATATTTGTTTAATATTTTTCGTACATAAATGTGACATATGTAGAATTTCAAACCTACAAGTAAGCATTTATGATACCAGTAACAGTGAAGTGACTATTGTAGGGGTGTGCGATATGACGATATTTGATCGTGAATGATTAAAATGTCTCCGAGATCCGCTTCTTGGGAAATATTGTTGATCGTGCTTCAGTGGACGTTCTTTCAGTTGCAGTACTGTGGCTTTTCACCATGACAAATTGGGGGGCGCGCTAGACGTCGGCATGTTAACAGGATCGTATACACGCTCATGAGCTTTAGCAACACGATGATGATGGATGACCACAATCGCACAATAGTGAGTTTGATATTTTTATTATTTCTGTTTTTCTTTTCTTTTTTGGTGTGTTGTTTGTCTCAACCAATCTTTATCGCTGTTATATCGACTTTTTTAACCACTCTCTCAACTACATGATCACTCTCGTAACTCTCGCGATCACTCTTGTGATCACTCTCCTGTTCTCGCGATAACACTACACTACATCCCTACCTTTGTTAGTATTACAGAACTTGTATAACAAAATAACAAATTACATTTCATTTCAACAGCTTTGTTACTGTTATTCCGAACACAATCCTGTTATATCGTTTCATTTCAAACTGAATACACTCTAAAAAATGATGGGTAAAAAACAGCCCAATGTTGGGTCAAATATGGACTAAACCAGCAACTGGGTTGTTTTAACCCAGCGATTGGGTTGTTTCAACCCAGCAATTGGGTTGTCTTAAGCAAATTTTTAACCCAACTGCAGGGTTAAAACAACCCAATTGTTGGGTTAGTCCATATTTGACCCAACATTTGGGTTAAAACAACCCAGCATTTTTAGAGTGCAAACAATCAACTAACATACTAAACATTTACAAAATCATGTCCTTGAAATGAGCAGGTTTCTTAACCACTCTACCACTCCAAGTAGTCAAAGGCTTGCTACAGGTGTCTGGTACTGTAACAGAAGAACTATGTGGCTCTTCTGAGGAATGCCTCTTGAGGTCTTTGATCGCTTTGTTTTTCAGCTGGTTCTGGTATACTAATCTCCAACTGCATGGGAACATGATGAATGTGCTTCACATCCATGGCTTTCTGGTATGCTTCAGGAGCACTGGACAATCCAAATGGAACCATCCTAAAATGGTAGCATCCCCTGTGTGTAATGAATGTGGACATTTGTCTGGATTCAGCTCCCAGATCAACTTGCCAGAAGCCTTTACGGGCGTCCAGTTTTGCAAACACCTTCCCTACATTGCTTGCAGTATACTGTCTATTATTGGTACAGGGTGTCTTTCTCTTACCACCGCTTTATTCACCTCTCAGAGCTACACGAGTGTCACTTCTTTGGTGTCATTTTTTGGAATGAGAAGATTGTTTGACACCCATTCAGATCCTTTGTGCACTTCCTCTATGATGTCGTCTTCCAGCATTTTGTCCAGCTCTTGACTCACAGCCTCTACCATGAGGTAAGGTACTCTCTTTAAAGCTTGAGCTACTGGTGTGACCTTTTCATTCACATATATTTTGTGGCTGTAACCTTTGATTTGTGCCAGTCCTTTAACCCCTTTGCATCCAAGGATCGCCAACGGCCACAATTTACTATTGTTCAACATTCACTGCATGTTAAAACATCACATTCTTACTTGATCTGGACAAACTGAGTATTTTTAGAAAGATTAAAGACTTCGATATTAGACCACGGTTTATGATAAATCTAGGTTTCAGTGATATAAATTTCTTAATTTATGTCAGGAGTGCGAAATAATTGATCATTAATGAACAATATTTTGAATGGAATATCAACAAGAATAAAAAGTTTTATTTGGGGTCACATGCACTAAACTGCATCCGTTCGGGTTCTTAGTCAAAAAGTGAACGTCATTCGGAGTTAGCTCAGCGTCTGATTCTTCCTGCTGCATGTCACTTATGATCTCAGAGCGTTCTCATTTGCTGTTCAGCTGTTGATCATCTTACGTTAGTCAACGTGACAATAATCCCTGCCCCATCCGGTCACAATGTTCCTTTCACTTCTTCATTCTCATCTCTCCACTGTAAACATTGCCAAAACGTTTATACATGTGAAACAAGAAGCTAATAAACGCATGATTGCGATGGCATATGGTTTTTTTTGTGTTTTGCATGCGATTTGGTGTATTTTCATATGAGAATGTTCCTGCTAAGCAGGTGTAGGGATTAGCTCCATAAAATGCTAAATATAACATTTTGACATCATTGAACGTCACTGAAACCCACATTATATCGCGATCGGAAGTTATACAAATACTCCCTGGCTGTTTAAAGGAAATTTGGAGTTTAAGTGTAATAGTAATCTTTTATATTGTTGAATTGGCCATAAATGGAGAAGTACAATTTACGAATTCCTAGGAATCTCTGGTCACACATTTTCTCAGAAAAAGTGCTGAACAAAAAGTGAACTATTTATGGATGATTTGCTTACAAGAATGATGCAGCAGAGAACATGACCGACAGCGCTGGAGAGAAGAAAAGAAAGACAAATGGACATTCAAAGCCATCCGAAAGGATGGAGACACTCAAAGCTGGACGAGCCTCCAGAGGGAAAAAATTAACTAGACTAATTAGACAAATGGAGAAAATGAACAAACGGATGATGAATGAAATTAAACATATTATGTTGGATGGTGATTTTGAGTGCTCGCATTGTGAAATGTATAAGTTACGAGAGAAGTTTGGATCTCTTGACACCCAAGACTATCCGAACTTGCCTCGTAAGTAAGATGAAACATGTTATTACTGTTATATTCCTTTTTCTACTTTAGAAGTGAATTATGTTGAATTTAGAAGTGTACATGTGCTTAATAAGATGGGGTCAAAGACAGCATATTCTGCTTGACAACCAAACTATTTTAGGTATGAGAGAAGTGGGCTAGCAGAAGTTCAAGGTGTTAGTAAAAGATAAGACCAAATTTATGGTCACATACAATACCACGCGAAGATGTGGTTTCTACAAGTGGCCCCTAAACTCTGAAAGACCTCACGCCTTTTGTATGTGTGTGTGCTAAAATATAATCATGTTTTTGAGCAAATATATCATGTGTGTGCAAACTGTCCAGGGGTGTTGCTTACCATATAAGGAATTGCTGTGTTAGTAACTGCCCCGCACCAGGTTGGGTATAAAGGAGGGTGCCGAGAGAAGATCGGGGCCGCACTCCGGGTGAAGATTTTTACGCTGTTATTTCTTGTATATTGGAACTTTGTTATCTCTTTTTAAGTTGTTTGTACTTTGTATTATTCTGAAACTTTCATTAAGTAAAACGGGGAATCCAATGAGGTGAACCTAATTATTTTTTTATCAGTCTCTGAGTATTCATTTTCCTATTTTCTGAGTAATTATATATTTATCCATGATTAATCATTAAGATAGATATACATTGAAAAGAATATTAGTAACTTGCCTAGTGCAACTGAATCCGAGGATGAGCTAGCCCAGGACACCGCCGTGGATCTTTAATACCACATCTGATTACAAGGAAGCAGGTGAGAATGCCCATTTATTGATATATTAATTTGGGGGCATATCAGACTTTGGTATTGGGGACTTACAGCAGTATATAAAATACAGCAATATATGTGTATGTAGCTTGATGCTAACTATAGCTCTAATGCACCT
Source organism: Gobiocypris rarus (assembly GCA_023029165.1). Lineage (NCBI taxonomy): Eukaryota > Metazoa > Chordata > Actinopteri > Cypriniformes > Gobionidae > Gobiocypris > Gobiocypris rarus. The sequence goes on from CM040920.1 coordinate 33,072,311, forward strand.
GTCACACCAGGAGCTATATTTTATTTCACGTAAGGTACCAAAAGCATGCGCTTTTGTTTGTTTGTTTGTTTATTTGCAAGAGAGACTTCAGATAATATGTTTTAATGTCAAATGGGATGAATGTTGTGTTGATGAGGAATCCAGAATGCCTGGATAGGCTTTAATGGCTGAATACAAAAGAATAATGAGGATTAAGTCATGGGCAATCAACTCTCAAGTGTTGATTGCTCATGTCAAACAATAATCCTATAGATTGTAACACAATACATTATTTTACCAGTGGTAGTGTCCATGGTTGTAGTTTCTGATGTTGTAGTTTCTGTTGTGGTTGTCTCTGGTCTGACAGTAGTAGTGGTAGTGTTTATGTTGCTTGATTCTGAAAAAAAAAGATAAATATTACATTAAAAAAATCAATCTCTTACATAAACAATGTGCACATGTGGATATATTTACCTGCACAGTATGCCAAATAGCAGGCAGTTGGGCTCACAAACTCATAGACATAATAATCTCCTGGACAGGCTTTGACTTTAATGGGATTGGATTGGAAAAGGCAGCAGTTATTTCTCCAGTGACCGCAGACGCCTCGAGTGACCACTCCATCCTCAACTGTTGGATGTCCTCCGTTCAGCCACAGTGGGGCATAAGTGCCACAACTATACTCCTCAACACATGAGTCTGGCATCTGAACGCTCTGACCCTGAATGAAGAAACGGTACCAGCCGTTCCAGCTGACCTCACAGTCACACATTAGTTGAGAGGAATGTTGATTGCTGGTGGCTCTCCACGGATCATCCAGAACATTGTAGTTGTAGCAGGGGTCAACAGGGGGAGCTGTTGTCATGGAAAATAAATGAATAATTGAATGTCTTTATGTATATTTTGTAGTGGCTGTGTTATGAAATATATACACATCTCCAGAACACTCTTAAGCTCCCTGTTTCATTTGTGTTTTAAGTTGAAGCTGAAGAAAATTTGTCTCGAGCTTTCAAAACATATTTTATTTTGCTGACAAAAACAAGAGATATACACAGCCAAACTTTCCCTTTGCAATTGAGCTCAAGATTACTAGCTAATCGACTTCAAGAAGTCAGTTCTTTCAAAACAAGCTTGGCCACGTATTTGCAAAAACATTATTCTCAAATGGTCTGCACAGATTGTTGATTGAAAATATAAATGTTGTTTGTTCTTTCCACTTTAAAAGATCTTTAATTTAGAACTGACACTGCCTCAGTCAAAAACAAAACATTAATTGAAACTAATCTGCACAATTATCATGTTCCTAGATCTCTACTTTTGCTTTTATGGCGTATTACACTTGTATGTATTGATTGCTAATTACTTCATTTGGCATGTTTTTCATGTCTAAAAATAACCTGGGGTCCAAAGATCTCACCACAAACCACAGTATGTGATATTGAAGCAAAGAAAATGGTATGAATGAATATAATTGTATGAATGTATAAAAGGCTATCAAATTACACTCTGATACGTAAATCAACCCGTTGGTTGCAATTGAAGTCCATTATGTGGAGAAAAATCCTGGAATGTTTTCCTCAAAAAACTGAATTTCTTTTCCACTGAAGAAAGAAAGACATGGACATCTTGGATGAGATGGAGATGGTGGTCCAGTGGGTTGAACCACCTAACTGACATGCAGAAGGTTGCTGGTTCAATCCCAGGTCACCACCAGTGTGTCCTTGAGCAAGGCACTTTACTCCACGTTGCTTCAGGGTGATTGTCCCTGTAATTAGTGCATTGTAAGTCGCTTTGGATAAAAGCGTCTGCCAAATGCATAAATATAAATGTAAATGTAAATGAGATGGGAGTGAGGAAAATATCAGGAAATGTTCATTTTGAAGTGAACTAATCTTTAAGACGCGATTTAGATTTTTTTAAATGTACTGTAAGGGAATACTATTATTTGGTTTTAAAAGCTATTACAATAATGAAAACAATATGACATGTTTTTGGTGAGTTTAAATTGTAATGAATTTCTTATAATGTAAAGATGATTACATTATAAACTCAATTTTATTGAGTTTGAGAAAATGATTGTGAATATTTTATTTAGTGGTGGGCCGTTATCGGCGTTAACGTGCTGCGTAAACGTGAGACTCTTATCGGGCGATAAAAAAAAATCGCTGTTAATCTATTCTCAAAGTTGGGTTGGGAGCTGGGTCTATACTACACAAGCGATTATGACTTTCACCTTGATAGTTTAGCACGGATGTATACCTAGCCGAATCGCACTGTAGGGAGCGAGAACGACTCTTCGAACCTGCATTATGCTGTGAACCACACTCGAGTCCTGACGAGCGTGACTGATACTGCAAACAGAGAGCTGTAAATCTCATTTCTGCTCGTCGTCAGCGTTCTTTAGAGCATTTGCAGTACAGATGGGGCAGATTGATGCAAGTGCCATTACGTACTGAAGCTTTGGTAACAAAATCAATGGTTTTTAAGTTAGGTTAACAACGCTATTCATTTTGCCACCTTCTCGCTCTATGTCGTTACCAAGTAACGGGGTAAACAGCTGCTGCTTTGATGACGCAAACACACCCCGGTTCGGACCGACTGTATGGTTCGGACCCAAATGATATACTATGAACATATTATAGCGGGGGCGGGGGCAGGGGGGAGCAATCGAACTCGGGTTCGGTCCAGGCAATCGAACCAAGTGTGAAAGCACCAGTCATTATTTGGGTAGCACACATATTCTGAATTCCTTCAGCAGAATTCAAATGAGCCATTTTAATCTAGATTAATCTAGTGCATAATCATTTGTGAACTGCTTCTTCCAAACGTGATCTTTGTTCATATTTTCTGCAGAAATCAATTTAGCTTTCAATTTACTTTAGCTGTGGTTAACAGGAACATTTAAAGAGATAATGTCTAATAAAAATACATGCCCAAAAAGATGCTCATGAGAGTTTATGAAGGAAGCAAGACAATATTTACCAGTGGTTGTGATTGGTGGAGTAATGGATCCAGTGGATGTGATTGTCTCTGTTGTTGTAGACGCTGATGAGATGGACTGACTTGAGGCGTCTAGCATTGGGAACATTTTATATCAACATCAATCATTTTCAAACAAACTCCAGAAAAGTAAATGACTGAAGATCATATGAATAAATGTTCACCTGCACAGTAAACTCCGCAAAACATTGGCTTGACAAACTCATAAACATAGTAATTTCCTGGACAGGCTTTGACTCTTATAGGGTGGGATGTGAAAGAACAGCAGCCATCCCATGAGGAGACACAGACCTGACGGGTGACCACTCCATCTTCCAGCTGTGGGTGAGATCCATTGAGCCACAGTGGCTCATCAGTGCCACACATGCCTTCATTTACACATGATTCTGGCATCTGAGCATTTTGACCATTGTAGAACAGCCGATACCAGCCGTTCCACTCCACATTATAATCACACGTGCCATAGTAGTAATAGTTACTGTAGTAAGAGTTGTCAGTGGCTCTCCAAGGCTCATCCAGACTGGTATAGCTGTAGCAGGGGTCGACACTTGGGGTGGAGAAAGGCACTTTTAAGGAAAAAAATAGAAAAAGAGAATATATATAGCAGATTAAATATATTAAAATTAAAAACATTAATATCAATCAATACAATTTATGACAAGCATGTTAAATACAAAGATGAATGAATATACCTGCACAATATACAGGAGCTGGGATTGAAAGAGTCGGCTTTGTAAATTTGTAGACATAATAATTTCCAGGACAAGCTTTGACTTGGATTGGGTTGGATCTGTAGCGACTGCACTGATCGTATCGAGAGCCGTAAATTTCACGAGTAACAACTCCATCTTCCAGCCGAGGATGAGAGTCACCAAGATACAGAGAACTAAAACCTCCACATGACATGTAATAAAAACACCACTCAGGCATCTGAGCACTCGATCCATTCATGAAGAGTCGATACCAGCCGTCCCATTCTACACGAGTGTCATCATGTTCCGATATGTATCCATAAAAATTCCAGTAATTGAATGTGCTTCTCCAGTAGTTGTCGAGTATGTTGTAGTTATTGCACGGCTCGTCATCTGTTAGTGAGAGATGATGAGACCAAAACAAAAAAAATTATATTTCAATGAGAAACTTCACAAGTGCAAATCTGAATCAGTCAAACACAGTAATAATCATGAGATTATCAAATCATTCAAACACAATGGGACAGTGTAATAGTGAAAAGGTTTATGCATAAAAATGCTATTAAAACTAATGCAAATCTTTAATTAAAAAAAAATTAAAAAAAGATAATTTTTAATAACACTCATATGTGTCAGAGTTGTGTTTGTAACTTATATTTGATTTGATCCTTTGTTCAGTTTCCCTACACGCCTTTGTTTCTATGGTTACCTTCATTAGTTAGTTCAGTTCAGCTGTGTTTAGTCAATCACCTTGTTTGTGTTCCCTACTTAAATTGCACCCTTGCCTTCACTCTTTGTCCAGTCACTGTTATGTTAGTGTGTGTTTGCCTGGCTATCTGCCTGTTCCTCAGCATCACTATTGAAGTTACTGTTTGGATTTGATCTTCTGATTCTTCAGTTTGTTCATATTTAACCACGCTGTTACAATGTTAGTCCATATATATTATATATTATTTACAACTTACTCAAGGTGATGGTGGATCCAGTGATTTTATCTGGACTCACAGTGGAAACCGCCTGTGAAATAGTGCTGACATCTAAAAAGAAGGAAATTCATGCTATGACAAATAATTTTAAAAGGTTTGAAATACTTAAATAAATGAGAAAAGCACAGTACCTGTGCAGTATCCAGCACACCAGTTTTGTGGATTCACAAGTTCATAGACATAGTAATTGCCTGGGCACGCTTTCACTCTGATGGGTTTTGACTTATAATCACAGCAGTGTCCCCAAGTCCCTCCACAGACCTCCCTGATCACCACTCCATCCTCTATCTGAGGGTGAGGATCACTGAGCCACAGACTGATCTGTGTGTTACAGCTGTATGAACTAACACAGGTCTCTGGCATCCAGATGTCCATTCCATAGTAGAAGAGCCGGTACCAGCCATTCCAGGGGAAATATTCATCACAAATGTAATCTCCACTTTCATTGTTGGCTCTCCAAGGACGATCCAGAGACTCATAGTTGTAGCAGGGATCACTGCTGATGCTTTGGAAAGCAACTGTCATGGATTTTGCAAAAGTATTATTGAAAAATAGTATTTATATATAATTGTTATATTATTGTATTTATAAATTATTGTATTTGTAATATGAAGTTTGAGTATATGGAATGAAACACTGAATATATTGAATGGAAGTGCAAATTTGACAGTATAATGTATAGCAAGTTATATCTTTGTTAGCCTTCTGAATTCCATGACTTCCCTGAAATGTACCAATACTTTGTTGAACTAGAAACTTTATGAGCAGGAACTTGGCCAGTGAGGTTCACCACATTCAGTTCTCTGTGATGAAATAGTGAATGAATATCTTCATCTGTAGAATGGTAGTGAATAAGGTTACCAGTATTATTTGGACTGAAGAAAACTCTTCTGTGCAAAATTAAGCTACTACAAACAATTGAGAAGTTGCTGGAATGAAATTGAATATATTTACTGTAAAAATGTTGGGATATCTGCTGTTGTGGTCATTTAAAATCAATCGGTTAAATCATGTTTGTGTGCTAAATCCTGTTTTGTATGTGACTGCATCTGTTTGTGCTCTTATTGTGTTTAAAGGTTTTTCACCTGACTGATTGACTGAATGAACACTGTATCAAACTTTCAAAATAAAAAATAAGGAAAGAGAGCAAAAGTGTTGTCAATGAGTGAAGTCAAGTTGAAATCTTGTAGTGGGCTGTCTTGTTCAAGTGGGAGAATTCTGCACATTGAGAACCTTGCAAAAATAGTGAGGAACCACTAGACAGTGAAAAACTGCAATCAAGGAAGGCCAGAAACATGGTAAGACACTGAATCAAGAAGTGTGAGCCCTCACTTTACCTGTATCCTGCTGAAATAGACAATGGCTGCTTAAAATCAACAGAACAATTCATGAAACGTCAATTCTCCCAGGTGGCCAACAACGTCATTAGGATGGCCCACAATGTTGTCTGAAGAGGAGCTCAGGGGCAGTTTCAAAAAGCTCATTATTAAGGCCAACATATCATAGAAACCAATGATGATGTGGAAGCCCAGTACTTTGCAGAAGTGAATCTAGATGCAGATGTTTCTGTGTTGAACGAGCAGCAAAAGGCTGATATAGAAAAAAACTGCAAGTGAGTGTGAGATGAAATTAAAGTAGCAGAAAGATCTCATCCAAAAGACACTTTGGTCCAACTTTGGAGAAGATGAGCTATTTATGGTGCTAAAGGCTGCAGAAAATAAAGCAGAGGGTGTATCTTCTATCAAACTTAGTGGCAGTAAAGAGGCCTTTGTACTCAGAAAGAGTAATGACAGCAGCTTCCATCAGCTACCCAACACCACTGATTAAACTGAAACCAACTTCCCTTCCTAAGTTTACTGGCATTACTGGCTGGAGATGAGATTGGGAAGCCCTTCAAAAACAAGGGGAGCCAACAGGGTCAAGAGACGTCAAAAAGTTCCAGCTACTTGACAGCCTGGAAGATAAAATTACGAGAGATCTTTGTTTAATGTTCTATAATACAGCAGGCGATATCTTCCGTGTCCTCGAGAACCACTTTGGAAGCCATTAAGATAGCTGAGGAGTTTCAAAGGCTTCCAGCTGTCAAAGGCCACCAGCCAAAAAAGATTGTTGATCTCATTCAAGCTGTTGAGAAAGCCCTTCAAGATCTGAGTGATCTTGGTGACACCGGTGCTATAAAGAACCCACTGGTGACACAGTCAATCGATAATAAATTCCCTGATGCACTGAAGAATGGGTGGCTTCTCTATGCAGCTGAGAAGAGCACTGCTGTGGTGCCAGACAAGCGTCTTGACAGTCTTCTGGTTTTCCTCAAGAGTCAGGAAAGCATATACGAGCAGCTGGACCAATTGAGAAATTAAGAGATCAAGTTCGAGCCAAAGCAAGCCAGAACTAGAGCCTCAAACCAGCCAGGTAGCTATCCTGCAGTGTGTGTTGTTTGTGGAGACAACAAGTATAATAATAATAAAAAAAATAAAAAAAAATTACTTTTGTAAAAAGTTCCATATGCTCAAGCTCACAGGGAAGGATGCAGTAAGAAGACTGGGAGCCTGCATGAAATGTCAGCCCATGATGATGATGACCACTGCAAGACTTCATTCCTATGTAAGAGTCCAGAGTGTAAGGACCAGCGAATATCAGACCATCATTACTATCTGTGCCCCAATGCCGAAGTATCCAGAGGCAACATGGCCCGGAGAAGGAGCAAAGTCAGTAGAGTGGGAGGTGAAGACAGAAAGAACTACATAGAGGCCCAGGAAGAATTCTTTGGAAAACTCTCACCTGAACTAGCCCAACAATGTCAAGATGTTTTCTGCAACACCGCATCGAGGAGTTCCCATGCCACAAGAAGTAAATCAGGCCTTCTGATGGAAAATGGCTTAGTGGAGTGGCCTGTTATTATGATGCCCCTGGAGGTTACAGCCAATGCTGGTAAGAAGATTGGTACACTGATTGATCTAGCTTCAGACACCAATTACATCACCCATGAGGCAGCTGACCGACTTAACCTTAGAAGCGAAGACATCACGCTCGTGGTCCATGGTGTTGGAGGCAAAGTCTTTGTCAAAAAGCGTTACCTTCTGAAGATCCGAGACACTCTAAGAGGCACCTTCAAGGTCCATCATTTGGTTTCTTATTGTCTGGACAGCATTGCAGAGATCACAATTGAATGTGACAGCCAAACAATTGCAAAAGTTCTTCCCAGATGTTCCTCTTGGTGAACTGGTGAGGCCAAGAGAGATCCACCTCCTTATAAGTCACAAAGAAGGTCAGCTGGCTCCTCAGAAAGTCTGCATGGTTGGAGACCTTGTGCTCAGGGATGGACCATTGGGAAAGACAGTCGCTGGTGCCCATCCTGAGCTGTTTGAAGAAATTGCAGTATCATCCCATATGTCCAGAACGCATTTCGCAAGGTCCATGAGGGCTGCTGCTGTGAAATTTGAAGAATTTACCTGTGTGGTCCCCATTCGCTCTCCAAGTCAGCAAAGCTTAATAAGCATCCAACCTCAGCAGTCTTGTTCTGCAGCTACTACCCGTGACTTCCTTGAGTGGTAGAGATGGGAAAGTATTGGTGCTGCCTGCAACCCAAAATGTGGAGGCTGCCGGTGTGGAAACTGCCAACTAGGTGGTAAAGAGATGACCATTGCTGGAGCTGGAGGGGGTGAGAAGTGGCCTTACGTATCTAGCCGCTGATGACCACAATGAGAGGCCCCACTGGCATGCCAAATATCCTTGGATAGAAGATCCATCCACATTGCTGAACAACAGAAAGGCGGTTGAGATGACTTTCCTGAGGACTGAGAGACAGCTGGGCAAAGAACTGGAATGGAAAGCCGCCTATGTAGCTCAAGTTCACGACATGATCAATCGCCGGGCTGCAGTAAAATTGTCAGAAGAAGCTCCACTTACTTGGTCTGGACCAGTTTGGTATATCAGTCATCTCATCGCTCCAAATCCACATTCTGTCATGACTCCAGTAAGACTTGTCTGGAACAGCAGTCAGAAGTTCAGAGGCCTGAGTCTCATTGACCTCCTGCTAAAAGGTCCAGATGTCCTCAACTCAACCCGTACTGTGCTTCTCAAGTTCAGGAGGGGTGTCTTTGCTGCCCTGGGAGATATTTAAAAAATTTATAGCTCAGTTTGGCTCGAAGACAGAGAAGTACACTTGCACAGGTTTTTGTGGCGTGACTCTGAGGAGGAAGAGCTGGGCGAGTATGCAATCCCGAGGGTCAGCAGGTTGTATTGCTCAGATCGCCATGAGGGAGGCAGCCAATCTTCCCCAGTTTAGCCACCTTAGGGAAGAGCGTCGAGTGCTACAAGAAGACATGGTTATATGGATGACATCTTGACCTCTTACAACAACTTGGACCAGCTCAAAAGCATCACAGCAAATGTGGAGCAGATCCTGAAAGAAAGGGGGTTTTAGCTGAAGCCATGGGTTTTCTCTGGCCAAAGTAAGAGGAAGAAGTCTGCTTGGAAACAGGAAGAGGAGGCAACCCCAAAGACAGTGGTCCTGCCAAACCAGCTCTAAGATGAAGACAACAAAGCTCTTGGCCTTGGCTATACCTTCGAAGATGACAAGTTTCATGTCAAGGTCAGAATAAATTTCTCAAAATGAAGGAAAAAGATGAGACTTGGCCAAGACCTTTTGCTGGAGCAAGTTAGAGCTCAGACGCCAGATCCTCTGACGCAACTAGAGTTAATCAGTCAAGTTTCTGGATTGTATGACCCGATTGGGCTGACAACACCTGTAAAGCAGAGGGGAGCTATCTTGGTCCGGAGAGCATTCCAAGAGGCCAAACCCAGGAATAGCACCATGAAGGACACATGGGACCTTGCGCTGTCAAACAAACTTAGAGAAGATGCTATTGACCTTTTTGAAGAATAAGTTCAGCCTTGACCCCACCAAGCGTTTCTGCTGAACCTAATGCAATCATCTTCTCCGATGGCAGTGAGCATGCCTATGGTGCTGTCTTGTATCTGTGGTGGGCCTGCGATCTAAATGCGATGAGTCTAAAGCCAAATTGACTCCACTAGACGACAAGGGAGAAGCAGAGCTGTGTGGGGCAGTTTTTGCCAACCGTTTAAAGAAATACTTTGAGCAACACAGCCAAATCCAAAGCCGCGTTTCCACCGCAGAAACTTTCCCCAGGAACTAGAAACTTTGGGGTGGTACTCGGTGTGTTTCGACCGCAGGAACCAGGGTCTAAATGAAGTTCCGTGTAAATATTTCCCCCTCCGATAGTCCCTGCTCGTGAGGTAGTACTTTTTCAAAGTTCAGGAACTTTCGGGGGTGGAACTTGGGCGCTGAACATGCTTATTGGTTGTGTTCTCGCAGCATTTTATTTCAACCGGCATTTTTAAAAGTATTGCTCTCTCTGTCCGGTGGCGCGCGTTCGTCTCGCCATCTCACGGTCAATGTCCATAATAGCTGATAACAACATACGTTGCCTTATTTTAAATCTAGCTTTACACGCTTAAAGCAGAATACGCTTTAGTATCAGTGCTCTCTTTTCCGCCGTTTTGTTAACTAGGCTACCTCTTTAGTAAACCAGTACATAACCAGCAAAAGCACCGCTGCTTGAATCTCCTCCATACTTGTTATTGTTGCATACAGTGTCACGCAAAAATTATTACTGTCCGTCGGTGACTGGGAGGAGCAGTCGCTCGCAGTCCTACATCACTGGACTAATTTGCCTAATCTTCATGGTATTTTAGACCGCGGTGGAAACGCAGACAGTAGCAGGTCTGGGGGGAAAAAAGTTCCTGTAAAAAAAGTTCAAGTCCAAGCTGTTGTGTCCCTGAGGTGAGACCAGGAAAATCAACATCTAAGCATCTTGCCTCCGGGGTCCGGAAGGACTTTCAGTCCACAGTCCTACACAGGGATGTTCGACACCTAGTTATCCTGCTGCCATGTGAGGAGCAGACAGAAGGCCCAGACAAAAAGCTCTGACTACAAGTTGCCTTGGAGTTGTGCTATCTTTCCAGCGGTTGGAAGATCGAGTGGGAGGTGTTTTGGCAAACTGCTGGCTGTGCCCCTCCCCCAGCTAGTATGCACCAGCCAGTATGCACCAGGTGAAGCTAATCTCTTAATTAGCAGGGTAAGCAGGGTAGAGGAGACTCATGGCAGAGCAGCAGAAAGCAGGACAGGAAAGTGAGCACTACAAACTTGCCATTATTTGGACTGAAGAAAACTCTTCCGTGCAGAATTAAGCTACTACAAACAATGGAGAAGTTGCCATTAGGAAATTGAAAATATTTACTGTGAAAATGTTGGGATATCTGCTGTTTACTTCTTGTGGTAATTTAAAATCAGTCGGTTAAATCATGTTTGTGTGTTAAATCCTGTTTTGTATGTGACTGCATCTGTTTGACACGCATTAAAAATATTTAACACAATTAAGGCAGCATCTGTTGTGATTAAAAGATTATTATTTTTTTTATTTGCTTTTAATTAGTTGTTGTTATTTTTAAATCAATTGAGAGAACTATTCCATATATTCAGAGTTTCATTCCATATACTCAAACTGCATGTTATAAATATAATTTCCTTAATGGCATGCCATAAAGAGTATGATTCTAACCAGTAGTGTACTTTCAGGCTCAACATGGAGCAAGTCTACAGTATCTGACAGCAGCCTGCAGAACACGCCAGAGCAACATCAGGGGCGGGGCTACATTATGACAAAAGCTATGCAAATAACATCAGTGGGTTATTTAGACTATTTTGAAGCATTGACAATACATATTGGTCTAATAATAACAAAAACTGCGACTTTCTTCAGCATTGTCTTCTCTTCCGTGTTTGTTTGAATCCGCGTTCACGAGTCCACAGTGACACTGCTGACGTGTTATCTGGTGCGCCAGAGCGTCGCTTGTAGTCTAAGGGAGATGCACAAAGTGCGTATTACGTCAGCACTGTGGACTCGTGAACGCGGATTCAAACAAACACTGAAGAGAAGACGATGCTGAATAAAGTCGTAGTATTGTCGATGCTTCAAAAGAGTATAAATAACCCACTGATGTCACATGGACTTTGTACTTTGATGATGTTTTTCATACCTTTCTTCTTACCTTTCTGGACACGGACTGTATACTGTGCATACACTTTCAATGGAGGGGCAGAAAGCTCTCGGACTAAATCTAAAATATCTTAAACCGTGTTCCGGAGATGAACGGAGGTCTTACAGGTTTCGAATGACATTAGGGTGAGTCATTAATGACATAATTTTCATTTTTGGGTGAACTAACCCTTTAAGTGAGATTTGAGGAATTGTTCAACAATTAATGTGAAATCTATGTGAGCGCTATTGATCTGTGATGAGGAGCCAACATACAGAAGGGATAATGGACTGCACACTGATTCTAAGTAGTTAAAGCATATAACATATTGTTTTAATAAAACAAAAGATTAATTTTAAATGATCAAAAAGATAAGAGCATTTACTTTTGATAGTGAAACAAAAAAATATATATAACAGAAGATCTTAAAGTTAATATTGTACCTGCACAGTACATAGGTCCTGGAGCTGATGTGATGGGTTTGACAAATTCATAGACGTAATAATCTCCTGGACAGGCTTTGACTTGAATGGACGTGGAACTGTAGTAGCCACACTCACGGTAATACCACCCCCACCACCATGAATATGTTCCCAGGACTTCACGGGTCACCACTCCATCCTCAAGTGTTGGATGAGAACCGCTGAGATACAGTCCAGTTTCACCACCACATCCAGCATTACTCACACACCACTCAGACATCTGGGCACTTTCTCCATTCAAATACAGCCGATACCAGCCACTCCATTCAACAAGGCTGTCATCATGTTCAGAGTACTGATATTGGCTTTGCCGTATGTCTCTCCAATATTCATCAAGAGTGTTATAATCATAGCATGGATCAGAGATGGATGTTGTAGGTTCTGGGAGAATAAAGAAAATAAAAACGTATTCACTCATTCACAGAGGTGGCAAAAACGAGAGTACAGGTATGAAAGAGATTGGGATGGTTAAAGGAGGATGGATAAACTGACTAAACCAACAGCAAGTGTATTTTTATACCCCTCTCTCACTAATTTAAAAAGAATTGCCATCTAGATCTCAATTGAGTGATTTCTATTTTACCAAATAGAAATGACAATGCTATTCTTTGTTTTGGAACCTTTATTTTCCCATTGAAACAGAACAAAAAGAGAACAAATCCCATCATAATATTTGTATTCTCTTCATAATGAAATACATATGAGATAGCACTGTGGCCGTATATCAGCATGGCTGTGATTACCTTTGACCTTTGAATCACCTTAATATATACCTCATAATATAATAGCCTATATGGCTTTATAAATTATTTTAAAGTATTTACATGCATCACAAACACATAACATGGATGTGATTTGCTCATTATACATTAAACAATACTTTATCTTACCAGTGGTAGTGTCCATGGTCGTAGTTTCTGCTGTTGTAGTTTCTTCTGTTGTAGTTTCTGCTTTTGTAGTTTCTGTTGTTGTAGTTTCTGTTGTGGTTGTCTCTGGTCTGACAGTAGTAGTGGTAGTGTTTATGTTGCTTGATTCTGAAAAAAAAGAAAAAAATATTACATTAAAAAATCATAAACAATGAACAAAAAATCTCTTACATAAACAATGTGCACATGTGAATATATTTACCTGCACAGTATGCCAAATAGCAGGCAGTTGGGCTCACAAACTCATAGACATAATAATCTCCTGGACAGGCTTTGACTTTAATGGGATTGGATTGGAAAAGGCAGCAGTTATTTCTCCAGTGACCGCAGACACCTCGAGTGACCACTCCATCCTCAACTGTTGGATGTCCTCCGTTCAGCCACAGTGGGGCATAAGTGCCACAACTATACTCCTCAACACATGTGTCTGGCATCTGAACGCTCTGACCCTGAATGAAGAGACGGTACCAGCCGTTCCAGCTGACCGCAGTGTCACACATTATTTGAGAGGAATGTTGATTGCTGGTGGCTCTCCATGGATCATCCAGAACATTGTAGTTGTAGCACGGGTCAACAGGGGGAGCTGTTGTCATGGAAAATAAATGAATAATTGAATGTCTTTATGTATATTTTGTAGTGGCTGTCTTATGAAATATATATATACACATCTCCAGAACACTCTTAAGCTCCCTGTTTCATTTGTGTTTTAAGTTGAAGCTGAAGACAATTTGTCACGAGCTTTCAAAACATATTTTATTTTGCTGACAAAAACAAGAGATATACACAGCCAAACTTTCCCTTTGCAATTGAGCTCAAGATTACTAGCTAATCGACTTCAAGAAGTCAGTTCTTTCAAAACCTACCTACTGCTGATTGCTCTTGTCTACCTACTGCTGCTGCTGCATGCTTCAGTGTTTGTAGCTCTGTATAGCTGCGTTTGAATCTCTATTTGATATATTTTCTTTGTTATCTTTACTGCTAAATATAACTTACTCATCACCATATATTGTTTAATATAGCCTATCAAGTTAAATTTGACATCACTAGCTTTTAATCTAAATCACTACCACGTGTTAGCTTTTCGCTAGCCTGGTAGCTTTCCATCCCGGCACCCGGGTCTCCTGTTTTCTGAGTTCATTAGACAACTGTGGTGAGTTGGATTATTAAATAGACTCCATCAAACAAAGTAAGTGGAGTAAGTTGTGTGGTAAGTTTTGGATTCATCAACAAATACGGTAAGCCATGTCTTCTTCTCCTGTCATTGTCACTTGCACTGCATGCTACATGTTTAGCATATCTATCTCCGTTGGCGAACAGGGCTTCACATGTGATAAATGTAAGGAATTAATCAGGCTGACGGAGAAGATTTCAGATTTAGAGACACGCATCCAGACTTTATGTGAGAGTAGTGAGAATGTAACAGCTTTAGATACTGCTTTGGATGCGACTAGCTTAGTGAACACTCATTGTTTGGTTCCGGCTGAGCCCTTGCAGCAGGGCAATTGGGTGACTGTGAGACGGCATAGTCGCGGATCTAAAAACCACTCTTCCGTTCCGATTAGAACATCAAACAGGTTCTCCCCACTCAGTGATGCACCCACTGAGGATCCTGTTGAAAGTGCCCTAGTTATTGGCGATTCCATTACACGGAACGTGAAAATAGAGACTCCAACCACCATAGTCACATGTTTACCGGGAGCCAGAGCGCCTGACATCAAAGCAAATTTAAAAGTGCTGGCTAAAGCTAATCGTAAATTCTCAAAGATTATTATTCACGTCGGCACTAATGATGTTCGACTTCGCCAGTCGGAGATCACCAAAATTAACATTAAAGAGGTGTGTAAACTCGCAAGTACAATGTCACCGCAGTCTGTTTATCTGGCCCTCCTGTTAAAAGGAGTGATGAAATAGTTAGCAGATTATCATCACTCAATGGCTGGTTGTCTAAGTGGTGTCCGCAAAATAACAAAGGGTTCATAGACAATTGGAAAAGTTTTTGGGGCAGACCTGACTTGTTGAAGATAGACGGCATTCATCCCTACTGGGCTGGTGCTGCTCTTCTCTCTAGTAATTTGGCACATAGTCTTAGAGCTAAACCTTGACTCACTGGGGCCCAGGTCAGGAAGCAGACAAACTGGCTAAACCAACCGTCTGCTAGCTGTCTCACGTCACCAGAGTCAGCTAAATCCCAGCACATAGATACGCTTTCACCTAGATATTATCACATAGAGACTGTGTCTGTTCCCCGAATCAGTAAATACAAAAAAACATCAAAACCATTCAACGGTAATAATTTAATTGATGTCCAACAAATAAACAACAGATATAATACGGATGAACAATTGATAAAGCTCGGGTTGCTGAATATTCGATCCCTTTCGCCAAAAACGCTTATTGTTAATGATATGATTATAGATTATAACCTAGATGTTCCTGGCTAAAACCTGACGATTACATTACTTTAAATTAGTCCATTCCCCAAGATTATTGTTATAAACACGAGCCACGTCTGAAAGTAAAAGGGGGAGGGGTTGCTGTAATTTATAATGATATCTTTAGTATTACTCAGAAGTCTAGTTTCAAATATAATTCCTTTGAAGTTTTGGTGCTCTATGTAACGTTGTGTAGTGTAAATGATAAATCCCGTTTGACATTTGTGTTGGCTACTGTATACAGGCCACCAGGGCACAATACAGACTTTATCAAAGAATTTGCTGGTTTTCTATCAGATTTAGTACTGGCTGCAGATAAAGTACTAATTGTTGGTGATTTTAATATCCATGTTGACAATGAAAAAGACTCATTGGGATTGGCATTTAAAGACATTCTAAACTCTATTGGAGTTAGACAACACGTATCGGGACCCACTCATCGCCATAATCATACTTTAGATCTAATACTGTCACATGGACTAAATGTTGATACCATTAAAATTCTGCAGCAGAGCGATGACATCTCAGATCATTACCTAATATCATGTATACTTAATTTAGCTAAGGCTGCAAAGCCATCCCCTCGCTTCAAATATGGCAGGACTATAACCGCTGCGACTAAAGATTGCTTTGTACATAATCTTCCTCATCAGTTCCATCTCCTCAGCATTACAGATAGCCAAGAGGAACTTGATGTTGCAACAGAAACTACTGACTCTCTCTTTACTAGCACTTTAGACATAGTTGCTCCTCGCGCTAAAGAAGATTAAAGCAAATAATCCAACGCCGTGGTACAACGAAAGCACACTCGGGCCCTTTAAACAGCAGCCAGAAAAATGGAGCGCAGCTGGAAGAAAACAAAACTGGAGGTTTTTCGCAATTTGTGGAAAGAGAGCATGATTGCATACAGAAAGGCCATAAAAACTGCTAGATCTGCTTATTTCTCAACTCTTTTAGAAGAAAACAAACACAACCCTAGGTATTTATTCGATACAGTGGCTAAATTAACAAAGGATAAAGCTTCAACTTCTGACGCTTTGTAAACAACACAGCAGTAATGACTTTATGAACTTCTTTACTAGTAAGATTGATAACATTAGGAATAAAATTATAACCATGCAGCCGTCTACTACAGTATCACTTCAGACAGAGCATCGTAGTGTCACTGAGGAAAAATTACACTCATTTACTGCTATAGGAGGAGAAGAATTGGCTAAACTTGTTAAATCATCAAAATCAACAACATGTATGCTTGACCCTATACCGACTAGGCTATTAAAAGAGATGCTTCCAGAGGTCATAGATCCTCTGCTTAATATTATTAATTCATCCTTGACATTAGGATATGTACCAAAAACTTTTAAGTTGGCTGTAATTAAACCACTTATTAAAAAACCGCAACTTGATCCTAAAGAATTAGTCAATTACAGACCAATCTCGAATCTACCGTTTCTATCAAAAATATTAGAAAAGGCCGTGTCTTCACAATTATGTTCCTTTTTAGAAAGAAATGGTATATGTGAGGATTTCCAGTCAGGATTTAGACCGTATCATAGTACTGAGACTGCTCTAATTAGAGTTACAAATGATTTACTCTTATCATCTGATCGTGGTTGTATCTCTCTATTAGTGTTACTCAATCTTAGCACTGCATTCGATACTATCGATCACAATATTCTTTTGAATAGACTCGAAAATTATGTTGGCATTAGTGGAACTGCATTGGCATGGTTTAAATCTTACTTATCTGACCGTTATTAGTTTGTAGCAGTAAATGAAGAGATGTCACACCGATCACAAGTTCAGTATGGAGTACCGCAAGGCTCAGTGTTAGGACCGTTGCTTTTCACCCTGTATATGCTACCACTGGGAGATATCATTAGGAAGCATGGCGTTAGTTTTCTTTGTTATGCTGATGATACTCAGCTCTATATTTCTTCACGCCCTGACGAAACTTACCAATTCACAAGATTAATGGAATGCATAGCTGATATAAAAAATTGGATGAATAGTAATTTTTCTGCAACTTAATTCAGATAAAACTGAATTTTTAATTATTGGACAGAAAAGCTCCAAAAGTAGTAACCTAGAATACTGTCTAACACCTGATGACCGCTCTGTCAAACCCTCGTCGTCAGTTAGGAACCTGGGTGTGCTCTTTGATACTAATCTTTCGTTTGAAAGCCACGTTTCTAGCATCTGTAAAACTGCATTCTACCATCTTAAAAATATATCTAAATTACGTCACATGCTTTCAATGCAAAATGCTGAACAATTAGTACATGCGTTCATGAGCTCAAGGCTAGATTATTGTAATGCTCTACTGGGTGTTTGCCCTGCTCGCCTAATAAATAAACTCCAGCTGGTCCAAAACGCAGCAGCTCGAGTTCTTACTAGAACCAGGAAGTACGATCATATTAGTCCAGTTCTGTCAACACTGCACTGGCTCCCTATTAAACATCGCATACATTTTAAAATCTTGCTTATTACTTATAAAGCACTAAATGGTTTAGCTCCCCAGTACTTAAGCGAGCTCTTAACGCATTATACTCCATCACGTCTATTGCGGTCTCTAAACTCTGGCCAGTTGATAATACCTAGAATATCAAAATCAACTGCATGCGGTCGATCCTTTTCCTATTTAGCACCTAAACTCTGGAACAGTCTTCCTAGCATTGTTCGGGAAGCAGACACACTCTGTCAGTTTAAATCTAGACTAAAAACGCATCTCTTTACTATGGCATACACATAGAACATTTTTTACTTTCTTTATTCAAATCAAATGACTGATTGTTAGGCTGCATTAACTAGGTCAGCCGGAACCGGGAACACTTAACACCTGATGTACTCGTTACATCATAAAAAGAGTGGCATCCACACTAATGTTAGTCTCTCTGTTTATCCCAAGGTTTACTGCAGTCGGCCGGATCCAGGCCGTGTCCGGATCGGATGGTGGACCTGCATCTGGACATGACCAGCTCATCCTGGAGTGTCTGCTGAGACCGTGTCCATTAGTGTCTCCTCTGAATTTGCCTCACCGGCACGTCATCCTCAATTAACCCGTCTCCGGCGCAATAACTCCGATCTTTCAAGTATTCATATTCTTGTGTAATCGACGCGCCATCCTAAATGAACCCGTCTCTTGCGTGATACCCAAAATTTCGAATATTCCTATCTAATATGATTTATGACCTGCAAGGTTGCCAGAGTAATAATTATACACTGTTAATAATAGGCCAGAGGAGAACTGGCACCCCGATTGAGTCTGGTTTCTCCCAAGGTTTATTTTTCTCCATCATGCCCTGATGGAGTTTTGGTTCCTTGCCACTGTCGCCTTTGGCTTGGCTTGCTCAGTTGGGGACACTAAAATTATGATCCAAGTTACTAAACTAAATATACAAATAGAATTTATTAATTTGGTCATATATAATTCTATAAACTATCCAAATTAAACTAGCCAAATAATTTTTTTTTGCAATGTTGTCCTGTTTAACACTGTGAAGCTGCTTTGAAACAATCGTCATTGTAAAAGCGCTATATAAATAAAGTTGATTGATTGATTGATTGAAAACAAGCTTTGCCACGTATTTGCAAAACATTATTCTCAAATGGTCTGCACAGATTGTTGATTGAAAATATAAATGTTGTTTGTTCTTTCCACTTTAAAAGATCTTTAATTTAGAACTGACACTGCCTCAGTCAAAAACAAAACATTAATTGAAACTAATCTGCACAATTATCATGTTCCTAGATCTCTAATTTTGCTTTTATGGCGAATTACACTTGTATGTATTGTTTGCTAATTACTTCATTTGGCATGTTTTTCATGTCTAAAAATAACCTGGGGTCCAAAGATCTCACCACAAACCACAGTATGTGATATTGAAGCAAAGAAAATGTTATGAATGAATATAATTGTATGAATGTATAAAAGGCTATCAAATTACACTCTGATACGTAAATCAACCCGTTGGTTGCAATTGAAGTCCATTATGTGGAGAAAAATCCTGGAATGTTTTCCTCAAAAAACTGAATTTCTTTTCCACTGAAGAAAGAAAGACATGAACATCTTGGATGAGATGGGGGTGAGGAAGATTTTTTTTTAGATGTACAGTAAGGGAATACTATTATTTGGTTTTAAAAGCTATTACAATAATGAAAACAATATGACATGTTTTTGGTGAGTTTAAATTGTAATGAATTTCTTATAATGTAAAAATGATTACATTATGAGCTCAAAATTTTATTGAGTTTTGAGAAAATGATTACATTATGAATATTTTATTACAATAATAATGTAATACTTATAACATTATGTGCAGTTTTTACATTATGAGTTGCTACAAGGTGTTATGACCTGAGTTGCAGAAACACTTTAGTTTTCATTATTAACACAGTTTCAGTACATCACTTTGTCAAAAAATTCATTATATGTTTACATTTTAATATAGAGTTTGAATTGCATAATCATTTGTGAACTGTATTGCTTCTTCCAAACGTGATCTTTGTTCGTTTTTTTTCTGCAGAATTCAATTTAGCTATGAATTTACTTTAGCTGTGATTAACAGGAACGTTTCAAGAGATCATGTCTAATAAAAATACATGCCCAAAAATATTCTCATGAGAGTTTATGAAGGAAGCAGGACAATATTTACCAGTGGTTGTGATTGGTGGAGTAATGGATCCAGTGGATGGGATCGTCTGTGTTGTTGTAGACGCTGATGAGATGGACTGACTTAAGGCATCTAGCATTGGGAACATTTTTATCAACAGCAATCATTTTCAAACAAACTCCAGAAAAGTAAATGACTGAAGATCATATGAATAAATGTTCACCTGCACAGTAAGCTCCGCAAAACATTGGCTTGACAAAATCATAAACATAGTAATTTCCTGGACAGGCTTTGATTTGAATAGGGAGGGATGTGAAAGAACAGCAGCCATCCCATGAGGAGACACAGACCTGACGGGTGACCACTCCATCTTCCAGCTGTGGGTGAGGGCCGTTGAGCCACAGTGGGTTAGAAGTGCCACACATGAACTGATTTACACATGATTCTGGCATCTGAGCATTTTGACCATTGTAGAACAGCCGGTACCAGCCGTTCCACTTCACATTATAATCACATGTGCCTTGGAGGTTATTATAAGAGTTGTCAGTGGCCCTCCAAGGCTCATCCAGACTGGTATAGCTGTAGCAGGGGTCGACACTTGGAGTGGAGAAAGGCACTATTAAGGAAAAAATAGAAAGAGATCATTATATATTGCAGATTAATTATATTCAAATTAATAACATGAATAAAAATCAATACAATTTATGACAAGCATGTTAAAAACAAATAATAATGAATGTACCTGCACAATATACAGGAGCTGGGATTGAAAGAGTCAGCCTGGTAAATTTGTAGACATAATAATTTCCAGGACAAGCTTTGACTTGGATTGGGTTGGATCTGTAGCGATTGCACTGATCATATCGAGAGCCGTAAATTTCACGAGTAACAACTCCATCTTCCAGCCGAGGATGAGAGCCACCAAGCCACAGAGCAGTATAACCTCCACATGACATGTAAGACGCACACCACTCAGGCATCTGAGCACTCGATCTATTAATGAAGAGTCGATACCAGCCGTCCCATTCTACACGAGTGTCATCATGATCAGATGTGTGTCCATTCAAATTCCAGTAATTGAGTGGGCTTCTCCAGAAGTTGTCGAGTATGTTGTAGTTATTGCACGGCTCATCATCTGTAAGTGAGAGATGATGAGAGTCAAACAAAAAATATATATATTTCAATGAGAAACTTGACAAATGCAAATCTGAATCAGTCAAACACAGTAATAATCGTGAGATTCTTAAATAATTCATACACAATGGGACAGTGTAATAGTGAAAAAGTTTATGCATAAAAATTGCTATTTAAACTGTAATGCAAAAAAAGATCATGTTTAATAACACATATGTGTCAGAGTTGTATTTGTAACTTATGTTTGATTTGATCCTTTGTTCCCTTTCAGTCGGTCACGTTCGACGTACGCAACGCGGGTATAAATACGGAAGTGGAATACCGCATCCTCGCTTTCAACTTCGGAGCCGAACGGTTACTGAGAGAGAGAAGCTGTTTTTTCTACTTACAAGAGTGCGTGAAGGATCTTCTGCTGTTTCCAGTGCTGGCGCGAGGGCACAAGTCAGCGAGTGGCTGCATCAAAGGGTTCCTGTCGGTTCGCTGGGCGTTTCCTCTGAGTGCTCACACAGACCTGCACTATTGTGCTGTGTTGAGCCGCGGCCACCTCCCTGAGTGCTTGAGCACATCTAATAGAGCAAATTTTCCTTCTAAAAGAGCTACACGGTTTGACCCTGCGTCTTTATCAAGATGTCATTCAAAGCGTGTGTTTCTGGATGCCGTCGTTTTCTGTCCCCAGCTGACGGGCATGATCGCTGCATCACGTGTTTGGGCGTTCAGCACGCTGAAGCAGTGTTCATGAGTGGTTCATGTACCCACTGCGGGGACATGACCATCGCAGTATTACGGTCTAGGCTCGAATACCTCAAGTCAGGTGGAGTCAATTGCGCATCCCCCGATCTAGCGGTCCTCCAGCTGTAAAGCAGAGGGCTGCTACTTTGGCTGATGCCCTTGGTGGAGACCTGAGGGTTACTGTGAGGGCTTCCCCGACGGGTCAACAGGCTCCTTGGGCCCCTCCCCCCTCCACTGCGCCGGTGGAGCTTCCGCGAGAGCAGCCTGGTCCCTCCCACAGGGGGCCGGTTGTCTCTTTCAGGGCTCCGGCTGAGGATAGAATCTCGATAGCTGCATCGGGGGACGAGCTTATGGACTCTGGAGATGAAGACTCGGCTGCGTTGCCCCCTTGGGGTGTGGTAGCGTTGCCCGAGCCTGATCCAGAACTCAAGGCTATGCTTTCCAGGGCCGCCGCGAGTGTCGGGCTCGAGTGGAACCCTCCGCCGTGTCCCGAACCCTCGCGGCTGGATGATTGGTTTTTCGGGGAGGTTCGTGTTGGTCCTCAACGCCCCGCTCCGGTGCCTTTCTTCCCGAAAGTGCATCAGGAGCTCACAAAGTCGTGGTCGGCGCCCTACAGCACCAGACACCGATCGACTGACTCCTCCGTCCTTACTACCCTCGATGGTGGCGCGGCTAAGGGATATACGGGGATTCCCCCAGTCAAGCGGTCCGTGGCGATGCAGCTGTGTCCCAGGTCCGCGGCAGACTGGCGGGCTAATCCCCGTCTCCCCTCCCGGGCGTGTAAGTTCTCGTCCACTCTCACGGGCAAGGCTTACACAGCCTGTGGAGAAGCCGCATCATCTCTGCATGCCATGGCGCTCCTGCAGGTCTACCAGGCCAAAGCGCTAAAGGAGTTGCACAAGGGTAGTTCCGACCCAGGGATGATGCAGGAACTGCGCGCAGCGACGGACCTCGCCCTCAGGGGGCAAGTCATTGCGCGCTCCCTGGGCCAGGCGATGTCCACACTCGTGGTCCAGGAACGCCACCTGTAGCTAAACCTGGCCGATATGCGCGAGTCTGACAAAGTGCGGTTCCTCGACGCCCCTGTCGGTCAGGTTGGCCTCTTCAGCGACGCCATCGAGGACTTCGGCCAGCAGTTCTCGATGGCCCTGAAGCAGACAGAGGCGATCAAGAACATCCTGCCCTGGTGACCCACTGCTGCCTCCACCCCGTCACCGGCGGCAGCGCCTCCTCCTGCTCGTAGCCGAGGGCGTCCCCCGGCGTCCGCCTCCACAATCTGGTTAAAGATAGAGCAGTCTCCTTTCTCCCTGGGCCCCAAGAGGGCCAGGACGGCTGTGTACGACGCCCCCGGGCCTTGTCACTCCTGTCCTCCCCTCTTGTCGCCAGGGGGCGGCAGTGGGCTGGCTCGAGGACGCCTCCGGGCCTTCTCTCCCCACCACGGAGCACTCAGGCATCACTCCGGGTCGCCTCCAGGCCGTCCGGGTCGGGTCTGAGTGTTTCACCCCGCTGCCTCACCCCGGGTACGTCTGTGGTGCTGTTGGTCCCGCTTTTGCGGTTTCTGGGGGCCTGGCTAGGGCTCCCCAGGCCGTCTCGCTGGCTCATCCGTACCATCAGACTCGGCTATGCGATTCAGTTCACTTCAGTACGGTGCAGCGACGCCCAAGTCTTGAGAGCAGAGATCGATGTCCTACTGGCGAAGGGCGCGGTCGAGCCAGTTCCTCCAGCCGATTTGAAGGCAGGGTTCTACAGCCCCTACTTCATTGTACCCAAGAAAGGGGGTGGATTACGGCCAATCCTGGACCTGCGTGTTTTGAATCGGGCCCTGCACAAGCTTCCGTTCAAAATGCTAACGCAGAAACGCATCTTCGAATGCATCCGTCCCCAGGATTGGTTTGCAGCGATCGACCTGAAGGACGCATACTTTCATGTCTCTATCCTCCCGCGACACAGACCGTTCCTACGCTTTGCGTTCGAGGGGAAGGCATATCAGTACAAAGTCCTGCCCTTCGGGCTGTTCCTGTCACCTCGCGTCTTCACGAAAGTCGCGGAGGCAGCCATTGTTCCGCTCAGAGAACGTGGCGTTCGCATTCTCAACTATCTCGACGACTGGCTCATACTGGCCCAGTCTCTGGAGCAGTTGTGCGAACACAGGGACCTGGTGCTCCGTCACCTCAGCCTGTTGGGCCTTTGGGTCAACCGAGAGAAGAGCAAACTCTGTCCTACACAGAGGATCTCTTATCTCAGTATGGAGCTGGACGAGTCCAGTCGGTGTTGAACTGCTTGAATACGTTCAAGAGCAGGACGGCGGTCCCACTGAAATTATTTCAAAGGCTCCTGGGGCATATGGCATCTGCAGCCGCGGTAACGCCGCTCGGATTGCTTCATATGAGACCGCTTCAGCTCTGGCTTCATGGCCGAGTCCCGAGATGGGCGTGGCAGAGCGGCAAGTACCGGGTCCCAGTTACTCCGTACTGCCGCCAAACCTTCGGTCCGTGGTTGGACCCTTCGTTTCTACGGGCGGGAGTGTCCTAAGAACAAGTGTCCAGGCATGCTGTGGTGTTCACGGATGCCTCGTCCACCTGCTAGGGGGCCACGTTCAACAGGCATACAATCTCGGGTCTGTGGCATATCAATTGCCTGGAGTTGCTAGCAGTTCGTCTCGCCCTCAGCCGCCTCAAAAAGCTGCTGCAGGTCAAGCACGTTCTGGTCCGTACGGACAGCACTGCGGCCGTTGCGTACATCAACCATCTGGGTGGTCTACGCTCCCGTCGCATGCAGCAACTCGCCTGCCATCTCCTCCTGTGGAGTCAGAGGCATCTGAGGTCGCTTCGGGCCATTCACATCCCGGGTGCACTGAACCAGACAGCCGACGAGCTCTCTCGTCAGTCGGCACTTCCGGGAGAATCGCGACCCCACCCCCGGACGGTCCAGCTGATATGGGACCTTTTCGGCGCCGCGCAGGTAGACCTGTTTGCTGCTCTGGACTCGACCCATTGCCAGTTGTATTACTCCCTGACCGAGGGGACCCTCGGCACGGATGCACTGGCACACAGCTGGCCCCGGGACCTACGCAAGTATGCGTTTCCCCCAGTGAGCCTTCTCGCACAGACACTGTGCAAAGTCAGGGAGGACGAGGAGCAGGTCTTGCTAGTTGCGCTCTACTGGCCCAACCGGACCTGGTTCTCCGAACTAACTCTCCTCGCGACAGCCCCTCCCTGGCCCATTCCTCTGAGGGAGGATCTGCTCTCTCAGAGACGGGGCACCCTGTGGCACCCGCGTCCAGACCTCTGGAAACTCCATGTCTGGTCCCTGGACGGGACGCGGAGGTTCTAGGTGGCTTACCACAGGCTGTGGTGGACACCATCACTTCTGCTAGAGCTCCGTCTACGAGACGACTCTATGCTCTGAAGTGGAACCTGTTCGTTGACTGGTGTTCTTCCCGCCGAGAAGACCCCCGTAAGTGTTCGATTGGTGTCGTACTTTCCTTCCTGCAGGATGTCTTGGAGCGAAGGCTGTCTCCCTCCACCATCAAAGTGTACGTCGCAGCGATAGCGGCGTATCACGACGCAGTTGAAGGTAAGTCCGTCGGAAAGCACGACCTAATCATCAGGTTCCTCAGGGGTGCGAGGAGGCCAAACCCTCCCCGCCCCAACTCCATACCCTCTTGGGACTTAAACCTGGTGCTCAGAGCACTCCAGGGTCCTCCTTTTGAGCCACTGCTGTCAGCAGAGTTGAAAATCCTGTCTGTGAAGACAGCACTCCTGATGGCTTTAGCATCCATCAAGATGGTAGGGGACCTGCATGCACTTTCGGTCAACGAATCGTGCCTAGAATTCGGTCCGGGTGACTCTCACGTCATCCTGAGTCCCCGGGCCGGATACATGCCCATGGTCCTTTCGGGACCAGGTGGTGAACCTGCAAGCCCTGGCTTCCGCCCTGGAAGGGCCAGCATCCCGGCGTGTTGGTAGGATCCCCAATTCGTCGGTCAGTTCCGACGTACGTCGAACATGACCAACTGAAAGGGAACGTCTCGGTTACGTATGTAACCCTCGTTCCCTGAAGGAGGGAACGGAGACGTACGTCGGAACTGACCGACGAATTGGGGATCATCTTCAGAGACCAATCTACTTCAAGTGTATAAAAACGAGCCAATAACGTTGGCATGCGGTCCACGCGCCGCCCCGCAACGCGGGTATAAATACGGAAGTGGAATACCGCATCCTTGCTTTTCCAACTGAGGAGTGGACCATAGACTCGGTCCTTCAGCGGAAGCACAGCATCCGGCGACGGGACGTACATCTCCGTTCCCTCCTTCAGGGAACGAGGGTTACATACGTAACCGAGACGTTCAGTTTCCCGACACGCCTTTGTTTCTATGGTTACCTTCATTAGTTGGTTCAGTTCAGCTGTGTTTAGTCAATCACCTTGTTTGTGTTCCCTACTTAAATTGCACCCTTGCCTTCACTCTTTGTCCAGTCACTGTTATATAAAGCATTTATTTATCTTTGTTAATGTTAATTTCAACCATTTTCAACATTGTGATACCATGAACAGATCTATTTTTATTAACTAACGTTAAAAAAGATGAACAAATACAGTAAAAAATGTACTGCTCATGGTTAGTTCATGTTAGTTAGTACATTAACTAATGTTAACAAATGACGATTATTCTAAAGTGTTACCAAAGTTTCTGTTTGGATTTGATCTTCTGATTCTTCAGTTTGTTCCTATTTCACCACACTTTTACAATGTTAGTCCATATACAGGTGCTGGTCATATAATTAGAATATCATCAAAAAGTGTAACTTGTATATTATATTCATTACACACAGACTGATATATTTCAAATGTTTATTTCTTTACATTTTAATGATTATAACTGACAACTAAAGAAAATCCCAAATTCAGTATCTCAGAACATTAGAATATTTTGAAAAGGTTCAATATTGAAGACACCTGGTGCCACATTCTAATCAGCTAATTAACTCAAAACAGCTGCAAAGGCCTTTAACTGGTCTCTCAGTCTAGTTCTGTAGGCTACACAATCATTGGGAAGACTGCTGGCTTGACAGTTGTCCAAAAGACAACCATTGACACCTTGCACAAGGAGGGCAAGACACAAAAGGTCATTTCAAAAGAGGCTGGCTTTTCACAGAGCTCTGTGTCCAAGCACATTACTAGAGAGGCGAAGGGAAGGAAAAGATGTGGTAGAAAAAAGTGTACAAGCAATAGGGATAACCGCGCCCTGGAGAGGATTGTGAAACAAAACCCATTCGAAAATATGGGGGAGATTCACAAAGAGTGGACTGCAGCTGGAGTCTGTGCTTCAAGAACCACTACGCACAGATGTACGCAAGACATGGGTTTCAGCTGTCGCATTCCTTGTGTCAAGCCACTCTTGAACAACAGACAGCGTCAGAAGCGTCTCGCCCGAGCTAAAGACAAAAAGGACTGGACTGCTGCTGAGTGATCCAAAGTTATGTTCTCTGATTCCTTTGGAAATCAGGGTCCCAGAGTATGGAGGAAGAGAGGAGAGGCACACAATCCATGTTGCTTGAGGTCCAGTGTAAAGTTTCCACAGTCAGTGATGGTTTGGGGTGTCATGTCATCTGCTGGTGTTGGTCCACTGTGTTTTCTGAGGTCCAAGGCATAGCTGTCAACCCTCCCGTTTTTTACAGGTTTCTCACGTATTTTAGCTCTTTTCCCGCTGTCTTCCCGTTTTAGTATCTTCCCGTAAAATATCCTGTATTTTTACGCTCTGATTGTGTTAACTCAGAACACACAACTATCTGTGTCTGTGAAGTGGCTTGCACTTGGGTTGCTTGGCCTCCAGTCAAGCAGGTGGCAGTATACAGACAGTAGCTTAGGCTACTATCGAAGAAGACAGTTACAGCGGCGGGCGGGAGGAAGAGGGAAAAAGTAGCGGAAGTGAACTTCAAAGAGAGTAGAGTAGATGAGTGTGTTGTGTGATGATGGATCAAGATGCCGACGGCCAAAATCACAGAATTAACCACCAACCAAAACCGAGGACATAATGCCGATATTTGACTAAATGGGAGACCACATTCCACTAAGTTACCTGACAAGCAGCCATGTAGGTCCAAATTAATTTGTCGTTGTAATATTGGTCAGTGTTGGTCATGGAGGGATAAACGACGTTTCGCATCACGACAAATCACTGAAACACAAGCGCGTGAGTGAGTCAGCTAGGCACACAACATCTTTATGTTGTGCCTCGTCTGAAGCTGACCAAATATTGTGTCTTACACACATTATTTCTGTATATCTGTCTCTTTCTCTCTGTTTCTTTCTTACTCTGTCCCCCAGCATTAAGCTAAAACATGTAGCAAATTAATTTGTGTAAGTAATGTTTACTTTGTTCATAAATAAAGCACTTTAAACATATCCATTGGTCTGTCATTCTTGAACATCTATTGTGTAGCGTTAGTTATAAACTCTTTATCTCCCTTATTTTCAATGTTCAATGTTGACAGCTATGGTCCAAGGTCAACGCAGACGTATCCCAGGCAGTTTT
Source organism: Gobiocypris rarus (assembly GCA_023029165.1). NCBI lineage: Eukaryota > Metazoa > Chordata > Actinopteri > Cypriniformes > Gobionidae > Gobiocypris > Gobiocypris rarus. The sequence continues at coordinate 33,100,881 of CM040920.1, forward strand.
AGAGCACTTCATGCTTCCTGCTGCTGACCAACTTTATGGAGATGCAGATTTCATTTTACAACAAGACTTGCCACCTGCACACAGTGCCAAAGCAACCAGTACCTGGTTTAAGGACCATGGTATCCCTGTTCTTAATTGGCCAGCAAACTTGCCTGACCTTAACCCCACAGAAAATCTATGGGTTATTGTGAAGAGGAAGATGCGATATGCCAGACCCAACAATGAAGAGCTGAAGGCCACTATGAGAGCAACCTGGGCTCTCATAACACCTGAGCAGTGCCAAGAGGAGCCCCAACTAAGGATTGAGTGCTGTACATGCTCATACTTTTCATGTTCATACTTTTCAGTTGGCCAAGATTTCTAAAAATCCTCTCTTTGTATTGGTCTTAATATTCTAATTTTCTGAGATACTGAATTTGGGATTTTCCTTAGTTGTCAGTTATAATCATCAAAATTAAAAGAAATAAACATTTGAAATATATCAGTCTGTGTGTAATTAATGAATATAATATACAAGTTTCACTTGTTGAATGGAATTAGTGAAATAAATAAACTTTTTGATGATATTCTAATTATATGACCAGCACCTGTATATTATATATTATTTACAACTTACTCAAGGTGACGGTGGATCCAGTGATTATATCTGGACTCACAGTGGAAACCGCCTGTGAAATAGTGCTGACATCTAAAAAGAAGGAAATTCATGTCATTACATAAATCATTTTAAAAGGTTTGAAGCACTTAAATAAATGAGGAAAGCACAGTACCTGTGCAGTATCCTGAACACCAGGTTTGTGGATTCACAAGTTCATAGACATAGTAATTGCCTGGGCACGCTTTCACTCTGATGGGGTTTGTCTTGAAATCACAGCAGCCTCCCCAATAATAACTACCACAGACCTCCCTGATCACCACTCCATCCTCTATCTGAGGGTGAGGATCACTGAGTGACAGACTGATGTCTGTGTTACAGGTGTATGAACTAACACAGGTCTCTGGCATCCGGATGTCCATTCCATAGTAGAAGAGCCGGTACCAGCCATTCCATGGGGAATAGTCATCACAAATGGTACCTCCACTTTCATTGTTGGCTCTCCAGGGACGATCCAGAGACTCGTAGTTATAGCAGGGATCACTGCTTATGTTCTGGAAAGCAACTGTTATGCAGTTTGCAAAAGTATTATTAAAAAAATATATTATTTTGATTATAAATTATTGTATTTGTAATATTAAGTTTGAGTATATGGAATGAATATATGAAATAAAAATTTGACAGTATAATGAATAATGTATAGCTAATTATATCTTTGCTATCAGAGCAATCGCTTTCTGAATTCCATGACTTAAAAAAAAAAAATTAAATGACTTCCCTGAATTTTTCTAATACTTTGTTGAACTAGAAAGCTTTTTTTTTTTTTTTGCAACAGCTGGTCATACTCCAAACAACACAGACTGTTTGGAGTCTATACATCCCGTAATATATGATGAGCAGGAACTTGGCCTGTGAGGTTCACCATATTCAGTTCTCTGTGATGAAATATTGAATCAGTATTTTGCCCCATACATGAATTTGCCAGGGTGTTAATAATAGTTTCATTACATGCATTTAAGTTTCGGTAACTCTTTAGATTATTGCCCTGAAAGTACTGCATAATTAAAGCAAATTTACAGCATAACTTTCGGTAATTATAGTGTAACTATTAAGCAAGTGCTTGTAGGTATATGGGAACAATATGTAAAATTGGGGGAATAAAGGGGTAACTATCATTAAAATTAACAAATGATTTATACTGTAAGTATTTTTAACCTGTGTTGTTTCATGTAGTATTGTATTGTTCCCCTCTTGTTTCATGTAGTTACAGGGTAAGTAAAATAAAAACACATATATACGATCTGATATCACTCGGAAATGTTTATTTGAAAAGCAACTTAATTCAAAACCGATTTATGACACTTCTAATTCATTTTTTCATTTCAAATGATAACGTCCTAACAGAAAGAGGCATGTTTTGTCCCTTTCTCTTTCTTTTTCTTTTCTTGCAGTCTTCTTTTTCGTTATTTCCATTGATGGATCTTAAGAGGAATCCCATGTCTTTTTAAATTTTGTATTATTATTTATTGAAAGAAAAAGTAGTACACCAAGAAATGCTGTCATAATTCAGTAATCTTTTCGTATCCGATCAGCTGCCACCAGTGTGTGCATGAGTAAAGACGCTTCAAGCTTTCATGACGTTCTCATGCGCGTTTCATCTGAAACACACGCAAGAACTGGCGTATCTGTCTTGTCTTCTAGTCTTCTTTGTTTTTAATTGCTATTATCATATATTATGTTATTGTTTGTATATTGTTGTGAGCATTAAAAAAACGACAGCATCCGATCCGACATCCGGATGACCAGAGTTTTTCAGCGCGCGCAAGTCACGCTTCAAGTTACGTCAAGCATGAACTCAACCCTGGCATGCACACACAGATGACTGCTGGTCGAAAGCGATAGTCTACAGTTTAAAAAAATGTAAAATATTGTTATTTTTCTTACAAATACTTATAGTTTAACTTCAGAAGACATTGATTCATCCATTGGGATCGTATGGATCACTGTAGTTTTTGCTGTTTGATGCCTTAACTCTTAGAAACCCAAATGAGTTTTCATTACCAGAGATTATTTATTTATTTATGCATACGACTATATTCTTTATTTAGAATAAAGTTGTATACATCTCGGATGGCAGGAGGGTAAACGACGAGTAAACAGTAAGGACATTTCTGCGCGCACTGTATTTTCAGTGTAACAGTTACAGAATACAGAATACTAGAGACATGTGGGGTTCCTTAAGATTCATCTGTGGCAAGGATGAAAAAGAAGAGGAACAAGAGGAGGGTGAAGCCAAGCAAGAGAAATGAATGTGTTGTTAATCTGTTTTTTAAAAAAAATGTAAAAAAATGAAAATAAAGGTTTCCGAGTGATATCAGATCGTATATATGTGTTTTTATTTTACTTACCCTGTAACTACATGAAACAATAGGAGAACAATACAATACTACATGAAACAACACAGATAATTACCCCTTAATTAAAAAATACTTACAGTATAAATAATTTGTTAATTTTCCTGATAGTTACCCCTTTATTCCCCCAATATTACATATTGTTCCCATATACCTACATGGACTTACTTTATAGTTACACTATAATTACTGAAAGTTATGCAGTAAATTTACTTTAATTATGCAGTACTTTCCGGGCCACAATCTAAAGCGTTACCGTAGTTTCATTCTATATATTCAGAGTTCCATTCTATATATTCAGAGTTCCATTCTATATATTCAGAGTTCCATTCTATATATTCAGAGTTCCATTCTATATTAGTGCTGTCCAAATTAGCATTAAAGGTATAGTTCACCCAAAAAATTTTATTAGATGTTTATCTGCTAACCCCAAGGGCATCCAAGATGTAGGTGTCTTTCAATGAGACAGTAGTTCCTAGTCATATCGGTCTAAAAAATCGCAACTTTCCGTTGGTCTTAGTACACAATGCAACTATAGAAGAGTCAAGTTTTAAATAGGAAAAATATTGAAAGTCTTTGGTCATTTTTGAGCGCAATGCTAATGGTCTAATCAGATTCAGTGATGTTAGTGTTGCCACCTTCAGTTTGCCAAAATAAGGGACACCCATTTACAACCCACAAACCCACCCCCCACCCCCCCTATATTGGATAGAAATAAAGAATACGTCATGAAATGGCTCAATAATAAAACATAAGAAAACATGAGATCAAGTATGTGAACTTGCAACAGAGCAGGTTATATATTATTTTACATTTGATTTTTATTTATTTCTAAAGAACTCTTTAGTAGCCTATTTGGTGCACTTTAAATGGAAAGTTCACCCAATAATTAAAATTCTGTCATCATTTACTCGCGCTCATGATGTTTCAAACCTGTATGAGTTTCTTTGTTCTACTGAACACAAGTGAAGATATTTTGAAGAAAGTTTACCCAGGCTGCTTTAGGGGCGCCATTGACTTCCATAGTAGGAGTCTTCCTATGTGTTCAACATAACAAAGAAATGTCCACATGTTTGGAACAACTTGAGGGTGAGTAAATTATGACAGAATTTTCATTTTTGGCTGAACTGTCCCTTTAAGAAGTAATTCTGAACCAGTAATCACTTTTTTGAATTTCAAACATGTTTATTTTTTGTATTAATTTACTTAAATTATGACTATATTATCATGTAATTATTTGTCCCGTTTTTATCTAAATATTTTTTTAAATGTCAAACTTTATATGACAGGACTATTTATTATGATAATTATAGCCTAGTTAGATTATAAATTATATTAATAATAACATTTATTAGGCTATAATTTATTAATTAACCTGTCTAAAAAATGTATGGAATATTATATTAATACATTATCCATAAAAAACAACAGGCCTACCTTTAGAAGCAGGGATGCGTGTGTCACATAGACCGGTCTGTCAGCGCTGCCGCTTTAAGAGACAGTCTGAGCAACAGAAATGCTTCTCATAAAGTGTGCAGTTGGCCTGAGGTTCATCATGAGTTACTGGACAAACCCATTGATACCTTTATGATATTTAGCTCTATATCTGGAGATTCTCTTGCGTTCAAACGGTGGACGCGACGCAAACTTGACATGTTTTTAAAAACCACGCAAGTTTACAGGCACACTAGCACAGCGCATCTTCTCTAGACTCCGCCGCTAAAGCAATCACGCACAAATGAGTTCCTGTACTACTTATTATCAAATGGATATCTTTATATTTGCTATCAGTATTCTACACACTGCAAAATCCGTTTTTGTTTATTGAACTACGTGTGGACCTATAAAATACGGGACAAATCGCGTCCCGTATTGCTTTGATACGGGACGCGTTATTTTGCTTGTAAATACGGGACGATTACGTATTTTAAGGGACGGGTGGCAACCCTAAGTGATGTATGCTAAGCTATGCTAAATGTGCTACCGCCAGATACAAAGATCGGCTGAATGGATTCAAACAGTGTTGTGACCATATTTTAATGGTCTCGGTCTTGTCATGGACTCGTACTCGAAACATATTAGGACTCAGACTTATTTCCGAGTCCACTCGAGTCCCATTCAAAATATTCATGATTGTTACTCTATGTTAATATTTTTCTTTAAATTGATGTTTGACACGTCCAACAATGTGTGGTTTTCTTAAGCGCAACTGCGCATAACAAACGCAAAGGTAGCAGGACTCCGGTCAGGAAGGATGTCATGTGAAGCGAGCCTTTAGCTCTTAACATACAGCTCTGGAAAAAATTAAGAGACCACTTAACATTGAGAAATCAATGTTATTTTTTTTATTAAACCCTGTGGCTCGTGCTGACACATGTCTTAAGACACGAAACGATCGGTTTCTGCGAGTTTCTAACACAACGAAAGTATTTATTTTTTACCTCATATCATATGAATCTCATCTAGTATTACCCGGCTTCATTACTTCCGTCAAAGAAGGTCAAAATCCTGGCGCAATCATATATCCCTAATATATAGGGATGCCACAGTTCTCAATATAATATTGAACCGTTCGCGCTTGTGAATTGCGGTTCCCTTTCAGTCGGTCACGTTCGACGTACGTTGGAACTGACCGACGAATTGGGATCTGCCTGTTCTGACCTATCTGCTTCGAGTGTTTCTAAACGAGCCAATTGACATTGGCATGCGGTTCACGCTCCGCCCGCGCCGCGGGTATAAATACGGAAGTGAAACACCGCATATTCGCTTTCTACTTCGGAGCCAAACATTGTGTTTATCCAGTGTTCCTGCGGAGTGTTACGACTACGAGTCAACAACGAGAGAAGCTCTTTCCGGCTGGAGTTACGGCACAGTACAGCGGCGGTCGCGAGTCTGTGAAGAGAAAAAACAGGAGATGGTGGTCCAGTGGGTTAAACCACTTAACTGACATGCAGAAGGTTGCTGGTTCAATCCCAACGGTCACGGCAAGGCACTTTACTCCACGTTGCTTCAGGGTGATTGTCCCTGTAATTAGTGTAAGTCGCTTTGGATAAAAGCGTCTGCCAAATGCATAAATGTAAATGTAAATGTAAAACAGCTGTTCTGACAGCTCGCTGGGCGCTGTGTGCTCGCAGTGGGCTTGCACCTTTAAACCACTGTGAGCAGCGGCCATCTCCCCTGTGTGCCTCGGCACGTAAAGAGCGTTTTCCTTCTCTTAAAAGAGCTACACGGTTTGACCCTGCGTCTTTTTCAAGATGTCATTCAAACCGTGTGTTTCTGGATGCCGCCGATTTCTGTCCCCAGCTGACGGGCACGATCGCTGTCTCACGTGTTTGGGCGTTCAGAACGCTGAGGCGGCGTTCGTGAATGACTCATGTTCCCACTGCGGGAACATGACCATCGCAGTATTACGGTCTAGGCTCGACTACCTTAAAAAGGGAGCGGCCCCATTGCGTATCCCCCGATCTAGCGGTCCTCCCGCTGCAAAGCAGAGGGCTGCTACTTTGGCTGATGCCTTTGGCGGAGACCTGAGGGTTACAGTGAGGACACCCCCGATGGGACACCAAGCCCCTCGGGATCCTCCCTCCTCCGCTGCGCCGGTTGAGCTGCCGAAAGAGCGGTCCGGTCCTTCCCACGGGGGGCCGGTCGTGACTTTTGGGGCTCCGGTTGAGGATATGATGTCGGTGGCTGCATCGGGGGACGAGCTAATGGACTCTGGAGATGAGGACTCGGCTGCGTTGCCCCCTTCGGGTGTGGTAGCATTGCCCGAGCCTGATCCAGAGCTCACGGCTATGCTTTCCCGGGCCGCCGTGAGTGTCGGGCTCGAGTGGAACCCTCCACCGTGTCCCGAGCCCTCACGGCTGGACGATTGGTACTTCGGGACGGCCCGTGCTGGTTTTCAGCGCCCCGCCCCGATACCATTCTTTCCGGAAGTGCATCAGGAGCTCACCAAATTGTGGATGGCACCTTTCAATGCCAGACATCGAGGAAGTGGCTCCTCCGTCCTCACCACCCTTGACGGCGGCGCGGCTAAGGGATACGTGGAGATCCCGCCAGTCGAACGGTCGGTTGCGATGCAACTGTGTCCAAGGACCGGTACCGACTGGCGTGGAAATCCGCGTCTCCCCTCTCGGGCGTGTAAGTTCTCGTTCGCTCTGTTGGGCAAGTCTTACACCGCCTGCGGAGAAGCCGCGTCCGCTTTGCATGCCATGGCGTTGCTGCAGGTCCACCAGGCCAAGGCACTCAAGGACATGCACGAGGGTGGGCCCGACCCAGCAGTTCTGGAAGAACTGCGTAAGGCGACGGACCTCGCCCTCCGGGCGATGAAAGTCACCGCGCGCTCCCTGGGTCGGGCGATGTCCACTATGGTGGTCCAGGAACGCCACCTTTGGCTGAACCTGGCAGATATGCGTGAGACCGACAAGGTGCAGTTCCTCAACGCCCCTGTCTGCCAGGCCGGCCTCTTCGGCGACGCCATCGAGAGCTTCGCCCAGCAGTTCTCGGTGGCCCAGAAGCAGACGGAGGCGATCAAGAGCATCCTGCCCCGACGGCCCGCTGCTGCTTCCACCCAGCCGTCGGTAGCAGCGCCTCCGCCAGCTCGTCGCCGAGGGCGCCCTCCTGCGTCCGCCTCCGCCCCTGCGAAGCCCAAGCAGCAGCCTCCACCCGGGCAGCAGGCGGCCGGGCGCAGGAGCAGCGCCCAACCCGCTCAGGGTCCCGCTAAGTCCGCTGGCAAGCGTAAGGGCAAGCGGCCCTGAGACGGGCAGCCCAGGGAGAAGAGGAGCTGCTCTAGGGGAGATGGTGTCCGCACCCCTCCCCCCCCCGGAGGAGGACCGGGGGGAGAATACATCTACGAAGACCACCCTGCCGCTGGCTCTCCGGAGTCCAGCGGTACCCACATTCTCAATAAAAGAGCAGTTTCCTCCCTCCCTGGGCTCCAAGAGGGCCAGGTTGGCAGTGTCACGCCCCGGCCTTGCCACTCCTTTCCTCCCCTCTTGTCGCCAGGGGGCAGCACCGTGGGCACCGAGGACGCCAACAGGCCTTCTCACCCACAGTCTGCCCCACCCTGGAATATTCGGTCAACACTCCGGGCCGCCCACGGGCCTCCCGAGTCGGGGCTGAATATTCCACCTCTCTGCTTCCGGGCAGCGGGCAGCAGAGTGGGCACTGGGGATGCCACCAAGCCTTCCCACCCATCCTCTGTCCAAACCAGGAGTGCTCGGGCAACACTCCGGGCCGCCCTCGGGCCTCCCGAGTCGGGCCAGAGCACTCCGCCTCGCTTGCCCACCCCGGGTACGTCTGTGGTGCCGTTGGTCCCGCTTGTACGGTCTCTGGGGGCCTGGCTAGGTCTCCCCAGGCCGTCTCGCTGGCTCATCCGTACCATCAGACTCGGCTACGCGATTCAATTCGCTCGCCGGCCTCCCAAGTTCAAGGGCATCCTCTTCACCTCCGTGCGGAGCAGCGATGCCCATGTCTTGCGGTCAGAGATCGATGTCCTACTGGCGAAGGACGCGGTCGAGCCGGTTCCTCCAGCCGATATGAAGTCAGGGTTCTACAGCCCTTACTTCATTGTGCCCAAGAAAGGTGGTGGGTTAAGACCAATCTTGGACCTGCGTGTTCTGAACCGGGCCCTACACAAGCTCCCGTTCAGGATGTTGACGCAGAAACGCATCTTCGAGTGCATCCGTCCCCAAGATTGGTTCACAGCGATCGACCTGAAGGACGCGTACTTTCATGTTTCCATTCTCCCGAGACACAGACCGTTCCTACGCTTTGCGTTCGAGGGGAGGGCATATCAGTACAAAGTCCTGCCCTTCGGGCTGTCCCTGTCGCCCCGCGTCTTCACGAAGGTCGCGGAGGCAGCCATTGTTCCGCTCAGAGAATGCGGCGTTCGTATCCTCAACTACCTCGACGACTGGCTGATACTGGCCCAGTCGCGGGACCAGTTGTGCGAACACAGGGACATGGTGCTCCGTCACCTCAGCCTGTTGGGCCTCAACCGAGAGAAGAGCAAACTCTGTCCCACACAGAGGATCTCTTATCTCGGTATGGAGTTGGATTCGGTCAACCGGACTGCTCGCCTCACAGAAGAGCGAGTCCAGGCTGTGCTGAACTGCTTGAATACGTTCAAAGGCAGGACGGCGGTCCCACTGAAATTTTTTCAGAGGCTCCTGGGGCATATGGCATCTGCAGCCGCGGTAACGCCGCTTGGATTGCTACATATGAGACCGCTTCAGCATTGGCTTCATGGCCGAGTCCCGAGATGGGCGTGGCAGAGCGGCAGGTACCGGGTCCCAGTAACCCCGTACTGCCGCCAAACCTTCAGCCCGTAGTTGGAACCTTCGTTTCTACGGGCAGGAGTACCCTTAGAACAGGTATCCAGGCATGCTGTGGTCTTCACGGATGCCTCGTCCACGGGTTGGGGGCCACGCATACACGGGCACGCAGTTTCAGGTCTGTGGACGGGGCCCCAACTGCGTTGGCATATCAATTGCCTAGAGTTACTGGCAGTACGTCTCGCCCTGGCCTGGTTCAAGAAGCCGCTTCAGGGCAAGCACGTGCTGGTCCGTTCGGACAGCACTGCGGCCATTGCGTACATCAACCGACAAGGTGGTCTACGCTCCCGTTGCATGCTCCAGCTCGCCCGCCATCTCCTCCTGTGGAGTCAGAAGTTTGTGAGGTCACTTCGTGCCATCCACATCCAGGTGCGCTGAACCAGACAGCCGACGAGCTCTCTCGCCAGTCGACACCTCCGGGCGAATGGCGACTCCACCCCCGGGGCGTCCAGCTGATATGGGACCACTTCGGGAGGCACAGGTAGACCTGTTCGCCTCCCCGGACTCGACCCATTGCCAGTGGTACTACTCCCTGAACGGAGGTACCTTAGGCATAGATGCACTGGCGCACAGCTGGCCCCGGGACCTACGCAAGTATGCGTTTCCCCCAGTGAGCCTTCTCGCACAGACACTGTGCAAGGTCAGGAGGACGAGGCAGGTCTTGTTAGTTGCGCCTACTGGCCCAACCGGACCTGGTTCCCAGAACTCTCACTCCTCGCGACAGCCCCTCCTTGGCCGATTCCCCTGAGGAGGGACCTTCTTTCTCAGGGGCGGGGCACTCTATGGCACCCGCGTCCAGACCTCTGGAAACACCATGTCTGGTCCCTGGACGGGACGCGGAGGTTCTAGGTGGCCTACCACAGGCAGTGGTAGACACCATCGCTTCAGCTAGAGCCCCCTCGACGAGGCGCCTCTACTCTCTGAAGTGGAACCTGTTCGTCGAGTGGTGTTCTTTCCGCCGGGAAGACCCCCGAAGGTGTTCGATTAACGTTGTGCTTTCCTTCCTGCAGGATGGGTTGGATCGAAGGCTGTGTCCTTCCACCCTCAAGGTGTACGTCGCAGCAATAGCGGCGTATCACGATGCAGTTGATGGTAAATCCATAGGTAAGCCCGACTTAATCGTCAGGTTCCTCAGAGGTGCGAGGAGATTAAATCCTCCTCGTCCTACCTCGATACCCTCTTGGGACTTAGCCCTGGTGCTCAGAGCACTTCAGGGTCCTCCATTCGAGCCTTTGCAGTCCACGGACTTGAATATTCTGTCCATGAAGACAGTTCTCCTGATTGCATTGGCTTCAATCAAGAGGGTAGGGGACCTGCATGCACTTTCGGTCGACGAATCGTGCCTGGAGTTCGGGCCGGCCAACTCTCACGTTGTCCTGAGACCCCGGCCTGGATACGTGCCCAAGGTTCCCACCACTCCCTTTCGGGACCAGGTGGTGAACCTGCAAGCGCTGCCTTCGGAGGAGGCAGACCCAGCCCTAGCTTTGTTATGTCCCGTCTGCGCTCTTCGCGCTTTACGGACTCAGAGCTTCAGATCCTCACAGCAGCTCTTCATCTGTTACGGAGGCCAGCAGAAGGGAAAGGCTGTCTCCAAGCAGAGGTTAGCCCACTGGATAGTGGATGCTATCGTCTTGGCCTACCAGTCCCAAGACGTGCCTTGCCCGTTTGGGTTGCGAGCTCACTCAACAAGGAGTGTTGCTTCCTCCTGGGCGTTGGCTCAAGGCGCCTCGCTGGCAGATATATGTAGAGCTGCGGGCTGGGCGACACCGAACACGTCGCTAGATTCTATAGCCTCCGTGTAGAGCCGGTATCTTCCGTGTACTCGCCCCAGTGGCCAGTAGCGCTAAGTGCCCGTTCTAAGTGTCGGCTTGCATCGCCACTCCGCCCTCGGGGCGGATACGTCGTCTATTTTTGCTCCAGTTGTGTTCCCGGAATCGGCTAACCCTGTGAGTCCTCCGTCACCCTTCGTGTCAGGCGTGGCGGCCGTCTGACGCCAGGCCTGCACCCGTATGCTTGTGGAACGTGTGTGTAGGCTGGGTATCCATATGTAGCGGTCCCCTCACGGCTACCCCATATGTGTATTTTTCCACGGTACCTGCTACCCTAATTGGCTAGCCCCGTGTCTTTCCCTCGTTCCTGGAGGTGCTCTTCCCCCCTGGAACCAGGCTGGAACCACCCCAGGGACTGCCATATGTTGCACTACCCTGCTAGGTTAGTCCTTATGTGTATTCACCACCTCTCCTTCCATTGAAGGACGTGGCTCCGCAGCATCCCATCTCCCGAGACGGGCATGCTTTCCCAGCGTTATCCAATAGTCACGCTGAGTGGGTCTTGCAGGAACAGCAAGTGACTGTCCTTCCCTGCCGGGAGCCCTGACTCCCACTCCAACATAGGAGTGGTCCAGCGAGCTCAGGCAGGGCGCTGGAAGGGCCAGCATCCCTGGCGTGTTTGTAGGGATCCCAATTGCGTCGGTCAGTTCCGGCGTCGTCGGCGTGACCGACTGAAAGGAGCGTCTCGGTTACGTTTGTAACCCTCGTTCCCTGAAGGAGGAAGCGGAGACGCGTCGTCCGTCGCCAGGTGCTGTGCTTCCGCTGAAGGACCCGCCACTAGTTTGGCTCCTCAGCAGAAAACGAATATGCGGTGTTTAACTTCCGTATTTATACCCGCGGCGCGGGCGGAGCGTGAACCGCATGCCAATGTCAATTGGCTCGTTTAGAAACACTCGAAGCAGATAGGTCTCTGAAGGTAGATCCCAATTCATCGGTCAGTTCCGACGTACGTCTCCGTTCCCTCCTTCAGGGAACGAGGGTTACATACGTAATTGAGACGTTTTCTCGGTTTTGCATTTAATTAATTATTTCTAATAATTAGTTATTTCCTCTCCGTTTGAAATATTGTGAGTCTACGCGCTGATATAAGCAAATATCCAATCATATGCACGAAAGTAAGGAGGTGTTTAGCCACGCTTGAAATGCTGGTGTCAGAGAGTTATAGAGTTATAGAGAGTAAACATTACATTCGTGCGCGCTGAGCACGCACTAAAAGCCTGTCAACACACGTGATTACTGGACTAAGTCGTCTTACTGCGCTAATACTGTCCAGTGTCCAATTCACACAAGGTTAACATAAATAAACACAGTCGGTTATGTCCAAAGTGAAAGTAAAATCTGCATGTGTCTGTATATGAGATGCCAGCAGGTCGCGAACACTTGTCCTTAAAGGGACAGTTCACCTCCAAAATGATAAAATTATGTTAATAAAACAACAAAAGACAAAGAGAAAATCACTCACTGAAAAAAAACCTTTAATACAGTAGCTTTAAATCAATGTATATTGTATATTGACGACTATGTAGTTTTAATATTAGCCAACATTTATTAATTCAATTTCATACTTAAATGCTTCTGTACATCTCTGAACTGCCACTGTAGCCTAAATATTTATATATATTTATTTTATATTATACAATACACTAGGATTGAGTACAACTTAAAACTTAAAAAAGGTTTGTCAAGTCTTTTAAGTAAAATAAAGAAAGAGTATTGCAATAAAAACTTTCTGTTCCTGTCGCCTAAGAATAGAATAGCAAAAAACCAAACCGAACCGAACCGAAAACCGTGGTTAAAAACCGAGGTATGTATTGAACCGTGGACTAACTGTACTGTTGCGTCCTAATATATATATATATATATATATATATATATAGATTCCTCAGTAGTGCCTGCGTGGATCGGTCGAATGAGGAATCTATGTAAATATATATATTATTGAGCCGGCTCTCTCTGGTCTCGGTCTCGACTCGGACTCGACCCTCTCTGAACTCGGACTCGACTCGGACTCGACCCTCTCTGAACTTGGACTCGACTCTGACTCGACCCTCTCTGAACTCGGACTTGACTCGGACTCGACCCTCTCTGAACTCGGACTCGACTCGGACTCGACCCTCTCTGAACTCGGACTCGACCCTCTCTGAACTCGGACTTGACTCGGACTCGACCCTCTCTGAACTCGGACTCGACCCTCTCTGAACTCGGTCTCGACTCGGACTCGACCTCTCTGAACTCGGACTCGACTCTGAATCTACCCTCTGAACTCGGACTCGACTCGGACTCGACCCTCTCTGAACTCGGACTCGACTCGGACTCGACCCTCTCTGAACTCGGACTCGACTCGGACTCGACCCTCTCTGAACTTGGACTCGACTCTGACTCGACCCTCTCTGAACTCGGACTCGACTCGGACTCGACCCTTTCTGAACTCGGACTTGACTCGGACTCGACCCTCTCTGAACTCGGACTCGACTCGGAATCTACCCTCTCTGAACTTGGACTCGACTCTGACTCGACCCTCTCTGAACTCGGACTTGACTCGGACTCGACCTCTCTGAACTCGGACTCGACTCGGACTCGACCCTCTCTGAACTCGGACTCGACTCGGACTCGACCCTCTCTGAACTCGGACTCGGCTCGGACTCGACCCTCTCTGAACTTGGACTCGACTCTGACTCGACCCTCTCTGAACTCGGACTTGACTCGGACTCGACCTCTCTGAACTCGGACTTGGCTCGGACTCGACCCTCTCTGAACTCGGTCTCGACTCGGACTCGACCCTCTCTGAACTCTGACTCGACTCGGACTCGACCCTCTCTGAACTCGGTCTCGGCTCGGACTCGACCCTCTCTGAACTTCGGACTCGGCTCGGACTCGACCCTCTCTGAACTCGGACTTGGCTCGGACTCGACCCTCTCTGAACTCGGACTTGACTCGGACTCGACCCTCTCTGAACTTGGACTCGACTCTGACTCGACCCTCTCTGAACTCGGACTTGACTCGGACTCGACCCTCTCTGAACTCGGCTTGACTCGGACTCGACCCTCTCTGAACTCGGTCTCGGACTCGGACTCGACCCTCTCTGAACTCGGACTCGACTCGGACTCGACCCTCTCTGAACTCGGACTTGACTCGGACTCGACCTCTCTGAACTCGGACTCGACTCGGACTCGACCCTCTCTGAACTGGGACTCGACTCTGACTCGACCCTCTCTGAACTCGGACTTGACTCGGACTCGACCCTCTCTGAACTCGGACTTGACTCGGACTCGACCCTCTCTGAACTCGGTCTCGACTCGGACTCGACCCTCTCTGAACTCGGACTCAACTCGGAATCTACCCTCTCTGAACTCGGACTCGACTCGGACTCGACCCTCTCTGAACTCGGACTCGACTCGGAATCTACCCTCTCTGAACTCGGACTCGACTCGGACTCGACCCACTCTGAACTCAGACTCGACCCTCTCTGAACTCGGACTCGACTCGGACTCGACCCTCTCTGAACTCGGACTCGACTCAGACTCAAATGAGCTGGTCTCGACAACAACACTGTATTCAAAAATGGTAAAACTCAACTGTTTAACTCTGAGGGACTTGGAAAATGAGCCTATTTTCAAAAAAAGTGGAATGTTCCTTTAAGACATCAGTGTGTCGTCACTAGCTGCAGGGTTTAATTTGAAGTTGTATGTGCATGTTTTTGAACCTTTTTTGAACTGTGCATAGAATTTGACCCCATTGACATGCATTACATGACTGGCACAGTGCAATGAGTGGAGTTAACATTTTAATTTGTGTTCAACTGAAGAAACAAAGACACCTACATCTTGGATGCCCTGGGGGTAAGCAGATAAAAATTACATTTTTGCGATTCAATTTTTCAGTTTAACGCATTAAAAATATTTAACGCAATTAAGGCAGCATCCATTTTTTCTATCATCCTTTGGCTAGCGTTACTGCACTGTATGCTCACGCTCTTATCCATGCAAATTCTTCTAAACCATTCCAGTGTGACAAGTTAGAAGAGAATGCACTGTCTGTGAACGTCTGTCTATGGGTGCGTCTCAATCCACTCCCTCGCTCCCTAGGTCGTGAATCAGTATATCATGTACATGAATGAGGCAGACTCCCTGACCAGTGCTCTGACTACTGAAACAAACAAAAACACACAGAATTATGCCAAAATGCCTGTTTTATCGCGTAATCTCAAAAGAGCAGTCTTAAATGAGTTAAATAAAGTCTTAAATTTACTTAAAGAGTTGTGAGAAATGCACGTGACATTGTGTCCTGTTCGGCAGCAGCAGATGTTAAAGTGACAGCAGCCACTAATGCTGCTTGTCATTAATGTTAATGTCCCCCTCAAATCAATATCAAAGTTTTTTTGGCTTTTAGCATGAATATGTTAGTCTTACTAATATCTATAATCTAGTGTGCTCCAAAACAATGACAAAATTTGCATTTAAAAGATTTAAGCATTCAAAATTTACAGTCCTTCATTTACGCCTTTATGAATCAACGATTTTGATGACATTACGCTGCACTTTGACTTTGATCAGATTTTCTGTCCAATCAAATGCTCTCTAGAATCTGAAGTGTCCCACCCCCTTAATAGACACTGAAGCTGCGGCTCTGTCACTTGTTCACACATGTACTATTTTCTGCATGGTGAATGGCACATAGTGCACTATACAGGGGATAAGGAACGATTCAGACAGTATAAATATGTAAGTATTTTAAAAAAGGATGGTGGAGTTATATTACGATGTGTTCATAAACAGCATGCATATTAATTATTAAACAAATAGCCTTAAGTGAGATTTGAGGATTTGTTCAACAATTAATGTGAAATCTATGTGAGCGCTATTGATCTGTGATGAGGAGCCAACATACAGAATGGATAATGGACTGCACACTGATTCTAAGTTAAAGCATATAACATATTGTTTAAATAAAACAAAAGATTCATGTTAAATTATCAAATAGATAGAGCATTTACTTTTGATTGTGAAATAAAACTATATATATATATAAAACAGACATCTTAAAGATTAGAGTTAATATTGTACCTGCACAGTACACAGGTCCTGGAGCTGATATGATGGGTTTGACAAATTTATAGACGTAATAATCTCCTGGACAGGCTTTGACTTGGATGGACGTGGATCTGTAGTAGCCACACTCATAGCAATGCCACCCCCACCACCATGTATGTGTTCCCAGGACTTCACGGGTCACCACTCCATCCTCAAGTGTTGGATGAGAACCGCTGAGATACAGTCCAGTGTAACCACCACATCCAGCATTACTCACACACCACTCAGACATCTGGGCACTTTCTCCATTCAAATACAGCCGATACCAGCCACTCCATTCAACAAGGCTGTCATCATGTTCAGAGTACTGATATTGGCTTTGCCGTGTGTCTCTCCAATATTCATCAAGAGTGTTATAATCATAGCATGGATCAGAGATGGACGTTGTAGCTGTTGAGAGAATAAAAAAAAAGACAGTTCACTCATTCACTGAGGTGGCAAAAACGAGAGTACAGGTATGAAAGAGATTGGGATGGTTAAAGGAGGATGGATAAACTGACTAAACCAACAGCAAGTGTATCTTTATACCCCTCTCTCACTAATTTAAAAAGAATTGCCATCTAGATCTCAATTAAGTGATTTCTAGGAACTGTATTTATATTTGTTTTGACCAAATAGAAATGACAATGCTATAAATGTGAGATTCAAATATTTAGGTTCAATTATTTTCCCATTGAAACAGAACAAAAAGAGAACAAAGATCATCCTCAGATAATTAAAGAGTGTGATGTTGTACTGTATGAACAATTCAAAATAAAACTGAAAATAAACAAATTAATAAATAACAGTACAAATGTAAATGACAAATAAGGGTTTGTAAAATCATATATTTCATGCTTTTTCCCATCTAGAGTGGATACTACTGTACCTTCTTTAGTGCATTAAGAAGTGCATTGGCGTGTATGTGTCTGTGTGTGTGTAATTTTAAAACGCCAAATAGTCTTCAATTTATAGGTTATAACGGCATTTGTCTCGGATGTAGACGAAGAGTAGATTTATTTTAATATGGATCCGACACTTTAACGTTAACCTAGATAAATGTGTTTTATTATTGCCGCATATTCAAGTTTTTATGCAGAGTGTGGAAGCTAAAGTAGGCCTTTAATGCACATGGAGGCAATGCATTTTTTCCTGATAACAAAACTTAAAATACTAAAACACATTTGGTCATACACATAAGAGTATTAGATCTTTCAAAAACTGTAAAATGGTTTAATTTTATTTCTATAAACTGACAATAACAACCAGACGTTGTGCTTTTGTACACTAAAGAAAACAAACAGGATGCGCTTCCTGCCGGCTCTGTGAACTGGAGCGCATCAGACATGTCAAATAATGTCTAGCCATAGACAGCTTGAAATGTCTAGCCTACTTTTAAACAAACATTCAGTATTGAAATTAAATACTCTATGATTATATAATCCATATATGAAAGGTGCATTTCTGTCCAAAGGCACATCCACGGAGTCAGCGTCATCAACTTCATGTTTGCTGTTGATATGGACTCAGAAAACATTAGTTTATTTATAGGCTAAATAATTAAAATGTAAAAAATGTCCTGACACATTCATAATCATTAGGCTACTATTGCTGGTGCTTTGCAGCAAGCTTTTCAAGCACTCTAGCCTGGATGCCAGCTGAACTTAGCCCTGCCCACCAGTGGCGTGCACAGGGGGCAGGGGGCTCGAGCCCCTGCCCCTTTGAAAGAGAAAGTGAAAGTGCCCATTTCGATCGCACCACAGTGCCCCTGCGAACGCGATTTCCACCGCGTTCTGAGCGCGATTTCTACTGAGGGGTTGCTTCTGGTTTGTGCATTGTAATTCACAGAAAGTCTACAAAATATGTTGTCTCCTAAAAACATCCGTCTTTTTTTGTCATGTCCGTAACGCATGTGTATTTCCCTCATCTAAAATATAAAACATGTTTGTAAACTGATATTTTTCTGATATCAGGACTCTCATGGATTTATAAAAATATGAGTAGATAATTCAATATATTGGTAATTAATACATTCTATGAGAAGTTTGACTGCAAATGTCATGTCCATAACGCAGGAATTGCCCTAAGGCTGTGTGTGAGATTATTGTATTTTTGTTTACATTTTTATTCCTGAGTGAAGGGCGAGTTGTATTTTCTTGAGTTTATTTTAAAATGTTATTATTAATTTTATTGTTCAAATTCTATTGTTCAAAAAAAAAAACAATTGCTTCCATGTAAAGATCTCTAGTTTCATTGTTACTGTTTTCCTGTGTTCCCTAAATCATGTTTATGGTTGATTTTGCAAGATTGTGTTTTGTTGAATAGTGCTGGGACAGGAAACTGGGCGTCTGAAACATTTAATTTGTTTAGTTTATATAAATTCTTTAATTTACAGAAAACCCTTTCAACAAATTAATTATTTCTACTACTTTTATGTCTTTAATAGTTCAACAAAGGATGATTTGAACATTAGATGAAGGGATATAATGATTGTACCAGATGTTTGTCCATTGTTTTTTTTCACCTGATAAATACACTATTAAACCATAATTATTTATTAATGGTGAAATATTCGGCCATTTTACGTGACAGATTCTAAAACACTCACCATTAATCAGCAGCAGCGACACACACAGTGAGGTCAGAAACCTCATTGTGACGAACTATATACACACACACACACACACACATAACATACATACACACACACATGAAATAAGTTTAATATATTGTTATATTTTATTCTTTCTTTATTAAGCACATTTGTAAACAACTATAACATTCACAGATACTTAAAGACAAATTGTACAAAATATAAGAGACAGCCAAACTTTACAAAATAATTGAGATCCATCAAAATCTGGTTAAATATTAATGCTATTACCTGAGGTCAGATGCTGAGATCAGAGCAAACTCAGGGAGATTCTCAATACAGTGATGCTGAACTGCAGCGCTCACAATCTCATCAGTGCCTTTATTAACTGTGGGAGGATCTTTACTGGAAGAGAAGTAAATTCTCAACAATAGCTTAAGGCAGTAATCTTTCATGAGACATCGAGATATTTGGTATTTGAACTGATTTTCTAGTGTACACCTGCGTTCAGAAAGACATTCTTTAACTCAGTGCTCGAATAGATGTGAATGTAGAGGGAATGTCGGTGGGTCAGTTTGATGTGTTTAGCACTTTTTGCAAAAGCAAATGTACAAAAATAGTACATTAAAAAAACCAACAAGAGTGTCACTGGAAAGATTTGTATTAATTTAATGGTAATTATGGTACTTCATTATTAGTTTAAATAATGGTCACATTAAAAGCTTTAGAGTTAATAAGACATCTGGAAGGATGCAGGCAGTGGTCAAGTAAATCTGAGTTTGTGATTTGGGAAACGAGCAAAATCATAACCGGAATGCAGAAATACATTTCAAAAGTTTTTGGAATGCAACACCTCAAACCTAAACCCTAAAGTAAACTCAAATGTCTTTTTAAACAGCTGGGAAATGGCATGCTAGTTTACAGATTAGCATTAGACAAATACGTGATCAAATTTATGGTTATCGACAATGAAGGGGAAAAAAATGAGAAACAACAACAAATACTAATCATGGAACCTAATTTACAAAGACCACATAACATACATAACATAAGGCCAAACAACAATGTTGGTAGAAAGCGAGAACGTGTCATAATTGTCATATACGATTGTACAGGTGCTGGTCATATAATTAGAATATCATCAAAAAGTTGATTTATTTCACTAATTCCAAATTAAAAAAGTGAAACTTGTATATTATATTCATTAATTACACAAAGACTGAAATATTTTAAATGTTTAGTTCTTTTAATTTTGATGATTATAACTGACAACTAAGGAAAATCCCAAATTCAGTATCTCAGAACATTAGAATATTGTGGAAAGGTTCAATATTGAAGACACCTGGTGCCACACTCTAATCAGCTAATTAACTCAAAACAGCTGCAAATGCCTTTAACTGGTCTCTCAGTCTAGTTCTGTAGGCTACACAATCATGGGGAAGACTGCTGGCTTGACAGTTAACCAAAAGATGACCATTGACACCTTGCACAAGGAGGGCAAGACACAAAAGGTCACTGCAAAAGAGGCTGGCTTTTCACAGAGCTGTTCCAAGCACATTACTAGAGAGGCGAAGGGAAGGAAAAGATGTGGTAGAAAAAAGTGTACAAGCAATAGGGATAACCGCGCCCTGGAGAGGATTGTGAAACAAAACCCAATCAAAAATGTGGGGGAGATTCACAAAGAGTGGACTGCAGCTGGAGTCTGTGCTTCAAGAACCACTACGCACAGACGTACGCAAGACATGGGTTTCAGTTGTCGCATTCCTTGTGTCAAGCCACTCTTGAACAACAGACAGCGTCAGAAGCGTCCCGCCCGGGCTAAAGACAAAAAGGACTGTACTGCTGCTGCGTGGTCCAAAGTTATTTTCTCTGATGAAAGTAAATTTTGCATTTCCTTTGGAAATCAGGGTCCCAGAGTCTGGAGGAAGAGAGGAGAGGCACACAATCCTCGTTGCTTGAGGTCCAGTGTAAAGTTTCCACAGTCAGTGATGGTTTGGGGTGTCATGTCATCTGCTGGTATTGGTCCACTGTGTTTTCTGGGGTCCAAGGTCAACGCAGCCGTATACCAGGAAGTTTTAGAGCACTTCATGCTTCCTGCTGCTGACTAACTTTATGGAGATGCAGATTTCATTTTCCAACAGGACTGGGCACCTGCACACAGTGCCAAAGCAACCAGTACCTGGTTTAAGGACCATGGTATCCCTGTTCTTAATTGGCCAGCAAACTCGCCTGACGTTCTAAATCTATGGGGTATTGTGAAGAGGAAGATGCAATATGCAAGACCCAACAATGCAGAAGAGCTGAAGGCCACTATCAGAGCAACCTGGGCTCTCATAACACCTGAGCAGTGCCACAGACTGATCGACTCTGTGCCACGCCGCATTGCTGCAGTAATTCAGGCAAAAGGAGCCCCAGTATTGAGTGCTATACATGCTCATACTTTTCATGTTCATACTTTTCAGTTGGCCAAGATTTCTAAAAATCCTGTCTTTGTATTGGTCTTATAGATAGATAGATTAGATAGATAGATAGATAGATAGATAGATAGATAGATAGATAGATAGATAGATAGATAGATAGATAGATAGATAGATAGATAGATAGATAGATAGATAGATAGATAGATAGATCTCTCATGAGAAGTACTGTGTGTTTCATTGTTTGTGCAGTCAAACCAGATTGTCAGGTTTACTGTTATTTTACACATTTCAGAGCTTTTAGAAACCACAAGAATGGATTCCAGACAAGAAAACAGTCACAAAAGTGCAGCTGTCAGTGGATTTTTTCCAGTTTTTTGCACATGCAGTTTATCCAGATTCCTCAGAACTGCTTACAGTACATGACTGTCACCACTGCATTAACAGCCTTTTATTTTATTTTACATTATCACACAATGGCAAATATAGTGATCGCAGTTTCTGGATATTATTAAAAATGGGCAAAATAATGATTTTAAAACCAGTCATAAAGAATGCAGTAGATTATGATTATGATGTGATAAACAGAATAAGGGTTGAAAAATCTGTTGAGATAATCTAAAGATCGATAGAGACAAACAGACACTCCTCTATGAACGAACAGCATGAAAACTGAACATTATTAGGAGCTGATCGTATCTAATGGCTCTCAGTGAAGCTCAAACCTCATGTATAAAGGTGTTATAGAGGCACAGGATGAATATTCTCCAATTATTCACTAAACAAACTCTATAGCATCTCATTGCATTGAAATGGAGACAACTTTGACCCAAATGTTCGTCATAAGCTTGCTTTGGTGTCTAAGGTAAATTGATGCGCAAAGAAAAATAAGATAATGTATACCTGTCATTCAAAAACCTGTTATACTGAATATATCATCCTATATGACATGACATACCAGGCCAAAGAGTGTTTCACATGTTCAGCATGTTAACCCTTAGAGACCAACCGGATCACAATCAATACCCTTTAAAGGTTAAAACTACATACAAAAGCTTTGTACATTCATACTTTCTAATTATCATAGTTTAACACGTTTGACAGTAATTTGCAATCTCAATCACACAATATGCTCATTATGTATTGACATATTGCTGATTATTTATGATCAAATGTAGAAATTTTCAAAGTATTGGATCTGTTATATTTTGTCGTACATTTTAGTAATAGAAATATTTTCACGCAACATTCAACAATATGGTAATAATAATAATAATAACAACAATAATAACTTAAATGATTAATGTTAAGCTCTCAGTGGAGGACAGTGTCAGAGAACTGACTGAATGTGAATTTATGCAAATATCTGTCATAATGAATGCACTCCTACTGGCTCTTCAACCTCAGTTTCTCTTCACATTCTATAACTGAAAATTAGAACAGTACAAGAATACTTTTTGGTAATCTGAGTACCGGCTGAACCTCACACCATATTAGAAGTAAAATAGCAAAACTCTTCTCATGCATCATAACATCACAAGAGAAAAGAAGCAAAATGACTGCAAATAAAAAAAATTAAAAAAAGATAACACTATGATCATTAAACATTCTCATACTTTTGCTGAAAGAGAATGATTACTTAATTTACCCTTTGGATCATTATAAGACCATTTTCATACATAATTAATAATAAATAACTAAATAAAATATTAAACCGTTTTTTAAAGAAAATTAATGAGAATGATTCTAAAATCAAGGACCACAACGGCAATAAGTTAATGCAACTTTATTGTTATTCTTGACAAAAAAAAAAAGTTTTAATGCAGTTGTGTTGCTACTTCTTATGTAAAATAAACTCACACCCAGAATATGTTGTTGTATGAATGTCTGAACATACAATATATCAAATGAAAGAACAGACCGTTTGCTTTAAAAAGAAGAAAAACTTTGAAGAATTCATGTATTATGCTACATAAAATAACAGGTGAAATAAAGAAACATTTATAAACCCCAAACCATGGCCAGTTTAAATGGCATTAGACAATATGCAAATGTTGTGTTGCTAAACTAAAAGTGTGTCAGGACACTCATCAGAGGAACGAGGAACAGCATCAGAGAAGCACACAGACAAGAAGCCTCAGATACCTTCACTTGGTCTGGGACCCACTTATCTGTGAACAGGGAATATAATGCAATGCAGTGAAATGTAACGTATTCATGACAGAAATCATCAGAAACCTTTATTACAAATGATTCAAATAAATGTTCACCTGTGTTCCCTCCAGACCACACCAGAGGACCCATGGATATGGAAGCACTGTCATGGAAGTCCAGAGACCTGCCCTCTCTCCGCTGGTGTCCAGAGTCACAGTCCTGATGGAGAAAAGAGCAACATCCAGCTGTGTCAATCCCTGTTAAATATCACTGAACTAACATGAAACAAAGGGAAGTCTCCAGCAGAGGGCAGACTTGAACATTTAGGGACAGATTTACAAACAGATAGCACCAGCACAAAAATGTTTTTGGCTTTGAAAAAAACTACTGTCAGTATTTACTAAAGACTCACAATGAATTTGTGATAAAAAGTTGTGGACATTTTATCAGTTTTTTTGCTGCTGCTGCATGCCTTTGCAGGAGTTTCTCATTCAGATGCAAAAAATTTGCATATTTGATAAAAGTTAATTATTTTCCATAATGTAATGATAAAAATTGAACTTTCATATATTTTAGATTCATTGCACACCAACTGAAATATTTCAGGTCTTTTATTGTTTTAATACTGATGATTTTGGCATACAGCTCATGAAAACCCAAAATTCCTATCTCAAAAAATTAGCATATTTCATCCGACCAATAAAAGAAAAGTGTTTTTAATACAAAAAAAGTCAACCTTCAAATAATTATGTTCAGTTATGCACTCAATACTTGGTGAGGAATCCTTTTGCAGAAATGACTGCTTCAATGCGGCGTGGCATGGAGGCGATCAGCCTGTGGCACTGCTGAGGTGTTATGGAGGCCCAGGATGCTTCGATAGCGGCCTTAAGCTCATCCAGAGTGTTGGGTCTTGCGTCTCAACTTTCTCTTCACAATATCCCACAGATTCTCTATGGGGTTCAGGTCAGGAGAGTTGGCAGGCCAATTGAGCACAATAATACCATGGTCAGTAAACCATTTACCAGTGGTTTTGGCACTGTGAGCAGGTGCCAGGTCGTGCTGAAAAATGAAATCTTCATCTCCATAAAGCTTTTCAGCAGATGGAAGCATGAAGTGCTCCAAAATCTCCTGATAACTAGCTGCATTGACCCTGCCCTTGATAAAACACAGTGGACCAACACCAGCAGCTGACATGGCACCCCAGACCATCACTGACTGTGGGTACTTGATACTGGACTTCAGGCATTTTGGCATTTCCTTCTCCCCAGTCTTCCTCCAGACTCTGGCACCTTGATTTCAGAATGACATGCAAAATTTGAGCGACAGTCCAGTGCTGCTTCTCTGTAGCTCCTTTTGCCGCTGTTTCTGGTACAAAAGTGGCTTGACCTGGGGAATGCGGCACCTGTAGCCCATTTCCTGCACACACCTGTGCACGGTGGCTCTGGATTCTACTCCAGACTCAGTCCACTGCTCCCGCAGGTCCCCCAAGGTCTGGAATTGGTCCTTCTCCACAATCCTCCTCAGGGTCCGGTCACCTCTTCTCGTTGTGCAGCCTTTTTTGCCACACTTTTTCCTTCCCACAGACTTCCCACTGAGGTGCCTTGATACAGCACTCTGGGAACAGCCTATTGGTTCAGAAATGTCTTTCTGTGTCTTACCCTCTCGCTTGAGGGTGTCAATGATGGCCTTCTGGACAGCAGTCAGGTCGGCAGTCTTACCCATGATTGCGGTCTTGAGTAATGAACCAGACTGGGAGTTTTTAAAAGCCTCAGGAATCTTTTGCAGGTGTTTAGAGTTAATTAGTTGATTCAGATGATTAGGTTAATAGCTCGTTTAGAGAACCTTTTCATGATATGCACATTTTTTGAGATTTTGGGTTTTCATGAGCTGTATGCCAAAATCATCAGTATTAAAACAATAAAAGACCTGAAATATTTCAGTTGGTGTGCAATGAATCTAAAATATATGAAAGTTTAATTTTTATCAATACATTATGGAAAATAATGAACTTTAATCAAATATGCTAATTTTTTTAGAAGGACCTGTAAGTGTTTATACACTAGAGATTCATAAACCTTTACATTTACCCTTCATATTTTACTACACTCACCTAAAGGATTATTAGGAACACCATACTAATACTGTGTTTGGCCCCCTTTCGCCTTCAGAACTGCCTTAATTCTATGTGGCATTGATTCAACAAGGTGCTGAAAGCATTCTTTAGAAATGTTGGCCCATATTGATAGGATAGCATCTTGCAGTTGATGGAGATTTGTGGGATGCACATCCAGTGCATGACGCTCTCGTTCCACCACATCCCAAAGATGCTCTACTGGGTCGAGATCTGGTGACTGTGGGGGCCATTATAGTACAGTGAACTCATTGTCATGTTCAAGAAACCAATTTGAAATTTAAGCTTTGTGACATGGTGTATTATCCTGCTGGAAGCAGCCATCAGAGGATGGGTACATGGTGGTCATAAAGGGATGGACATGGTCAGAAAAAATGCTTAGGTAGGCCGTGGCATTTAAACCATGCCCAATTGGCACTAAGGGGCCTAAAGTGTGCCAAGAAAACATCCCCCACACCATTACACCACCACCACCAACCTGCACAGTGGTAACAAGGCATGATGGATCCATGTGCTCATTCTGTTTACGCCAAATTCTGACTCTACCATCTGAATGTCTCAACAGAAATCGAGACTCATCAGACCAGGCAAAATTTTTCCAGTCTTAAACTGTCCAATTTTGGTGAGCTCGTGCAAATTGTAGCCTCTTTTTCCTATTTGTAGAGGAGATGAGTGGTACCCGGTGGGGTCTTTTGCTGTTGTAGCCCATCCGCCTCAAGGTTGTGGGTGTTGTGGCTTCACAAAATGCTTTGCTGCATACCTCGGTTGTAACGAGTGGTTATTTCAGTCAAAGTTGCTCTTCTATCAGCTTGAATCAGTCGGCCCATTCTCCTCTGACCTCTAGCATCAACAAGGCATTTTCGCCCACAGGACTGCCGCATACTGGATGTCTTTTCCCTTTTCACACCATTCTTTGTAAACCCAAGAAATGGTTGTGTGTGAAAATCCCAGTAATTGAGCAGATTGTGAAATACTCAGACCGGCCCGTCTTGCACCAACAACCATGCCACGCTCAAAATTGCTTAAAATCACCTTTCTTTCCCATTCTGACATTCAGTTTGGAGTTCAGAACATTGTCTTGACCAGGACCACACCCCTAAGTGCATTGAAGCAACTGCCATGTGATTGGTTGATTAGATAATTGCATTAATGAGAAATTGAACAGGTGTTCCTAATAATCCTTTAGGTGAGTGTAGATAATCCATATACACCAACAGAAAAACACAGAGACATTGGCAATTAGATTGCTATTCAACACATACAAAGCAATATTATTTTACAGTTACAGTATTAAAGCTACTTATGAAGATTTAACATCACAAATGTATGAATTATGAGAGGGTTTGTAAACTGACCATTGAGCAGCGATTGCTTGACAGAAGGCAAAGGTGAACAGCACAGTGCAGGTAAAGCTTAGTGGAGTTTGCAGTGAAGATAAACATCCTGAAGGAGAAACGGCTGGATGTGGAGACGCCGTTCTGCAGCAGCTCCACTGTGTCGTCATTTGGATTGGGACACCTGACAATATCAATAATGACAAATTCTCTCATTTGAAACATTCAATATAAAAGGGTATCTCCTGTAAATCATCACACATTTGCATTTTGTGTTCAAAATGGAATCTTGTGCTTCAATTCTGAAATACTGAAACAATGTATCTAAGGTAATCCTAGAAGTGATATGATTATAATTTATTCAGTAAAAGAGTTACATTGAGATAAGCCTAAGCTTAAAGGAATAGGGGGAAATAAGCAGAGCTTTACTCTGAACGGATGAGATCCCAGCGGAGGCTGTAATCAGGATCATTCACAGGTGTAGCCCAACACGTGTCCATCACCAGGGCAAACTGGCGGCTGTCGACCCCCTCAACACGAACTTCCACATGCATCTGCTGGTCGAGCTCTGCATCCACTCTACCAGTGAAGGGCCGGATAAACTCCTCATCCTCATATGGAATCATCCGGACCTGATATCGGCCTTCACCAGCTGGGAGAGTCTTGTGCACAATGCTGATGAAAAAATTGATAGATCTGTGTTAAAACTACTTTGTTTTGTAAGGATTGTTTTCACTGCTAAGACAAAAGCATAGCTCCAACACCCTGCAATTAAACTCATTAATCTGAAGAGAAGATCTCAGAGAAAGAGTTTAGGACAACGCCTGGCCCAAACTTCTCTCCTTGCATACCCCCTCTCCCTATTGCCTTCCCTGATTCAAGTCACAGCAAGTCTGTATACCACATATGATGTATCTTTTGAATCTATAGTTTTTCCCCTTTCATGTTTAGTATCGTTTTAAATGTCTCAGTGTGATAGGATGAGAAAGATTGAAAACTAATGAGAATTCTGTTCTCATTTTTGAGTGGTCTCTTCAAGATATCTGATCCTCTCTCCCAAAACCTGGTGTTGGTGTAGTAAATATTTACAACCCTTTTGTTCTGGTATTTAAGGAAGGGTAGCAGAGCTGCCATTTGGGGAAACTTCTGCAGCCAGAAACCCACGTGCAGTGCGGTGTCAGGGTCTTGAAGACGCTCACACACACAGTGTGTCCTGAATTTATGCATTCTTCTTGTGCGTTCTTTCTAAATTGGCTTCTAATTGTTTACTTCTGTCATCATTAACAGGGTTAAAAATGTTGCTGTAAATGTTATGACTATCACCAAAATCACAGTTTTTGTTCAGTTAATTGTTGTTGCGCGCCCTCCGGTGGTAACTTTAAGTAATTAGTGGGTCATTCGCCTTTAACCTGTGAAACCACACGCCTTCCCTCGGCACAAGGCACTGGCAGAGAACTGTATCTCATGCAGAGAGGGGGTAGGTAAAAATGTACTTCAGCAAAATTAGATTATATTTGTAATACATAATACATGTTTATCTCACAAATAATGTTATATTGAAAGTTCAGTGATGTTGTGTATCGATATGGTAGTTTATTGCGATTGTATATGACTAACTTTGTGAAGTTTAGATTTGCTCACCATGTGCGTATAATGACTGACGTCATCTTTTTGACTCGTATACACGTAAATCTAATTTATTTTTGTTCTTTTGGATAGATGCATACATGTCTAAATGCCCACTGTGTCACCAGAGGAATACCATTTTCTCCTTGTGTTACAGAAAATAAAGGCCACGCAAGATTGAAACGCGGTTCCTCGTGTCCGCCTGGTGATTTGAGTGCTGCCGAATGAGGAGCGTTACAATTGGCATGATACAATTTTACCTGACAAATAAAATATTAATCTTGATTTATTCTGCATTATTCCAAAATCATTAGTATTGATCAATGTTGAGTGTGGTATTTCCCCAAATCTCTGTCAGGATAGATTATACCGAGGACCCAATGGATGGAGCATGGAGCACATCATTAGAGGCAATTTGATTTCTGACTATCCCTGTATTAGCAGTTTTCGTGACTATTACAAAAATGAACTTTTTGTTATGAGCAAGCATGAATGGCACTTAAAGGTAAAATAGTTCACCCTCATCCTCTGTCTACTGGCTAGTTTGTGTCTGTGAGCTTGCGACACACCTACGCACACGCCGAAGGGCTGACGGGTAGTACTTATAGTTTTAAGGATAAAATACTGCTTTAGGAGTAAACCATATATATTCTTGGTTACACATTTATTTTTGAAAGGATCAGTTCACTCAAAATGTTGAAAATTCTTTCATCATAATTCACTGACAATGCTCATTATAGCTCTCTTTTTGGAGAACTACTCTTTAGTAAAAAATAGTGCTGCTGAAACCAGGATTTATATTTGACCCGCACCTCTCCAGTGGGTTGATCTCCACATTCATGGAAAGTGTTTGTGTTTGAGGATAAGCACAGCTGAAAGAAAGCTTCAGGATTTTCTCTCTGCTGATGAGACCTTCTGACCTCGGTGCCCCCAGAATAAAGTTATCATAGATGAAGTGGGTGCCGTTAGCCTGTGGACAACAAATATAACATTTTGTAATTTAGTCGAAATTGAATTCAAGGTATTTAAAAAAGACAGCAGCTATTTACACTATAGCAGTATTTTCTATACACTAAGTAAAAAAAAAAAAATTGTTAGATGATTCTTAAACATATTGTAGTGTAACAGAGGCCAGCTAGCAGTTGCTGTGTGAGTAAACCTCACTCTTCTGATCTCAGAGACGCTCTAGCGACTGACACTAGAGGTTGAAGGCTTTAGCCTCCTTGTTAGAGCGTCCAACTCTCATGCCGGCGGACCCGGGTTCGAACAGGATGGGTTACAGTAGCAATTATATTATCAAACAGACTGTGATAAAATGGATAAATGGATGCTAATTTTTACTTTCCCTAAAGCCCACTCTACACCTACTCCTAACCCTACCATACTGAACCTGCTGATCAGTAAAGGTGTCCTCAAAGGTCCAGGAAGGGTGGTATGGTTTTGAGTGAGGTAATATGAGCTGCGTGTCGTGGTCAGTGTCTCAGCATGTCTGATCAATGCAAGGACACCAAATCCAGTTTTAATTATAAACCGAATAAATACTTGTTAAATACTTAATTCCTATGAAATACCTGTTGGGTACTTTATTTCCAATTTTCAAATACTTTCTTTCATTTTCATTCAAATAAACACCTCTATGAGCTGATATGAGAAGGGAAAAGAGTTTAGAAAAACACTGATTCGAACAAGGGTCAGTCGTGTCAAAAGCTAACGCCAGCCGCCTGTACTCTCCACCACACTGCTCTTGTTTTCAGATGAGCTTCTTTTTGTCTGGCTCAGTC
The DNA here is from genome assembly GCA_023029165.1 of Gobiocypris rarus. Taxonomy (NCBI): domain Eukaryota; kingdom Metazoa; phylum Chordata; class Actinopteri; order Cypriniformes; family Gobionidae; genus Gobiocypris; species Gobiocypris rarus. The sequence continues at coordinate 33,131,156 of CM040920.1, forward strand.
ACACTTTGGTGAGCGGAGTTAGTGTAAGTAACCTATGTCAATAAGGTGGGCTATTGGCACAGAATTTTTTATTTTTTACAATATATAAAATTACAATAATTAAAAAAATAAACAATATATATATTTTTTTATAAATCAACTTTACAAATATTATTAAAAACTACAAAGCCCAAATCATTGTATCAGTTAAGTGAAATAATGGTGGGCTACATAATAATGGTGGAGAAGTTCCAAGTCCCAGTCTCTTTTGTGGCATGGTGTTGTGCTCCCTTTCCCTCGGAATCTCTTTCAGACACTGAGAAGTCTTCAGGGAGGTCTGTGTGGACCCTTTATTTTAAAGTTACATATTCAGCCCCCTTAGAGACCTCTCTACAGACTCCTCAAAGTCTCATAAAGATTCCCCACGTGGTTACATCAAACTGTGTACACATATTTAGATTGTGTATTAGATTATACATTAAACCTACCACAAGATTTGTACCACAGATGTGTTCATCATTATCAAAATGGAATTCCACTCTGCCATTCCGGACCGTTCCTCTGCAGCTGGGATCATTGAGGTGTAAGACATCAGCTGGAAAACCAGCCTCAAAGAGCTGACAGCGAGACACAGACATGGAGCCAGAGCTGCTTTCACAGGTTTCTGAGAAATCTGAGCGAGAGAGAAAAAAACAGTGAAAATATTGTCAAAATTATTTAAAGACAATTATTATATTATTATATATTTTAAAAAAAGACAATTAATGGCCGAAAAAATAATATCTCATATTTTTTTGTTTATTGATACCAACCAAAAGAGTGAGGTTGTGGTCTTGGATGGTCACTATTACATAAACAGCCATAAAGAGAATGTTTATTCCCACACCATTCATCCTCAGAGCAGTTGAGCTTTGAACAGCGATCTCTGGCACCTAAGAGGAAAAGCACAGATGGATGAAATACCACACAAAGACACTGAGTCCTGTTAACAGAGCCAGAGCTAAACATTCTGGGCCCCTGAAGGATTATTGCTCTGTATTCCTCAAGGTAATATACAGTTTTTCTAGTGAATTAAATGGGTAATTTCATTTTAAATATTTTCCCCTTGCGATCCACAGATAACACACTTTCCATCCACCTGACTGTAAGAATTAAATTGCTGGGGGATTTCAATATAAATGCACATTTGTGCAGAGTTGGGGGAATTTCATGATTTTTAAAAAAATAAATAAATAAAAAACGTTTTTGATAGATATCGAAGGGAGAGTATAAAAATCACTTTTTTTTTTTTTTTTTTTACATAAATTCTATACAAAAATGCAAACACACCCGACATGACACTGACCAACCGCCACATTTTGCTCGTACAGTGTCAACAGATGACAACAAGAAGCATAAAACGGAACAAAATAGCCAGAGCAAGTACTTTACATTGTAGTGTCATTTTTATATATTAACAACAAAGAAACAAACTATCTGTGAACTGAGATACTAGTAACACTTCCGTGGATAATATTCACTGAATATATCCACACACAAACAAAACGATTCGCTGCCGAAGCACTCTCAAGTGCTCACAGCTTGCCGTTTAAGCTGGCTAAAAACACCATCTTTATTCTAATTTAAACATATCTGAAGAGAATAAAAAGTTATTAAAAATTACACTGGAAATAAGTGCACGTTTGTGCAGATAGCGAATATTTTCTATCCTCAGGAATACTGGCTAATTATTCAACAAGAGAAATAGGATATTCATCATTGTGCAACACAATTCGGATCCCACATGCCAACTTACTTTGCTTGACATTTTCATAAAAAAGGAGTGAAGAGTTTTTTGTAGTTTTGAACTCATCGCGACCTTTATGTATGAAAATGATGGCCATGACACGTGAGTGACTGATTACCATGGAAACTCGAAAGTCACATATAGATAGACTGTTATTTTTTTATTTTAAATCTGAATTTATACACATAAATGTTAACCGTAACTTGTCCTGAGCGGGGGACGAATAAACACTTTATAAAAAGTGGATTAATCTACGCCCATGCCAATATCGGTACTGCTGGCTCATTGTGACAGGCAGCGTTGGGCAGAAGCATTGCTAAAAATGGTAGTCCTGCTATTTTTTATTTTTTTTTCATAGCTGTTAAAATCCTAGTCTATTAAGAGCTTGAAGTGACCAATTTGTAAACTAATCATGCTTTTAAATTGCCATTCTTTTTCATCAGTTTAAAAAAATCTGTTAAATGTCAGATAAAAATCAGTTCATGATTATGAATCTTTCAGATAGCTCATTCATCCACTGAATCATTTGGAACCAGATCCTCGCTCTAAACAGTAACAGTTACACAGAGGACAAAAACAAACTTGTGTCCTATGGATCCTACTTCCCCTCCCTGCTTCTATCTCTAAAGGTAAGTTTTTAGGTTAGTTCAGCTACCTACACCTTTAGTAATACTGGTGACAACAATCACAAAATAATCTGTGCTGAAATATTATTTTGACTTACCACACTGCAGACCCGAGCGCCATTCTGGGATCTGCATCCCCAAGACGGCACAAGCTGTCTCATAGGCCTCAACAGCTGAACATAGCATGCCATTTGCACGTGTGTAGAGACACAGATCATACACACAAGAGTAGTAGTAAGGTGCAGGGTCAACGTGAAGATGGCAGTTCTGGAAGGGGCCAGTGGTGTTGGTGATAATACTACAGAGATCAGAATACCTCTGCCTCGATGGACACACATCAGCATTACCGGTCTGGTCTCTGACACCGCAGCTGAAGAATACAAGGCAACCTAAGGTCAGTTATATGCTTATACTATTTCATCATTTGGATAAAAAAAGTGTTTACAGGTGGACTACAAACATAATTTGCTATTAATGTGCATTTTAAACTAAAGCAGTGCTTCTATACTTGTTTTGAAGCAAAGACTTTACATTGGACTCTGAATGTTGACTAAAACAATAAAAAAATTGGTAACATTGAACATTAACATGAGATCAATATTTGGAAGCCAATCTCTCTCTCTGTTTTGGTTGCTCCCATTGGAGGTCACCAGAGTGGAGACATCCATAGGGCTACTCGGCACAGCTTTTACACTGGATAAAAGTCTTTAACTGATGTAACCCGAGCAGCACTGAGAGTGTGCAACATTAGTGGCTGTGACACTCAGACTTACTCATCAAATTCACCTAACCTGCATGTCTTTGGATTTTGGGTAAAACCAGAGCACCCAGAGGAAACCCACCCTGACACAAGGAGAACATGCAAATCATATGCAGAAAACCCTCTTGCCTCATCCGAGGGATGATCCGATCAATAATAAACCAATTAATGGATTTATGCAAATATCTTACATTTATGCAGTGAGTTTCATTCTGTTAGCAGTAAAAAATGTGCTCCATTTCACTCCGACTGCATTCACCTGACACTTTTATACCAAATGATTTACATTGCTTTCATGACATACATGACATCAGTTCCCTCATTGCCTGTGAATCAAATCCATGATAACGCCATGCCCTACTGTCTTCCTTCCCTGTCTATACCACTTCATCAAAATAACAACATTTTTAGATCACCAGATAAAAGTTACAATCCTAAACCCTTACCCTGGAATGCTGGTGTCTGATTTCCAGCTGCGGCCAAAGGAAACGTCATCAGATGCGAGTTCTCCATTGGGCAGCGCTTTGTCATCCGCAGGATTACCATTGAAATTTCCACACATTCCACATAGAGATCCATGGAACCTCTCGCTCACTCTGACTAGAAGGCTGCTACGTCCATCAAAATGGACAATGAATTCATTGAATGCATTTAGAATTACAAATCCCTTCTCCTCATGTACCTCTACAAGACCATTGATTTGATAAGCTGGTGTGTCAATAGCATTTCCATTAACCTGGAGGGGAATTAGAACATTTCAGAAAAGAGAAAAATTAATAGAAGATTTTTTTATATTGATGTTATTTTAAATGCCACTTACTTTAACTTTCTTGTTTTGTCCAATAGTGATGTGTGTCTGTCGTCCATGCTGAGACAACCAAACATCCACTGCAGACACAAATGACACCACCAGGTTCCCCCGGTGCCTGTTGGTGGCCACCACACGGAACTCCAGATCACTGTCTGTAGCATTACCGCAGGTCTGGGCAATCTCATACGAACACGTTCCCTGGTAGGATTGACACAACACATATCTTCATTATTGCTTTCACCTACTTCACAGCTGCAAATTCTCACCCAAAAATATCTTGCAAGACATTAAAAATGTATTTATTTATTCTAACACTAATAACCCTCCCTTGAATGTACTTGACTTTTAAGTCATTTAAAAAAACAGTTCATACCTGAAAGTGGGCCACAGCGCCATCAAAGGTGATGTAGTGGGGGTCGCCCCAGACTGTGCACGTGGACACTGGACTGTAGCAGCCACGACGTCCATTTCTGACCGCACACTCCATGGCCGCTGGGCAGAAAGATGCAGTGCAGCGCAGATCATTCGGAGCAAAACACTGACAGTGTTTGGAACATGTTGAATCCCAGAACTTTTCACCAATCTACAAAATCAAAAAGGACAACAAACGTAACATTTCTGTAACATAACATCAGTGAGTATTTTTACATACAAAAAACATGGTATCACCATATGTAAGTACCATGTAAATGCATGAATTAGGAGTATACCACCTTTGTACCATGGCACCACCACAGTTTTTTGGTAAGTGTTTGAGAGGATGTATGTTGCCATAATATGCTATGGCTATGCTACCCCTTATCCACTTCCATATATAATAAGGCTTAGCATAGAAACAAAATGTTTTAATCCTCACATGATAGTAGAATCCATCATACAAGCAGCCACATTGTTCCACCGGTACACAGAGTCCTCCACTCCTCACAAATCCCACATCACAGAAACAACCTTCAGAACATGCGTGTTCACAACTAGCATCGATGCTGCTGGCGCACGTGTGACCACAGTCTGTGCCACACACCTCATAATGACTGTTTGATGAGCAGTTCATTACTGGAAATGCAACATGAAATGTATATATAAAATGCAATATTAAATATTTGAGATTCAATGTGGAAAAAATAAAAAATAGTAGTTTGTCTTCTTAAATATATCAGCTAAACCTCCAGTCACTTACCACAGGATGTAAGTTCTCTCCAGGGGTAGACCATGGCATTGACAGATTGACAAGCACTCACATAGGATTGGACAGAGCGACACAAGACTTCATTACGGTTCCCAGAAATGCACACATCAAACACACAGTTATTAAAATAGGCCCGTGGATCTACAGAACCATGGCAGAAGCTAAAGGGACCCTGATTGTCTTTGATGATCCTACACAAGTCTTGTGAGATCAGAGTTGAGCTCTCATCTTGGCAATGGCCAGAACCATCTCCGTGGTCATTACTGCATGACATGTCCTCCTCAACCATCCATTCTGCACCAAACTGAACTGCTGAAGGTGCCAGAGCACCTGAAGGAGTGAGGAAGTCATCCTCTCTATGGCCGTTAAAGTTGCCACAGATGCCACAGGTAACTCCACTGTAGTTGGCTGGCACAACAATGTTTACCTCCCAGGAGCCACCATAACTGACACTGACACCAAAGTCAGTCGAGACATAGACAAACTGTCCTGTGGAGTAGACATATACCCGGCCAGAGTCAAGATAGACAGGGAGGTTTCTGGTTTCGTTATCAACCTAATTGAAGAAAAATAGTGCTTGTTTATACTAAACAATCATATCAATAATTACAACAAAAATGGTCAAATAACATATCCTCAATGGAAAATAACAGTTAGTGGGACTTCCTTACCTTAACAGCAGAGTAACTGTTCAAGTCCTTTGACATGTGCACAAGGTGCCCAGAGACATTGACAAACACTTCAACAGTTATTGACACAGGCCATCCATTCCATGCTTTATTTCTTGCTTCCACCTTGAAGTGTGGAAGTCCACGAGTATCATTACATACTGTGGCCAGCACATATCGGCATGTGCCTTGAAAGTCAAAGTAGGTTCTATCAAAGGAGATATAATGGGGATCTCCAGAAGCATAACAGCTACCATGTGGACGAGGATGGCAGCCATACTCCCCCTCCACCACGCGGCAGATTTCCTGTTCACTGCAAGATGATGGTGTGCAACGTACATTTCCAGTGATTCCATCACAGACACACAGGAACTGGCACTCTTCACCATGCCAGAACTGCTCTCCAGGCTGCCGATAACGACCACGATAGTGGCAGCCGCAACCAGTGGGGGGAACACAGCGATCTCCATCCAGCACTAGTCCATCATTGCACTGGCATCCCCCCTGGCACGGCAGAACACACTGGAAGGGAAATGAGAGGCTAGGGCAGGATGCAGGACAGGATGTGCCACACAGCTCAAAATGGGTATTTGCTGGACAGTTGGGATCTGGGATAATAACACAAAACGGGATGGGAAAGTCAATGAATGATCAGAATTTTTAAGATTTATTGTTTTAATTATAAAATCTTAACACCTTACAAGATACTAACCACAGTGGGTGATATTCCTCCACTCTCCAACTGTAATACCATTCTTTTGGCAGTGCAGTGTGTACCCTCGCAGGGCTTCACATAGAGCCTCCCTGGCACCCTCCGTCTGCTCTAGCATCTGAATGCAGTCTTCAATCCGCTGCCAAGGGTTTAGTGTTCTGCTGCACACAGAAAATGGTCCATTGTTCATTGACATGATGCTGCAGATCTCTCTGAACTCGCTCCTGTTCTGATAAAGTCCTCGTTCCCAAATGTCAGCTGGGTCCTCACAGTGGGCTGACAGAGATCCGTCACGCCAGCTATCTGCAAATTGCCGGGAGTCATTCAGCAGGACACCATCCGGGGTGTGGAATTCATCATTAATGTTTCCATTCAAGTTCCCACACAGACCTCCAAGTGTACCATTGTACGTGGTTGGAGCCGTGATTCTGACAATGTTTGGCCAGTCAGCTCTAACGATCACTCCAAAGTTTGTCTCCAAAACAAAACCCCTCACACTACTGTGATAGATGCGGATCTGACTGGAACCAACACTGATGGGTAGGCCAACCATCTGTCCATCCACCTGAGGAGAATATAAAAGTTCATTCATTCATCTGGTACATGAGTTTAAAAGTTATATAGTTAAACTGCTCCAAATAAATGAAAAGCTAATAATTTTTAGCTGACCTGTACATTGCTACCTTCTCCCAATTCAATGGAAACATGAGTTCCTCGAGTCTCAAAATTTAGAAACCTGGAAAAGTCTCGAGGGCCTCTGGGTCTTTTCTCCACTGTCAAAACAAAGTATGGCAGTTGGGATGGCCCCATTACTCTTGCAAGGGTCAGTCCACAAGCTCCTGGGTATCTGAAAGTTTTTCCATCAAAGGTGTGGTAGAAACCCAGGCCCTCAACCGAACAGGTAGCATAACCGATGGGTCTGCAGCCCCTCACACCATTATGAAGTCCACACACCTCTGCTGGACCACACTGGTGCTGATAACAGACCATTGACCTGTTACGGCAAACACATTGTCTCCCACAGTCCCCGTCCAAAACTACCGACTGTCCCTCAGAGTAATAGAAGCCCTCAAATGTGCAGCCACAGTTCACTTGAGGCACACATTGCCCAGCACTGAGGACGTACCCATCATTACAAATACAGCTCTCCCGATTGGGCAAGGGACAGTTTGCTGGGGCAGATGGGTTGCTGCAAGTTGCAGGGCAGCTTGTGCCGTTGGACTCAAAATGACTGTGACTCTCAGGGCACATGATTTCTGGAAATGGAGAATACAAATAAGAAAATGCATCTTTCACCTTGCACAAATATTTAAGTTACATTAAGTTGAATGCCAAATTTACTTCTAATAAAGACATAATAAGGCACTTACCACAAAAGCCTGGTTGTCTCCACTGTCCAAGTTGTACACCCTGTTGTTGGCATTGAGCAGAATACACACTGAGAGCCTGGCACAGAATAGGCTGGTACCCTCCTCCCAAGCAAAGATCATAGACGCAGTTTTCTATGTAGGTCTGTGGTGAAAACACAGAGTGGCAAGATGCAAAAGGCCCAGAAACATCTCCTAGGATTCCACAGTGGTTTATATCACTGTAAAGGCTCATTTGACTTCTGGTACAAACAGCACAAGCGAGACCTGTGCACCTGACATCATGGCATTCAGGATCTGTGTCCCCCTCTACCTTCCAAGAGTTGGCAAAGTCAACATCCGAGCTCAAGATCTCTCCAGACACTGAACGGAAGTCATCATGAGGTTGTAGGTTATAGTTCCCACACAGACCACATGTGGCATTCTGATAGTCATACGGTACAGAGATGGTGACATAGCTGAATGCATCATAGGTCACTAGGAGACCAAAATCTGTGCTGATGGCCAAGGAAAAACCTGACCGATAGACTTGGATGGAGCCATTGTGGAGGGAGAATGGTGTTGCTATAAAGGTCCCATTAACCTTGACAATGTTGACAAAAAAAGGAATATTAATGATTGGCTGTACTGAAATCAACATTTCAGCAATATAGTGATAATTACCTTTGCCTCATAATTGTGATCTTTGACCAATTCAATTTTTGCATTATAGACAAATACTCTGACCATCCGAGTCCATGACACATGTGTACTCCCCCGATGCTCATTTTTGCCCTCAATGCGATAGTATGGTAAACCATTTCCACAAGCCTATACAATTAAAAAAATTCTGAATCAATAAAGTATTTCCAATTTGTTCAAATCTGTTATATAAATGGAAAGCCATAGATTACTAACCTCAGACAGAACATACGTGCAGGTTCCTTGAAAGTGAAATATCTTATTGTCAAAGGTGTAGTAGTGAGGATCACCGGAGATGGTGCATGTTTGTCTCTGAATGTTCTGACAAGAGAATTGGAAAGCAGCTGGACGACAAGCTTGGGAATAAGTACAGGGCTCAAATCTGCACTGGAGGCCACTTCTGGTACAGGTGCATTTCTGCTGACAGGTGGCGTCATTCCAGAAGGAGTCTCCCAGCTGCACTGGAAAACCTATTACAAAGAGTTTATGGATATAAACACCAGAAATCATTTGTGCAATCTCTGGAAGGCTTGACCTATGGCTCACTAGCATGGTATAATAGGTTATTTATAGTCTTACTGCAATGAGTAAATATGAAGCAGACAGGAGGCAGCTTTACCATTAAATTGGCAACCGCGTGTTCCATGATCAGTTCTGAAGGCCCATCTGCCTGGCACATTGACATTGGTGCTGTATGGTAGGCGTCTGATGTCATTCAGGAGTGTTCCAGTAATTGAGAAATGGTGACTGGAGTTAGAGGTGTCATAACCAGCCTAATGATAAGGAAGACATCCAGATATCTGATTTGTAAGGCATAAATAATGCACACAATACTTATTGGTAATGGTAACACTTTATTTTGATGGTCCCCTTTAGACATTCTGTTGACTAAGTAATGTTGTACTTAAATGTAAACTAATTAATAGGCTGTCTGTATAGGGGAGTAGTTAGCAAACATTTTCAGCAGCTTGACAGTAAATCAGTTGCTTTTAAAACAGTGTAGCTTTTCCTGTAGCCAGCGATGTAGCGCTAAAAGCGACATTCTGTTTTGATGAACCTGCAATGCATTGAAGCAGAACAGCGTCTTCTTATTAGATCACAAACTAAAATTGTACGTTACTAACATCTACAGTTTCGAGAAGAGCTTGTCTGATGACTATGTAATGGACATACAGGAGTGGGTTGATGCTTCACACTAATCGACTTGTAAAGGTTACACTTGATTTATTCAAACTAAAGATTAAAAGGCTTTCTGCGTCAAAGACTTCAAGCACATACAGGCCTTTTTAAACTGAACAAATGTCCGCTTCTAATTTTATTACAGTGGTGACCCACCATAGTTTAATCTGTAAGCCCACAGTTTTATAATGAACCTGAAAGATACCTAATGGGGTGTTTTGAGTCAATGCATTGGCTGTCAATTGAACAGAAAACAAAATCATGATATAGCTTAGTATGCTTATCACACAGCAAAGGCTGTGATCTAATTAAATAGGTTGCACAGGTAACAGAACAAACACACTCTATTTCAAACAAGCAGTGTTCGCATCTTAGAGCGGCCCTGTGCACATCACTGCATGTGCTGTTTATCCTGCATTTTTGTCTACTCCTGTGTATCCAATTTAATTGTCAGTTTGAGATATAGGCTACATTTGAGCATTGTATCTTTGGATAGTTTACACATTAAAACTGTTCTTATCTTAACTGTATTGCATTGTGTTTAAACATTCTTCATTCATTAATAATTATTCAGTTATTTTAATATACACTGTAAATGTAAAAAAGTTTCAATGTAGCTAGCTACTTTTGCATAGTAACTTGTACTGTAGCTAACAACTTTTTCAGAAGGGTAGATTGACTGAAGTTAACTACTTTTTGATTTGTGAGTAGCTTGTAGCTTATCAGACAGAAACTTATTTCAGACTAACTTCCCCAACACTTCAGACTGTCTGCCTAATATATATGCTAACTGTAACTTTGCAAGTACATGTCAACTTATAACCCTTTGTTCTACTAACCCTAACCCCATTAACAGCCTATGATACTGTATAAATACAAAACAAATTCTACAAATTTTACAAATTTTCTCTCTCCCAGAGAAAATTTACTGGAGTAAATGCCATTTACATTGAGTACAAATATACTACCTTGTTTACTAAACATCTGGTTTGGACAGACAAAACACAAAATGATTTACAGTGGTAATAGTGTAGGGGTATGATGCATGGCAAACACTTTTGAAGCAAGGTTAGAATCTGCTTTTCCCAAATTCGCTCTACTCCTTTTTCCCCATCACATATCAGATCAGAAAAACATTTATTTTCAATAAAAAATTGGAAATAAAACATCAAACGTGTTTAAAAATAAGTGTTTATCGGTTAAGGGTAGGTATACAGACATGCTCTGAATTAGAGATGAAAATGAGAGGGTCCAATATCATTGGTCGTAAAAAGTGGGTGGGTTCTGCGACGCCTAGTGAGAGTTAGTTGATATGTAGGTGCATACACTTGCATGTACTACTTATAGTCACAGAATATCTAAAGGGGACCATCAAAATAAAGTGTAACCAACTTATAATATCAATGTCATCTTGTGCATACCTGTATATATCGTTGCGTTGGAGCGATTCCACCATAGTTCATTAAAACAAATGAGAGATGGCCATTTGAAATCAAAACCACTTGAAAAGATGTTTCCTTAAAAAAATAAAAGTTAAAAAAATGTTGTAAGTGAAGCAAGAAAACATGGAATACCAGTTTTTACTTTTAAATGGACACATGAAGGACATAATGGTACCAAACTGGGCTACTTACTGTTCTTGAATCGGGGTAGTATGCAACTCTATCCCATGTTGCAACAAAGACCCATGAAGCAGAGAAACTCAAGTTAGGGAAGTACTGGTTTATGTTTTGGGTCGCCTGTGTAAGGACACTACCAGAGGTGTACTGTTTATATGAGATAACACCATTATAGCGGTTGTCAATATCTGTCCAGAATGGAGCAATGAGGTCTTTATCTCCATAAGCTGGGAACTGGTATGGATTGTAACTTGACCATGCCCCGTTAAAAGTCAAGTGTCCATTGTTGTTAACCTGAAATAGAAGAGGATTGATTATCATGTGCAGGGTATTCCAGAAAGCAAGATTAACTTACTTCACATATACCTTGAACTCTCAGTTGGTTGATTAACCCAAACCTTGCTTACTTGAGGTATGATGGTTCCAAAAAACGAGTCCGGGAATAAGTTCAGACAACTAAGAGTATGTTCACGGTGAACACACAAGACATTCTTAACAGAGCTAAGAAAAAGTGCACCATTCTACTTCCTCTTCTTCTTTTGTTTAATGGGGATTTACATAACTTTTGCAGTCATGCACTAATTTTTTCAATGTTTTCTTTTAAAATATAATCTTTATTCACTGAAAATAAGGATTATATTGTTTGTTTGATGCTAATTAATTGAATACAGATCCATGTGTGAGATGATAATAAAATAAATAATAAATATAATTTAATTTTATTAACTTATAACTTATTTTTTATTTATTTTTTATTCTAATTCTTTAGAAATTAGAAATGTTGAAAATATTATTAAATAAGTATATTACATAACTGAGACAAATTTGGTTATATCAATTACTAATTATATGAAACACATCTGAATACCTCTTAAGCCCTGGAACGGCTGCAGAGAAAGTTACGGTAACACTTTACAATAAGGGTGCACTAATATGCATTAATTCATGCTTAACTAATGCACAGATAATCATGAGTTAATGTATTACTAATGGTTAACTAACCCATTTATTAATGATTACTGCATCAGCAACTAATGAAGATATATGATTAATAGATTAAGTAATCATTAAATTGCTATTAGTTAAAAGTATCATATTGTATTCATTCCTTAATAACATATTATATTAACTAATGATGTAAATTAACGTGTTAATTAACACAAAGGGGTCAAAGCCATGCACATGACTATTAACTAATTCAAAATTAATTCAAAAGCCATAACCACACTTACATATTACTTAATCAATTAGTTAAGTCATGTGCCCCAACAAGTAAAGTCATAACATAATGACACATTTTTAAATCATAAGCTAATGATTAATTAAAGCAGACAACTGGAAGTTGAAAGCATGACTTTGACCCGTTGTGGTAATTAACACATTAATTTACATTATTAGTTAATATAATGTTATTAAGGAATTAATACATTATGAAACATTTAACTAATAACAATTTAATGATTACTTAATCTATTAATCATATTGTATCTTCATTAGTTGCTGATGCAATAATCATTAATAAATTGGTTAGTTCACCATTAGTAACACATTTACACAATTATCTGTGCATTAGTTAAGCATGAATTAATGCATTTTAGTGCACCTGTATTGTAAAGTGTTACCAAAGTTACATACCCTGAATGTTACCTTCATTTTTGGAACCGAAAGTTAAGGTTATCCACTAACTTATGCTGTGTTCCAGGCAACCCGTAACCCGTGTTTTCCAACCTTCCACCCGTGAAAGTGCACTGGAACAGCAGTCAAACCCGTGACTTCCCACCTGTGAACTCGTACTAGATCGATGTTACGATTTCTGACGTCACATAGCCCGCGAAACAACAATGGCTGCCCCTACGAATGCGGTGTTTATGGAAGTCACCAAATCGTTATCGGCAAATGTTATGCATTGTCAGCAGCTTTTCTAGCGTTAGCTAGTTTTCATACCATTGAGTGCAAGAATAAATTAATACCAAATACATTTCCAAATATACAAATAATGTTAAATAAAAGCTATAACAGCTTCTCTTGCTTTATGCGCCGTTTATTCTCCTCCTTTTCCCTCAAATAAGCAAGGAGTAAGCGCCTTTGGCGATAGAAAGAATTTTAAATTAGCATAACCCTGTACGGTCACATAACCTGCTTTCTGGAACAGTCCCCAGGATTCTTATAAAATATGCAATATTGTGTGCCAGTATTTTGAACTTCAGTGAATTGTCATTTTCCCATTTACTTTTTCTCCAGGAGTACAATGTTTATAGACATATACACATTTCAGACACTCATAATCCAAGATCCTCTCATATCATATTGACTTACATAAATTTGGTTGTATGTTTGCCCAAAATATATAAATGGCTGCTGGAGGTATATAACGGATGAACTGCCATCATCAATGCGTCCATTTACTGAATCTCCAGTTCCAAATGGATAAAATCGGCTTGTAATATTGATGCCATTGTCTGAGAAAAAAATTAATTCATTAATTTTCATTTACCTTCCCCATCTTTGTATTTGTATTGTCTGTATAATGATGCAGCACTGTGTGGCTGAATCACCTTAATATAGATCAAAATATAATAGCCTATATGGCTTTATAAATTATTTTAAATTATTGACATGCATCACAAACACATAACATGGATGTGATTTGCTCATACATTAATCAATACATTATACTACCAGTCGTAGTGTCCATGGTTGTAGTTGCTGCTGCTGTTGTATCTGTTGCTGCTGCTGTTGTATCTGTTGCTGCTGCTGTTGTTGTAGTTGCTGCTGCTGTAGTTTCTTCTGCTGCTGCTGTTGTATCTGTTGCTGCTGCTGTTGTATCTGTTGCTGCTGCTGTAGTTGCTGCTCTTGTTGTAGTTGCTGCTGTTGTTGTAGTTGCTGCTCTTGTTGTAGTTGTTGCTGCTGCTGTAGTTGCTGCTCTTGTTGTAGTTGCTGATGCTGCTGTTGTAGTTGCTGCTGCTGTAGTTGCTGCTGCTGTTGTAGTTGCTGCTGCTCTTGTTGTAGTTGCTGCTGCTGTTGTAGTTGCTGCTGCTGTAGTTGCTGCTGCTGTAGTTGCTGCTGTTGTTGTAGTTGCTGCTGCTCTTGTTGTAGTTGCTGCTGCTGTAGTTGCTGCTGCTGCTGTAGTTGCTGCTGTTGTTGTAGTTGCTGCTGCTCTTGTTGTAGTTGCTGCTGCTGTAGTTGCTGCTGTTGTTGTAGTTGCTGCTGCTGTTGTTGTAGTTGCTGCTGCTCTTGTTGTAGTTGCTGCTGCTGTAGTTGCTGCTGCTGTTGTTGTAGTTGCTGCTCCTGTAGTTGCTGCTCTTGTTGTAGTTGCTGCTGCTGTTGTAGTTGCTGTTGTTGTAGTTGCTGCTGCTCTTGTTGTAGTTGCTGCTGTTGTAGTTTCTGTGTGTGTGTGAGTGTGTAAGTTTGTGAGTTGAAAAATACAGTACAACACACCTTTGCTAAAACTGTTGGGTTTTGTGATGTTATAAAAGTAAGAAAGATAAATAAATTACTCTTACACCTTTAGTAGTAGTTGCAGTATCATTAATCTGGTGGATTTTGTAGGCAGGTTAAGACTGGATTTAATTATTTATTTATTTTTTTTATGTACAATACAGAATACCGATGCTTTGTTTAATAATACAAATTAATAGATAAATAATTTAAAAAAAATAATAATTATAATGGCATAAATATTTAAATCTGTTGCATTTCGCAGATATTTTAAAGGATTAGTTCACTTCAAAATGAAAATTCAGAAAATTCCATCTCATCCCAGATGCTACGGACTTTTTGCTATGAACCTTCGCTATGGACTGAACTGGAACATCCTAAGTCCTTGATCACTTGGAATCCACTATGGAGTTTTTAAATGTTTTTAAAAAATAATTAAAATATTGTTGAGTTGTTTGTGGTGGGGTAAATTAAACGCGAAATGTGGTGACGTCACAATTGTGTTGCATTGTGGTATATGAAGCTGCCTGAAGTGTACATAAAAAGTAGACTCGCTAGTGAAGTAGTGGACGAGGGAAGTTTATGTGGCCAGACCCTCGCTCCCTCGATTTTGACACAAAGTGGAACGCCCTTCAAAATGGCGGCATGTAACATACAGAACGTTGCAATCAAAAATGTTCATTAAATTCATGATTTGCAAGAGATTTCTGTCATTTTGACATTTAATAAATTGTATTTACCTGTAATTTGTGGAGAAAATGAGATTCTTAATTGTAAATTAAATCGGGAAAACAAACCACAAATGTGCAGTATATGTAGTTTTTTTGTTTAACTGTTAAAGTGTAATACAAAAGGAAAAGATAATCAAGAGGAAAAGAATGCAGTGACTGAAAATAGCTTCATACATATGCATAAAAATTTCCATCTATCTAAATCAAACCGAATAATAACCCAACCAAGCTAGACCTATAATATAATCCCAGAAACCATACAGTCAGTATACAATACTAATACTTCAATTTCCCATTCGCGATCACGTCCATTTGACTGCTTTAATTTTGAGAAGCCGCCCCAAAACGTCTATCATACAAAAGAATAGATCCCTAATATACATAATAATACAATATTGTATTTCCTTGCTGATACAGTAATATATATGTGATGAGTTATGCTCATAGCTCAACAGCGGCTGGCTGAACTGAGCGGCATGAGTTGCATTGGAGTGACGTTGTCAATTTACCTCTTTCTTCGATTGATTGGCTAGAGGATGAGCTGTCAATCTAGAACTAGTGGACCAATGATGATGCTAAGGCCCGTCCTGATTTACATGAAACTCTAATGGCAACATTTGGAGTAGGGATGGCTTGATACCAAACTTTTGCAAGTATATGTCTCTGCAGGTTAGTAATAGGAGTTACCTCATCAGTGGGTTTGGCCATAAACAGAGGAACGGTTTCAACTGTTTTACCTGATTTGCTGATTTGATGTCACAGTGTGGGAAGGGTTTAGGGGTGGGGTCGGGTGAAGGGGATCATTTTCATTGTGTGATTTATAAACACCCAACAGTTTGAAAACACCCACTAACACCCACTAGAAACACCCACTCTTGTTCCGCAAAGACCTCATACTCAACTTTTGGCTTCGGTACGGTACCACAATCTAATACCGAAGTACCGATTTTAAATCGATACCCACTTAGGGTGTTATTTTAGTGCGGGTATTGCGCATAATTTTACTCATTATTGCAAATTTTGGAAATTACCATAAATGTTTATAAGTAAATTAATCAACAAAGATGATCACATCAAATCAGTGAAAACTTTCTTGTGAGAAGAAATTTCAGCAATACTGCACATCTCCCTCAAAATGAGCAAATTGCTTCTGGCTTCAAAATACATCGCACCTACATTAAAGCCATCTGCATGCTCCGAATCAACATTTTCGTTTCGGCACAGCTGACGGAAATCACTTGCCCACATATTTTTTTAAACCTTGCTCATTTGAACATGCAAGCGATTTTATAGCATTTCGTCATACATGGCATGGGCGCTCTTTAAAACTGAGTGGTTTCTTTGCGCTCATACCAACAACACACACACAAGCCTCTAAAGAGCTCACACATTACAAATTAAGTTGTTTGTCCACAGTCAAATACACAAAATGATGTCAAAATGTCCGTCTTTAGTGAATATTCACATAAACACAGTCGGTTGTGTCTTGTAAATAGTGCAATAGCTAGTATGCGTGCAAATATTATGAGATCTAAACGTCATTGGTTGAAACAAACGCTGGAGATTTCGTGATATTTATAAGATTCGATCTTATGTATGCATGTGCATTGATCAGTGTTAAAAGAAAATAAATGTCTAAATGAAATGTGAGTCTGAATGATGCACTCACCTGTCGATATCTTAAAGTCTTGCTCAAGTCAAAGTGACAGATTGGCTAGTTTGATGGTTCTTCATCAGTTTTATAAGCAAAGTAATTCCAAATTTCACTTCTACTCCTCCTCTCTTTATTAATTCGTTTTTTGGGGAATGTTGAGTTAGTTTCAATTGACCCTTCGCTAAGCCCCGCCCTCCTTAGTTACTGTTGCTACACCTGTCAAGCTTTCGCGCCTGGCCCGTCTATTACAGTATGTGTGTGCCGGTGTCAGACATTCCCAAGGAGATAATTAGTCATTTTTGGTGAACAGGTGAAATATCTGAGAGAGCATGACAAAAGGGACTGCAGTGTGCATTCGAGGGATATTTCTTTGGCATAATATGCAACCGATTAGGGAATCATTTCATCAAAACTTAAGGTAAAGCCTTTCGGTCCCAGCGCAAGCAGCAGCCGCCTCACACGCTGACCATTCAAATGGGAAACACACACACTGAGGAACAGTTATGTTCATGCACAGCAGGGTGAGTTAAATTAGAAAACGATCTAATAATTATAAATCAAACAGCTTATCCATAAGACTTGTGGAATAAACACAATACATTAGCCTGACCACTTTGCAATGAAAACATTCTTCCGCTTATATTTTATATATTTATTCTCCCACACTTTTTGATCCACAACAATCTGATGAGGTATTTTGCTCTGTAAAATCGTTTTCCCCAATAAGAATCCTCAGTAAAGTTACACTGAATTATTTCATGTAAATTAGTCACAGACGCTAACATGCAGTAGGATTTTTCGATACGGTAGCATGGATTGATAGATATAGCTATAATTTTGCGCAACGGTAGGAAAATCTGACACGGTAGGACAAATCGACAGAACAGCGTAATTTCTCCCCTTGGGTTTTAGGTTTGGGTCCAAATTTATAAGATACCGGGTATCAGATTTGCACAATCCATAAGCACAATGTTCCGCTCGCTCGAAAGCTTGACAGACCTTCTGCGCCTTGTTACGGTTGCTAAGCCACGATTGGCCTGTGGCGGTTTTCGGGCGTGGCTTAGCGAAGGGTCAATTGCTTTTTCCATTTTGCTTCTCTATGTTGCCACATTTGCCGGTTCCGTGTCACTTTGGGTAGCACTGCCACCTAGCGGTGAACTTCGGAACAGCAGCAAATATCGAAATGTGCAAAATCATATCGGACCGTTTGAAATAAAATATATACCGGTATTTTCCCAGTACCGGTATACCGCCCATCCCTAATTTGGGGGCATTCTAAAACGCTTAACGTGGCTTAATGTACTAAGACAGTGTTATTAAACGACAACACTCGGGAAATTTCATATTAATAAAGTATAGCCTATGTACAAAAAATAAAAATGGTCCCAGAATATGAACGCAACGCTTTTAATTACATGTTAAGTGTTTTCCTCCCATTGAAAATTAAGAAAACGCTTAAAGTGGCTTAATGTACTAAAACAGTGTTAATAACCGACCAAACTCAGGAAACATCATATTAATAAAGTATACTATGTACTAAAAATCACATGAGCCTAGAATATTAATTAATTAATTACATGTTAAGCATTTTCCTCTCATAGAAAACCATTATAAGAAACGTCTCGGTTACGTATGTAACCCTCGTTCCCTGAAGGAGGGAACGGAGACGTACGTCGGAACTGACCGACGAATTGGGATCCTTTTTCAGAGACCGACCTACTTCGGGTGATTAAAAATGAGCCAATGGACGTTGGCATGCGGTTCACGCATTCCACGCACCGCCCTGCTGCGCGGGTATAAATACGGAAGTATAAATACTTTCAGCGTCCTGCCTGAGCTCACTGGACCACTCCTATGCTAGAGTGGGAGTCAGGGCTCCCGGCAGGGAAGGACAGTCACTGCTGTTCCTGCAAGACCCACTCAGTGTGACTATTGGATAACGCTGGGAAAGCGTGCCCGTCTGGGAAGATGGTACGCTGCGGAGCCACGTCCTTCAATGGAAAGAGAGGTGGAATACACATAAGGACTAACCTAACAGGGTAGTGCAACATATGGCAGTCTCTGGGGTGGACCCAACCTGGTTCCAGGGGGGGAAGAACACGCCTAGAGACGACAGAGGGAGCTCTGTCAAGGGAAAGACACGGGTAGCCGAGTAGGGTAGCCGGTACCGTGGAGAATACACATATGGGGTTGCCGTTAGGGAACCGCTACATATGGATACCCAGCCTACACACACGTTCCACAAGTATACGGGTGCAGGCCTGGCGTCAGACGGCCACCACGTCTGACACCGAAGGGGTGACGGAGGAACTCACAGGGTTAGCCGTTTCCGGGGAACACAACTGGAGCAGAATAGACGCACGTATCCGCCCAGGAGGCGGGAGTGGCGTATGCAAGCCGACACTAGAACGGGCACTTCGCGCTACTGGCCACTGCAGACGAGTACACAGGAAGATGCCGGCTCTACACGGAGGCTATAGAATCTAGCGAACGTGTTAGGTGTCGCCCAGCCCGCAGCTCTACATATATCTGTCAGCGAGGTGCCTTAAGCCAGCGCTTAGGAGGAGGCAACACTCCTTGTTGAGTGCGCTCGCAACCCGAACGGGCAAGGCACGTCTTGGAACTGGTAGGCCAAGATGATAGCATCCACTATCCAGTGAGCTAACCTCAGCTTGGAGACAGCCTTTCCCTTCTGCTGGCCTCCGTAACAGATGAAGAGCTGCTGTGAGGATCTGAAGCTCTGAGTCCGGTCAACGTAAGCGCGAAGAGCGCGAACGGGACATAACAAATCTAGGGCTGGGTCTGCCTCCTCCGAAGGCAGCGCTTGCAGGTTCACCACCTGGTCCCGAAAGGGAGTGGTAGGAACCTTGGGCACGTTTCCAGGCCGGGGTCTCGGCATTTGTCGACCGAGAGTGCATGCAGGTCCCCTACCCTCTTGATTGAAGCATATGCAATCAGGAAAACTGTCTTCATTGACAGAATGTTCAACTCCACGGACTGCAAAGGCTCGAATGGAGGACCCTGAAGTGCTCTGAGCACCAGGGCTAAGTCCAAAGAAGGTATCGAGGTAGGATGAGGAGGATTTAGTCTCCTCGCACCTCTGAGGAACCTGACGATTAAGTCGTGCTTACCTAGGGATTTACCATCTACTGCATCGTGATACGCCGCTATTGCTGCAACGTATACTTTGAGGGTGGAAGGTGACAGCCTTCGATCCAACCAGTCCTTCAGGAAGGAAAGCACAACATTAACCGAACACCTTCGGGGGTCTTCGCGGTGGGAAGTGCACCACTCGTCGAACAGGTTCCACTTCAGAGAGTAGAGGCGCCTTGTACCACTGCTTGTGGTAGGCCACCTAGAACCTCCGCGTCCCGTCCAGGGACAAGACATGGAGTTTCCAGAGGTCTGGACGCGGGTGCCATAGAGTGCCCCGCCCCTGCGAAAGAAGGTCCCTCCTCAGGGGAATCGGCCAAGGAGGGGCTGTTGCGAGGAGTGAGAGTTCTGGGAACCAGGTCCGGTTGGGCCAGTAGGGCACAACTAACAAGACCTGCTCCTCGTCCTCCTTGACTTTGCACAGTGACTGTGCGAGAAGGCTCACTGGGGGAAACGCATACTTGCCCAGCTGTGCGCTAGTGCATCTATGCCTAAGGCACCTCCGGTCAGGGAGTAGTACCCCTGGCAATGGGTCGAGTCCGGAGAAGCGAACAGGTCTACCTGTGCAACTCCAAAGTGGTCCCATATCAGTTGGACGCTCCGGGGTTAGAGTCGCCATTTGCCCGGAGGTGTCAACTGGCGAGAGAGCTCGTCGGCTGTCTGGTTCAGCGCACCTGGGAAGCGAATGGAACGAAGTGACCTCACAAACTTCTGACTCCACAGGAGGAGATGGCGGGCGAGCCGGAGCATGCAACGGAAGCGTAGACCACCCTGGACGGTTGATGTATGCGCCGCGGCCCCAGTGCTGTCCGAACGGACCAGTACGTGCTTGCCCCGAAGCGGTTTCTTGAACCGGGCCAGGGCAAGACGTACCGCCAGTAACTATAGGCAATTGATATGCCAACGCAGTTGGGGCCCCGTCCACAGACCCAAAACTGCGTGCCCGTTGTACGTGGCCCCCCAGCCCGTGGATGAGGCATCCGTGAAACCCACAGCATGCCTCGACACCTGTTCTAGGGACACTCCAGCCCGGAGAAACGAGGGGTCTGACCACGGACTGAAGGTTTGGTGACAGTAAGGAGTAACTAAGACCCGGTACTGACTGCTCTGCCACGCCCATCTCGGGACTCAGTCGTGCAACCAGCGTTGAAGCGGTCTCATATGAAGCAATCCGAGCGGCGTTACCGCGGCTGCAGATGCCATTTGCCCCAGGAGCCTCTGAAATAATTTCAGTGGGATCGCTGTCCTGCCTTTGAATGTATTCAAGCAGTTCAACACTGACCGGACGGAGTGAGGCGCGCTGTCCGGCTGACCGAATCCAGCTCCATACCGAGATAAGAGATCCTCTGTGCGGGGCAGAGTTTGCTCTTCTCTCGGTTGACCCGAAGGCCCAACTGGCTGAGGTGACAGAGCACCATGTCCCTGTTTCACACAACTTCGTGAATTCATGAGGTGACAGGGACAGCCCGAAGGGTTTCCGGTCGATCACTGCAACCAATCTCGGGGATGGACGCATTTGGGAATGCGTTTCTGCGTTACCATCCTGAACGGGAGCTTGTGCAGGGCCCAATTCAGAATGCGCAGGTCCGAGATTGGCCTTAACCCACCACCTTTCTTGGGTACAATGAAGTAGGGCCTGTAGAACCCTGACTTCATATCGGCTGGAGGAACCGTCTCGACCGTGTCCTTCGCCAGCAGGACATCGATCTCTAACCGCAAGACATGGGCATCCTACTCCACACGTGGTGAAGAGGATGCCCCTGTACTTGGGAGGCCGGGAGTGAACTGAATCACGTAGCCGAGTCTGATGGTACGGATGAGCTAGCGAGACGGCCCGGGGAGACCTAGCCAGGCCCCCAGGGACCGAACAAGCGGGATCAACGGCAACACAGACATACCCGGGGTGGGGCAGCGAGGTGGAGTGCTCCGGCCCGACTCGGGAGGCCCGAGGGCAGCCTGGAGTGTTGCCTGAGCACTCCTGGTTTGGACAGAGGGTGGGTGGGAAGGGCTGGTGGCGTCCCCAGTGCCCACTCTGCTGCCCACTCCCGGAAGCAGAGGTGGAATATTCAGCCCGACTCGAGAGGCCCGTGGGCGGCCCGGAGTGTTGACCGAATATTCCAGGGTGGGGCAGACCATGGGTGAGAAGGCCTGTTGGCGTCCTCGGTACCCACGGTGCTGCCCCCTGGCGAATAGAGGGGAGGAAAGGAGTGGCAAGGCCCGGGGGCGTCGCACACTGCCAACCTGGCCCTCTTGGAGCCCAGCGAGGGAGGAAGCTGCTCTGAGAATGTGGGTACCGCTGGACTCCGGAGAGCCAGCGGCAGGACAAACCGAAAAATATTCTCCCGGTCCTCCCGGGAGGGAGGGGTGCGGACACCGTCCCCGCGAGCAGTTCCCATCTCGCTGGGCTACCCGTTCCAGGGCCGTTTGCCCTTGGGCTTGCTTGCGGACTTGCGGGACCCTGGGCGGGTTGGGCGCATCCCCTGTGCCCGGCCACCTGCTGTCCGGGTGGAGGCTGCTGCTTGGCTTAGCAGGGGTGGAGGCGGACGCAGGGGGGGGCACCCTCTGCGAAAAGCAGACGGAGGCGCTGCAGCCGACGACAGGGTGGAGGCAGCAGCTAGTCGTCGCTGCAGGACGTTTTGCCTCCATCTGCTTCCGGGCCACCGAGAACTGCTGGGTGAGTTCTCGACAGCGTCGCCAAAGAGGCTAGCCTGACAGACAGGGGCGTTGAGGAACCGAACTTTGTCGGGCTCACGCATATCTGCCAAGTTAACCTCAGGTTCCTGGACCACTGATGTGGACATCGCCTGACCCAGGGCGCGCACAGCGACTTCCCTCACTCGTAGAGCAAGGTCCATCACCACACGCAGTTCCTGCATAACCCCTGAGTCGGGACTACCCCCGTGCATTCAGGACAGAGGGCAGTGAGAGAGGGAAAAACGTATATACAGATTATGGCCCCTTTGGCGTTCCATATTTTGGCACCAAATAGTTCCACACTGCTACATTTTACCGATGCACATCCCGGCAGCCACCCGGGAAAGCATGGCTGTCAACCCTGAATCTGATTCAGCACGAGCACCCACTATTATAGTGGGAAACTCAGCATGATCATCTCCAGCGCATAACAGCCCTCTCTCTGATGCAGTGGTTGACATCTGTACTCTGCCAGAGCCACAAATGAGACATTAGGTCCCCTCTTTTTTTAAAAAAGGACCAGCAGTCCCATCTGAGCTACCACCAGGCATGAGAGACAGTGGGCGTGGCCGCCAGACTCGACGGCACACGGCGCGCTGAACGTTAAGCCCTACACAAGGGGCAGGACGAACAACGTGCCGACGTGGCCATGTTCTCATGAGAGCACATGAACCACCCACGAACAAAGTCTCAGCATGCTCATGATGCAATAGAGGAGTGAGGGGATGTACCCGGCGGGGATGGCCCACTGTAATCCTCAGGTCACCCAGGCTTATTAGCCAAAGTAGCCACTTTCTGGTGCACCAGAAAAGAAACTATATCGGGGAATAAGCAAAGGGACTCAACCCCGTTTGAGGTTTCATAGTCTAGACCGCGCATCTAGAGTGCCGACTGACGTGCTGGGTTGCCGTGACAACCCCCGTGATCATGCTATCCTGAGAGCATGGATCATCCACGAAAGCGATCTCACCTGTTTACATGTGAGAGAGATCGTGGCCGTCAAATGAGGACAGGAACAACCGCATCCAGAAACAAACGGTTTGAATGACATCTTGAAAAAGACGCAGGGTCAAACCGTGTAGCTCTTTTAGAAGGATCACTCCTTTAGAAGTGCTGAAGCTCTCAGGGAGATGACCGCGGCTCACAGCAGTCCGAAGGCAAGCCTCCGTGTGAGCACTCAAGAACGGAAAAGCCCAGCCAACCAACACAGGAACAAGTGTATGTTGCAGCGCCCACTCGCTGACTCGCGCCGTCACACCAGCACCCAGGTAAGAGAGCGATCCTCTTCAAGACTCGTCTAAACACTCTTCGCAGAAACGGCTTGGTACAGCAAACTATTCGGCTCCGAAATAAAAAGCAAAGATGCGGTATTCCACTTCCGTATTTATACCCGCGCAGCGGGGCTGTGCGTGGAATGCGTGAACCGCATGCCAATGTCCATTGGCTCGTTTTTAATCACTCGAAGCAGGTCGGTCTCTGAAAACAGATCCCAATTCGTCTGTCAGTTCCGACGTACGTCGAACGTGACCGACTGAAAGGGAACTGCTGAACGTGGCTAAATGTACTTAATGCATTTTCTTAATGGTTTTCTATGAGAGGAAAACGCTTTTTCATGTTATAGAATGTCCCAACATTTGGAATCACAAACACAGAATGTGGAAACAAGAGCAAAGAAAAATACAAAAATACAAACAATGAAAATAAGCAGAAAACATGATTTTGTGTGCGATTCAGATCATTTGGAATTCATGATTCAGTTTTCGAATTTGTGCCCAGAGACTCCAAAGTTGTTCTTAAGCTAAGACATGTCTTAGCTTATACCCAAAGTGCCCTCTACTCCATTCAGAGCACAGGTCATTATCCTTAGTGGACAAAGGAGATTTACATTTTTTTTCCATCAATATTGAAGTTAAATGCCTATTATAAATAATAGTTGAGCATCCAAACACATCGCGAATATGGCAAGATTTGGATTCGAGTGAGAAAGTTAGACAACGTGAGCCTAATGCTGATGTTGCTCTTTCGATTTTAGTTTCTTTGTTAATGTTAATGATCTCTGATATTACAAAGTTAAAAAATATTTTCAGTTCCTTGTGAAAATAAATGACGGGATTTGATTACTCAGAGTTAGAATGGTTTGAATATTCATGATCCTATCATGATAGCTGCATGATTTGAGGGGTGGGCATCAAATTGCAATTTTTAAATTGCGATTTGCAAATTTAAATGTGCTTTCACTATTTGCCCCAATATTTTGTTATATTTTTCTGATTTATAATTGCTAATTAAAAATATTCAATAAATAAGAAATATTTTTATTGTAATACTTTCATTATTAAAAGAATCATTCCAGAGGTTGATGCATTAGGTACTGGTTAACGTTCCAAATTGTGCAGCATATCTGGATGATCATCTATTCAAATGAGTGGCAAGACCATCTTAAGTCTCTCGAGTGTGCCTTCTAACACTTCGATAAAGCTTCACTTACCCTAAACTTGACCAAATGTGAATTCGCAAAAGCAGTTGTATCCTATTTAGGAAAAATTTTGGTAAAAGTCAAGTACGACCAATTGAAGCCAAAAATACTACCATGTTAGAGTTCCCCACTCCCACAAACAAACATGAGTTACGCCGGTTCCCTCGGAATGACAGGTTATTACAAAGGGTTGTGTCAAAATATTGCTTCTATTGCGTCTTCTCTGACTGAACTCCTTAGTGCTTCCAAGAGATTTGATTAGACTCCAGAGTGTGTGTGCATTTGTAGCTGCATGCCAAAGACGGTCTCTGTAATGCCCCAGTTCTCTCTGCACCAAATTTTGATCTACCTTTTAATGTTGCAGGTGGATGCAAGTGCTTCGGGGGTATGAGCATGCTGTTGTTGGAGGTGTGGATCATCCTGTATCCAACTCAGGGGCGTAGCCCGTTTATTATACAGATATAATATCTGTTAAATAACAGTTGTTTAAATTGTTTTAATGTAATTAAAAAATTATTATAACATCTCAAATACTAAAAATGTGTTGTTGTTGACTTGTTTTTACAGTCTATGGTTTTTGCATAATGATTGATGAGTTTGATTGACAGCTGTGTTAGGCAGCTTAGTAATTAGGTGTCGCCTGGCTCGCGCCTATGAGTTCATGAAGTGTGTTTGCCTATTCACCTAGCCTAACATTTGCAGTTGTGTGATAGATAAATGCAAAATTCTATAAAAAGGACTTTTAAAAACTCGCATTGACGCAGGAGAGAACACATCCATCAACCCGCAAATAACGAGAAGACTTTTCAATACCAAGCACGGGTTCATTCTATAAAGCCGGGAACACACCGCAAGTGTGTGGCCAAAGTTTTGACTCAAATTCGACTCGCTCTACTTCCTTTTCCCATCACATCAGATCAGATCAAAAAGGCATTTATTTTAAATAAATTTGAAGCAAATGTTCAAAAAGTGGCAATAAAGGGTCAAAAGTGTGCTGTAACCGCTGCTTGTATGTGGACAGGCTGTAGCTACAGTGTTGGATTATGCTGACAGTGACAGGCCCGACTAAAAATAAAATTCTGCCTACGCCACTGATCCTAAAGAAATGTTCAGAGTTCCAGCTTCATTACAGTACCATTGAGCAGGAGGATTTAGATTACTGAGGTTTATGTGGGTGGTAGCAGCACTTCTGCAATTGTGTACACACAACCCACTTATATTTTTGTCCAGGATGTACAACACCAACCAACAGTTAATGCGCTGGTGTCTAATAATCCAAAAAATACAACTTATATATTCAACATCAAAAAGGCTCTGAAAATGTGGTAGCTGATGTCTTATCTAGAGTGTATAGTCCTCTGGGTTAAAGTCAATATTGGATTTGTAAATTTAAGTGTGGTAGTGTTACGTTCCAGTACGTATTTGTATTGATTTTGTGTATGTCTATTTGTGTTTCCTCACTCATGAGTCATCAGGAAGCTTTGTCGCTCGTCGTTCCTCACCTCCTCACGATGCAGTTAGTGAATTTGAGTGTTAGTGTTAGATCGTTTTTTCAGATCACGGACTGCAGGACGGAGCAGCGAGGAAACGAGGAAGCATTATTTTGAGTACCGAGAAGCACCTCTTGAGTGCCGTAGAGACAGGAGGCTGGAGTTTTCCCCTGCCGACTGTCTCTGTGTGAGATTATTGTGGGGGACTTGCACTCATTGTTAATGGATTTTTTTTTATTTTCATCCCTGAGTATGGGGTGTTTTCTTGTGTTTCATTCTTTATTTAATAGTTTATATGTTAATTTAACCCTTATGTGATTTTGGGGATGTTTTCATCCACTTGGCCACAACTTTCTCTGTATTTCAGCAAATGGAACAATTCACTAAATTAAACTGCTGTAAAAATGTATCAGATAAATGTTGTTTTAGGCCTCTCTCTCTCTCTTTCTCTCTCTCTCACACACACACACACACACACACACACACACACACACACACACACACACACACACTAATATTATCTTGTTATACTCCATATAACTCCCTATAAAAGCCAGAAACCTTTTTTTTTTTTACTTTTTCGCAATAGGGCAACCCAACTACAATCAATAAGGCATGATTACATGATGTCAAGGCTTTGCAATAAAAATACTGCATTTTAGTGGAAGTCAATAGGGCAAAAACAGCCACAAACAGTAAATGAGGGAGAAAAAATACTGAAAATGGTCATTTTGTGTGTATCATGAGCTTTAGTTTCTTATACTGTTTTCCTATGTTCCCTAAATAAGTTTTATGCTTGATTTTCCAAGAGTGTTTTGTTGAAACTTGGACGATATAAATTTTTAATGATTTTATAAACTCTTTTTTTTCTCATCTAGACAGGGGAGGGATTTAACATCAAACCTTATAATGTATATAACTTATAAGAAGAAGAAGCAAAATCAATATACGAGCATAATTAATACAATTAAAAACCATAAAATGTGATTACGCAGGAAATTCTGTTTTACAGTTTTTAAAGGTAAATTATAAGAACATTTGTTCTTTTTTTTTTAACAGTATTTACTGAAATGTAAGGTTAGCTCTAATAGTTTTCCCTGTATATAGGACCAATTAACAATGGAAACCAAGGATGAATTGAAGATTAGATGAAGTGAAATAATAATTGTACCTGCTGTTGTTTGTCCATTGATTATCTCACCTGATAAATACACAATAAGGCATAATTATTTATTAATGGGAAAATATTCTGACATTTTACATAACAGATTATAAAACACTCACCATTAATGAGCAGCAGCGACACACACAGTGAGATCAGAAACCTCATTGTGACGAACGGCCCCTGTAAACAGACACACACACACACACACAAGACGTTACTTATATTTTGTTATTATATTTTATTCTTTCTTTGTTGTGCACATTTGTAAAACAACTATAACATGCACAGGCAAATCATTTAAAATATAAGACACAGGAAAACTTTACAAAATAATTTAGATCCATCGAAATCTGGTTAAATAGTAATGCTATTACCTGAGGTCAGATGCTGAGATCAGAGCAGAGGAGATTCTCAATACAGTGATGCTGAACTGCAGCGCTCACAATCTCATCAGTGCCTTTATTAACTGTGGGAGGATCATTACTGGAAAATAAGTCATTTCTCAACAATAGCTTAAACCGGTTTTTCATTTTTCATATGACATTGAGATATTTGTTATTTAAACTGATGGTTTCCTTTTGTGCACCTGCGATCAGAAAGACATTCTTTCACTCTGTGCGTGAATAAATGTGTATCTAGATGGAATGATGGCGGGTCAGTTTGATCTGTTTAGCATTTTTTTCCAAAAGCGAATGTACAAAAACAGTACCTTAAAACATCCAGTGAGTGACTCAAGCGTCACTGGAAAGAATCATGTTAATTTAAAATTCATTATTAGTTATGATTAGTTATAAATAATGGTTACATTAAAAGCTTTTGATGTCATAAGACATCTGGAAGGATGCATGCAGGCAGTGGTCAAAAAAAATGTATGCAACTAACACCTAAACCCTAAAGTAAATGGTAATGTTTCAAACGGCTGGGAAATGGCATGCTATAGTTTGCAGATTAACATTAGACAAATGGGTGTATAATATATGGATATCGGCAATGAAGGGAAAACACATGAGAATCAGCAACAATTACCAACAATTACCAAGTTCTGGCATGAAACTCTAAATGATGCAGGCTGATAGGACTTTAACATTTGCTAGCATTACATAGCACAGCTGATCAGTTGCTTTTGCATCAGCAGCCAGTGAGCTTTGGCTCAACATTCAAACAAATACTGGTGATGCTGCTGTTGCTGTATAAGATATATATTTATTTATATATATATATAGAGATATAAAACCCAACTGCAGGGTTAAAACAACCCAATCGCTGGGTTAAAACAACCCAGTTTCTGGGTTAGTCCATATTTGACCCAACTTTGGGTTAAAACAACACAGCATTTTTAGAGTGTAATCATGGAACCTAATTTACAAAGAGCACACAATAAATAAGGCCAAACAGAACAATGTTGGTACATTCCTATAGCAAGAACATGTCATAATTGTCAAATATGTATTTAAAATATTGTTTGAATTGACACAACATTGATCATAAGACATGCACGTCCCATGGGTCGATTGTTTAATTTAAAATAAACAATTAGCACTCGCCTCTGTTCTTGGAAAGTTTAAGGAAGTGAACACTATATTCACGGGTTTACCGGAGAAGCAACAATTACACTCTTTAGGAGTGTTCCACATTCCTCACCTGCACACTGGACTAGATCCAAGACTCGCCTCTCAATGTTGCTAAACACATGGTAATCCATCAGTTTGGCCCTAAAGTTCAATCTAAAGTACTGTTCTTTGAGTCTCATACCCTTCATTTTCCTCTTCCTTTCTCCCCCACTTTTTTCTAGCTGTCTCTCACCTTTATTTAAATAGTGCTTTATAAAATACAGATTATTTTTAAAAAAGACCTCTTTTGCTGAGACACGCTTAGTGGAACTTGATCATCAACTTCTTAGCACAGCAGAAGTCTTCACTTGCAAATTAGTCAGCTGCAAATATGGCTTGACCCAAAAATAATTCTAACAAAAGGTTTCTCAGTGGTTTACAGTAGTATCAGATGTAGTTAAAAACATACTAAAAGTTTACCAAAGTTTGACTCCAAGAAAGGCCCCATTTTCAAAACGGCGGTCGTCAGGTCCTTAAAATTACCATTACTCACTTGTATTCCTCCTAGACCAGGAATACTGGTGATTGATACATGTTTTGGCCATTTAATATTGATGTATAAGTGAATACATGATAGATAAGTGATTACAAGTACAATTATATATTAAAGCAATTGGTTACAAGCATATTTATGCGAAAATTAAGTACAATTTCCCTTATCCCTTATTAGTAATCAATTCTCCTTTCTCATATCGTTTTGCCTACACAGCAAAAAAAAAAAAGAAAAGAAAAAACCAGTGTTAAATTAACACTCCTCAGAGTTTATTTGTCAAGAGTGTTAAAAATAACTTTAACTTTGAAGCAGTGTTAAAGTTAATGAGATAATTAAATGATTGAGTGGTGAGTGACAATTAGTGATGAACACCTACTGTAAACAAGTAGATTCGCTGAAGGGAAGAGTCACCATTATGGTTATTAGTGTTTGTTTTAGTTGAGCTTTTGACTTTTACTTTTAAAACAATTTATGTTTTTTCCCTGGCTGTTTTAACTGTGTTTATAAAACAAATTTGTTGTGGCAAAGAAAGCACAGAGAAAAATTTCTTCAGGTGTTGTTATATTTTGATAGTGGCATAATCATCATGTTAAGCAGCACTAGGTAACTTTTCAACCTTCATAATATATTTTCAAGACTCTTGTGATGATACATCAACTTATAATAGGTTGAATATAATAGGTTGACACGTCTGCCATAGCCTGACGGGGTCTGTATCATTTTTAATTATACTTTTAAATTTCGGGTTTCGGGTAGTAACCCGAGAACAAAAAGAACTACAAAATTCGACTGTTTTACGGTATATACGTCACTTCCACCATCACCCCCACTTCCTTAAATTTGGACGTGTGAGCCCAAGTATTGTTTGTTTGCCAGATGTTATATTCATGGCCGAAGCAGCACAGAAAAATAAGAAAGCAAAGGTTTTGTCGGAGGAAAGCAAAAAGAGGAAACAAGAAAGTGATCGGATTAAAGGCAGGATGAGGATCAACACTGGGCCAGCGTTTGCTCGTTGGCGTGAGCTGAAGGAGGAGGAGGGGTGCCCGACTGATGCTGACTGTCATGTCATGCGTACAAAATCATATTTTAGGATACCTAACATGTCTGTGATATTTGTTTATTTGTCTTGCCTCAAGCTATAATGCAAATCGATTTTTCAAATTTGCAGATTCATCTAGGGTAGCTTGATATTATAATATTGACGATATATGGTTATTACTTACCACTCAAACATTGAATTGAAGTATCATCTAGATTCTGTAAAACGGTAAACAATAGACTAGGCTACTATAATGCGTTTTTGTTTCTGGCCTTGTTTTTTTATTTATACTTTTCTTACATATATTTTATTATCTTCAGTTGTTTCCTCTTATTTCTTATCTCTTATACTGTGACCTTCACTAGATTTACCATTAGTCACCACACTCCTTCCAAAGAGGTTTATTATAGTCATTCTCACAATTCCCAACTTGACATGATCCACAAGTAGGCATGCATGGTAATCCATATGCCCCATATGATATGGCCAGCAGCCATATCACCCTGTAGCCCAAGACTAGTTCTCACTGAAGCTAAGCAGGGCTGAGCCTGGTCAGTACCTGGATGGGAGACCAACTGAGAAAAACTAGGTAGCTGTTGGAAGAGGTGTTAGTGAGGCCAGCAGGGGGTGCTCACCCTGTGGTCTGTGTGGGTCCTAACACCCCAGTATAGTGATGGGGACACTGTACTGTAACAAGCACCATCCTTCGGATGAGATGTTAAACTGAGGTCCTGATTATTTGTGGTCATTTAAACTCCCATGGCACTTCTTGTAAAGAGTAGGGGTGTAACCCCGGTGTCCTGGTCAAATTCCCTCCATTGGCCCCTACCAATCATGGCCTCCTAATAACCCCCATCCACTGAATTGGCTCTATCCCCCTCTCTCCTCTCCACCTATCGCTGGTGTGTGGTGAGCGCACTGGCGAAGTTGTACTGTGGCTGCCGTCGTGTCATCCAAGTGGATGCTGCAAACTGGTGGTGGTTGAGGAGAGACCCCTGACATGAGTGTAAAGCACTTTGGGTGTACAGTAGTACATATCAAAGCGCTGTATAAATGCCTCATTCATTCATCTGTAGGAGGCTTTCTGGGGCCGCAGACTAACTGGTCATAACTCACAAGAACCGTTTGTCGACCAGCTTCCATCCCCAATCCACTGTGTTCATTAAGGGCGAAATTGTCAATCACACATTGGGGGGGGGACAGCTGTGCGACTTTTTGTGGTGACTTTTTGTTCATTCAAGAATGAGGCGGTCGTTTTTTTAGGGGTATAACAGCTTAGACCCAGAGACCAGTAGTGAAGAATGAAGACAAAGAGGCAATTAATTAAAGAAAATTTTTAATGAAGAATAGTTTGTAGTTTCATCAGCAGAAGCCAGCTTCAAGTCTCACAAGGAGTTCGTAGGCCGCACTTCCTCTCTGCCGGTCTCGTCGTACCGTACATACAATTGTCCCAACAGTTATACTGTTTTCAAGGTCTAGCCACGTCATTACTTCAAGGTGTATGATTCTGATTGGCTCAGAGAAAATGCACAGTCATGGTAAATTTCCACACAAGGATAGATAGCAGAGCATAATACTAAACTAGGCAGACTAATTGTTGCCCCATGACTAGATTTAGATTATTGTTGACCTCGGAGGTTGCAGAAAGGCGTCTTCAGGTCTGGGGTTGTGTCCAGAAAATGTCCATCTTCAATATTAGGCCTGCACAGATCATGCAACGCACACACACAAGAGCTCCCCAGCATCACAGCTCTCCCAAGGTTGTAGAGTCTTAACTACATATAAACAAAGCTCTTAACCAAAACATACTGATAACATGTGCTTTCTCTCAGTGAGAGGTACAGGCAATAGTACAGGCAATATTCATCTTGATTCTTTAGTGTTTCAGTAAATGGAAATATAAAATGAATAAAATATAATAAAAATGAAAGAAAAATTCATATTTAATCTCTGGAAGCTGGGCTAAGTGAGCAAACACTGTTACTGCACTTCCAGCATGTTAGGGGTGTGTGATACCTCCAAACTCCAAACACACAATTATAAAGTGTTTAGTGACACATCACACAGCCCTAGGCCAGACGCCACTCAAAGACCAAATACCAACTTTAGAAAACATAAAAGAAGAACAAACAATCAGTAGTTCTATTGAGTAAAATCAACTGGAATTAATTATTAGAAATAGAAGGATACATATTAATTAAGGCTTTGATTATGAATCTGATTAAGATATTTACAGGTATATTGAAGCGGCAGGGGATTTCAGACTCCCCCCCTTCAGTTTACAAATAGTTCATTGAATCTTTGATTTTATCGATTCATTCAAAATGCTTAATCATTCACTAACACGTTGTTGATGTGACATTCGTTCTATTGTGATCTTTTGGAACTATTTTCGCTGATGAAATAGAACAAAAACACTCAATATTGCATCAAAATGTAAGTGACTTAATGTTAAAAATTGTTTATGGAGCTGTCATTTGAAATCAGTGTCCTTTTCAGTCGTGAAAAACAGGACTGAAAAACAGCACTCTTGGTAATGTGACATTGCAACGGTATCATGTTATAAATATAAATAAACTCCACATTTCTACATTTTTACGGCAGTGTGTTAACTGAGTTTCACTGTGTCAGCGGTGCACATATGTTTTCTCCTCCAGAGGCTGCGCGAGCGTAAACAGTGCGTTAGTTACCGTCAGTTCCCTTTCGTTCAGTCACTACAACGTAACGTTAGTGACTAACGAATGGGGTTTCGCTTAGAAGCCTATCATCTTCGAGCTTAGAAAAAACGCCCAATGGCGTGCCAATGCCATGGGGCATGCAGAATTTGCATACGTAACTCCGCCTCACTGTGTGAGTATATAAGGAGGTACATGGCAACATCGCATTATGTTTCTGCTTTCGGAGCCAAGAGATCCTACCTCTTCACTACTACAGTCTTCTGAGACTCTGTCAGCTTCTTCGAGACGAGCAGCTTTCCAGTCGGTGTTGGTGTAACGGCGCGTTCCAGTGATGGCATACTTCCTGCCTGCTGATCTGCGCAGTGGTCTGTTGACAGCTGGTGTGTGTTTCCCTGGGCGCTTCGGCATCGACTGCGAGGTTTCCTTTCACAAAAAGAGCTTGCGCGTGGCACGTCTTTTTCAAGACGGTTCGTCCGCGCACTTCCGGGTGCGATCGATATCCATTGCTGTCTCTGTCTTTCACTGCTCGATGTGTTTGGGCTTCAGCACGTTCGGGCAGTGTTTGTGGATGTGTCATGTTCCCACTGTGGGAATGTGACCATCGCGATGTTGTGGTCGAGACTCAGTGATCTCCGTGAGGAGAGAGAGTCCCCTCTGCCACACCCCAATCTACCGTCTCCGAGAGAGGTGGTACTTTGGATGGTGGCCAGGGTGACCTGAGGGCTGTGCTGTGGTTTAAGACCCCTGACGTTCATTCCTCTGGCCACACCTCCCTCTCGCACATCGCTTCCCGCGAGGGCTGGACTGAAACAGCGGCCCGTCTCTGACGCCTCGATCGTTCAGTTCACACTCCAGATAGCAGTGAGATTTAGATCGCCGCATCCCAAGGTGGGCTAGAGTCCTTTGGGGATGACGATTAGGCTGTGCTCCGCCTCCGGGTGTGTCAGCGCCGCCTGATCTGACCCAAAGTTGACAGCCATGTTATCTCGGGCAGCTGCGAGCCTCGGGCTGGTGTCCCCTGGAAAACCGATGGGTTATGGCCAATCCTGGATCTGCCCGTCCTGAGCCGATCCTTACTGGCTTCCGTTCAGGATTTTGGCAGCGAATTCCTTCTCGAATGCGTTCGTCCAGTTGATTGGTTGCAGCGATTGACCTGAAGAACGCCTACTTTTTTGTCTCCTACCTCAACGCAGGCCGTTCCTACAGCTCTGCTTCGAGGGGCTGACATTTCAGTACGCGTTCCTCCCATTCGGGCTAGCTCTGTCCCCTCGTGACTTTACGAAGTCTGTCGAGGCAGCCCTTGCGCCACTCAGGCAGCACGGGGTTCTCATCCTGAACTGCCTCAGCGACTGGCTCAGACTCAGACTGTTCACTCTCGAGAACAGGGTGCGAACACAGAGTTCTAGTGCTCCAGCACGTCGCCGTCTGGGCCTTCAGGTCAACTGGGAGAGGAGCAACTCTGCTCCGTGCAGGGGATCTCTTTTCCCGGTATGGTTTTCAACTCGGTCGCCATGTGCGTGCAGCTTACCAGCGAGCACGCGCAGTCAATGCTGACTTGCCTGCGTTAATCGAAGCGAGAGTGCGGTTCCCCTGAAGTTGTTTCAGAGGCTCCTGGGGCATATGGGCATCTGCAGCCGCGGTGACGCCACTCGGATTGCTTCATATGAGACCGCTTCAGCATTGGCTTCGCGATCGAGTCCAGAGATGGGCATGGCAGTCTGGCGCTCCGGGTCCAAGTGACTCGGGCCTGCTTACAGACGCTCACCCCTTGGTTGAACCTCAGTTTCTACGGGCCGGGGGCCCTTAGAACGAGTTTCCAGGCATGTTGTCGTCGACGGATGCCTCTGCCACGGGTTGGGGTGCCATGTGGAATGGACAAGCAGACGCGGCTCCTGGACAGGACCCCAGCGCCTCCTGCATGTCAATTGCCTCGAGTTGCTGGCAGTACGGTTCGCCCTGTACCGCTTCCGAGCGTTGCTGAAGGGTCAACATGTGCTTGTCCGGACAGACAACACGGACGTAGTAGCGTACATCAACCTCCAGGGCGGTCTACGCTCCCGCCATATGTCTCAACTCGCCCGCCATCTCGTTCCATGGATTCAGAAGCGCCTGAGGTCCCTTCGTGCTGTCCATATTCCGGAAGTCCTGAACCTCGCACCCAACAAGCTCTCGCGGTTTCAGCCTCTCCCGGGAGAATGGAGACTCCATCCCCAGTCGGCCAGCTGTTTTGGGAACAGTTCGGGGACGTGCAGGTAGATCTGACTCTTCCCACTGCTGCCTGTTCTATTCCCTGTTCGAGGGCACGCTCGGCACGGATGTACTGGCGCACAGCTGGCTGCGGGGCCTACGCAAGTTGCGTTTCCCCCAGTGAGCCTACTCACAGAACTCTTGTGCAAGATCAGGGAGGACAAGGAGCAGGTCCTTTTGGTCACCCGGAATGGCACGGCCGGACCTGGTTCCCCGAACTCTTACTCCTTGCGACAGCCCCTCCCTGGCCTATTCCTCTGAGACCTCCTCCCTCAGAGACGGGGCACCCTTTGGCACCCGTGTCCCAATCTTTGGAGCCTCCACGTATGGCTCCTGGATGGGACGTGGCAGGTTTGAGTGGCCTGCAACCTTCAGTGGTCGACCACCATCACTTCCGCTAGGGCAGAGCCACTCGGCATGCCTATGCTTTGAAGTGGAACCTCTTCGTCACCTGGTGCTCTTCCCGCAAGAAGACCCCTGGAAATGCCCGGTCGGGTCCGTGCTCTCGTCCTCCAAGTAGGGTTGGAGCGAAGGCTGTCTCCCTCCACCCTCAAAGTTTATGTGGCCGCAATATCTGCCCACCACGATCTCTTGGAGAACAAAAAGGTAAGTCAGCACGACCTGATCATCAGGTCCCTGAGGGGGGCGAGGAGACTGAATCCTCCTCGCTCTCCTCTCGTACCCTCTTGGGACCTCTCAGTAGTTTTAAGTGCTCTGCAGAGGCCTCCCTTTGAGCCTTTGCGGTCGGTTGATATTAAGATCCTGTCGATGAAGACGGCTCTGCTGACCGCATTGGCCTCCGTCGAGAGGGTCGGGGACCTGCAGGCATTTTCGATTGACGAAGCGTTCCTGGAGTTCGGGCCGGGTAGTTCTCACGTGATCCTGGGATCCGTCCCTTGGCATATCCCTGCCACCCCTAGGGTTAAAAGTCCACCTTCGGCTGGTACCCTAGAGTTTTCCCATATGCAGCCCCTGCGGGTCATATGTGTACTCTTAAGTCCTCCCTACGGGTAGCCATCTTGGCATTTCCTCACTGGAATATGCTCCCCAGTGTACCTTGGTATCCCTGTGATAAGGGGGAGTCCTTCGTTCGTACTAGTCTTACAACAGGGTACTCACACTTACACAGGGCACTGGAAGACAGCTGAGTGGCGGGATTATATTGGACCCCCATTTGTTAGTCACTAACGTTACGTCGTAGTGACTGAACGAAAGGGAAAGTCTCGGTTACGGATGTAACCCTCGTTCCCTGAGGAGGGAGCGGAGACGTAACGTCCCGTTGCCACATCAGCTGTGCTACCTGGAACGCAGGAGTTCAGTCTTGGCTCCTCAAGCAGGTAACAATGCGATGTTGCCATGTACCTCCTTATATACTCACACAGTGAGGCGGAGTTACGTATGCAAATTCCGCATGCCCCATGACATTGGCACGCCATTGGGCGTTTTCTCTAAGCTCGAAGACGATAGGCTTCTAAGCGAAACCCCCATTCGTTAGTCACTAACGTTACGTCTCTGTTCCCTCCTCAGGGAACGAGGATTACATCCATAACCGAGACGTTCATTATACATTATTATCATTCACTGTCAATCACCACTTACAGTAATGAATGCAGAATCATTCTTGCATTTGGGTGATTCCCTAGTTATTTTTGTTAATGACGTTTTATCAGGTTACTTGTCCATCGGGCAAGTAAAATTCTCTTTCACTTGCCCCTTCAAAAAATCCACTTGTCCCGGACAAGCGTTAATGTCGAGCCCTGGCCTACAGTAACGTTAGCTAGCTGTCGGCTAGCTTGTCAATAGTCCCTCCCATTCATTCAAGCTGTATAGTATGAAATTCTAGTTAAATTCACCTGGTCGTTATCTAAGGGATTATGTCAGCCAAATACAGGATATTTACCATTCATAGATATGTGCCAAATGTCTGTCAGATTTCTCGCTCCTAACTCTTCATCTTCTGTTTGTTTTTTCCTAACTCACTGACGGTGCACAAGCTAGTGTATAGTGTATAGTATAAGGCCAGTCGAATGGATTTGGGAACATAGAATTACGCCTATGGTTCATGTCACCTTACTTTCCAATCCACACCATTATCTGGAAGTAAACTCTTTGGCAGTGGTATTTGGTTGAGGATTCAGTTGGAGGCAGACATTTTGGGGTAACACATTTTTTGTGTCTATAAAAACAAAATTATGTGTCTATAACTTTTTTCTTGCTAAAAAGGTTGTAGCGCAAAGAGGCAAGTGAATCGGTACTCCTTCTGCCAAACAACACTGCCATTTCCTTGGTCCCATGGTCCTCTATGACATTCCTTGCTTGATGTGGGAGCAGAAACACATTTGTCACGGTCCTTTTTTCGCCCTGAAGTGATTGCTGCAATGATTCCTATTCCGTGGAAGGTCCCCTTACCATCAATAGTAAGGATGCTGTGGTGAACATTGTCCAAGTGCAATGTCCAGCACATCTATATCATCCGCTAACATATCTGGAGCAACTGAATCTGCTGCATTCTTTTCAAAACACAAAATTTCCTTTTATGATGAAGCAAATCCTATTCCATGAAAGGTATCCCCTAGGAGTTGTGACCGATGTGACCGACATATGATGTATCGACCGATACAAGGCCAAGTTGTAATGGAGCTATCACAGCACGTGGTTGTGCTTCCTGGACAATTGCCTGTCCAATTCCTGCAACCTTTCGGCTTGTCTCCTTACCCACAAAAAGACCATTCAAAAGTGTACGGAGAGTCTCAGGAACAAACGAAAGGGCAGAGTCAAGCTCAACAGACTTTGTGCTCAGATATTGATCCAATGATTGCTTGTTTTTGGGATGGTCATCCTTTTCTTGTTCGCTGAAATGAGATCGTATAATTTGTGATGTCTTCTCTCTCATTGTCACTATGTCATGGAGGCCTTCCCCTTCAGTGAAATGTACTTTTTCCTGGTACTGTTCTCATGTCACGGGTGAATCGGTGGGTGGGGCTAAACAGGCAATGATGAAGTAGGCGTTGATATTCTTCTGCAGAGGGGTGCTTGACTCCCTTTGACGTCATAGATCCCCACTTTGAAAAACCTGTCATTTGCTGGGCCTAGTGTCAATAAAAGCTTTTATTGGACTTATAAGGAAGTTTTCAGTTCTGAAACTTACAGAATATTCTCATAGTATGATGACCTCTTATAATTCAAAAGCTCAAGTAAAATTTTATTTGTCAGTTCATTACCCCTTTAAAGTACTCAAGGATGAATTTTGTTTGCCCTAAAAGGTATACACTCTGCTGCCAACAACATTACAATGAGGCATGCAATATAACATGTCAGTATTCTCTTCCACCATCTTCTGAATTGCTGAAAATTTTGGGGTTTAGTGTAATGCCCCCTTTACACTCAAAAACATCTATAGATGATGCATTGCATATGTATTACCTTATTCAAATTGAAATGAGTGATCATTTTAGAGGGTTCACACAGGCCTCTGATCGAGTTGTTTATGATCAAAGTACAACTCCAATTTAAGTTACTTTTGGGTGCAATAACTTTTACATTGAATGTCAATCTGTGTTTGAGCAAAAATAAAAAAAGGTATGTGTCCAAATACACATACTGAGTAGGAGCTACATGACATAGGCTAAATCGTTCACAATTCTGGTTCACTCCAAACAAAGACAAAACCTTAC
Organism: Gobiocypris rarus; assembly: GCA_023029165.1. Taxonomy (NCBI): domain Eukaryota; kingdom Metazoa; phylum Chordata; class Actinopteri; order Cypriniformes; family Gobionidae; genus Gobiocypris; species Gobiocypris rarus. The sequence goes on from CM040920.1 coordinate 33,171,072, forward strand.
ACTAATCTTACAAAATCATGTATTCCATAAGTATGTAATCGTGTCAGTGCAATTTATTAATTGCATTGCAATTCATTTGTTTCGCATATTTTTCACACCATTTATAAAAACATTTAACACAGATCTCATTGAAAGACCCTAAACTCTATGGAAGTTTAAACTCTAAACTCAATCTAACCTTATGTTGAATAAAAGAAAATCATCTATTCACACCTGATGGGAAGTACTTTGACTCTCTAATGCACCTGTGGTTAACAATTATTGACCATGTCATCAATCATGGCTTGTCCTTTAGAGAGACTTGACAAAGGGTCCAGCCGGAGCACTGTGGCATCTATTGTCAGGCTTTTTCTCAATGAGAACAGGTAATTCACAATTTTATTGTTTACTACTTTAATACTATACCTAAAGTTACATGCAACTGGAATAATTTGTTTTAAGAATTTGCTCTCTTTCTTAGAGAATAATGAAAATCCATCCCAAATAAATGTATGTGAATAAAGCCGCCTTCAAATACTGTAAAGTGAGGGAGGAATTATAGTGAACAATACTGTACTACATACCAGGCCAAAGAGTCACTCACATGTTCAGCATGTTAACCCTTAGAGACCATCCGTATCACAATCAATACCTTTTATAGGTCAAAACTACATACAAAGACTTGGCACTAATATAAAGAACATTTCATCCTGTGAACTATAGTATAGAATGAGCATCTCATGAGAAGTACTGGTTATTTCCTGTTTGTGCAGTCAAACCTGATGCCATGTTTACACATTTTAGAGCTCTTGGGTAACCACCAGAATGGATTCCAGGCCATGAATGTTTTTTTTTTCAAGTCACCAAAGTGCAGTTTTCAATTACTTTTTCCATTAATTGTTGCAAATGCAGTTGATCAAGATTCCTCAGAGCTGCTTACAGTACATGACTGTCACCACTGCATTAACAGCCTTTTATTTTATTTTACATTATCACACGATGGCCAATATGATGATTACTGCAAATTTTTACAAATGGAAAACATAATCCTGTTAAAAGTCATACAGAATACATCACGATTATGTGATAAACAGAATAAGGGTTGAAAAATATGTTGAGATAATGTAAAGATCGATAGAGACAAACAGACACTCCTCTATGAACGAACAGCATGAAAACTGAACATTATTAGGAGCTGATCGTATCTAATGGCTCTCAGTGAAGCTCAAACCTCATGTATAAAGGTGTAATAGAGGCACAGGATTAATATTCTCAAATTATTCACTCAACAAACTCATTTTATTAAAATGGAGACAACTTTGACCAAAATGTGGTCAAAGTTGATGTGTGTCTAATGTAAATGGTCGTGCAAAGAAAAATAAGATAAGGTATATCTGACATTTGAAAACCTGTTATACTGAATATGGGGTCTTAGAGGTCAACAGTTATTCATGTGAAGCACTCACACAACAGGGTCAGTCGAGGATAGTGTCAGAGAACTGCCTGAATGTGAACTTGCACTCTGTCCTACAAACTCTTCACCTTCAGTTTCTCTTCAACTTCAGTTTCTCTTCACCGACTGAAAACTAGAACATTACAAAACATTTTTTTGTAATCTGAGCACCGACTGAACCTCAGCCCATCTTGTGCTATTTAAGAAAGAACAGTTCAACCAGTGCTGCAACATTCTTCAAAGAACTGAAAGTAAAATAGTAAGACTCTTCTCATGCATATTATCATAGCATCACAGTGGGAAATGAGTACAACTATTGCAAAGATACAGCAGTAAAAAGATTACAATAAGGGTGCACTAATATGGTGTTTAAGTGTTACCAAAGATAATGTTATGATCATTTATCTTTCTCTCACTTTTACTGAACAGAAATTACAAAAGGAAAAAAACAGACTATAAGGCCAACCATCACGTTTATTTATTTATTTTCCTCATTTGAATCATTTAGACCTTTTTCTTGCCTTATAATAAATACCTGAATAAAATAATACAACACAATTTTTAAGAACCCAAAAGTCACATTTGTTAGTCAATCATAATACTATTTCTAGAGAACAGGCATGACCCAAATAAGTTTTAGCATGATCTGAATAAACATAAATCTGATGGTCTTTGTTGTTTCAGCACATCCCCTCAAGTAATACAGAATTAATGTAGTATATTAAAAACAAAACGTAAATGATTAAATAATAATTAATTTATTATTCCACATGAATTATCAGTAATGAAATAAAGAAATGTTTATAAACACACAGCCAGGGTTGTAACATGTCTTTGAGTTGTCTCTGTAAGCTAATGGATGTAGGGTTGCAGGAGGGTTTCAGAGAGATCATCAGAGCTTATCCTTAAAGTCCCTGTAAAGTCAAAATTAAAAATGTGTTCTGAGTTTCTCACACCACAGATAAATGTGTTATTAACCAACTAGCCAAATTTGAATCATAAAAAAATCTGCTAAGTACATAAAATATCTTATCGAAATCTTGAAAAAATAAGCAGCATTCTCTGCTCTCAAACGCTGGGGGCGTGTCCGTTGATCGGCGCCGAAACCACACCCACTCGCGGGAAAGCGGCCGTAAACACACAAGACAACAACACTCAAGTACAGCTCACGAGTCACGACGGCACCAGATGTCTGCGGGACGGGAGGATGAAGGTCGGGGCGGGAGATAGTCGGTTCGGCTCCATTCTGCAGAGGATTATCAGTGAATCCCAGTTGTTGCGGATGAAAGTTTGTAAAACTATCCGGTGTAAAGACACTGCAGAGGCAGGTGTTGGTGGTGATCGTCGGCACTCCATCAAGGTAACTGTTCACAAAATTAATCCACCTCTTCTTGAGATCGTCTTTTTTTTGTTTTGTAGGCTGTTTTGTAAGTTGTAGGCTGTAGTAACTAACGGTACTGACAGTAACTCGCAATCTAGCGGGTGAACTGATGCGAAATTGTGAATGTGCTCTAGTTATGGGGGAGGGGCCATGTGCTCAGTGACTCCAGTGTGTCACCGAGCCACCGTTTTAACCCCGCCCAAAAAATACGGAAAACAGCAATGGTGAAAAACTTCTTAACGGTCTAACTTCTGAATTCAGTACTACACAGTTCAGTCTTTGTAATGTGTTTCAACAATACATTTCTAACATTTCTAATGTGTTTAGAAACAAATCTCAGAATTGCCTTTACAGGGACTTTAAAATAAAAAAAACTAGGTACAATCATAGAGATGTTGGTTAATAAGGATGATCTCACTATTGATGGGCTGAAGAGATTTCTGGGCTCCCACATTAGAGTAAAAAATGTAACTGAACTTTTTCAAGAACTAGCTAGCGCTAGACAAAATGATACACTGTGAAAAAGAAAAGTTGACACAACTTAAAATTGTAAGGCAACTTGCTGCAGAGCTTTTTTGAGTTTACACAAAGTAGTTCACTTAACTCAATGAACTGAGTAAGGTAACATGTCTCCCAATTTAAGATATTGGTAACACTTTATAATAACTACACACTATGAAGCATTAGTTAAGCATTAGCAAATAGTCAATTCATAATTTATTAAGCATTAGTAAGGTGTTTATAAATACAGTTGAAAGTGCTTTGTTCTTGATTTATAAGCATATCTATAATGCGTTTAATAATTGTATACTTTATTAATGATCAATTTATCATTTCTAAATTAAGTATTTGATTATTTACAAACCAGTTATTTAGGAGTTGTCAGCGGTTCATAATATCATTTAGAAAGTGTAAGAAAATTATTAATAAACTATCTAAATGTACATTTGTACATCTTATTATTTAGACATATAGTAATAGTTACTCAGTGTGTTAATAAATGCTTTATTAACATGTATTCCTATTGTCGTTTATGATTAATTCAGGTAGTTATAAAACATTTCGTAGTTGTCAGTTAACTATTTTTGTGAGCTCATCTAAACTTAGGACTATGTATGCCTTGTAAAGCATTTACTAAGGAGATTTAAAGGCTCAGTTCTCTTCTAAACAGAAAAAGGAAATGAACAATGCAGAGGGTTAGAACATAGATATATTCATTTCTGGAGGTAAAAAAAAAACTGTGCAACTGTACACTTGATATAAAATGAAAAAAAAAAAACTTCTGCAGTATCAAAAATAAAATAACAAGGAACTATAAATAAGCAACAATATTAACAAAAAATAACAAAATAAGCAATAAAGTAAATATAATTAATAAAATAAGCAACAACAATAATATCCGTAAATAAATTAAGCAGCAAAACTTAGAAAAAGCAATAGAATGATGAAAATAAGCTATATTTTGGTGTTTTTAAGGCTTTCTTGTTTCTGTTAGTGTCGCAAAATCCATTTCAAGACTTACAATTAGCTTAATTTATTTACGTATATTATTGTTGTTGCGTATTTTATTAAAATAGTTGATAAAGTGTTGAATATTAGTTTTGAATAATTTAATATGTATTACGGTTCCTTTCACTGTAATTCCAACATGACATCATGACTTTGCTTTAACATACATGCCACTTTCTAAAGCCAAATGGCGTGTTATCTGTATGCATTTTGAGCTATCTGCGTGTTTGTCTACACTGTGTGATTCTGCGTGTATGTCTACGCCGTGTGATTCCGCATAAATGTTTACGCCGAAACGAACCATTATGTGTGTGTGTATGTGTCCTCACAATGTAAATGGATTTATATAAACATACTAAATGATGGTTTTGGTAACGCTTTAGATTACGGCCCAGAAAGTACCACGTAATTAAAGTGAATTTACAGGGTAATTTTCGGTAATTATAGTGTAACTATAAAGTAAGTAGGTGTAGGTATAAGGGAACAATATGTAATATTGGGAGTATAAAGGGGTAACTAGCTCGGAAAGTACTGCGTAATGAAATCGAATTTACAGGGTAACCATGTTTTACCATGTTTTTTTGAAAATGTCAAAAAGCAGAATGTTTCTTGTGTTGGGTAGGTTTAGGGGCAGGGGCAGTGTGTGTGTGTGTGTGTGTGTGTGTGTGTGTGTGTGTGTGTGTGTGTGTGTGTGTGTGTGTGTGTGTGTGTGTGTGTACTTGTCTACCTATCTAACAGGGGACCTTGGTGTCGTTACACACTCACTAACAGGGGACCTCTGAGCCAAGAGGGGACATTTTCCAGGTCCCCTGTTGGTCATGCTTTAAATCATGTTAAAATCAAGTAAAAACTAAAAACGCTCTGGTCATATTTTTAAATGGTTGACCAAGTAGGGACCTACAGATGTGTGTGTTTACATCATGTTAAACTCAAGAAAAACATTTTAGTGAATTTTTAAAAAATTTTGCCCAAGTGGGGACCTATGTGTGTGTGTGTGTGTTTAAGGGCATTCTCAGCGCCCCTGTAGGCTGGAGCAGGAACTGTAATGGCCCTTAAACACACGTCGTTCACACACACTCTATTGTTTGAATGGCCTGCTGGCCCAGAGAGGCTCTGCTGTTTAACAGGCTGCTTACTAAAGGAACAAGTATTATACATATATCTGTTTACTAGATACCCTGACTAGTTCAAACTTTGCATTACATTAAAATTAAATGCTACACAGGATCCAAGAAAAAATAATTAAAAAATCTAAACAACCAGGATGTAAAAGAAATATATCTGCAATCAAAATGTGTGTCCTCAGTTTCTACAAATAAAATACATATATTTTATTATTATTATATTTATCAAAATAAACAGAAAATGGTACAAACTTTGCATCTAAAGTTCTTTTAAACAAGTGTAAACATAGACATTATTAAAAACATTGGTAACACTTTACAATAAGGTTGTATTAGTTAACATTAGTTAACGCATTAGTTAACATGAACTAACCATGAGCAACATCTCTATTCAGCATTAGTTAATCTTTGTTAATGTTAGTTAATATAAATACAGCTGTTCATGTTAGTTCACAGTGCATTAACTAATCTTAACAAGATTTTTTTAATGCATTAGTAAATGTTGAAATTAACATTAACAAAGATAAATAAATGCTTTATAAGTGCAGTTCAATATTAGTTCATGTTAACTAATGCATTAACTAATACAACCTTATTGTAAAGTGTTACCAAAACATTTTATTTTAGCTCAAGTATTTCTATAAATAATGTGTGACTTTTGCCTCATGTAAAATGTGCCGTAAAAGGCCCACCTTGCCACCTTATACATTTATGAGTTTTTAAACAAACAACTTTTTTATTAATGATTTACCAAATGGCTCTGGTCTCCTGTTAGATAGTAAACCACAACGCCTGTGTGTTTGCTTTGACATTTCTTACCATCACAAACACACTGTAAAGATTTAGAGTTTTATAGCAATAACTGAGTTTTAAGGGTTAAATCAAGCAGAAATCTCTCTCTAATGTATTAATTACAGGTCATCATTGAATATTAATTATGATAAACACACACTGACTCTGGTCTCCTGTTAGATAGTAAACCACAACGCCTGTGTGTTTGCTTTGACATTTCTTACCATCACAAACACACTGTAAAGATTTAGAGTTTTTATAGCAATAACTGAGTTTTAAGGGTTAAATCAAGCAGAAATCTCTCTCTAATGTATTAATTACAGGTCATAATTGAATATTAATTATGTTAAACACACACTGACTCTGGTCCCCTGTTAGATAGTAAATCACGACGCCTGTGTGTTTGCTTTGACATTTCTTACCATCTCAAACACACTGTAAAGATTTAGAGTTTTTATAGAAATAACTGAGTTTTAAGGGTTAAATCAAGCAGAAATCTCTCTCTAATGTATTAATTACAGGTCATCATTGAATATTAATTATGTTAAACACACACTGACTCTGGTCCCCTGTTAGATAGTAAACCACAACGCCTGTGTGTTTGCTTTGACATTTCTTACCATCTCAAACACACTGTAAAGATTTAGAGTTTTTATAGCAATAACTGAGTTTTAAGGGTTAAATCAAGCAGAAATTTCTCTCTAATGTATTAATTACAGGTCATCATTGAATATTAATTATGTTAAACACACACTGACTCTGGTCCCCTGTTAGATAGTAGAACACAACGCCTGTGTGTTTGCTTTGACATTTCTTACTATCACAAACACACTGTAAAGATTTAGAGTTTTTATAGCAAAAAAACTGAGTTTTAAGGGTTAAATCAAGCAGAAATAGCTCTCTAATGTATTAATTACAGGTCATCATTGAATATTAATTATGTTAAACACACACTGACTCTGGTCCCCTGTTAGATAGTAAACCACAACGCCTGTGTGTTTGCTTTGACATTTCTTACCATCTCAAACACACTGTAAAGATTTAGAGTTTTTAGACCCTGATTAGATCTGTATTTAGTGAACTAGATGTGTATAGGTAGATGTGTATAAGTGTATGCAGCACTCCAAAAAGCAATACCTGGTCTAGCAATTTAATATCATTACTCTTGCACACTTGTAAATGCATCATCACTTTGGTTTATTTAACTAATGCATTAACTAACCTGAACTAACCATTGTTCATAATACATTCATTTGCAGTGTATTAATCTTGTTCATTTGAGCTCATCAAAATACAACTGTTTAGTGTTAGTTTTAACACCATACCACCAAACCTGTGCCTAAACGTACCCGTATCCCATCTCAATATCAGCAAAAGCGTTTTGCAATACAATATGTACACAATAAATACATTGTGCAATTTTTTTGATGTAAGTACACAGTATAAGGCCACCTCATATAAAGCAGGACTCAACACTGTAATGCAATACAGGGGAAAATGGCTAAATAAAATTCATTTTGCAGCATCATCCATTAGACAACGGGATGAAACGGGGTTACAGGAGCTCATTGTATTTAAAATTTTAATTTTATTATCCTTCTCTTAAAACATTCATAAAACCTCCTTGTTTCACAGAATCCTGATTTAGTTTAAGCCAAGATTATGCCTTAGTTCAATTAGGAATTGCCTGCAAAACAATTGCAATGACATTTTAAGATATACTTAAAGATAAAACAGCTCAAACATGCATTTTAGTCTGAGAATAGACTCAAGCCACTCAAGCCTGGCTTGAGAATAGACTCAAGCCATGTTAAACTACCCCCCACTACACTCGCAGGCAATTTGCATTTCAATGAAGAGTGGCTTCCAAGGACAGCATGTCACAGCCACAGACACATTTAGGCCAGACTATAAGAGTTTCACCTTAGACCAAAATATACATAAACTTATAAGCCATCCTATCTACTTAAACTTAATTTACTTAACTTACTTGCGCTTGTATTTTAAATTTTTTTTTCAGATGTGGTATAAAGGTTAAGTTAAACTATCCTAAATAAGCTTCCCATGTTAATGAATAAATAATCTTTCATAATTTAATATGTTTTTGTGCTCCAAGTAACAGCATTTAACTTTAAAATTCTTATAAAAATGTAAATGGTTTATCCGTAAGTAATTTATCATTATTGAGGAAAATTGAGTCCTGCAAATTAATTTCTCATTGTTTCTTATTATTAAATAGTGAATACATTTTTATCTCAATACCTTCTTAAAAGGCTGTACCATCCCGTAGTTTGATATTATTTTTAACCTTTTCTTTATTAATATTATCATGTGTTGTCTGGCATTGTTATAGATTTGGGTTCTGTGCTCTTTTTAAAATACATATAGTCAAAAATAAGTATAATGTTATGTAATACTAAGTAAGGTAAAGATGTCCTTATTCAATTTAAATGTTTAAAACTGGAACTCAATTTAAAACCAATCCACTACCCTTGTTTTGAACTGTCTGTTTGCTTTCAATCACAGAGAAATCTGCATAACTGTACCAATAGTAATGGTGGTTAATTGTGGCTTATCCAAAGACATAATATAGGTTAACTGTATATTGTGATCAATGTGAAGTGGATTAGCAACACTGGGTCGCACTTTATATTAAGTGTCTTTAACTAGTATGTACTTGCATTGCAACTAATCATTTGATATAATACACTTATTGTGCACAAACAAGTTTTTACATTGTACTTATATTTTGGTGAAAGTACACAGTAGTTAAGGCCACCTCATATAAAACAGGACTCAACACTGTACTCTCTTAAAAATAAAGGTGCCACGAAGAACCATTTCTGGATCACTGAAGAACCGTTTTGTGAAAGTTTTTTTAAACGTTTTTTTTCTTTTTCTAACCATTTTATAGTCTAAGGAACCTTTCTGCACTACAAATAACATTTTGTGCAATGGAAAGGTTCTTCTGATATTAAAGGATCTTCATGGAACCATACATACTGCCAAAGAACCATTATTTTTAAGACTAAATAGCTTAAGCTACTCAAGCCTGGCTTTAGAATAGACTCAAGCCGTGTTAAACTACCCCCCACTACACTCGCAGGCAATTTGCATTTCAATGAAGAGTGGCTTCCAAGGACAGCATGTCACAGTTTCACAGACACATTTAGGCCAGACTATAAGAGTTTCACCTTAGACCAAAATATACATAAACTTATAAGCCATCCTATCTACTTAAACTTAATTTACTTAACTTACGTGGTAAACTTGTTGAGTAATTTAACATGAGGTACTCTGTGGAATGAGGTACAAGTGGTATGAGCTTGTATTTTAACATTTTTTTCAAATGCTGTATAAAGGTTAAGTTAAACTATCCTAAATCAGCTTCCCATGTTAATGAATAAATAATCTTTCATAATTTAATATGTTTTTGTGCTCCAAGTAACAATGCAGCATTTAACTTTAAAATACTTATAAAAATGTAAGTGGTGTGTCTGTAAGTAATGTATCATTAATGTGGAAAAATGAGTCATGCAAATTAATTTCTCATTGTTTCTTATTATTAAATAGTGAATACATTTTTATCTCAATACCTTCTTAAAATGCTGTACCATCCCGTAGTTTGATATTATTTTTAACCTTTTCTTTATTAATATTATCATGTGTTGTCTGGCATTGTTATAGATGTGGGTTCTGTGCTCTATTTAAAATACATATAGTCAAAAGTGAGTAATTATAATGTTATGTAATACTAAGTGAAGTAAAGATGTCCTTATTCAATTTAAATGTTTAAAACTGGAACTCAATTTAAAACCAATCCACTACCCTTGTTTTGAACTGTCTGTTTGCTTTCAATCACAGGGAAATCTGCATAACTTTACCAATAGTAATGGTGGTTAATTGTGGCTTATCCAAAGACATAATATAGGTTAACTTTATATTGTGATCAATGTGATGTGGATTAGCAACACTGGGTCACACTTTATATTAAGTGTCTTTAACTAGTATGTACTTGCATTGAAATTAATAATTTGATATAATGCACTTATTGTGCACAAACATGTTTTTACATTGTACTTATATTTTAAAAATACCTGTACTTACCCATACCACCAAACCTGTGCCTAAACTTGCCGTATCCCATCTCAATATCAGCAAAAGCGTTTTGCAATACAATATGAAAACAATAAGTACATTGTACTTATTTTTGGTGAAAGTACAAAGTAGTTAAGGCCAACTCATATAAAGCAGGACTCAACACTGTACTCTCTTAAAAATAAAGGCGATGCCATAAAAGAACCATTTCTGGATCACTGAAGAACTGTTTTGTGAAAGTTTTTTTTAAAGAAACATTTTTGTTTTTTTCTAACCATTTTATAGTCTTAGGAAACTTTCTGAACTACGAACATTTTGTGCAATGGAAAGGTTCTTGGATATTAAAGGTTTTTCATGGAACCATACATACTGCCAAAGAACCATTATTTTTAAGACTAAATAGCTTAAGCTACTCAAGCCTGGCTTGAGAATAGACTCAAGCCATGTTAAACTACCCCCCACTACACTCGCAGGCAATTTGCATTTCAAAGAAGAGTGGCTTCCAAGGACAGCATGTCACAGTTTCACAGACACATTTAGGCCAGACTATAAGAGTTTCACCTTTGACCAAAATATACATAAACTTATAAGCAAAACGAAGCAATCACACAGGCGTCATAATTTACTATCTAACAGGGGACCAGAGTCAGTGTGTGTTTAATCACTATTCAATGATGACCTGTAATTAATATATTAGAGAGAGATTTCTGCTTGATTTAACCCTTAAAACTCAGTTATTGCTATAAAAACTCTAAATCTTTACAGTGTGTTTGAGATGGTAAGAAATGTCAAAGCAAACACACAGGCGTCGTGATTTACTATCTAACAGGGGACCAGAGTCAGTGTGTGTTTAACATAATCACTATTCAATGATGACCTGTAATTAATACATTAGAGAGAGATTTCTGCTTGATTTAACCCTTAAAACTCAGTTATTGCTATAAAAACTCTAAATCTTTACAGTGTGTTTGAGATAGTAAGAAATGTTAAAGCAAACACACAGGCGTTGTGGTTTACTATCTAACAGGGGACCAGAGTCAGTATGTGTTTATCATAATTAATATTCAATGATGACCTGTAATTAATACATTAGAGAGAGATTTCTGCTTGATTTAACCCTTAAAACTCAGTTATTGCTATAAAAACTCTAAATCTTTACAGTGTGTTTGTGATGGTAAGAAATGTCAAAGCAAACACACAGGCGTTGTGGTTTACTATCTAACAGGGGACCAGAGTCAGTGTGTGTTTATCATAATTAATATTCAATGATGACCTGTAATTAATACATTAGAGAGAGATTTCTGCTTGATTTAACCCTTAAAACTCAGTTATTGCTATAAAAACTCTAAATCTTTACAGTGTGTTTGAGATGGTAAGAAATGTCAAAGCAAACACACATGCGTTGTGGTTTACTATCTAACAGGGGACCAGAGTCAGTGTGTGTTTAACATAATTAATATTCAATGATGACCTGTAATTAATACATTAGAGAGCTATTTCTGCTTGTCCAGTCCTTGATTTTTTAAAATGCAAGAAATCAATTAAATCAAATCTTACTCTAAAAATCTAAAAAACAATGGACATTTTATTTGGATTTTAGAGAGCAGAAACTATGTTTTAATTAATAAGCAGCCAATACAATCCGTCACAAATGTAAATACTTTACAATAAGCTTAAATGAGAGATGTGGACTGATCGTAAGTATGAAGACACAATAGAGAATTAATTCCTTAAAGAAATTACTTTTCTGTAATGTGCACAAAATGGTTGTATGAAAAACAAATTCAAATATTTTTTCCTCTAGCAATTCAAATATAAAAATTTTTGATAACTGATGGATATATTTTTTATTCAGTATATTGTGTATATTTATATGTGCTTATTGTGATCCCTGATGCCAGTGTGAACATTAAATCATTATATATAATTTAAATAACAAAGACAGCCTTGACTGCCAGCTCACTTCCCTTTCACACACAGCCCCACTGCAGGCTATGGAGGTCCCCTGTTGGATAGGTAGACATAAATCAGGTCCCCTCTTGGCATGTTTTTAAAAAATAAAAAATGCTTATTTGAAGTTATATTATGAAAAAGGACCTTAAAAGAAAATTTTGTATGCCATTTTTGTTTCTTCAAAATGACTAGAAACACAGGTCCCCTCTTGGTCAGTGTAGAGTGATAGTCCTCTTGGTAATATAGACGTGTATGTGTGTGTGTGTGTGTGTGTGTGTGTGTGTGTGTGTGTGTGTGTGTGTGTGTGTGTGTGTGTGTGTGTGTGTGTGTGTGTGTGTTTGTTTAATGGGTAGGTTTAGGGGTAGGAGCAATGAAGGGGGATAGAATGAAACGGCGTTGATAAACACGCTAAAAAGCGATTATGCGTTTTGATAGAATGCCAAAATGGCATACGAATTGGTGAGTTATACACACACCAATTCATGAGAACAGTCTGGTAATTCAATACCCCTTTGAGTTATTTGATCCGAATCAATCCCTTACATAATGTAAGAAAACAGTCTGCAATAATCATAAATGGATGCTACCTTATTGGGACATTAATTTTCCCTGTCCCTAAAGCCAACGCTACACCTACCCCTAACTCTACCATGAACCTGCTGATCAGTAAATGTGTCCATGAAGGTCCAGGAAGAGTGTTATGGTTTTGAGTGTGGCAATATGTGCTGCACGTGTCGCGGCCTGTCCAGATGCACACTACTTGGCCTACAGGCCTTAATCACTATCAGCAACTCTGCCTTTAGGAATTCCAAATGGCCCTTGGAGGGGATTGAAACGGAGCAAAACCCTTTGTTGATTTTCATCCTTGATTTTCATCCTTGGTGGGAGGAGTTAGTGTATAGCCTTCTTCCATTGGCCAGAGGAGAACTGGCACCCCGACTGAGCCTGGTTTCTCCCAAGGTGTTTTTCTCCATTCTGTCATGTAAAATATGTTTTGTTCCAGCGATGATTAGGAAAAGCCTTCAGATATTAATAAATGACATTGCCAAAAATCATAAAGAGTCTGGTGAACTGTTAAGTTAGGAAATATTGGATAAAAATTGATTTCACTTTATTTTGATGGTCCCTTTAACATATTCTGTTGCACCTACATGTCCAATGAATATCATTAGAGTGTTAGTAGAGTTTCAGTAGACTGGTAGGGTTAGGGTTAGAATAAGTTGACATGTTGCAAAGTTACTAATAGTCAGTAGAATGTCTGTTGAAAGACCATTAGAATGAAGTGTTAGCAGATATTAAGCAGACAGTCTACTAATACTCTAATGAGAGTAAGTTGACATGTACGTTACTTATAGTCAACAGAATGTTCAAAAGGGACCATCAAAATAAAGTGTTACCAAAAATTTTAAGTAAAGTTAGTTTGACTTCCCATGTCACTTTAAAGTAGACAATTATGTCATTCTGATATGGATTCAGATGCTTAAATAATATAAAAAGACATTTAAAAAACAACAACAACAGCAACAAAAAACAATGTAAACAAGTAATTGTTAACAAGGCTATTACTTTATTGCAGTTATGTTATCAACCAATGTTACATGTGTGGATAATAGGTAAAATACCACAAAAAGAAAATACTTTCTCTAGAGGAAGCATATCCTAGGACGCCACTAAATGGTTCACACTTCAACACCCCAGTGTTCAGACTTCACAGAATCACACTTCTCATGCTTGTTACAGTCCCAACATTATAAATAAAAATGAGCAAAATAACTGCAAAGATAAAAAGAAGAGGCAGTGGAAATAAACCATAATTTATTCTCTTTGTTACCGAAAGCAAATAATTATAAAAAGCAGACAGTAATGCCACATTCCTTACTAATCAAACCTTATTATCTATTGGGTTATACTTACTGCATGTCCCCATCATATGATTTTTTTAAATTCTTTAATTCAAATGTTTTCTTGGGAATATTGTTTTAATTGTAAATCAATTTGAATGCTCTAACTAGTTTGTGACACTCTAAAACATTACATCTTGATTAATCACATTACTTTGGTAAGAGATGGATAAAAATATCTAAATTAACTTCAAGTTGAGGTCTTTATGCAATCCCTTACTGATATATGACAGTTTGCTTCTTATTTTGTACCTTATTCATGGACCAAATCATTTTTCTTTGTCTTTTATAGAAATACTTCCTTGAGCTGCAACATAAGTGTAGTCAAATTTAAAAATGAAAAGAACCAGAAAAAAGGGATGACTTAAATCTGATCGTCTTTGTTATTGTTGCACATTCTCAGTAAAATAAGATTTGGTTTATAACAATTCATGTAAATTATTAAGTAATTAATTGTGTATGCATGTAGACCAAGAGATAAGAAAACAATTAAAGACCCAAAATCAGTGTGGCATCAGTGCCACATTCATTAAAATGTAATTCAGATAATATGCATGTTGAACTTTGCTTTGTGGTGCTAAACTAAAAGTGTGTCAGGACACTCATCAGAGGAACAAGGAACAGCATCAGAGAAGCACACAGACAAGAAGCCTCAGATACCTTCACTTGGTCTGGGACCCACTTATCTGTGAACAGGGAATATAATGCAATGCAGTGAAATGTAACGTATTCATGACAGAAATCATCAGAAACCTTTATTACAAATGATTCAAGAAAATGAAATGTTCACCTGTGTTCCCTCCAGACCACACCAGAGGACCCATGGATATGGAAGCACTGTCATGGAAGTCCAGAGACCTGCCCTCTCTCCGCTGGTGTCCAGAGTCACAGTCCTGATGGAGAAAAGAGCAACATCCAGCTGTGTCAATCCCTGTTAAATATCACTGAACTAACATGAAACAAAGGGAAGTCTCCAGCAGAGGGCAGCAAAAACAGGGATTTTAACAGCCGTACACACTGGGACACTGAAGCTTGATCAAAGATCTAATATAGAATTTAACCCTCATTTTTATATAAAATGATCAATTACATTTAATATCAGTTACTGATAAAACATTATCATTATGAAAGGTTTTTGTAAACTGACCATTGAGCAGCGATTGCTTGACAGAAGGCAAAGGTGAACAGCACAGTGCAGGTACAGATTGACGGAGTTTGCAGTGAAGATATTCATCCCAAAAGAGAAACGGCTGGATGTGGAGAGGCCGTTCTGCATAAGATTCACTATGTCGTCATTTGGATTGGGACACCTGAGAATATCAATAATGCTATTTTACAAAAATGGAAACCTGTGGTTTAGTCTTGAAACACAGACATAAAGAATCTCAGGCAATCCTAAAATAAGCAGAGCTTTACTCTGAAAGGATGAGATCCCAGCGGAGGCTGTGATCAGGATCATTCACAGGTGTAGCCCAACACGTGTCCATCACCAGGGCAAACTGGCGGCTGTCGACCCCCTCAACACGAACTTCCACATGCATCTGCTGGTCGAGCTCTGCATCCACGCTACCAGTGAAGGGCCGGATAAACTCCTCATCCTGATATGGAGTCATCCGGACCCGATATCGGCCTTCACCAGCGGGAAGAGTCTTGTGCACAATGCTGATGAAATAAAAATAAAAATGTGTTACGAAAAATAAAAGTTGTTTTCATGCTTATATATTTCTGGCATCATTTACTCACCTGCATGTCATTCTAAACTACGACATTCTGAACTAATACTCTTTTTGTTCTTCATGAAACACAAAAGAAAAAAAAACTGCCCACAAAACCTCTCACAATACAACTTTAACTTGGAAGGACGTCCTGTCACTTTATCCACTACAGTAAAAGACCTGGGTGTTATATTAGACCGCAACTTGTCTTTCGAAAATCATATTTCATATGTTACAAGAACGGCATTTTTCCACCTTAGAAACATTGCTAAGCTACGTAACATGCTATCTATTTCTGATGCAGAAAAGTTAGTTCATGCACTCATGACCTCGAGACTAGATTACTGTAATGCTTTATTAGCTGGTTGTCCTGCATCCTCAATAAACAAGCTACAGTTAGTCCAAAACGCAGCTGCTAGAGTTCTTACTAGGTCAAGAAAATATGATCATATAACACCAATTTTATCATCTCTACACTGGTTACCTATTAAGTTCCGTATCAATTACAAAGTATTGCTACTGACCTATAAAGCCCTAAATGGTTTAGCTCCAGTGTATTTAACGGATCTTCTATCGCCCTACAATCCATCGCGCGCTCTTTAAGATCACTAAACTCGAGGCTTCTGGTCATTCCTAGGATATCTAAGTCCACTAAAGTAGGGAGGGCATTTTCACATTTAGCTCCTAAACTCTGGAATAGTCTTCCTGGTATTGTCTGAGGTTCAGACTCGCTGTCCCAGTTTAAAACTAGATTAAAGTCCCTGTAAAGTCAAAATTAAACATGTGTTCTGAGTTTCTCACACCACAGATAAATGTGTTATTAACCAACTAGCCAAATTTGAATCATAAAAAAATCTGCTAAGTACATAAAATATCTTATCGAAATCTTGAAAAAATAAGCAGCATTCTCTGCTCTCAAACGCTGGGGGCGTGTCCGTTGATCGGCACCGAAACCACACCCACTCACGGGAAAGCGGCCGTAAACACACAAGACAACAACACTCAAGTACAGCTCACGAGTCACGACGGCACCTGATGTCAGAGGGACGGGAGGATGAAGGTCGGGGCGGGAGATAGTCGGTTCGGCCCCATTCTGCAGAGGATTATCAGTGAATCCCAGTTGTTGTTGCGGATGAAAGTTTGTAAAACTATCCGGTGTAAAGACACTGCAGAGGCAGGTGTTGGTGGTGATCGTCGGCACTCCATCAAGGTAGCTGTTCACAAAATTAATCCACCTCTTCTTGAGATCGTCTTTTTTTTTTTTTGTAGGCTGTTTTGTAAGTTGTAGGCTGTAGTAACTAACAGTACTGACAGTAACTCGCAATCTAGCGGGTGAACTGATGCGAAATTGTGAATGTGCTCTAGTTATGGGGGAGGGGCCATGTGCTCAGTGACTCCAGTGTGTCACCGAGCCACCGTTTTAACCCCGCCCAAAAAATACGGAACACAGCAATGGTGAAAAACTTCTTAACGGTCTAACTTCTGAATTCAGTACTACACAGTTCAGTCTTTGTAATGTGTTTCAACAATACATTTCTAACATTTCTAATGTGTTTAGAAACAAATCTCAAAATTGCCTTTACAGGGACTTTAAAGACGCATCTCTTTAGCCAAGCATTCACATTATAATTACCTTTTATACTACAGTTAAATCGGATCAAAAGCATTAATATTCTGAACAGCAGCTATGCTAATTATTTCCAATCTGCTTTTCTGTTATTATCTCGGGACACTAGTCCCGAGGTAAATAGTTCGTCAGCTCCAGTTTGTATCCAGCCTGTCATGGAGACTTCAGATGCCCCAACACCTGTGAAGAGACGACTCAACGCCAGCGCTGTTATGGCCTAAAATAATACATGATTGATTAACTTTTTTAACATTTTTCAATGTACATTTATAAAATGCACTTTCTGTACAGCTGCTTTGAAACAATGTGTATTGTGAAAAGCGCTATACAAATATATTTGAATTGAATAGAAAAGGGTAAATATTCAAGGTTAAGAAAAGATGCAATAGGAACAAAAGTGTCATTAAAATAGTACAAAGCCTACTCTCTCTTTTTCTTAACGCGTTATAGTCCTTCACGTCTATTGCAATCTCAAGTCTAGAGATGAGAATAAAATTTTTGAATGTGCATTATTGCTAACAACACTTGTAGAAATTAATCATTAACAATAGTTAATTTAAGATAATGTTAGCTTATGAAATGATTTATGCATTAAGACTATATGTACTTTCTGTTGGGGATGAGAGTGACTAGAGCAACAGCCAGAAGTTGTTGGTATGTATAACAGATCCATATGAGAAAGTGTTTTGCTATGCATTTTGCTATGCTCTTAGAGTACCTTTGTGTGTGTTAACAAAGAAGCATTCTTGTGTCCAGGAATTGGAGGGGTGATCTTGCGAACGAAGCACAGCTGACCAGAAAATCATCTGACTCCCAAAGAAAGACAGCTTATATATATATATATTTGTGTATAAATATTGGGTCAGGGATAGGAGAGTTTGTTGCAGACTGCCTGGACAAACCTTGCATAGGATTGTGTAAATCAGGGACAGCTGTGACCCAGAGCTCTGTATGCTATCTTCATCTGACTTACTTAATAATTAAAACTTTATTAGTTAAACTATATTTTGTTTCTGCTCTCCTCATTCAACGAACACGCGGACTTGAGGAAATTGATGCCAAGTCCAACACTAGCCATTTAATACTACTTAGACTACCAAAAATTAACTGCTGGCGGTACTTCTTTTCCTATTTAGCACCCAAACTCTATAATAGTCTTCCTAGCTTTGTTCGGGAAGCAGACACACTCTGTCAGTTTAAATCTAGAATAAAAACACAAACCCTATGGCCATCTTCAGCTCCATACCGGCATGATAAATTGATCTCTTGATTCGTGCACATTCCATAATTGCACTGCTGTGGAAGTGATATTTGACAGGCCTCCTGCAGGAGCTGGGCTGGAACGCTTCTCCCTACTATGTCCTTCATGTGGAGCTATACTTCAGAACGAGAGAGCCCACACTGCAAGTCGAACGGGAGAGCCTGCACAGTATCTGGATTGGGAACTGGATTATCGGACCTGCAATTTGAATGGAAGTGCCCACTCCAGGAGTGGTAGCTAACACATCCAAAAAGGGAGAGCCCTCACTGCATCCAGCTGAATACAAGACCTGTGGGTCTTGGCAAGCGGAAAGATGCAAAAATAGTACGACGCGGTCCAGACTCAGCAAGATACTAGCTTTTGGTGCATTTGTTTAATGTGATGTAGATCCAATCGAACATATGCTGTGTCAAAGGCATGGGACAACCATCAACCTGAAAGACTGAGCTCTGCTATTATGGAGAGGTAGTCATTTAATTCCTTGCGTCTGGTAGAAATGAGGGATGAGATTCATTAATGTTGACTGAAGTGAGCAGAGAAAGAAGATTATTGTCTGCACCTGATAGCATTAGGGAAAGAAGATGGGTTAAGACTGGAGGTGGTTCAGTGGCGATAACGTTGGGAGGAGCTGGAAGAGGGACTACTGTGGTGAATGAATGAGCTTGTCACGTTTCGGTATGGAACAAAGGGGGTGAGGACTCAAACTCAAAGGATTTATTAAATAAACACCATCAAAACATAACGTACTCAAAACAAAAACCCACGAGGGGGAAAAACATAAACTAGAAATAACTCACCATACCAAGGGGAAACAGGAGACGGTAGACGTAGACAATACAACGATCTGACAAGGACTGACAAACACAAGGAGTATATAAAGGGGAGAAATCAAACTGGGAATGAAGGAACACAGGTGGGGCATATGAAACCAATAACGAGATAACAAGGGGGTGGGATCTACAGAGACAAGAGCACATGGCCCAAAATAACAAAACACCACATGTGCAACACGAGACAGGGACATTCATGTGACATTACCTCCTCCCTACGGAACGGCTACCAGACGCTCCATCAGCCCATGGCGGGACGGGGGACGGACCAAGACGGGACGGGACAGGACGAGACGGGTGGGGCGGGGTTGGGTGGACCAGGCGGACGGGGAACGGACCAGGACGGGACGGGGGCAACAGACCAGGGCGGGACGGGAGGACGGACCAGAGCGGGACGGGAGGGACAGACCAGGGAGGAACAGGGGAACCAAACAAGGGAGGGACAGGGAAAAAAAAAAGTTCAGGCCGCCAGGGTGGAGCAGGCAGAGCGAAAAGTCTGGGTGGCGCATTCGGCCCAACAGTTACCCCTGGCACTGAGTCCACCAGCACGGAGACCCCCGGATCACGATCCCCCGGAACAGGGACCACCGGCACACGATCCACCGGAACTGGAACCACCGGCTCTGGGACCACCGGAACACGATCCACTGGATCTGGGACCACCGGAATACGACCCACCGGCACTGGGACCACAGGAACACGACCCACCGGCACTGGGACCACCGGAACGGAGACCACCGGATCACGATCCCCCAGAACAGGGACCACCGGAACACAACCCACCGGCACTGGGACCACCAGAACACGACCCACCCGCTCTGGGACCACCCGCTCTGGGACCACCGGAACACGATCCACCGGCTCTGGGACCACCGGAACACGATCCACCGGAACTATGACCACAGGAACACGACCCACCGGGACTGTGACCACCGGAATTGTGAACACCGGAACGGTCACGAGCGTAGCTTTCCTTGTCCTCCTCCGTTTCGCGACCTCCGGAACACAATCCAGCGGAACACGGCCCACCAGAACTGGGTCCACCGGAAACAGGGAAAACCGGCTCTGGGACCACCGAAACAGTCCTCCTTCCCTGGCCTCTTGTTCCTGCAGGCGAGCGAGGCCTTCCACCATCACCCCAAATGAGACGTTCTCGTATGCACCTAAGCAGCCAGTCCATGGGTCTGTCGAGCGCATAAAAGAATAAGTCCTTTAGAGGTCCTTCAATAAACTTCAGTCCCTCCGCTGCTCTCAGGAATTCCTCTGAAAAAGTCCTTAAATCCACCCCTTGTTGGCGGAGGGATACTAGATTCTGGACTCATAGAATGCGCTCATAATGAGGGCACGAGACAATGGGTGCTGGTGGGTGACGTGCACCCTTGCGGTGAGTCTTCGACCTAGTCGGCTCAGCTCCCTAGTCCAAAAAAAAAAACCTGCTGAGTCCTCTAATGGTCGGATCGTTCTGTCATGTTTCGGTATGGAACAAAGGGGGTGAGGACTCAAACGCAGGGAAAAATAAGATTTATTGAATAAATAACAACAAAACATAACGTACTCAAAACAAAAACCCACAAGGGGGAAAACCATAAACTAGAAATAACTCAACATACCAAGGGGAAACAGGAGACGGGAGACCTAGACAATACAACGATCCGACAAGGACTGACAAACACAAGGAGTATATAAAGGGGAGAAATCAAACTGGGAATGAGGGAACACAGGTGGGGCAAATGAAACCAATAACAAGATAACAAGGGGGTGGGATCTACAGAGACACAAGCACATGGCCCAACATAAAACACCACATGTGCAACACGATACAGGACAGGCATGTGACAGAGCTGGCGAGCAGATTGGACCTGAAGAAGTGTTAGTGTTGGGAAAATAAGATGGATACTGCAAAAAGAGTGATAATTTACAGAGGTAGCCTCGCACTAGGATCCGCTTTTGCAGTAGGTTGGTTTGGGGTGAGAGAAAAGTAACTGTCTATGAATCCTGGCACATGGGTTATCATGAAAAGGATTTAAAAGAACGGGAGAAACAGAAGTAATGATGTTACAAATGAATCTGAGCTTCGAAGCATGTATCAAGTACGCAGCACAATTTCTCATGAAGCTCCATGCTAAAGCGTGCATTGTTTTCAGATAAACGCATGATCAATGAAAAATGAAGCCTCACTTTCTTTCCAGTCATGTGAATGCTTCACTATGCATTTCGGACCACAACTCTAATGGAAGTTAAAGTCCATTTACTAAAATTTTATATTAACAAGCCTATAGTGCCTGCTCATATATTCTGCCATATAAACCGTATAAAACCATCAAATAATAAGAGCACCATTTACTTGCATCAAACTCTGTTGATATAATAATAATAATTCATATTATATAATTGTTACATTTAATTTATTGCCACACTTTATTATGTGAATCATATTCTCAGAAACTAAATATTTAGCGCTGTCCGTATTTTATTTGTACTTAAATGGATAAAACAGAGCTGTACTCTCAGGCTGCTGTAAATTTTACCTGCCACAAGATGGCACTTCAAAGATTTAAAGAGGCTTCATTTCTCCATCCCTTGAAGGAAGCAGTAGCGGCAGCTGACCTTAAATTGAGGTAGGGTGGACTCTGTGTTTTAGCGCTAGATTATGATAATCATTTTATAAGCTTTATATTCTAATAGCTGAGCACATCAAACTTACTTTTGACAGAATTCTAATGTCCTGGCATTATTCAACCTGAGGATGGCGCTCTAGTGATGATTTACAGACTTTATTACACACGATAAATGCATAGAATTGGATATTACAATTGGCTTAAAGTAGTATTTATTGCGACCGAATGTTGTTTTAGAATATTACAAGTTCTTTAGGAATTCCAGTGAAGAAAACAAAGTCATGTCTATTTACAGAACTGACATGAAACAAACACAACAGAACTGTATATAAAAGCTATTCACATGAGCATGTTTAAGGGTTTATATATATATATATATATATATATATATATATATATATATATATATATATATATATATATATATATATATATATATATATATATATATATATATATATATATATAAGGGTTTATAATCTTATTAATTTGATATGCTTCTCCACATTGGAAGAATAGATATGCCAACTGGTTACTGACCTGATGCAGACACATAGCTGAAGTGGACTGTTATCATCTTGGTTTGGAGCGAGGTTTACCTGAGGTAACGTCATGTGAAAATATGCAGGTCAACTAGAAATGTGCCCCAATGGCTCTCTATGAGAGCGCGCTGCAGTTCCATTTTCCACCACATATTTACATTGGATATTTGTGGGCCGCTTGTAGAGCTATCATAAAAAAAATGCCAGTCGAATCCATGCACTACGTGTTAATATATCCTGCTCAGAAAATCAGAAAAACATTTGTTGCAGAAATTATTTATCATTATTCAGTGTATATAGAGGATGAATATTTTGGTGGGGATAATACGGAAGAGCCACGGCTGGAAGGAAGTACAGTGGAGAAAGTTGGAATAGTTGGTTCTAGCCTGTGGAGTGGAGTTCACTGCATATGGGAACACATGAAAGCTGGGGAAGCGGCAAAGCTATTCCTTCGCAGCCGCTGTTTTTGGCCGGGCGGAAAGATCTGGAGGACGAGGAAGTGTGTGTGGCAGCCTCTGAATTAGCGCTCTGTAACGTTAAATGTTTACATTCAGAACGTCGGAAGAGATACAGAAATGGATGAGGGCTGAGACTTGTTTTTAAGAGACGTTGAAGTGTTTTTGTTGGGATGCTGGAACTGTTGTTAGAACTGATGAAGAGATCGTAGAGTTGAGATTTTAATAATCTGCTGGAGGAATGGATTCCAGAGCTGGAGAGGATTTAGGAAGTACGCTTTTGAAAGACCATTTTGAAATGGGTTGAATCTGTGGATTTAAAGGCGGTAGAACGTAGAGATGAAGTCTGTGAAGAAGAGAGATAAAACTGGCGATCTTGAGGGTGGAGGAGAGAGTGGTCTTCTTGAGCGTGGCTTGTATGAGTGCTGGATTTTGCAGCTGGAGCGCTTAGAAAGAGTATCCGTGTTTGGATCTGTGAGATCCGATCTTACGCAAGAGATGGAGAAGTAACTGTTGGTATCTCAGGAAGAAAGGACAGTTCGTCATCTGAAGGGAAACGCTGGATTTCTGGAGTATTGGACACAACAACTGATGATCTTTACAACTAAATTGAATCTGCACTGAAATTATTTCGGTTGAACAGCTGTCAAAATGCATATTTTTTTTCCTGTTGTCACTGTAAAGCTACTTTGAAACTATTGTCACGGGGTGACTTTTTCTCTCGGGCGGAACCATAGTGGCAGAGATTGGTTCCGCCCGGATCAAACACCGCCACTTCCGGTTTCCCTCCCGGCGCCAAAATCGGGTTTGATCGGCGGCAGCTGCGCCAAATGAACAGCGCAACCACTGGATTGGAGGAAGAGGAAGCGGGAGGGGTATAAATAGGCTTCCAAAAATTCAGTGAGAGGTAGTCATTGCAGCGGGCACACACAGCTGCAGCTGTTGGTTCCGGTTCGGGCTTAAGCCCGAACGGGTGGTAACCGCTTCCAGCCGTCGCGGCGAGAGGATCTGGGCGTCTGAGCAAACACGAAGGACCATATGTGGTGAATATTGTGGACTGAGCGAACCAAGATCCGGAGACCTGCAAAGAGAAAGAAAGAGACGGGGCTGAGTATAATACAGACCGTGTTTTGCATTGTGATTCAAGTGTCAAGTGTGTATTCGATTCTGAGAAGTTACATGCAGGACAGCTTACTGGAAGTGCTGATAAACGAGTCCCTTTGGGAGAAAGAGAACACAGCGGCCAGGACGCGAGCCGAGCACTGGAAGAGAGGACAGGACGAGAACACAGGTTGATCAATGTGTGAGTACCCTGAGAAACTATTGCAATAGCAAATTCGTCGAAAGTGTATCATCTGTGAGCTTTGTTGAAGTTGGATCTAGGAACACGAGTGGCCCCATCGCGGAGAGTGAGCGTGGGAGAGCCAGAGACAGTAGACAGTGAAAGACGCCGGCGCAGCAGCGACGTCTCTTGCTGTCCTTCGCTATAACAGCGCTTCAGCGATTCCCCCGAGATAACTACGTGGGAAAAGTGGTCTCTGGACCTTAAGTGCACTTGGATTGCGTGTGGAGTGCTGTGGGTGAGTCAGTGTCTTGACTGTGAGTGTACACTTGGAATCTGCCGTGGTGTGCTGTGTTGTGTGTGTGTGTCGTCACAAAGACCACTTTCCAGGCCGACCCACTCTCTGTGGAGGATAGGATCCCGAAGCTGGCGGAGCAACGAGCCCATAAATTCATGGTGTGAACATCACCCTAATCTCTGTTTCTAAGACGATAGTACGACCGGAGCCAAGTAAGAACCCCCTTGAGTAACTGTATTGATACGTGGCTGTGTTGGAGGAAATTGTGTGTGCAGTGCCTGAGTGGAGAAGAGGGAAACGCTCACGCACGCTCTGAGTAAACGCGCACCGGGCGGATACACTTACCTGTGTGGAGTCGTCTGAGAAGCGCGATCCAGCACCGCCGCCGTGGTCAAGCCACCTCCGAGCCACCGTTACCACGAGGCCCGAGACGAAGAGAGAAACGGACGAAACGTGTCTACGAAGTCTGTGAGTGATATCCATTGAGCGAAGTTATACTTACCTGCATACCAAACGAAAGCCCCAGTGTTGACCCAGCTCCAGCGGATGCCCTGGAGGTGCTTGCCCACATACTGACCGGACCATTGACCCAGCTCCAGCGGATGCCCTGGAGGTGCTTGCCCAGATACTGACCGGACCATTGACCCATCCCTAAAGGAAGCCGCCGGACCACGCCGAGAAAAGAGGTACCCTGTCACCCCGATCCCAGTACTTACCATATATATTCCTGTGCTCAGGAGAAGGAGCGAGCCGTGTTGTGAACGCCTTGAAGGTCCAAACTGGAAAAGAGAAAGAGAGACGAGTAAGCAAACGGAAGGACATTGGAGCCAGACATTGAGTTAAGGAACGAGACTACTTATCTGAGGTTCCCCTGTGACGGGGACAGCAAGCTCCGAGGCGGCGTCCTCACCAATCCAGTGTTCCCCTGGATTTTAGCCCGCCTTCACTTTCCCCTTCCCTATATTTTAAGTAATTTAATAAAGGATTTTGTTTTAAAGCCCCACTCCAGTGTCCTCGTTGTGTCTGGTCGTCTGAGGTATCCCTGGGAACCTCCCCGAGGTGGAAATTGAGGGAGGAGCGGCACTCACGCGGTCCGCTCCGACCTGTGACACTATCTGTATTGTATAAATCTCTATATAAATACAGGTGAGTTGTTCTTTTGAGTCAGATCTTTTCAAGGAATCCGGTTCACAAAACCACTCAGAATGATTTGATCATGAGTCTGACTGCTCTGCTTCTCAAGCTCATTACGCAACGCTAGGGAATAATTCAGGGGACTTGTAAAACAGTTCATGCTTGCATATTTCTTGAATCTTAAATTGTCCATGAGGACTAATGGCATTAAAATGTTTTATTCTTCCACAGAACAAATAAAGACATGAGGGTTTAAACAACATTAGGGTGGGAAAGCTACTCATTTAATAAGTAAAGCTGAAGTAAGAATTTGTATTTGACTCGCACCTCTCTAGTGGGTTGTTTTCCACATTCATGGAAAATGTTTGTGTTTGAGGATAAACACAGCTGAAAGGAAGCTTCAGGCTTTTCTCTGACCTCGGTGTCCCCAGATTAAAGTTATCATAGATGAAGTGGGTGCCGTTAGCCTGTGGACAACAAATATAACATTTTGTAATTTGGGCTAAATTGAATTCAAGGTACACTCACCTAAAGGATTATTAGGAACACCTGTTCAATTTCTCATTAATGCACTTATCTAATCAACCATGGTAGTTGCTTCAATGCATTTAGGGGTGTGGTCCTGGTCAAGACAATCACCTGAACTCCAAACTGAATGTCAATGTGAAAGAAAGGGGTTTCAAGCAATTTTGACCGTGGCATGGTTGTTTGGTGCCAGACGGGCCGTTCTGAGTATTTCACAATCTGCTCAGTTACTGTGATTTTCACGCACAACCATTTCTAGGGTTTACAAAGAATGGTGTGAAAAGGGAAAAACATCCAGTATGCGGCAGTCCTGTGGGCGAAAATGCCTTGTTGATGCTAGAGGTCAGAGGAGAATGGGCTGATTGATTCAAGCTGATAGAAGAGCAACTTTATCGTTTCTTTATCGTTATGTTTCGGCTCTTTCCTTGGTTGTTACAGGTTCATTCTTCAGCATCCTTACAGAACTCCCTAAAGACTTCTCAAAGTCTCATACAGATTTCCCAGGTGGACAAACTCTTTTGGGTCTATCAGGTACTACAAATCTGTGGATGGTGTATTTGAATAGAGTATACATGGTTAAACCTACCACAAGATTTGTACCACAGATGTGTTCATCATTATTGAAATGGAATTCCACTCTGCCATTCCGGACCGTTCCTTTGCAGCTGGGATCATTGAGGTGTAAGACATCAGCTGGAAAACCAGCCTCAAAGAGCTGACAGCGAGACACAGACATGGAGCCAGAGCTGCTTTCACAGGTTTCTGAGAAATCTGAGAGAAATAAACAAAGGTAATTAATGACTGGGAAAAAAAATCTAACTTTTTTAGATGGAATGATACCAACCAAAGGAGTCAGAATGTGGTTGTGGTCTGTTCTTTTTACATAAACAGCCATAAACACCATTTTTCTTCCCACACCATTCATCCTCAGAGCAGCCGAGCTCAAAACAGGGATCTCTCACACCTAAGAGGAAAAGAACAGATGGATGGAACACAAAGACACACTAGTGATGTTAACGTGGCATCTGAGTTAATGGTTAAAAGTTAGAACTTCACCCAAAACCTTTTTTTTTTTTTTTGTGAACATATAAATGTTTTAACAAGACTAGACAATGAGGGGAGACGAGGAGTGAGCTTATATGGTGCTACTGACGAGGGTGATTGCTGGCAGGTGCAGGTGATCATGACGTGCGTGCAGGTTAGAGCCAGGGCGGACAATGGGAAACGGAGTGCAGAAATGAAAGGAGAGATTTTGATGGTGCTACCCCTTCCCCGTTAGCGCGACCTCCTGCCAAACTGAGTCCAACCTGGGGAAGGTGGGTGCCTTGGAGTCGGGAGCATGACAAATAGGGGACTGTGACCAGGGCGATGCCAGCAGGATAAGGGCGGCACCAGTGATGCTGGGAGTCAGGGGGGTGCAGGTAGTTCAGCGGGCCAAGGAAACACCGACTGTTCAGGGAGCCAAAGAGGCGCCGCCAATCAGGGAGCCAAAGAGGCGCCGGCTGGTTTAGAGGGCCAAGGAAGATTGGCCTTTGTGGCTTTGCCAAGGAAGCCAGGATCGGCCACTATGGCCAGGAACATATGCCCCTACCACACTAAACATATGCCATTATGTTTAGAGTTGTACACTCTGGATTTGGCTGTGAATTTTACTCACTGTAACAGGTTCTGGAATGAGATTGGGCACTGGGCTGAACTCTGGGATGAGAGTGGACTCAGGAGAGCATTCTGGAGCGGCTTATATATGGGTGAAACAGGTGAGTAAACAGAAGTGCACGCTGGAAATACATTCTGGAGATACAGGTGGGAGGTCCACAGTGGAGCATGTGAACACTTGTGTCTGGCATTTGAACGCTCTGACCCTGAATGAAGACATGGTGCCAGCCATCACAGCTGACCCATGTGTCACAAATTATTTCAAAGGAATATAGATTGCTGGCATTGTCAAACAGTCATTGTACATTGAGCACTGAGGAATCCTCCATAGCTGAAAATCAGATATGGTAATAAATCAACAATTTCTACACTCTTATGTAATGGGGCAACAAAAGGAGCCAAGATAATACTTTACCAGTGGTTGTGATTGGTGGAGTAATGGACTCTGTGGGTAAGATTTTCTTTGTTTTTGTAGACACTGAGGGAAGGGACTGACTTGTGGATTCTGGTATTAGAAACATTTTATATCAACAGGAATCATTTTCAAAATAAATGACTGAAATGCATGAGTAAAAGCTGTCCTACCTAAACAGTAAGCTCCGCAAAATATTGGCTTGACAAACCCATAAACATAATAATTTCCTGGACAGGCTTTGACTCTTATAGGGTGGGATTTGTAAGAACAGCAGCCATCCCATGAGGAGACACAGACCTGACGGGTGACCACTCCATCTTCCAGCTGTGGGTGAGGGCCGTTGAGCCACAGGGGGTCACTAGTGCCACACCTGTACTGTTTTACACATGATTCTGGCATCTGAGCATTTTGATCATTGTAGAACAGCCGGTACCAGCCCTTCCACTCCACATTATAATCACATGTGATATAGTTACTGTAGTGAGAGTTGTCAGTGGCTCTCCAAGGCTCATTCAGACTGGTATAGTTGTGGCAGGGGTCGACACTTGGGGTGATGAAAAGTTCTATTGTGAAAAATTAGAAAGAAAGCATTATATACTGAAGAGAAAATGCATTCAAGTAGAAGACACTTTAACTGCACAGGTAGTTATCATATGAAACTCTACAATACAATTTATGATAATCATGAATGAATGAATGAGTGAATGAATGTACCTGCACAATATACAGGAGCTGGGATTGAAAGAGTCGGTCTGGTAAATTTGTAGACATAATAATTTCCAGGACAAGCTTTGACTTGGATTGGGTTGGATCTGTAGCGACTGCACTGATCATTATGGGAGCCGTAAATTTCACGAGTAACAACTCCATCTTCCAGCCGAGGATGAGAGTCACCAAGCCACAGAGAACTATAACCTCCACATGACATGTAAGACATACACCACTCAGGCATCTGAGCACTTGATCCATTAATGAAGAGTCGATACCAGCCATCCCATTCTACAAGCGTGTCATCATGTCTACTTCCATTTCCACGTGTATACCAGCCAATGGGCGTGCCTCTCCAGTAGTTATCGAGTACATTGTAGTTATTGCAAGAGTCATAATCTGTAATAGTGAGACATCAAAACAAGGAACTTGAGGCCTAAATTGATCTAGTCAAATCTAATCTAAATAATAAGCATATGGCACAATATTATGTATTCATAGAGTATATTATTATATTTACTGCATACAACTTACTCAAGGTGATTTTGGATCCAGTGATTATATCTGGACTCACAGTGGAAACCGCCTGTGAAATAGTGCTGACATCTAAAAAGAATGAAATTCAAAACATGACTGAAATTTAAAAGGTTTTAAAGTCGTTGTTAATGCGTGGGGAAAAGCACATTACCTGTGCAGTATCCAGAACACCTAAATTGTGGTTTCACAAGTTCATATACATAGTAATTGCCTGGGCACGCTTTCACTCTGATGGGTCTTGTCTTGTATTCACAGCAACCTCCTAAATGATAACTAGCACAGACCTCCCTGATCACCACTCCATCCTCTATCTGAGGGTGAGGATCACTGAGCCACAGGTTGATCTGTGTTTTACAGCTGAATGAACTAACACAGGTCTCTGACATCCGGATGTCCATTCCATGGTAGAAGAGCCGGTACCAGCCATTCCAGGAGAAAGATTCATCACAAATGTTCTCTCCACTTTCATTGTTGGCTCTCCAGGGACGATCCAGAGACTCATAGTTATAGCAGGGATCACTGCTGATGTTCTGGATAGCAACTGTCATGGACAAAAGAGATCTTTGTAAAACACTGTTAAAATGCAGTATTTATATGGAAAACAATGTTTTAGTTTTAGTTTTAGTTTTAGACACTGGGACAAGTGGTTTGGGGAATGGATGAATAATTTAGTGTTATATCCTTAAAAAAAAATCACAGCCCTGCAAAGTAACAATTCGCTAGAATATAGATATTTTTTATTTAAAAACATTAGTGACATTAATCATTTCCTTTTCCTTCAGGTCTGAAGCAGCAAAAATGACTGCAGACCACTGATTCTAACTGGCTAAATTTTAAACCATTGATACATGTAAAATGATCTAATAAAAGCCTACAATTACTCTTGATACCAACATTTAAAAAGATAATCATGTTTTCATCACAAAAACCTCAGAGTAAACGAGTTAAAGGGGTGATGAATTGAGAAACCAACTTTCCCTTGAGCCTTTGATATATATCAAAGTTCATCATGATATAAGATTCAGAGCTGAAAACTTCCTTGTTAGTCAAAGAAAAGCTTTTATAGACACCAGGCCCAGAAAACGAGAGCTGGAATCCAATGACGTCATGGGAAGAAGAAACGCAACTCAACTGATGAATATGTATGCGTGCTTCTGAAGCCCCGCCCACAGAGTTGTGGAGCTACAGGTTTACAGAGAAGTGATCATGGCGAGCAAAGTAATATATTGCTCTGTGCCAGGTTGTGGAAGAACACAGTCGCTGCATAAGCTTCATGCAACTATTAGGAATGAGTGGTTGAACTTTATTTTTAATGAAGTTCCAGCTCACGTGGGGAAGACATGTACGTGTGTTCGCTTCATTTCACTGCGAATCTCAGGTGCTGGATTTGCAGACACAGAGTTGTGCCTTCAATATTGGATTCGACAGGAATGATGCAACAAGCTTATGTGAGTAAAACGTCTTTTTTATAAATGTAATGGTCGGCAGGCCTATGAATCTCAAATAGTGCAATAATATTCCTTTCTTGATCTGGGCGCGCGCACGAGTATGTCTCTGTGTGTGTGTGTGTGTGTGTGTGTGTGTGTGTGTGTGTGTGTGTGTGCAGTTCGTGCTTATATCGACCGATCGGGCTGGCCATGTAATACAGAAATAATATTCCAATCAATCTCGGGTGGATGAGAAATAAATCATTGTGTTTGTTTGATAAAGACGTTTACGAGCCCTGTGATCGAGAGAATCTTTCCGGTTGCCGCTTTCAAAACGATCCCTCCCTCATGAACTGAACTGACAGGGGAGCTGAAGCTCATTAAATATGCAAATCTTATCCAATCCTAGCCGTGGGCGTTTACTTCCAAGTCTCCAGTGCGGCACGCCCATCGAAACCCATTGTTCAGGAGAAAGCCTCAAAACCAGTGTAGAAAATAGCCTATTACTGATTCATTATTATGTTTTTGAATGTAAAAACCACACAAACGTCATTAGTTGACCTCAGGCAACAGTATAAAAAAATTTGAAAAAACAAGTTCATGACACCTTTAAGGCAGTTCACACCTAGGATATGTTTTCATTAGTGTTCTAACACTATGAGAATAGCACAGCCCACACCACAACTATAATGACACAGAGAAGAAGTATTTTGTTTGAGTCACTTTCAGAACATTTTTTTTCCAGCTGATGAATGTTAAAATCATCCAGCTTTAAAGAGCTCAAGCATTTTAAGGGGTCATACGATGGTTCTTAAAAGCCCATTATTTTGTGTATTTGGTTTAATGCAATGTGTTTACATGGTTAAAAAAAGGAGTGTTGCTCCTCTATGCCCTTCCTCTTCTGTCCTTTCTAAAACACGTTGATTTTTACAAAGCTTGTCGTTCTGAAAAGCACAGTGTGCACTGATTGGCCAGTGATCCAGTGCATTGTGATTGGCCTGAATACCTATCAATTCGACCCTCGAATTTGACCGGAAAATGCTGATGACCAAGCTGATCTATCAACTTTACCAGCGCAACTGGATCAGAATGTAACAGATTGGTAAGTTTGCATTCGTTATCGTAGAAACGACACACAAGCTGAAGATTACAATTTTATTGTTTAATGTTATTTTTATTTAGTATTATTATGTTTTATTATTTTTCAATGTACAATGTAAGTCAGGCTGTGTCTGTACATGTGTTCCAAGGAGAGACATGCATGAGCTGAAGTTTGCATGACATATTACTGTCATATGGCAGGGAGAAGGACACAGGGAGATAATTTCGGTCATACAAAGAATGCGTGTCCATGCAGGAATGTGCATACATGTATATCACTGATGCATACAGGCTTATATTTTCCGCTGATGTGTTTAAACATAGGACACAAGTTTCTCTTCCTTCTAAGGAAGTTTCTTCCTAGTGAGATCCTCTGTTAATAGTATATAACATCCAAATGCAGTGTACAGCCTCAGATGAGAGATGGGACGATGAGATGAGAGACGGGACGATGGGATGAGAGACGGGACGACGGGAGACAGAGAAGGGATGATGGAGAAGGGAGAGGGTAGAGAAACGGAGGAATGGAGAAACATCTACAGCTGGCACGAAGACAACAAGTTTCTCTCCTATGCCTGATATGGCAATAAAGAGTTTTTGACAAGGCAACTGGTATCCGGTCCTGTGAGTCAATCTTAACGGGGACAAAGCTGAATTTTCAGATCAACACAAGCGTTACTTTATACTGTTCAAAACTTGCGTTTGAATCAGTAGCAAATTCTTAAAAAAATTAAACATACATACTTTTCGTATCTGTTAGTCAGAAACACCAGACTGTACTTGCAAGTATGAAACTGCCCCACTTTTTAGAATCAGCCTTTGTGCATAGCCAGCCCTGTACTCTCCCAGGTGCTAGAAATGTGCAGTACACAGTATTTTTGGGTTGTGCTATTCTGGAGCAGTTGTAAATAAAGCTTAACTACTGTTTTCTTATTGTCCCCTCATTTGGAAGGCCAAAAAAAAAACACAGCTTCTTATGACATGGTGACGCCGCGGCAACAATAATACAGCGAGAATAAAAGCTATGCCTTCTTTCTTTGCGTATACATTTGGGTGGTGTTGTGAAACTCTGCCCCCACAGACTGATCGACGTAGATTTGTGGGGACGTGTTTGAGTGTTTTAGGACGGCGTGGCTGAGCCTTAAAGGTCCTGTTCTTCGCGTGTTTTCGACGCTTTGATTGTGTTAACAGTGTGCAATATAACGTGTTCATGTGTAAAAAAAAAACAGTATTTTTCACACATATTACTTATCTGTATACTGCTGTTTTCACTGATGAGAAAACGGCCTGCTGATTTCCTTGTTCTATGAAGTCCCTCCTTCAGAAATACGTAACGAGTTCTGATTGTGCCAGCAGTTCCCGTGTTGTGATTGGACAGGAGCTTAGCGCACGTCGCCTGGAAAGGTCACGCCTCTTACGATTACGGGGAGATATGCACGCTCAATGTTATTGCAAAAATGTCTGTATTGCCTTATCAATTTGAGCCGGAATCAGACCCAGAGAATATCGAAACGGATCGATTACAACCTGCTCAGGAAAGACTTTTGCAGGATGTTTCACAATGGTAAGCTGTCTATTCAGTATTTGTCATGCTTTTATATTATACGAGGCTGCAGCTGAACGAGCATGTGGTTAAACGGTAAACAACAGATATAATAAACAAATCATTTAAACTGATCATTACAAACACCAACAATCCATGGTGTCTGAATACACTTTTTAAAAAAGTTTTTCAGATTAGTTTCAGTTATTATCTAACGTTAGTTAACAAAGCTAAACAGCGTTGCACTTTGTGTAATGAGTTATATAAACTGTTAAACGGACCAACTTAAATAATAAAATACACTTACAGATTGTGGTCCAAAAACAACGCCTTCTCCAGACAAAGAGGGAACTGCGTCATCTTTTAAGAATCATCTTTCTGCGAATCCGGCATTAAACTGATTGAGATTGAGGAAGCAGTCCTCAGCAAAATGTGCTGCACATAGTTTTAAATTGTGATTATAATTTTCCAGAACCGAGTTAAACATAAATTGTAACCATTGATCTCTACGTACAGCGTCCGTGGGAAGGCCAAACAAAGGTGATTTGACTCCGGGATGAAAATGGCGACAAACACACTCTTCAAAAACAACACTTCCTCTTCTCAACGTGGGAGAGCAACAAGACCACGCCCCCTAATTTGCGTGTTCCTGGGGCGGAGGGTTAGTCAACAAACTGTTGTAGTGATGTCATTAAAGCAGGAAGTGCAGGGGTGTAGTCCAAACCGGCCGTTCGCTGTAGGCTTTGAAAGGGAACTTCTGTTAAATAAAATATCTCGCTTGGCATTGAACTTTGAGGTTTATCATTTTACAGGTATTATTTATGCTCTAACAGCAACATTACACACTAACTAAAGTTTGAAAGATGGAATCGCGAAGAACGGGACCTTTAACTTTTATAAAGATTATCTCTTTGGGTTTGAGACTGAGCTTTGTAACTTAATCTTTTGCAGATCTTATACATGCACAAACAGCTACATTACACACTTAACAAAAAGGAAAACAAGAAATCGCATCATATGACCCCTTTTAAACAGCAGATGACATAAGTGCTTCACTTATAATAAACAGAACAATATTGTGCATTGGTGTGGATGCTAACAGTTTTCTTGATGTGAATAGGCTTTTAAAATTGTACCTGCACAGTACATCGGCATGGGGGCTGATGTGATGGGTTTGACAAATTCATAGACGTAATAATCTCCTGGACAGGCTTTGACTTTGATAGACGTGGATCTGTAGTCGCCACACTGAAGGGAATACTTCCGCAATGAACTAGTTCCCACAACTTCACGGGTCACCACTCCATCCTCAGGTGTTGGATGAGAACCGCTGAGATACAGTCCAGTTTCACCACCACATCCAGAATTACTCACACACCACTCAGACATCTGGGCACTTTCTCCATTCAAATACAGCCGATACCAGCCACTCCATTCAACAAGGCTGTCATCATATCCAATGTTTTGGCTTTGCTGTATGTTTCTCCAATATTCATCAAGAGGTTTATAATCATAGCATGGATCAGAGCTGGAAGTTGTAGCTGCTGAGAGAATAAAAGCAAACAAACAACAGACAGATCTGTGATTATACATATTAATTTACTGCACTGCAAAAATCTTCTTCCTCAGTATTTTCCTCATTCTCACTGGGTTGAACAGTTTATCTGCATTAGGCTTGAGACAGTTTAGTGTGCTTGTATGTATTAACCCAAACCTTACTAACTCTAGTTATGTCACTTCCAAAACTCCTGCAAAGAGCTAGTTCAACCTCATCAACCTCATATTGGAAACCCAGTGTGCAAGCTCTCTCTGTATGTCACTCTTTGTTAGGTGTTAGTTTCCAACTGATAGTGTGCAGAAAATTTGTGTTTACACAAAAAATTAAAAATAAGTGTTGCACAAGGTAAGTATTTGTGATTTCTGCCTATGCCAGAACATGACACACACCAGTTTTGGTTTGTTTGTTTGGGGGAAGAGCATGCAGCCCTTGCATTGCAGCAGGACGACTGAGGACAGTGTGAAGTGTTTACTTTTAAAGAACTGTGTGCTCATCTTGCTTATTTCCAAGGGGCAGCAGCCACAATGCGATTGTGTGGTTCGCGTGTCGATCTGGGTAAGGAGGGAGAGACGGGTCGATCCCTATCACTCACTCTCTCATTCTCCAGATCGGGATGTTCTTTTTGCCTGACTCTGTAGTGCGCCCAGGCACCTCTTTGGCTTGGGCGGAGGATGCCTTTGAGCGATCCTCCTGTGATGGCATCAAAGATGGAGACTTAGTCTTCCTTCTTGATGCCCCTCTTTCACCTTCCAGACTGTTTGGGCTCAGTCAGCATAGTGTTCAACAGATTCTGGGGGGTGAAGAGGAGGAGTTTGTACAATTCCTTCCTCGCCGCACTCAGAGGCACACAGTCCCAACCCGTGAGGCCAAAAAGCAGAGCGTGGGGAGTCACACTCCCCCTTACCAAGACTGGGGACTGGCATTTCGCGCTCAGCAACATTAGAAAAGTCCTGACATCAGGACTATCATCTCTAAGAAGAGGAAGTGTTGAATTTTGCTTCCTGTTATCGCCCAGGACACAGAACATTCAACATCCCCCCAACAGGAAAACTCAAATTAGTACCCCTGTCAGAGACATTGGCAGCGTGGAAGCTCCAGGTATCGCTCCTTGTGTCCTAAAGACAGTAGAAAAAGGTTACAGTTTGCTCACCACCCTCTGCCTTTCAACAATGGGATCCCCGCTGCCATAAAACTGGAGAAGGTGCATTTGCTGTCTTAAGAGCTGCAATCTCTTCTGGGCAACTGGGCCATAGAACATTTTCCCCTCCGAAAGAGAGAGTCAGGCTACTACAGTCAGTACTTTCTGGTTCCCAAAAAAGATTGGGGGTTGCGTCCAATTTTAGATCTTCACAGTTTGAATCATTCTCTCAGAATATTCAAGTTCAAGATGCTAACTATCAAGATGGTCATGTCACAAATCCAATCCTTTTGTCACAATCGATCTCAAGGATGCATTTCATATATAAATACTTCCACAACAAAGGAAGTTCCTGAGCTTTGCTTTCAGGGGCAAAGCTTACCAATATTGGGTTCTTCCATTAGGCCTAGTCTTATCACCCTACACATACACAAAATGCATGGATGCATCTCTGGCTCCTCTGTGACTCCAGGGCATCCGCATTTTGAACTATATTGACATCTGGTTGATACTGGTTCATTCTCATCAAGATGTCGTCTTTGCTCATCTTGTCTCTCTGGATTTGAGACTCAACACCAAGAAAAGTGCTCTTTCTCTCCCCCAAAGAGACAACGTACTTAAGGGGTGGTATGGGGCTCGGTCACTATGCGGGCAAAAATGTCTCTCAAAAGTCAAGACCATTCTAAACACCCTACGCAACATCAGGCTAGGCGAGGACATTACTATTCATTAGTATCAGTGAATTGATGTCTCATGGCAGCTGCGTCCACAGTGATTACTCTGGACCTTTTGCACATGAGACCACTTCAGTTGTGGCTCAAAGCCAGGGGATTTCATCCAAGGTCCAATCCACTTTCTGGCCGTGGAGTATTTTCTACAGCAGCTCAGGTGATATGTCCTAGTGCAGGTGGACAACACTTGGGTAGTCTCCCATATAAATTGCCAGGGTGGTCTGCGTTCGCACTGTCTCAAAAGGCTAGCGCAGCAGATGCAACTTTGGGCTCAGGACAAGTTGTGGTTGCAATATCAGCTTGCCATGCCTTGACTGACAGGGAGCAGCCTGTGCTCACCTACTTCATCCGTGGGGCCAGGCGACTGAGGCCTCCCGTTAGAGCCAAGATTCCCATGTTAGCCATAGTCCTTGAGGGGTTGGTTGAGACCCTCCTTCGAACCTCTAGAGTCAGTGCCTGATAAGTTACTGCAGGAGCAGGAGAAACTTCTCCGACTGTGTCCAGTCCTTGCTCTTCAGGCCTACATCCACCTCACTAGTCAGTGGCATACTTCAACCTAAAGACTCAGTAGGTGAACGAATCATCTCTGTTTCTAGTACAGTCTGCATTGACTAGACATGTGGATGTCATTTACCGAACACACTACTCAAACCCAAAGACTCGAGAGATGAACTAATCACTTGTATTTTGTGTCCAGAATGTATAGCTTCAGCCAGATGACTCAACGTGCCCGTCTAATTTAGTCCTTTGACTATGCAAATAGGGAAAATACAGAACCAGATAATCTCAGCGCATTAATTTTGAAATTTTTTGTAGACGAGCTTGACCCTTTGTGACAACCTATTTTTCAGAGTTCTTTAGATACTCACATTATCCCTGAAATGTGGAAGACTTTATTATTAATACCTCTTCCAAAGAAAGTAAGGGTGGAGGAATTAGGTGATGTTTGGCCCATATAGCCTTAACTCCTATTATTATGAAAACTTTATAGAAAATCATGGTAAAACAGCTTCTAAAGTCAAACGTTCTAAATTAGATATAATATCACTAAATTAAATACATATCAGTTTGTATTTAAGCGACTGAAGATGCAGTGGTAACATTGTTACATCTGATCCCGAAACATCTGGATAAAACTACAGCT
The DNA here is from genome assembly GCA_023029165.1 of Gobiocypris rarus. NCBI lineage: Eukaryota > Metazoa > Chordata > Actinopteri > Cypriniformes > Gobionidae > Gobiocypris > Gobiocypris rarus. The sequence goes on from CM040920.1 coordinate 33,209,507, forward strand.
CGGACCCTCTTTTTGTGAACAATTGTTTTTATTGAATATTCAGAACAATAAGGAGAAGACAACATATTTGACTGTCACTCTCCCCCCACCCCCCATGGTAGACTTATACTGTACTGAGAAATTACAGATCATTGCAGTGGAAAAGGTGAAAAGAAATACCTAATCGTCAGATAAAAATAAATAAATCAAAGGTAAAAATACAATAAAAATGAAACCATATACACATACTTATAAGATAAATTAACATCAAAAAGAAGAAACAAAGCATTTAACCATATCAAAAATAGCACTCCAGATCTTCAAGGTCTTTATCTTTGCTCCATGAATGCGAGCTGTTGGTAGTTCCAAAGAAATAATATCCAGCAGAGATAAGCCCCAAGCACATCTGCACATCGTATGAGGAGGAATCCAGCGACTAACCAACATTTTCTTTGCAGCAGTGAGGGCAGCTAAAAGTAATTTTCTCTGTTGCAAAGATAACACCAGTTCAGAGAAGTCATTTAAGAAGAAGAGTTCTGGAGTCAAGACCATATCCTTATTCAACAGAAATGATATGTCATGAGCAAGCTGAGACCAGAAGTGAAAGAGTGCAGGGCATTCCCAAAAGAAATGTATATATGTACCAAGTGCCTTCTGCGGACATAAATTGAAATTTGGCGAAGGTGAGAGATGCATATAAAAGCGTTTTAAAGGGGACAGATAAAGTCTATGCAGAAGTTTCCAATGGATCATCTGATGATTTGGGTTTCTTGAGGATGATGTAATTGTCTCCCAAATTTGGTCAGAAAATAAAGTTTGAGCGTCACCACTGATATCCTTGGACCAGACAGTTGCTATGGATAATGGTTTGTATGAGTTTTTAAGGAGAAAAGAGTAAATACCTGAACCAGAAATAACTGAATTATCAGTTGGAAGTAATACTTTCAGCAAGGGGTGTACAGGCAGTCGTGTATCCCAGGGAACTCCATATGCGCGAAGCGCTGACCTAATGCGAAGGTACATGAAAAAAGGAAGTTCCTAGTATACTAAAAAGAGCCTTAATATCTTGAAATGATTTCAGGCCTTTGTCATCATAGATATCACCAAAGGAGTATACTTTACATTTAACCCATTGTGGACAGTGAAACGGGTTCTTTCCTGATAAAAAATTATTATTATGGAACAGAGGTGAATGAAGATGCCACACCAAATTTGGCTCTATCTTTCTCGCCACCATTCTCCAAGTAGAAATAAAATGTGTTATGATGGGGCAAAAATGAAGTTTACATTGTCTAAGTGAGACACCAGCAAAAACCAAATGCTTTATATTGTGAGGAGAAACCAGAGATTCCTCAATAGCCCGCCATGAAGTTGACATATTTGAAATAAACCATGTTGACAGTGCATGGAGAGTAAAGGAGTCTGCATATAACTTAAAATTTGGAAAGGACCAGCCCCCATCTGATCTGCTGCGCTGTAGAGTAGATAACTTAAGTCGAGGACGTTTACCATTCCAAATATAACGAGAAATTACTGAATTAAGTTTTTTCCAATAGCCAGCTGGTGGAGATAAAGGAATCATAAAGGAATAGAAATTAACACGAGGAAGGATGTTCATTTTAACAACAGATATTCTAGCATGTAAAGAAGAAGGAAGGAGTGTCCAATTTGCAAGATCTGAGGTGACGCTAGCCAAGTTGTTGTTAAAATTTTTTGAAACAATGTCCTGCAGAGATGGATAAATATCTACACCTAAATATTTGAAGAAATGCACCACTGGAATAAAACCAGAAAATGTCAAAGACCCAACACAGAAATTAAGAGGGAGCAGATATGATTTTGTCCAGTTAATTGTATACCCAGATAGGTTACTGAACTGATTAAATAAATTTAAAACGTGGGGGACTGATTGAACTGGCTTGTCTAAAAAAAGCAATATGTCATCCGCAAATAAAGATATGTGATGTGAGGTGTTCTTAACCGATATAGGGAGTATAAGTTCTGACTGACGCACAGCTTGAGCAAGAGGTTCTAAAGATAAAGCAAAGAGTAAAGCTGAAAGAGAACAACCCTGACGAGTGCCTCTTCCAATTGGAAATCGTTGTGAACATACCTGGCCTGTAAGAATGGAAGCTGAGGGATTTGCATACAGGATTTTAGTCATGTTTATAAAGTTAGAGCTAAAACCTAAGTGATCTAGTACTTCCCACAAATAGTTCCACTCCAAATGGTCAAATGCTTTCATTGCATCTAAAGAGAGTATTGCAGAGGGAGAAGTCACTTGTTCTGATGAGTGAATTATGTGAAGCAGTCTACGCAGGTTATCTGAGGCAGAGCGAGATTTGATAAACCCTGTTTGATCATGATGAATAAGTTTGGTCATAAAGCCTTCTAGACGGCAAGCAAGAACTTTTGCATACATTTTAACATCTGTACCAATTAGAGAGAGTGGGCGATAACTAGAGCATGATGTTGAGTCCTTATCTTTTTTTAACTGAAGAGATATAATAGCTATGTTCATATTTTGTGGAAAGGATCCTCGATCAATTGAATATTGTATCATATCCAGCATAAGTGGACCCAAACTGGAACCGAAGGTCAAATAAAGCTCAACTGGTATGCCATCTAGGCCTGGGGATTTCCCTTTGCTCATTCGTTTGACCGATGATTCTAATTCGACAAGTGATATAGGTCTAGCACAAAACTCAGAATCTGAATCTGACAGATGTGGGAGATTAAGAGTAGATAAATAAGAAGTATAAGAGGTAGATTTGCATTTAGAGCTGGAGCTGGACAGTTCGCAATAGAAGGAACGGAAAGTGTCATTTATACTCTTCTGGTCAGTCAGAACTTCACCATTCGCTGATTTCACTGCTGTAATATTGGCAAATTTTTCGCTATTACGAAGTCTTAAAGCCAACAGATGGCTAGGTCTGCTACCTTGAAAATAATAGTTTTGTCTGGATCTTTGAATAAGAAATTCAGCTTTGTGTCTATATAATAAATGAAGTTCTTTCCTAACAGTTTCAATTTTGGCTGCAGTACTATCAGAAAAAAAGAGTTGGTTTGCCCGTTCTAGTGATCGGAGTTCAGATTCTAAGTCATAGATTTTCTTACGGTGAGTTTTTAGGCGAAAAGAATCATGAAATACCTTTGTCCTTATAAAACACTTTGTCGCCTCCCACAGTATTCGTGGGTCATCTACCGAGCCTTTGTTGATGTCAATAAATTCACAAAATTTACACCTAAATTGATCACAAAAAACTTCATCTTTTAATAGATTTGTATTAAAATGCGACCGGGGGCTCGCGGAGGTCTCTGGGTAATTAAAAGCTTCAAAAAATTGCTACTGTGGTCTGACAGAGAGAGGGGAGCAATGTCGACTTCAAGTATCACTGAAGTCAATGAAGAGGAAACAAAAATGTAGTCGATCCGTGAATATGATTTGTGTCTGGCTGAGAAAAATGTATATGATTTTTGGGAAGGGTTAAATAACCGCCATGCGTCTACTAATGAAAAAGAGACTATACATTGTTTAAGTTGCTCAGTAGAAGCAGTCTGGGAATAAGAAAAATTGTTACCAGACCTATCAAGGTCATGGGACATTACGGCATTCATATCTGCACCCATTACTATCTCAAAGTCTGTTAGATCAGTGAGATAGGTGGATAATTCTGAAAAAAAAATTGGATCTGGACTACATGGTGCATAAACTGAGAGAAAAGCTATTTTCTTATTCTCAACCGCCGTTTTTATACAAGTTATTCTGCCAGCAATATCACAAATTTTGTCTAGAATGGATATGTTAAAATTTCTTCTAACAATTATTAATACACCTTTAGTTTTATTTTCAGCTGCAGTAAAAGAGACCACCTCATAATATTTATTGTTGCATCTATGAACATCCTCCTTCCGCAAATGAGATTCCTGGATTAAAGCAATGTCCACCTTTCTTCGACGCAGTAAATCTAAAAATCTTTTACGTTTATGGGGGCCATTTAAACCATTTTCATTACAACTTAGTATATTCAACTCAGTCATAAGTATCCAGCAAAAAAGTGAGTTGCACAAATGTGACAAAGTAAAACCACTGCAAGTGAATTATCTCGAGTCTACCTTTAACCCATCCCACACCCCCCAAAAAACCCTGTAACATAAAGAAGTCCCACCCTATAGAACTGTTACAGACTGGAGTAAGAACAAACCCCAGTCTGTCAACCTTCCCCGTCATTATCAGTGACAGCAACATGACAGCCTGTACAACATTAGTACACCGCTGTTAGCCCTAATGTAAGAGGACAGAATTACTTTGAATTCAAATTTGAAACAGTAATGAAGTGGGGTAAAAGCAAATAAGAAGAAGGAAAAAAACATTTTAGAAGAGAAAAAAAAAATAATTATACTCTCTGTAAAAAGGAAGTAGACGTAATTACGTCATATGTATTGAAACATGTACTTAGTGATATCTTGTCTCCTAGCTTCCAAGAGAGAGAGGGAAAAGAGATCGCCAACAGACGACCATCACATGCCAAGTTAGTTTTGTAGTGTTAAGTCAGGAGTCAAGTCACTCAGTATCAATAATCCCTTCTTGTGCAACGTCCATCCTCGGAGAATGAGATCCGGTAAATGAGTTCAGGAATTGGTGCGCTTCATCCGGAGAGTATATTAGTTTAGTCTCACCGTGTTTCATGATAACCTTCAGCGTAGCTGGATACTGAAGAAAGGTCTGCAGGCCTGCCTCGTTTAGTTCCTTCCGTATTATAGAGAAGGCGCTCCGCTTCTTTGCCGTCGCGGGAGAAAAGTCGGGGAAGAAACTCAGCATTGCACCGTCGTTTGATTTCACAGGACCGTGGCGTCTTGCTTCGTTCAGAATCAGATTCCTGTCGTTATAGCGTAACAGCTTGAAGATAAATACTCGCGGTTTGGCATGATCAGTTGGAGCTCTGGAATAAATTTGATGCGCGTGTTCGATTTCGATGTCTTTGCCCGTAAGTGATGGAATCCAGGTCGGCAGTGACCTATTGCATATTAGGATATTATCTGTTTATTATTACTTAAACTTATAAAGCAAATATTAATGCCTTATTCTGGATTATCATATTGTACATCCCTTAATCATACCCAGGAATATAGGCAGGTTTATAATCGATGAGATTCCAAACATGAGGTAGTTAGTGGGGTTGGGGGGCATGCTCCCCCGAGAAAATTTTGATTTCTGTGATCTACATATGTGCATTTTAAGATGTTCTGAATGCCATAAAATTAGATAACAATAGCTTGAAAACCATATCAGTGGGAAGATATGACTGATATAGTTTTTCCATTTTCGTCAGTGAAGAAAGTAAACATATGGTCAACTCATATTTATACAGGTCCTTCTAAAAAAAATAGCATATTGTGATAAAAGTTCATTATTTTCCATAATGTAATGATAAAATAAAAATTTCATATATTTTAGATTAATTGCACACCAACTGAAATATTTCAGGTCTTTTATTGTTTTAATACTGATGATTTTGGCATACAGCTCATGAAAACCCCCAAAATCTAAAAAAATTAGCATATCATGAAAAGGTTCTCTAAACGAGCTATTAACCTAATCATCTGAATCAACTAATGAACTCTAAACACCTGCAAAAGATTCCTGAGGCTTTTAAAAACTCCCAGCCTGGTTCATTACTCAAAACCGCAATCATGGGTAAGACTGCCGACCTGACTGCTGTCCAGAAGGCCATCATTGACACCCTCAAGCGAGAGGGTAAGACACAGAAAGACATTTCTGAACCAATAGGCTGTTCCCAGAGTGCTGTATCAAGGCACCTCAGTGGGAAGTCTGTGGGAAGGAAAAAGTGTGGCAAAAAACGCTGCACAACGAGAAGAGGTGACCGGACCCTGAGGAAGATTGTGGAGAAGGACCGATTCCAGACCTCGGGAACCTGCGGAAGCAGTGGACTGAGTCTGGAGTAGAAACATCCAGAGCCACCGTGCACAGGCGTGTGCAGGAAATGGGCTACAGGTGCCGCATTCCCCAGGTCAAGACACTTTTGAACCAGAAACAGCGGCAGAAGCGCCTGACCTGGGCTACAGAGAAGCAGCACTGGACTGTCCCTCAAATTTTGCATGTCATTCGGAAATCAAGGTGCCAGAGTCTGGAGGAAGACTGGGGAGAAGGAAATGCCAAAATGCCTGAAGTCCAGTGTCAAGTACCCACAGTCAGTGATGGTCTGGGGTGCCATGTCAGCTGCTGGTGTTGGTCCACTGTGTTTTATCAAGGCCAGGGTCAATGCAGCTAGCTATCAGGAGATTTTGGAGCACTTCATGCTTCCATCTGCTGAAAAGCTTTATGGAGATGAAGATTTAGTTTTTCAGCACGACCTGGCACCTGCTCACAGTGCCAAAACCACTGGTAAATGGTTTCCTGACCATGGTATTACTGTGCTCAATTGGCCTGCCAACTCTCCTGACCTGAACCCCATAGAGAATCTGTGAGATAGTGTGAAAAGAAAGTTGAGAGACGCAAGACCCAACACTCTGGATGAGCTTAAGGCCGCTATCGAAGCATCCTGGGCCTCCATAACACCTCAGCAGTGCCACAGGCTGATCGCCTCCATGCCACGCCGCATTGAAGCAGTCATTTCTGCAAAAGGATTCCCCACCAAGTATTGAGTGCATAACCGAACATAATTATTTGAAGGTTTACTTTTTTTGTATTAAAAACACTTTTCTTTTATTGGTCGGATGAAACATGCTAGTTTTTTGAGAGGGTTTTCATTAACTGTATGCCAAAATCATCAGTATTAAAACAATAAAAGACCTGAAATATTTCTGTTGGTGAGCAATGAATCTAAAATATATGAAACTTTAATTTTATCATTACATTATGGAAAACAATGAACTTTTATCACAATATGATAATTTTTTGAGAAGGACCTGTATGTTGTATTAATAATTGTCATGTTAATTTACTGAAGGCTACCAGGAAAGCTAGGTAACTAAGTTTATTAAATTCATTCACAATATGCACACATTGATTACTAATCATATGCCCAATACAAGCTGAGCTTTTTTTATTTACTGAAGGTTACAAATGGAAGTATTTTAATTTACAATAGGTAGCCTACACATTCATTATTAATATGCCTAATCTAAAGAAAAGGCTTTGTTAATATTTCTTGTTTGTTAACTACATTATGAATCACATTACATAGGCCTATTTTCAATTCAATATGGCAAAATTTGACAAACTTGTATTAATTTGCCTGAATATTTTTGTCATTTGTTTAACATTATTTGACTTAAATAAGCAGCTGTCAAATATGAAAGTTTAGTTTAGCTACTTATATATCTCGCACTCACGTTCAGTCTCAGCAGCTTCTGTGTGAACATAAAGCCTGACTATTCTGATTTAATTGGTTTTCTCAAATATTTTGACACTGACGAGCGGTCACAGACCAATGAGCGCACATACCTCTGCTTCTGACGTGCGCTCTGCTCGGTGCTGCTGCGGATTAAGAACACGCTGATTAACGCAGACTAAAAAAATGTACAAAGCCGTATAGCCTACCGGGCAGAAGCCTTCCTAAAAGGGCCTAGTGACACCCATGGGACTCCATGTAGATAGAGTCCATCAGAAATATTCAAATCCCATTGCCACTTATTCAGCAGCTCCTCAGGGCTGTGTGTGTTCACCTGTCCTGTTTACCCTTTATACATACAATTGTAAAACTGACAGTGTTAATTCAAGTTCTCGGATGCTACTGTGCTGCTGTCTTTATTGGGGATTGAAGATGACTCCATATGCATCAGCGCTGTACAGATAGATCAGTGGAGTCATGTGAGAGGAATTCACTTGTTATAAATGAAAAGAAGACAAAGGAAATTATCTTTGGTCTTCCAGAGTATACGCATCAAGCACAAGTGACTGTACGTAATTCACTGATTGAACAAGTATCGTCTTACAAATATGTGGAAGCTGCTGTATCATGGAGTACACATATAGATTATTAGACAGTAAATGCTGTGAGATGCAAGACAAAGTTTGAAAGAAATTCCATCAATAAAGTGAAAATTGAATTGACTTATTTACCATTGAAAGCAAAACTCATTATTTCTATGGGACTAGGCATGCACATATTTCATTCAGTGCACGTAGCTAACAGGAACAGCAATCTTTACCACGGAAACACATATCTTCAGAAATACATAGCGAATTATCTTCAGAAATATGAATCAGAAATTGAACTTGAATAACTTGAAACATAATTATATTTCTAAATGACAGTTAAAAACAACACTCAGACAAGTCTCCAGCAGACCTTTCAATATTTATATTGCTGTGTTAGAAGTAGTTATAATTGCATATACATTTTGCTATAATATGTGTGATAAAGTTATGAAATCAGGTTCTGCAGTTAGTAGCATGCCCTACTTACAAACCCCGAAAGTTACCTCAGGGCACGAACCAAAAGTTCAGGTTTTTAATTTACCCAAGTATGCTGCATAGCCTGCTTTCTGGGAAACGTCCCAGAAACGTCTGAGAAAATAAAAAACTACACATATAATTACCCCTTAATTAACAAAATACTTATAATGTGTTAATTTTCCTGATAGTTACCCCTTTATTTCCCCAATATTATATATTGTTCCCTTATACCTACATGCAATTACTTTATAGTTACACTTTAATTACGAAAAATTATGTATCTGTAAATCCTCTTTACTTATGCAGTACTTTCCGGGCTGTAATCTAAAGCGTTACCAAATACTTCTTTCTCAGAAGCATTGTAAGCCTAGGTCATATAGTTTGTGGTAATTTATTTCATTGTAATGGCCGACTGACATATCTATCCCTTATATTGCTGTTGATCTGATGAGCTCCTAACAGTAGAAGTTGCTGTTTTAGTAATCTCCATGTGAGCCCAATCACTATATGGGAATATGGGAATGTTTTTGGCAAGAGTCCTGACAGGTAAACCTCCAATAGTTTATTTGATGTGATGGGTGGAAAAAGATTTACATTATTGTTTGCGGTGTGGGTTTTAGATGTGAATTAATGTTCATTATTTGTTTTGCTCTATTTACAACTATTTTTGCGTTCTATAAAACCACTTCTGTTTGTGACAAATGCAATAGCCACACTGCGCAGAGCCAAAAATACATGACAAATGCTGTTTTGATTTTTTTATTGTGGCTTGATCAAGTTTTGGAAATAACAGATTATGTGTGTAACACGGAAACAGAACTCATAAACATTTACAATCACACACACCTCACAAGTGTAGTGTACAGACATAAATCGCCTCAGTTAAAAAACAAAAAAAATTGTAGTTTCTTTTTTTTTTTTGTGGATGTTTTGAAACAATTCACATAATTTCATAAATGTTTTTAATAGATCTCACTTCAAATGCTTCATATTATATTATACAAGCCTAATAAGGAACTGAAGTGTTCTACGTGAGATTTTTAAAAATAATTGATTGGTAACGGCAGCGTTAACACGGCACTGTAAAAAATTGTTTGTTCAAGTAACCTAAAATGTGCTTCATTTAGTACATTATTACTGTTCAAATCAAATAGAAATTACATCTGAGTTAGGCTCTTTCACTATAGGAATTATTCATACTACATTTCTTTAATTTTGCATTGCATTTTAATAGAAAGCAAAGGATGGAAAGAGGAATTGATTAGAAGTGAAAGAATGATTGTACCTTTTGTTTGTCCAATTGTTATTTCACCTGTGAAATACATAATATAGGCATAATAAGGTTTTGGGAAAATATGCAGTCATTTTACATGAAAGATTCTAAAACTCTTACCATTAATGAGCAGCAGAGACACACACAGTGAGATCAGAAACCTCATTGTGACGAACGACACCTGCACACACACACACACACACACACACACACACACACACACACACACACAACATACAGATGTTGTCTATTTTTTCTTGTACATTTTTGAAAAAATAACTTCAATGATAATGTTCACAGATATTTAGATCATTTTAGATCCATCAAAGCCACGGGAATTATGAGTGATTTTATCAAATGAAGAGAAAATTTAGAGAAATAACTTTACCTGAGCAGTGCAAACTCAGCCGTTCAATACTCTCACTATGTTTTCAGTGCCTTTGATTGTGTATGCCAATCATTTAGAAGGCATTCTTTCCCCCTGTGTTTGACAAATGGGTGGATCTAGAAGATGATGTATAGTTGATATGAAGATTATGAGGAAACACCCACGCATAGTTCTTGAAGATTTTATGGCCTGACATACACATTTGTGTCTAAGTGAAACAGTTGCATTACCACAAAGTAATGAACTGTATTATTAATTGATGTTTAAAAATAATTGGAAAAAATGTCATATTCATGGCACCAAGGCCCCATTTCCACTGCATGGTTCAAGTGACCCAATTCATGTGGAAGAGATTGGATATGACATGTGAACGTGTAAGCAGGAAAAAACGCATGAATTCTGATATTCTCAGATCGGATTCAGGCTTCACTCATATGTGGTAATAAATCCAATAAGATTCTGATACATGCATTTGCGTCTGCCATGTAAGCGGTCAAATCGAATATTCCCCAGTAAATGTGAGTCGTATGTCACTGAAAAAGGGACGGAGATGAATGACGTCACGGACACAAAAGGGCTCTCCTCTTTTTTCTCCGCTTTACAAGAGCAATGTTTTGCTGACCTTTTAAGATTTATTTCGTCTGCGTCCATTTTACTTCCTTTTCCGGGTCAGAACATCTGTTTCGCCAGTGTAAAGTGCAAATGGAAATATTGGATACAAGTCGCTTTTAAAAGATGATGTAAGCGGGTCATTAAAAAAATAGTCAGTAAATCGGAAATGTGCATCAAGGCCGGCAGTGTAAATACGACCCAAGTCAAGACACATCAACAGATTCTAAAGCCATGTTCTAGCAAAAATCTTGATTTGGTGCCCTGAATATGATTATGACTTTTTTAATTATTTTTAAACATCAATCAATAATATAGTTCATTACTTTGTGGTAATGCAACATACTTCCTTTTCTGTCTCCTCCTCTTCCCTTTTGCATTCATTGGAGAGGTAGGTTTCTTTTGACTTCCTGATAATCTTATTTAATCTTTATTGTAATTATTGCTTTTATATCTGTATTTCCACTCCAATTCATGTGTATAATGTTTTTGTACTTACCCGTATGATTATCATTGTTATTTTACCCTTTTTTTGTTTCTATTTGTGGCAAGGTAGACGAGCGAGAGACGTGCGAGTCTCGAGTCCGCTCATGAGGGAGCTCGGAGGAAAATAAGGACGAGCGACACCAGTGAAGGACGAGAGAGGACCAGGCCTGGACTTTACGTTGTGTTTTATTCACGTTTTATTATGTGCGTGCGTGGAAGTCGTCCGTTAGGGGCTGCCCATGTTACTTTCGTTTTGTTTGTTTATTTTGGATTAAAGTGTGTTTAAACGTTTGCCTCCCTCTTCCCTAAACAAAGAACTGTGTTACACTATTCTTGTCTTTTGCCTAAATATGTGGAAATGAGAGAATATGGTTATCAGAGCACATTTATTTTGGTAACGCTTTAGATTACAGCCCACAAAGTACTGCATAAGTTAAATATACAGCTTAACTTAATAGTATGAGCAGGGCTAGTTGTAACACACTTGTAAATACATACATACATAAATAAATAAATAAATAATCTTCCAGATTGTAACATAGCACATTATATTACCAGTCGTTAAGGCCATGGTTGTAGTTTTAGCTGTGGCTGCAAGTAAGAAAAAAAAAGAAAATAGCAACACAAATTACATATACAGAATTAGAAATTACATTAAAAATGGCTATAGATAAAGTCACACTTGTGATATAGAGTCGGAAATGCCTCATTTATTTTATTTTTAATCTCAGGTGGAAACAGGCTTGTACATATTTGAATGGAAATGTCATGAGTATTTTGCAAGAACTGCGGTCTGCCATATTGACTGAATGCAAACAAGTTGTAAGGTCCATCCGTTAGCCCAAAGACGGAATCTAACGGCCTGGTCGAAGGACTTCTGCGTGTAAGCCTTTTCAGCCTTTCTGTTACTTTCACTTAATTTATTGTTATCAAATTTAAAATCTGACTCCATGAATAATTTAATCGGACTAATTGTATGTGGTTTCGTTAAGTTTGTTGCATTTATAAGTTAACGCTAATCAAAAAATTAGTTGTGATTAAATTTAGATCGTTGATTTTCTTAGTATATCTTATCTTCAAATATTCGTTCCACCGTGGGAGTCGCTCAGAGGATAATGCTCGCGATTAATTACATTACCTCACGGACACAAATTTGTCAGTTTCTGGTACTAGTCAGAGGATTGCAGAGTGAACTATTTTACCTTTAAGTGAGTCGCCCATGCTTACTCATAACAGAAAGTGTAATTTGAACAATAGTCACGCAGCTGCAACTTATTAATACCGCAACAGTCAGAAATCGGATTGCCCCTCATGTTTAGCTCCATGCTCCAGTCCATGGGGTCCTCGGTATGAATCTGTCCTGACAGGAAGATTTGTGGAAACTCCTACTACTCCTCACGAGACACTACTAGAATATTGACTTCGGACCGATACAAGATAAATCAAGATGAATGTTTATTTTAACCAGACAGAATTTAAATAACATAATTAAACACGAATCCATGGTACACAACTTACAACAAATTACACTTGCAACATAATATGAAAATACTTTCAGAGAGTCATTGTCTGGCATAGTACATGCAATGTGTGTGAGTGCCTTGAAGGACACTTGACAACACGGCATGGAGACTCTGGCCACAGAATGTTCCCAACTGGTAGTTCTGCTACCCTTGCTTAAATACCCAGACCAGAACAAAGGATGGTAAATATTTGTGTAACACAACACCTGGTTTCGGGGGAGAGGTTTTAGATATCTTTCAGAGACCACTCAAAAAGGGATAACTGAATTCTCATATCTCATCTTACTAGTGACTACAGTGAAGTTGAGACCAATTTACCAATTGCGCCGAGACCTTTAAAAAGACTTCAAACATGAAAAGGAAAAACAATAGATTCACAAAATACATCATCTGTAGTAAATCTGCATTCTGTGACTTGAATCAGGGGGAAGGGGGAATGGGAAGAGGGAGAGGGGAGAAGGTTTTGGGCATGGGGGTGTCCTACAGTCTTTCTGTGAGATTCTCTCTAGAGCCGCTCAATACAGTGATGATGAACTGCAGCTCTCACAATCTTATCAATGCCTTTAAAAACTGTGGGAGGATCATTACTGGAACTAGGAGTCATTTCTAAAAAAATGTAAACCAGTTTTCCATTTTCATGTGTTGTTTTCACATAGGTTGTTTTTTTAAAAATACATTGTGAGCACCTGTCACTCAGAAAAACATTTTTCCACTCTGTGCTTAAAGGGAACACGCTGACTTTTTGAGACTTTAGCTTATGCACAGATTCCCCAGAATTAGATAAGTCCATACATGCCATTCTCATTTCCGTGTGTGCCATAACTCTGTCTGACGGACCAACCGCTAGCCTAGCTTACACTGTAAAAAATTTCAGGCCTCTCCAATTAAAAAGTTTTTATTGTATTTTTCATAGTTTTTGTCAGTTGTATCAATTCACAGAAATTCAGTTTGGCCAACTGAAAAATGTTGATATGACTAGTCACTAGACATTTTTTAATTGGAGTGGCCTGACATTTTTTACAGTGTTAGCACAAAGACTGGAGGTGAACGGCTCTATCTAGACTACTGCTCAATAAGAGACAAAATAACGGCAACATTTTCCTATAGACATGCTGTGATGTGTATAGTTACATTGTGTACTAAGACCGACGAAAAATGAAAAGTTGTGATTTTCTAGACCGATATGGTTAGGAACTATTCTCTCATTCCTGCATAATAATCCAGGAACTTTGCTGCCGTCCCATGCGTGCAGCGGTGCAGTGAGATTACGCAGTGCCTGAAAATAGGCTGATTTGTGATCGACTAACATTTTTTTTCATATTAAATAAGTATTACATGAAACTCTCTCGAAATCTTTTATACTACGTTTTTACTAGATTTTACTACAGTATACTCGTGAAAAGTGCTGATTATAGCATTATATTTAGGTCTAATCCCTTCGCACGCAAGGTTGCAGCGATGAACATCCAGTTATCTCCTGTCATTGCAACTCTCACGAATGTTTTCATCAAAACTAACAGTGCAAACACAATGTGAATAAGAGACTAATTATGCAGTGTAGACTTCGTCATTGAATATAAAGTGCACTTTATTAGAAAAGTGTAGAGTTGGACTGGCATGACTGGAAGAACAGGAGAGATGCGCAGCAGTGTTGAATGATCGTCCACTTGTTCATAGTTTTCATGTTACTTTACATGCTTATACGCCTACCTGAAGGACAAAACAAGGCTATCCTCCATTGCCCACCAGTCATTTTTTACCAGGTTTGTAGTCAGTATTAATGTAGTCATTGATATTAAAGAACAAATTCAATATACACCTTATTGATGATGCATACTTTGTACAGGTAACACCGAATATTAAGTCAACACAAGGTTTCTTGTTAACCGTTTTTTCCATCGAAAACCATTATAAAGAAAAGGCATCGTGTTCATATTCTGGGCTCATCTGCTCGCCTGTATATAGAATGTGTCATAAAAAAAGGGTGTAATGAAGTTCGTTGTTCCCTTTCAGTCAGTACACTCCGAGTTACGTCAGTACTGACGAACGTAGTAGTACGCGCCCTTTGCGCCTACGTAGACAGGACGCGGTGCTTTAGGACCTCAGACCAGCTCTTTGTCTGTTACGGAGGGAAGCAGAAAGGGAAGGCTCTCTCCAAGCAGAGGCTGTCCCATTGGATAGTGGACGCCATTGTCCTGGCTTACCAGGTTCAGGGCTTGCCGTGCCCCCTGGGGGTGAAGGCTCACTCCACTAGGAGTGTAGCTTCCTCTTGGGCGTTAGCGCATGGCGCCTCGCTAACAGACATTTGCAGAGCTGCAGCCTGGGCGACACCAAATACATTTGCTAGGTTTTATAACCTGCGGGTGGAGCCGCTGTCCTCCCGTGTACTCGCCCCAGATGGCCAGTAACTGGACCGGCTCAGGTGTCTTCGCTTGCTGCGCCATTCCACTCCGCGGACTGGATGCGTGCGCTTTCCACTCAGGTAGCTTCTCAGGAGGCCCTGAGATCCTCCAGCACTGATGATGCCGTCACCAGACTGCAGGCCCGGTCGGTCCTGCCCTCGTGGCAGGCTAGGTGCCCCATGTGCATGGTTCCCCCTTTGGGCAACCCCCACATGTGTATTCTCCACGGTAAGTCTCTTCGAGCACGTGTCTTCCCTTGGCAAGACATTTCCTTCCTGGAGTGTAATTTTCCACCTGCGGTTGGGTTCTCCAGGTTTTTCCGTATGTTAGCCTGGTCGGGCCATACGTGTATGCTAAGTCCTCCCTTCGGGTAGGCATCAGGTTGCATGTTCCGGATGGGATATGCTTCCCAGTGTACCTTGGTAGCGAACCGGCTTCCCTTGGATTAGGGGGCCAGGGAGCTTGGTCCCGCCAGGACGCTGGAAGCAGCTGATGTGGCGTGATTAGATTGGGACCCCCATTTCGTCAGTACTGACGTAACTCGGAGTGTACTGACTGAAAGGGAACGTCTCGGTTACGTATGTAACCCTCGTTCCCTGAAGGAAGGGAACGGAGACGTTACGTCCCCATGCCACATCCGCTGTGTCTGCTGGAACGGGTTTGTAGTCAGCCTCGGCTCCTCAGCAGATAAACGTAATGCGTGACTGCAATGCAACGCCGTTTATACCCACGCAGTGTGGCGGGATTGCATTAGGCAAATTCCGCAGACCCATGGCAGTTTCATGCCATTGGATCGTTTTGATTGAGATCGAAGGCAGCTGGCTTCTAGTGAAACCCCCATTTTGTCAGTACTGACGTAACGTCTCCATTCCCTTCCTTCAGGGAACGAGGGTTACATACGTAACTGAGACGTTATGTATTGTAAAACATCTTGCATCTTGTTCATATATATTTTAAGATGGAAAATTGGCAGGCTTGTGCTGCAAGTTCAAGTGGTTTCGCCCTCCAGGCGAAATTGTCAGTTTCCAGCTGCCTGGAAGAGGAAAGAATGACAGAACTGGTACAGTCAGTACCGTAACAAGGGCTGTGAAACGCGAAGTAAAGTGATAGCTGACTTGATGTAAAGTCAGTAGAGCTCCGGACGTCACGTGACCCATTCTGTTCACAATGCCATATTGGCAGCAGGGGAAAAGCCAGGAGCGAATATGAAATGAATGACGGCAGCATGATTTTCAAGGCAACTGAGTTCACTACGCACTTTAATTCAAAAGACATAGACCTGTGCATGTCAAATAAAATCAGATCAATTAATGTCATTTCTTCTTTTTTTGTTTCAGTATTGATCCTTAATTTAGTTTAAAAAATGCATTTACAAATCAACATAACAGACTTTCACAATAGATCAGAAGAGAGGATTTCTGTATTACATATTCTTTATGGACCTCTTGATGCACACTTTTCTTTATACATAATTCCTGTATAAAGACTTTTATCTAAAGTCTTTACAAGGCCATCTCACGTTACAGTAATGTGTTTGCTTTACAATAGTGTGGCATAGTCCCTCTAAAAAAGCCTCTATCTGCATCTACTTAACGTTTTATGTTAACAGTCAATCAAGTCACCTTTATTTATATAGCGCTTTTTACAAAGCCAATTGTTTCACAGCAGCTTCACAGTGTTAAACAGGAAAATAATGCAACAGCTGATTCGGATGTACAGCCGCTCTGGAGAAAACGACGATGTCATCCAGCACAGTTAAGTTATCATACAGTGACAATGTGGGCAGATCAGTAATTTAGGTCATATAGTTCATTTAATTTACTAATTAGTGTAACAATATTGACTATGAGTCTAATATCTCGGGGAATAATTAACTCAAAAGGGATATAATATTCATGAGTTTATGAATATAATTTGCTAGTCGTTCATTATGTTATTTAAATTTTCCGATAAGGAAAATGTTTAATTAAATCCAGTAACCTTTACGGAATTGCTTGAAATTATCTTACTAAGTTTGTCCTGCAAATTAGTTATAGACTTTCAAATCAATTCCCAATAAGGTATTACTGCTTTACGAGCGCATATAAGAAACATTAACTTTACTGATCAGGAAAAAATTAATATTTCATATGTTCGTACAGTTTGTCTTACTACAATAGTAGCACAAGATAGCTTTAGGTAATGTTCAAAATCGTAAGTTTCATTGACTTTGTGTATGTGGAGGAATAACAGATTCAATTTTAGTTTAATAAACACAGACTAAAGATAACACTACAATTCACACAGAAAGTACATACTAAATATGCATAAAGAGAGTAGAAATATAGATAGGAAATGAAACTAAAATGGTACCTAAATGAAAAGAGTGAAAGAAAACAAAAATAAAGAGAGAGAGAGAGAGAGAGAGAGAGAGAGAGAGAGAGAGAGAGAAGATAACACTTCAGTTCGTTACAAAGAGCCCTCAATGAATTGAACTCATCCCTAAAAGGGGAATAACACGACCTTCCAACAGCAGTTTTGGATTTGTAAAAATAAGAGTACTTGCTTTTGTTTTGGCTTCTCGCGTGTATGCGTGTATTCTGATTTCCGTGGTCCTTTTTCCGAGGTCGATTGGGTGTGGCTCTCGGTTTGCGGAGAAGGAGTTCAGCTGGATGCGGCCGGGTCTCTTGGAAGTGTGCTGGAAGCGTGCTGTATCCTCTTCTCTGAAGAATGCCCTCGGGGCTGGAAAGCGGGTGGCGGATTGCAATGCAATGCACTAGCAAAGGCGTTGGAATGAGGGTCGCATTGGTACTTGTAGATCAGGTGGAGCGACGCCCATTACCTGGATGGTCCAATCGATCTGAGCGTTTTCGGCGCGAAACAAAGTTCCCAGGGCGATCAAAGAGGCTGATCATTCCTTTCAGACATTGTGGCAACTAGGTGTGTGCGTAGCGCGTAGACTCTTCTGGCTCGGCCATTTGGGGGCCATAAAAGTCAAGACGAGCTTGTTTGTTATCTCCCAAGGGTGATCAAAGGGTGGTCTTTCAGACATTGTGGTGCCGGGGTTGAGACATGGGTTTTAGTGTGATTTGATAACGTGCCTCACGAGATGCGCGAGCCATCTGGCTGTTTGCCAGATGAACAGACCGTCATTGTGGCTACATTAGATTCATTTGGATATTTAGTTGAAAATGTGTGTCCCCAACTGAGCAAGCCAAGCCAAAGTCAACAGTGGCAAGGAACCAAAACTTTATCAAATATAAACTTTATTTGTGCGGTCATTTCAGGGAGGAGTCTAATACAACTTATTCTGTTTAGTTTTACCTTGTGTAAAAACTTGGTTTGTGTAAAAACATGTTTCGATCAAGAAAAGTCAATCAAGAACTGAATAAGACCTGGGGCTGGTTGCATAAACTGCTTAGACTATAGTCTTTTTTTTTTCTTTTTGCTCACATGAGACTCAGATCTGTTTTCTTCATAGCAGTGTGAACAGCACAAACCACATGGAATCTGATTTATTAATTATTTTAGATTCTGATTTGGGCCACTTCCGTATGTGGTACTAAATCAGATACAGGTTGGATGTTTTGCAATGCGACTTTAGTCTGAACGGTCATATCACAATTCATGTGACTTTAATGTCACTCTAGATCAGTGGTGTATATATGGACTGGCCCATGGAGGACAAGTTCCCCCGTAATGTTTTGGCTGAGGTTAGGGCCTTACATTTGGAGTAAATAAGTGAATAAATAAAACTAGGGCAGGATGGACAAATAATGATGGAAATTGAATTTCCTGCAAAGGCAGTTAACAAATTTAATATTGCACATAGAAATGCACTGGACAGTAAAGCACTGATTTTGAGCTAGAATGCCATAAAGTAAATTTACTGCTAATGAATGCAGTCATTTACTCACCCTCGTGTTGTTGCTAACCTGTATGACTTTCTCTCTCCTATGAAACACTAAAGATGTTGATGAATAATGTATGAATAAAATAAATAAAAACCTGATTCTGTTCCACAGAAAGAAAGTTTTGGCATGGCATTAGCGTGAGTAAGTTACATTTTAGTCCCTTTAAATACAATAACATTTGTAAAGAGTTAACACCTAATTTATGTATCTAAAGTAAATCGGGTGAAAATAAGACGTGATTAAAAACATTTTTGAAAGTGACACACTTCCTGCTGCCATTTGGTGGCGCTATAACTTTGACTGAATATTGGCATGTTGATTTCTTCAGGTCAGGACTCTTATCAATGTGAAGTGTGGGGCAGATGGGACATTGTATGCCTGAGTTACAACAGCTTCCTGTGTCATGGCGAAACATCAAAATTTGTGAGGCCGCCATTGACACACCCTTCAGCGAAAACTCAAGATCTTCACAATTTAACATCACCTAGGCCCTTAGATTAGACTGTGCAAATATAATGTTGATCTGATTAAATCTAGGAGGAGTTTGTTAAAGTACAACATCTGGCAAAAGCAAAAACTGCACCAATTTACCAAAGAAAATTCTAAATATCTCACTTCCTGTTGGTTTTTCAGATTTGACGACCAGGGATTTTTTTTTGGTATTGTGCTGTTGAATGCATCTACCAAATTTTCATACTCATAAATGAAACGTAGTGCAAATTACGCTTAATTGAAATTTTGTAGGTGGCTCTATCGAACCATTTTGCCTAATTCTGAAACCCATATCAGATGTAAATTTTCTCCACTTCTGATGCGTGTGTAAAGTTTCATGAGTTTTTGTGCGTGTTTTGGCCCTCAAAAATAGGATTCGCTTGGGAGAAGAAGAATGATGGGCTGAGCAATTACAATTGGGTCGGTTATTCGGTTTCCATTATAGATCAAGGAAAACATCTGGCTGGAAGGACATTAGTTTAGTAATCCCAGAAAGTATTATTTGGTTGGGTTTCAAACTTGCATGGTTGTTAATGTGCTTATTATCTTATTGGATATATATATATATATATATATATATATATATATATATATATATATATATATATATATATATATATATATATATATATATATATATATATATTTTTTTTTTATTTTTTTTATCTAACTCATTTAAGTGCATTAATTGTTTTTTTTTAAATACACATTTTTAGAATGTATGTGCATTTTGGTGAGATGCTATCCCAAAATGCGCATAAAATAGGTGGACGTGTAAGAGCTAAGTCAGAGCGTGAGAATGATGACAAACTCAAAAAACAGGGAAAATGGCAAACAAAGTCCAAATGTAACAGAATCGTGACATTATCAACATTCTTAGTGAACTTTCAGTGACTTTCAGAAAGAAGAGGGCGATGCATAGCTCTTTCTTTAAAATCTTCTCTCCAGATTAATGCATTTTATTGTTTTATGGTTACTGATTATATTTTGAATTACCCTTGGTTGATCAAACTTGAGAACTAAAGCTTGCAGTGTGAACGTAGCCTTAGAGTCTGTTGATGTGACTTGACTTGGTACCCAGAATATGACTTTTATTTATGACAATTATTTTTAAACACTATAATTGATGCAACCATTTCGCTTATTCATATACACAAATGTGTCTTCAAAAACTATGCATGGGCGCTTTAATTAATGATGCCAAATTCATGACCTTCATGTCATCATCTTTTCATACTACGCATCATCTTCTAGATCCACCCATAATTCATTCAAACTAACGATAGGCAAATACAAAGGATAATCACTGTATGATCGTGTCACATACAAATAAAAAAACTGGTTCTGCTTCCAGTAATGATCCACCCATTTAGCCCACTAGATAGTATGAAAAGATCGTGAGAGTATTGAGCGGCTGAGTTTGCACTTCTCAGCGTCTGACCTTCACTTTCTCAGCATTTGATCAAATCACTCTTAATTCCAGTGGCTTTGATGGATCTAAATTGATATAACTATCTGTGAATATTATTGTTTGAGTTGTTTTTACAAATATGTACAGTAAAAAAGAGAATAACATTAATATAAAAGAAACATATTTCATGTTTGTACATCGTATACAGGTTCGTCACAATGAGGTTTCTGATCTCACTGTGTGTGTCTCTGCTGCTCATTAATGGTGAGTGTTTTAGAATCTGTCCTGTAAAATGACAAAACATTTTCCCAGTTTAAAAAGAGTTAGGGTTAGGGTTAGGAGAAATAACCATTGGACAACAACAGGTACAATCATTGTTTCACTTCATCTAATCTTCAAATCTTCTTATTACCATCCTTTGATTTCCATCAAAAATGTATAAATTAAAGAAGTGTAGTCAAGTCACCTTTATTTATATAGCAATAGAATTTGATTCCGCTGTACAGCTGCTCTGGAGAAAACAGTGATGTTATCCTGTTGTCCCGCTGAGCAGGCCAAAAGCCAAAGTCAAATGAGGCTACGGTGGCAAGGAACCAAAACTCCATCAGGTGACACGATGGAGAAAAAAACCTTGGGAGGTGCCAGTTCCCCTCTCGCAAACTAACAAACAGTGTATGATTATGATTCTGGCAACATTACACGTCAGAAGTCATATTAGTGTTGAATGAAAAAGTATAGAATTAATCTTTAATATAGTGACAGAGCCTTTCATACTTCATACAGATCAAGTCTGAACTGCAGTCATTCTGAAAATTGCCTGAAGGTTAAACGTGCCTGTGAACTAAATGAAATGCTCTTAAAGTTCTGTACGTCTGATCATCTCTTCTCACACTGACTGTGAGTGATGTCACACATCACATGGCCAATGCTCCGTTTGCTGAACAAACCAAGGTTTCTCTATTTGGGGGACATTTTGGCCACCGTAGCAAAAACATCCCGAACCAGATCTGTACCGCGTACATAGAAATGTGGCTTCATCATGCAGTTGTAACTTGTAACGTTAAGGTGCTATTTCTGATTGATTTGAACAGTAAGAAAACAGTTTATTTTTTTTACAGTCATCTAAAGATCACTGAAACAAAAAACGAAAAGCATATTTTAACTGAGGTCTTTAACCAAGCTATTATACTGATAATATGTTATTGTTGTAATTGATCATATCTTACAGTTTAAAAATAGAAGTTTTCGATCAAAAAATCTAAACATTAAAAAAAAAGAGAACCAAAGACGCTTGAAACAGATTCAAATGTTCAGGCAGAATTAAGGATGTAAAGAGACGGAAAACAACACTCTTTGACAAGGCTTTCAATGCTTCTTAAAAAACGCCATCACCTGTGGTTTCCAGAAAGCAGGTTATGCAGCATACCTGGGTGAATGGATAACCTCAACATTCGGAAACTTTCAGGGTGTGTAAGTAGCCGTGCTAACTGCAGAATCTGATTTAATAAATAGTGGTGTGAATACTCCACTCCATTAAAGGTTTGGAGGGACACTGGAAGCCACCAGAGGCATCATGTTTCCCCAGTTCCCAATCGTAATTCTAACACAGACACACCCACACACACACACACCAACACATTTTTTTTTTATTTTGCTAAAATATATATATTTTTTGTAGTTTCCATTCATCACCACTATTGAAATTTACCCAACTATGGGGACCTCTGCTTCTGAGAACTACTCATTTACTCCTTGACATATCTAGAAGATTGCTGTTATGTCATTCTCAATATATTTGCATAAGTGCATGCAGTGGCATAATTACTGGCAATGTAGATTTGATTGTTTTTTTAACTATTAAACAAAACAACTTAGTGTAAAAAAAATAATTAGAATTGTAGGTTTATTTGTATAAACCTGATTATTAAAGGGGAGCTGTAGTGATAAGACAAAAACAAAGTTTGGAATTCACATTATATACATTTTGTAAATTTTTTGTAAAGTTATATACCTAAGCTTTAATTTAACTCTTATAGGCTAAAGGCCGATTTACACTGCAGCAACAGACACAAACCCATACCGACAGCCGATCAAGTACAGTTAATCAATTCCCAGATGCTCCAAGACACGTTGATTCAACATTTTAAATCAGTTAAAACAATTGCAGACCAACAGCAACAGACGTAGACAGGGCTATCACATTGATCAGACAAAACCTGAGAAAGTCTTTGGTCTGTTTTCGTTTGTCGGCACCTGTCGGTGCAGTGTGAATTTTCTTCCCCAACCTCCCTCAGGGAACAACTCCACCTCTACACCCACCAACGACTCCACCACTGCAGCCAGAGACCCCGCCTCTGCAGCCAAAGACTCCGCCTCTGCAGCCAGAGACCCCGCCTCTGCGGCCAAAGACATGTCTGAATGAAATATAGAATCCATAAACCAATCTGTATTTAAAAAAGGAGAAAAAACTCACTGCATGTATTTATGCATATAAAAAACATATTAGATCAAAATATTAATGCTGCTAAAAGAAATTAATTAATTTTGAATCTTTTTCCAATTTTCTATTCCACATATTTCTATATTTCACCAGATTTTACTGCCCTTCCACCCCCAGGCCCCAAGTAGTGCCCCCTGGAAGAGCCAAAAAGTGCACTTATTAAATGGCTGTAAAACAAAGTATGATTAGTGTATTTAAAAGAAACTTGGCCAGACAACTACTTATACTATGCTTACTAAATAATGCTGGACAGAGTTTGCAGGCATATATGGAAAGGTGGTATAAATGTGTTTTAATTTAAGCCAACCTCTCAAATATGTTACAGAGGTTTGCCATATTCACATATTTAGAAAATAATTTCTTCATTAAGTATAGAAATGATTTAATTAAACCCCTAAAAGTTTTAAACTACCTTACCCATAAGCCTCTGGCATTCTACACTGTAAAGGGAAAACATGGCGTTGTAGTTCACTGAAGTGTGTAGTTAGCCTTAGGGTTGGAATATCGGTAAAGGTATAATTTCTTTATAACCTTAATAGGTAATAATTATAACAAACACTTGCCTTATCAATGTCCAAATCCCGGCACAAAATCGAAACCAGACTAGACCAAAGTGCCGGGATCTGAACACCACACTCCGAACACAAAACAACTCTCAAGGACAGAAGACAAGAAAATACACAGGAGTGTCAGGGCTCTGTCACAAACCCAAGAATAAACTAGACCGAAGTGACAGAACCCTGACACTTAATTGCAGGATTTCATATCAGTGGGATGGTAAAATCCATTAAAAACCATGTTGTTGTGACTGATATTAAAATATTTTTATCAGCATACAAACACTGTCCTTCATTCTGCTGTCACCTGTCTGTAAAGACTCTTTAGTTATAAAGGTCCAAAAGATGGTTCATTACACTTTACCAGTGTGTGACATCCACACACACACAATTATGCAGCCACTGACCAAATGGTGAAAACATTAGAGCAACTTCACCAGAGTGGACACTTTTTATACTGACTGGGGAAAATAGTCTTCATCTTCATCATCTTCCTCGTCATACTCCAAACCATACTAGATATCCTTCTCATCCATGTAATCATCTTCTTTCAGATACAGCTGACGAACAGAAGATGTGACTTTTAACCCCTTCCAGATCCTGTAATTTTTTCCTAACACGCCTAAAACAATCATACCCAAAGTAAATTGCATGCTGTTCTTGAACCATTTGGAGTAAATGCAAAAGGTGACAATCTAAGGTTTGCTCCTTAACAGTCAAAATAATACAAAAAACTTTGAACACACTGAAAAAAATTAAAAATGAAATTCCGGCAACATTTTTTTTGTAAAAAGATGCCTGCATATGACTATAGCTGGGAGCTGTTAGCTGGAAAACACAATGGGATCACAGCATGAAGCCTTACCAAGTCCAATTTACCATTAGATAACAATACCTTTAGAAAATTAGTGTTTTGCACATGCTTATCTAAGTTTTTGTCTAGGCCCTCCCCAAAAAAAGCCACTTGGAGACTCCAAATGACCCTTTGTAACCATTGACACATAAAATGCGGCTATTCTTGAATTCTTTGATGTACAGACATGGTTTTGGGCTCTAATGAAAAGTTACACTTAGAGCTATTTTATTCCTTATCCAGATTTAAAATATGTTTGTGAATAATTGCTGAAACATAAACATTATAGTGTTTTTATAGTTTATATTATAGTGTTGAAAGTAAACTTTTGTGCAAATAAAGACAAAACAAGAGCTATGTTTTTTATAAAACTCTTTAATATTAAAATTCACACTAATATATAATAAAATATAATATCAAACTATTTTCACACTTTACATTTCACTCACTCCCCCTCCCCCTCTACATCTCTGGGAAGGATGTGGCATTTCTGCAGGAGTGCTGTCCTGTGCCTTCTTACACTTCATGCTCAATGGGATGATATTCTGTGATATATAACACAAAGAAATAAATACTTTTACAAAACATTTACACGCAGACACACACACACGCACAAGCGCGCACACGCACACACACACACACACACACCAAAGGTTAGCAGTAAGGAATCGGAACACATCAAAACACTGACACATGCCTCAGTACATGCAGTATGTTAGGGAAGGTCCTAATATAAATACTAAAAGGAACTGTGAACTTACAAATACACTTCCAGATGCATACACATACACACATATGAGAAAAAACCCTAAGAGAAAGGGCAGAAAAGGGAGGAAGAATGTCCAAATATGGCAAGCAGCGAAGAAACCGGTATCTTCTGTTGAAGGATGAAGAGATCAGTATCGTCCGACAGTGGAGTGACACAACTCAGCTGACAGTTGGTCAGCAACTTTTAGTTCCTCTGGAAAAACCCGAAGAAACTACATTGAGATCAATGTCGAGGACTCTGTATAAATACTCGTGTCTTTTGTTTCATAGGTGTGCATCTTTTGATTTGCTTGATAGATGTATCCTCATTGAGAATTAAGCTCTCTACGAGTTTTTTGCCTAAATTGCTCTGCTGTATTATTTTAACTTGAAATGCTCAAATGAGAACAGTTATTTTTTACATCTATTGCTTCGAACTGCATGCAAGGTAATTAGCCTGTGTATTCGTCCACTCATACAGGACTGCCCTGTTGAGATTGGATAAACTGAAGTATTATAACTTTTTAACTTTTTGATATTTTGCTAATAACTATTAATCATTGTGTAGCCAGTATTTTCATCTTTTGTATAAATACATTTTTATTTTATAAAGATAAAATACTTTTCAGTTTTTACTTCAGCTTATAAAGGCAGTTCTATAATAAGAAAAAGAGCATTATAGTACATTTTACAAGGACAAAGGCAACCATCTCTGAAATAATCAGCTGGAAGGTGAGCATGAATTAATTCAAATGGTTATTGATTGATTATTGATGTTGTTGTTCATTAAAGTGTACAAGGTCATCCAAGTCCTTCTCAAAAAATTAGCATATTGTGATAAAATTTCATTATTTTCCATAATGTAATGATAAAAATTAAACTTTCATATATTTTAGATTCATTGCACACCAACTGAAATATTTCAGGTCTTTTATTGTTTTAATACTGATGATTTTGGCATACAGCTCATGAAAAACCAAAAAATTAGCATATTTCATCCGACCAATAAAAGAAAAGTGTTTTTAATACAAAAAAAGTCAACCTTCAAATAATTATGTTCAGTTATGCACTCAATACTTGGTGGGGAATCCTTTTGCAGAAATGACTGCTTCAATGCGGCGTGGCATGGAGGCGATCAGCCTGTGTCACTGCTGAGGTGTTATGGAGGCCCAGGATGCTTCGATAGCGGCCTTAAGCTCATCCAGAGTGTTGGGTCTTGCGTCTCTCAACTTTCTCTTCACAATATCCCACAGATTCTCTATGGGGTTCAGGTCAGGAGAGTTGGCAGGCCAATTGAGCACAGTAATACCATGGTCAGTAAACCATTTACCAGTGGTTTTGGCACTGTGAGCAGGTGCCAGGTCATGCTGAAAAACTAAATCTTCATCTCCATAAAGCTTTTCAGCAGATGGAAGCATGAAGTGCTCCAAAATCTCCTGATAGCTACACTGTCAAAAAAAAAGGTACATTGCTGTCACTGGGGCGGTACCCTAAGGTACAAAACCGAAAAGGTAATAATATGTACCTTTAAGGTACTAATATGCACTCTTAAAGTACTGATATGTACCTTTAAGGTACTAATATTTACCATTTAGGGGTGAGTAAGGTACAAATATGTACCTTTTCACTTTTGTACCTTAGAGTACCGCCCCAGTGACAGCACTGTACCTTTTTTTCTGAGAGTGTAGCTGCATTGACCCTGCCCTTGATTAAACACAGTGGACCAACACCAGCAGCTGACATGGCACCCCAGACCATCACTGACTGTGGGTACTTGACACTGGACTTCAGGCATTTTGGCATTTCCTTCTCCCCAGTCTTCCTCCAGACTCTGGCACCTTGATTTCCGAATGACATGCAAAATTTGTGCGACAGTCCAGTGCTGCTTCTCTGTAGCCCAGGTCAGGCGCTTCTGCCGCTGTTTCTGGTTCAAAAGAGGCTTGACCTGGGGAATGCGGCACCTGTAGCCCATTTCCTGCACACGCCTGTGCACGGTGGCTCTGGATGTTTCTCCAGACTCAGTCCACTGCTTCCGCAGGTCCCCAAGGTCTGGAATCGGTCCTTCTCACAATCTTCCTCAGGGTCCGGTCACCTCTTCTCGTTGTGCAGTGTTTTTTGCCACACTTTTTCCTTCCCACAGACTTCCCACTGAGGTGCCTTGATACAGCACTCTGGGAACAGCCTATTGGTTCAGAAATGTCTTTCTGTGTCTTACCCTCTCGCTTGAGGGTGTCAATGATGGCCTTCTGGACAGCAGTCAGGTCGGCAGTCTTACCCATGATTGCGGTTTTGAGTAATGAACCAGGCTGGGAGTTTTTAAAAGCCTCAGGAATCTTTTGCAGGTGTTTAGAGTTAATTAGTTGATTCAGATGATTAGGCTAATAGCTCGTTTAGAGAACCTTTTCATGATATGCAAATTTTTTGAGATAGGAATTTTGGATTTTCATGAGCTGTTTGCCAAAATCATCAGTATTGAAACAATAAAAGACCTGAAATATTTCAGTTGGTGTGCAATGAATCTAAAATGATTCTAATATCTAATATGAAAGTTTAATTTTTATCATTACATAATGGAAAATAATGAACTTTTATCACAATATGCTATTTTTTTAGATGGACCTGTACATTCAAGGCCTTATAATAATTTACATTTCATTGATCTGCAACCTAGTGAAAAAGGGGAGGTACACTTTTTTAATTTTCCACTTGCAATAAAACCACAAACAAAAGTGGCACAAGTGTTAGCAAACTCTGGAAGTGTCAGAAGTTATTTTACTGGAAATGTAATGAAAGTTGTGTGTTATGTTTACCTCAGACAGAAACTTTACAGTCTTTACAGACCACAGAGATCCAAATGGTCAAGTGTTGGAATGGCGCCATAAATACCAGATGCTTAACCAATGTCACAGCACCTGGTGATTTGATGCTCTGAACACAGATCTGGCTTGGGTAAACAGCATCATTTAAAGAGATTCCCCCAGGCCATCTGGGTGTGATGATCACAACACAGCAGATTGTGAAAGCTCAAATGCAACAGCAGTTTAAGGTGAAACATGTCTGACTGCTCTTACACACCAGCAGTCAGATCTAACCAGGGCTGGACTGGTAATCTGGCATACCGGGCATTTCAAGAGATGTAATACTTATTTAACCCTGTAAGACCCACTGTTGTAATATTACAACATCAAGATCTACTAAAATAAATAAGATCTACCTGTAGATATTTTTTCTCTCTCAAAAACCACATTTACACAAAACCAGGTCTGTTTACCTGGCCATGAACAAACCTGCGGACTTGACCTGAAGCACAACATTAAGTTTTGCTTGACTGGATAAATCATCATTCAAGTAAGTAAAATTCCCCAAAATATTTTGTTGTGTGATTAGTAATATGTCTAGATCATGCATATATCAAGGTACTGTTGAATACTTAAATCATATTATATTAACTGCCTTTGGGACTATCATAACTGAATATGGCTATGAACATAGCTAAATTACATAAATGCCAAATTTTTCATGTTTTGTAAATACAATCTGAATATTTCTCATAAACATTTGACTTGTCCAATTATTAATATTGTGTGATTATTAGTGTATACATGCTACTAATACACCCTGCAAATTAACCCTTAGATGATCTCTACATTTATTCAGACAGTGAGTGAAATCCTTGAAATTCTGCTACCCAACAGGCCCAACGTTGCAATATTACAACATTCCCCTAAAAACTATGTAAAACTATGTATGTTTTAAAATGTAAAAACACATTTATTTCTGCATTAGAGGCCTCCTACAACTACATGTAAAAGGTGGAAAAAAAATGTACAGGCTTTTAGGGTCAGTATGCAAAGATGTTGGCCAATCACAGCAGTGGGCGTTAACATTGTCTCACAGCAGCCAATCACAGCAGTGGGCGTTTACATTGTTTCACAGCGGCCAATCACATCAGTGGGCGTTTACATTGTCTCACAGCAGACATGCCCCTTCAAATCAGAGGCTAAAATCAGGACAGAAAATGGCCTTTTATTTCTAATTGACGACAATTTTACACAAAAGTCAGGCTAGAAATGTATTTTAGCTAGAAAGAATTGTATTTCTGAAATGTTAAATTGGAATTTCAACTAGTAAGAAAACAATTCTTGATATCAACAAATGAATTTGAATTGCAGCCTGTGGTGACATTTAACTAGTGAAAACAGGGGTAGTTTCAGGTGGATGAGGATTAGGTAACCCCTTCGATTACCAAAGCAAGTACAACTCACGCTCTGAGAATTTGTAAGCACTAAGTACCCGTACGAACTGAAAGCACCAGATATCCACGCAATACGATGGATGCCTGAATTATTTAATTATCCATGAGCGTGCAAGAGAGTCTGTGGAGAGAGTCAAACATGATCTAAAACAGTCACATAAACTAAAAAGACGAAAAGAGAAGAAAAAAAATCATCCTCCACCAACATACTCATGTAGCCTAGAAATCTAGACGCACCCTAGAGGCAGAATTTATTTTGCAGCAAGTGTAGTCTTGCAACTCTCGGTAGACCTGAGAGCTGGAAAAACCAAACTCTAGTCAGGCCAATCACAGCATGTGTAGAGTCGGTGGGCGGGCTTAACATAATGACAGTACGTCACGGCAGAGTTGCGGAGGTTCTGCGTGCTACTCGTAAACAAAGAAGCTGACGAACAGCTGTCTTTAGAATCGGCTTTGGCCGCGACTCTGGAAGACTTGGAGTTAAGCTTTTCTTTGAGAAAAGAACAAAGAATGGCACGGAAGTCATTCTTAAGAAAAGATGATGTGATCGGAGTTTTGCCGACTGGATACGGCAAAAGTCTATCAACTAACGTTAGCTCGGCTTCACCTTCTTCTTCGCTCTGGTTGGATGTGGTGCTCATGGCACTATCCAATTGCATGCAGAGGGAATTTGAAAGAGAACCGTTTATCCCGCCCCTCGGATTGAGCCCTGCCAATGAGTTTCCAGACCCAACATCTTGATGTGGCTCTGGCTTGTCAGGCTAATACTTTCTATTGTATTTATTGTGGATTAACTTCTTGTAGAATTTATAATAGAAAAAGATAAAAATAAAAATGTCTATTAAAGGCATAGTTCACCCAAAAATGAAATTATCCCATGATTTACCCATCCTAGATGTGCATGATATTCTTCTTTCAGACGAACACAATCAGAGTTATATTACTAAATGTCCTGGCTCTTCAAAGCTGTATAATGGCAGTGAATGACCAATTAACTAATTGATTAAGTAATATGTAATTGTGGTTATGGGTTTTGAATACATTTTTAATTAGTTAAACAAAGTTTTTATGAAGGAAATCATTAAGCTACTTTTTTTTTTACTATCACAATGTCATATTCTGTAGTTTTACTATGTATGAAAGTCAGAAAGCCAGTCTTTAATTGAACTGCTACATTGATTTTTAAAAGTTCTGGAGAAAATAAACCAGGAATGACCAAATTAATGTTCTTCAATGATATGAGCAAACATTAATCAGATTGTCTTTATTATTATTGCAGCACATCTTAAGTCAAAAAAGATTGGTGTAGTAAATAACAAAGTAAATGATCAAATAATAATTAATTAATTATATCATTTAATTTAAAGTAATGGTTATGCAATAAAGAAACATTTAGAAACCAACAACCAGTGTGGCATCAGTTCCACAATCATTAATATGGCATTAGACAATATGCATGTACAATGAGCACTTTTTTTGTGGTGGTAAACTAAAAGTGTGTCAGGACACTCATCAGAGGAACAAGGAACAGCATCAGAGAAGCACACAGACAAGAAGCCTCAGATACCTTCACTTGGTCTGGGACCCACTTATCTGTGAACAGGGAATATAATGCAATGCAGTGAAATGTAACGTATTCATGACAGAAATCATCAGAAACCTTTATTACAAATGATTCAAATAAATGAAATGTTCACCTGTGTTCCCTCCAGACCACACCAGAGGACCCATGGATATGGAAGCACTGTCATGGAAGTCCAGAGACCTGCCCTCTCTCCGCTGGTGTCCACAGTCACAGTCCTGATGGAGAAAAGAGCAACATCCAGCTGTGTCAATCCCTGTTAAATATCACTGAACTAACATGAAACAAAGGGAAGTCTCCAGCAGAGGGCAGCAAAAACAGGGATTTTAACAGCCGTACACACTGACACTGAAGCATTTGATCAAAGATCTAATATAGAATTTAACCCTCATTTTTATATAAAATGATCAATTACATTTAATATCAGTTACTGATAAAACATTATCATTATGAAAGGTTTTTGTAAACTGACCATTGAGCAGCGATTGCTTGACAGAAGGCAAAGGTGAACAGCACAGTGCAGGTACAGATTGACGGAGTTTGCAGTGAAGATATTCATCCCAAAAGAGAAACGGCTGGATGTGGAGAGGCCGTTCTGCATAAGATTCACTATGTCGTCATTTGGATTGGGACACCTGAGAATATCAATAATGCTATTTTACAAAAATGGAAACCTGTGGTTTAGTCTTGAAACACAGATATAAAGAATCTCAGGCAATCCTAAAATAAGCTGAGCTTTACTCTGAAAGGATGAGATCCCAGCGGAGGCTGTGATCAGGATCATTCACAGGTGTAGCCCAACACGTGTCCATCACCAGGGCAAACTGGCGGCTGTCGACCCCCTCAACACGAACTTCCACATGCATCTGCTGGTCGAGCTCTGCATCCACTCTACCAGTGAAGGGCCGGATAAACTCCTCATCCTCATATGGAATCATCCGGACCCGATATCGGCCTTCACCAGCGGGAAGAGTCTTGTGCACAATGCTGATGAAATTTAAAAAAATGTATTATGAAAAATAAAAGTTGTTTTCATGCTTATATATTTCTGGCATAATTTACTCACCTGCATGTCATTCTAAACTACGACATTCTGAACTATTACTCTTTTTGTTCTTCATGAAACACAAAAGGGTAAATATTCAAGGTTAAAAAAAGATGCAATAGGAACATAAAAGTGTCATTAAAATAGAACAGCCTACTCATGCTCTTTTTTTCTTAATGCGTTATTGTCCTTCATGGCTATCGCAATCTCAAATCTGGCTATTTAATACTACTTAGAATATTAAAATCAACTGCTGGCGGTAGTTCTTTTCCTATTTAGCACCCAAACTATATAATAGTCTTCCTAGCTTTGTTCGGGAAGCAGACACACTCTGTCAGTTTAAATCTAGACTAAAATCACAAACCCTATGGCCATCTTCAGCTCCATACCGGCATGATAAATTGATCTCTTGATTCGTGCACATTCCATAATTGCACTGCTGTGGAAGTGATATTTGACAGGCCTCCTGCAGGAGCTGGGCTGGAACGCTTCTCCCTACTATGTCCTTCATGTGGAGCTATACTTCAGAACGAGAGAGTCCCCACTCCAAGTCGAACAGGAGAGCCTGTACAGTATCTGGATTGGGAACTGGATTATCGGACCTGCAATTTGAATGGAAGTGCCCACTCCAGGAGTGGTAGCTAACACATCCAAAAAGTGAGAGCTCTCACTGCATCCAGCTGAATACAAGACCTGTGGGTCTTGGCAAGCGGAAAGATGCAAAAATAGTACGACGCGGTCCAGACTCAGCAAGATACTAGTGTTTGGTGCATTTGTTTAATGTGATGTAGATCCAATCGAACATATGCTGTGTCAAAGGCATGGGACAACCATCAACCTGAAAGACTGAGCTCTGCTATTATGGAGAGGTAGTCATTTAATTCCTTGCGTCTGGTAGAAATGAGCGATGAGATTCATTAATGTTGACTGAAGTGAGCAGAGAAAGAAGATTATTGTCTGCACCTGATAGCATTAGGGAAAGAAGATGGGTTAAGACTGGAGGTGGTTCAGTGGCGATTACGTTGGGAGGAGCTGGAAGAGGGACTACTGTGGTGAATGAATGAGCTGGCGAGCGGATTGGACCTGAAGAAGTGTTAGTTTTGGGAAAAGAAGATGGATACTGCAAAAAGAGTGTTAAGATAATTCGCGGAGGCAGCCTCATGCTAGGATCTGTGCTGAGAAGAATGTTAGAAGAAAACTGGGGAACAGAAGGGAGAAGAGAGGAATGAGGAGAATTGGAGTGGAAGGATGGGTGGGGGGCGCTAGCTAAGGTAGCCTTGCACTAGGATCCGCTTTTGGAGTAGGTTGGTTTGGGGTGAGAGAAAAGTAACTGTCTATTAATCCTGGCACATGGGTTATCATGCAAAGGATTTTTAAAAAAACTGGAGAAACAGAAGTAATGATGTTACGAATGAAACTGAGCTTCGAAGCATGTATCAAGTACGCAGCACAATTTCTCATGAAGAGAAACGCATGATCAATGAAAATTGAAGCCTCACTTTCTTTCCAGTCATGTGAATGCTTCACTATGCATTTTGGACCACAACTCTAATGGAAGTTAAAGTCCATTTACTAATATTTTATATTAACAAGCCTATAGCGCCTGCTCATATATTCTGCCATATAAACCGTATAAAACCATCAAATAATTAGAGCAACATTTACTTGAATCAAACAACTCTGTTGATATAATAATCATAATAATTCATATTATATTATATAATTGTTACATTTAATTTATTGCCACACTTTAGTATGTGAATCATATTCTCAGAAACTAAATATTTAGCGATGTCCGTATTTTATTTGTACTTAAATGGATAAAACAGAGCTGTACTCTCAGGCTGCTGTGAATTTTACCTGCCACAAGATGGCACTTCACAGATTTAAAGAGGCTTCATTTCTCCATCCCTTGAAGGAAGCAGTAGCGGCAGCTGACCTTAAATTGAGGTAGACTGGACTCTAGGCGCTAGATTATGATAATCATTGTATAAGCTTTATATTCTAATAGCTGAGCACATCAAACTTACTTTTGACATAATTCTAATGTCCTGGCATTATTCAACCTGAGGATGGCCCTCTAGTGATGATTTACAGACTTTATTACACACGATAAATGCATAGAATTGGATATTATAATTGGCTTAAAGTAGTATTTATTGCGACCGAATGTTGTTTTAGAATATTACAAGTTCTTTAGGAATTCCAGTGAAGAAAACAAAGTCATGTCTATTTACAGAACTGACATGAAACAAACACAACAGAACTGTATATAAAAGCTATTCACATGAGCATGCTTAAAATAAGGGTTTATAATCTTATTAATTTTATATGCTTTTCCACATTGGAAGAAAAGATATGCCAACTGGTTACTGACCTGATGCAGACACATAGCTGAAGTGGACTGTTATCATCTTGGTTTGGAGCGAGGTTTACCTGAGGTAACGTCACGTGAAAATATGCAGGTCAGCTAGAAATGTGCCCCAATGGCTCTCTATGAGAGCGCGCTGCAGTTCCATTTTCCACCACATATTTACATTGGATATTTTTGGGCCGCTTGTAGAGCTATCATAAAAAAAAATGCCTGCCGAATCCATGCAAGTAAATATATCCTGCTCAGAAAATCAGAAAAACATTTGTTGCTGAACACATTTATTATTTATAATTAATTCAGGTCTATGTTTGGATGGATATTTTGGTGGGGATAATACGGAAGAGCCACGGCTGGAAGGAAGTACAGTGGAGAAAGTTGGAATAGTTGGTTCTAGCCTGTGGAGTGGAGTTCACTGCATATGGGAACACATGAAAGCTGGGGAAGCGGCAAAGCTATTCCTTCGCAGCCGCTGTTTTTGGCCGGCGGAAAGATCTGGAGGATGAGGAAGTGTGTGTGCCAGCCTCTGAATTAGCACTCTGTAACGTTAAATGTTTACATTCAGAACGTCGGAAGAGATACAGAAATGGATGAGGGCTGATACTTGTTTTTAAGAGACGTTGAAGTGTTTTTGTTGGGATGCTGGAACTGTTGTTAGAACTGATGAAGAGATCGTAGAGTTGAGATTTTAATAATCTGCTGGAGGAATGGATTCCAGAGCTGGAGAGGATTTAGGAAGTACGCTTTTGAAAGACCATTTTGAAATGGGTTGAATCTGTGGATTTAAAGGCGGTAGAACGTAGAGATGAAGTCTGTGAAGAAGAGAGATAAAACTGGCGATCTTGAGGGTGGAGGAGAGAGTGGTCTTCTTGAGCGTGGCTTGTATGAGCGCTGGATTTTGCAGCTGGAGCGCTTAGAAAGAGTATCCGTGTTTGGATCTGTGAGATCCGATCTTACGCAAGAGATGGAGAAGTAACTGTTGGTATCTCAGGAAGAAAGGACAGTTCGTCATCTGAAGGGAAAAGCTGGATTTCTGGAGTATTGGACACAACAACTGATGATCTTTACAACTAAACTGAATCTACACTGAAATGATTTCGGTTGAACAGCTGTCAAAATGCATATTTTTTTCCTGTTGTCACTGTAAAGCTACTTTGAAACTATCTGTATTGTATAAATCTCTATATAAATACAGGTGAGTTGTTCTTTTGAGTCAGATCTTTTCAAGGAATCCGGTTCACAAAACCAGTCTGACTGCTCTGCTTCTCAAGCTCATTACGCAACGCTAGGGAATAATTCAGGGGACTTGTAAAACAGTTCATGCTTGCATATTTCTTGAATCTTAAATTGTCCATGAGGACTAATGGCATTACAATGTTTTATTCTTCCACAGAACAAATAAAGACATGAGGGTTTAAACAACATTAGGGTGGGAAAGCTACTCATTTAATAAGTAAAGCTGAAGTAAGAATTTGTATTTGACTCGCACCTCTCTAGTGGGTTGTTTTCCACATTCATGGAAAATGTTTGTGTTTGAGGATAAACACAGCTGAAAGGAAGCTTCAGGCTTTTCTCTGACCTCGGTGTCCCCAGATTAAAGTTATCATAGATGAAGTGGGTGCCGTTAGCCTGTGGACAACAAATATAACATTTTGTAATTTGGCCTAAATTGAATTCAAGGTACACTCACCTAAAGGATTATTAGGAACACCTGTTCAATTTCTCATTAATGCACTTATCTAATCAACCATGGTAGTTGCTTCAATGCATTTAGGGGTGTGGTCCTGGTCAAGAAAATCTCCTGAACTCCAAACTGAATGTCAGAATGTGAAAGAAAGGTGATTTAAGCAATTTTGAGCGTGGCATGGTTGTTTGGTGCCAGACGGGCCGGTCTGAGTATTTCACAATCTGCTCAGTTACTGGGATTTTCACGCACAACCATTTCTAGGGTTTACAAAGAATGGTGTGAAAAGGGAAAAACATCCAGTATGCGGCAGTCCTGTGGGCGAAAATGCCTTGTTGATGCTAGAGGTCAGAGGAGAATGGGCTGATTGATTCAAGCTGATAGAAGAGCAACTTTGTCTGAAATAACCACTCGTTACAACCGAGGTATGCAGCAAAGCATTTGTGAAGCCACAACACGCACAACCTTGAGGCGGATGGGCTACAACAGCAGAAAACCCAACCGGGTACCACTCATCTCCACTACAAATAGAAAAAAGAGGCGACAATTTGCACGAGCTCACCAAATTTGCACAGTTGAAGAGTGGAAAAATGTTGCCTGGTCTGATGAGTCTCGATTTCTGTTGAGACGTTCAGATGGTAGAGTTAGAATTTGGCGTTAACAGAATGAGAACATGGATCCATCATGCCTTGTTACCACTGTGCAGGCTGGTGGTGGTGGTGTAATGGTGTGGGGGATGTTTTCTTGGCACACTTTAGGCCCCTTAGTGCCAATTGGGCATCGTTTAAATGCCATGGCCTACCTGAGCATTGTTTTTGGCCATGTCCATCCCTTTATGACCACCATGTACCCATCCTCTGATGGCTGCTTCCAGCAGGATAATGCACCATGTCACAAATCTCAAATCATTTCAAATTGGTTTCTTGAATATGACAATGAGTTCACTGTACTAAAATGGCCCCCACAGTCACCAGATCTCAACCCAATAGAGCATCTTTGGGATGTGGTGGAACAGGAGCTTCGTGCCCTGGATGTGCATCCCACAAATCTCCATCAACTGCAAGATTCTATCCTATCAATATTGGCCAACATTTTTAAAGAATGCTTTCAGCAGCTTGTTGAATCAATGCCACATAGAATTAAGGCAGTTCTGAAGGCGAAAGGGGGTCAAACACAGTAATAGTATGGTGTTCCTAATAATCCTTTAGGTGAGGCATGGTGTTGTGCACCCTTCCCCACTGAATCACTTTCAGACACTGAGAAGTCTTCAGGAGGTCTGTTTCTGCTCTTTCCTTGGTTGTTACAGGTTCATTCTTCAGCATCCTTACAGACCTCCCTAAAGACTTCTCAAAGTCTCATACAGATTTCCCAGGTGGACAAACTCTTTTGGGTCTATCAGGTACTACAAATCTGTGGATGGTGTATTTGAATAGAGTATACATGGTTAAACCTACCACAAGATTTGTACCACAGATGTGTTCATCATTATTGAAATGGAATTCCACTCTGCCATTCCGGACCGTTCCTTTGCAGCTGGGATCATTGAGGTGTAAGACATCAGCTGGAAAACCAGCCTCAAAGAGCTGACAGCGAGACACAGACATGGAGCCAGAGCTGCTTTCACAGGTTTCTGAGAAATCTGAGAGAAATAAACAAAGGTAATTAATGACTGGGAAAAAAAATCTAACTTTTTTAGATGGAATGATACCAACCAAAGGAGTCAGAATGTGGTTGTGGTCTGTTCTTTTTACATAAACAGCCATAAACACCATTTTTCTTCCCACACCATTCATCCTCAGAGCAGCCGAGCTCAAAACAGGGATCTCTCACACCTAAGAGGAAAAGAACAGATAGATGGATGGAATACAACACAAAGACACACTAGTGATGTTAACGTGGCATCTGAGTTAATGGTTAAAAGTTAGGACTCCACCCAAAACCTTTTTTTTTTTTTGTGAACATATAAACGTTTTAACGAGACTAGACAATGAGGGGAGACGAGGAGTGAGCTTATATGGTGCTACTGACGAGGGTGATTGCTGGCAGGTGCAGGTGATCATGACGTGCGTGCAGGTTAGAGCCAGGGCGGACAATGGGAAACGGAGTGCAGAAATGACAGGAGAGATTTTGACGGTGCTACCCCTTCCCCGTTAGCGCGACCTCCTGCCAAACTGAGTCCAACCTGGGGAAGGTGGGTGCCTTGGAGTCGGGAGCATGACAAATAGGGGACTGTGGACCAGGGCGATGCCAGCAGGATAAGGGCGGCACCAGTGATGCTGGGAGTCAGGGGGGTGCAGGTAGTTCAGCGGGCCAAGGAAACACCGACTGTTCAGGGAGCCAAAGAGGCGCCGGCTGGTTTAGAGGGCCAAGGAAGATTGGCCTTTGTGGCTTTGCCAAGGAAGCCAGGATCAGCCACTATGGCCAGGAACATATGCCCCTACCACACTAAACATATGCCATTATGTTTAGAGCTGTACACTCTGGATTTGGCTGTGAATTTTACTCACTGTAACAGGTTCTGGAATGAGATTGGGCACTGGGCTGAGCTCTGGGATGAGAGTGGACTCTGGAGAGCATTCTGGAGCGGCTTATATATGGGTGAAACAGGTGAGTAAACAGAAGTGCACGCTGGAAATACATTCTGGAGATACAGGTGGGAGGTCCACAGTGGAGCATGTGAACACATGTGTCTGGCATTTGAACGCTCTGACCCTGAATGAAGACATGGTGCCAGCCATCACAGCTGACCCATGTGTCACAAATTATTTCAAAGGAATATAGATTGCTGGCATTGTCAAACGGATGAGGACGCCATTGTTTCTTTTCGTATCATTGTACATCGAGCACTGAGGAAGCCTCCATAGCTGAAAATCAGATATGGTAATGGCTGTTTCGTTTCCAACGTGCTACTATCAGTAGACCAATCACAACAGACTGGACCATCTAATCAATTACAGCAGAGAAGGTTTTTGGAAAGAATGGGTTTAGAGAGACTCTTCAAACAAACAGACTCTTTGAGAAATGAGGTGATTTGCAATGTATATTATGAGAAATCTTTTTATCTTGGATGCGTGGTGCTATTTTTGGAGACTCCAAAGCAAAACTAGTACATTTTGTGCTTTCTTTGAGCCAAATCAACAATTTCTACACCCTTGTGTAATGGGGCAACAAAAGGAGCCAAGATAATACTTTACCAGTGGTTGTGATTGGTGTAGTAATGGACTCTGTGGGTAAGATTTTCTTTGTTTTTGTAGACACTGAGGGAAGGGACTGACTTGTGGATTCTGGTATTAGAAACATTTTATATCAACAGGAATCATTTTCAAAATAAATGACTGAAATGCATGAGTAAAAGCTCTCCTACCTAAACAGTAAGCTCCGCAAAATATTGGCTTGACAAACCCATAAACATAATAATTTCCTGGACAGGCTTTGACTCTTATAGCGTGGGATTTGTAAGTACAGCAGCCATTCCATGAGGAAACACAGACTTGGCGGCTGACCAGTCCATCTTC
Organism: Gobiocypris rarus; assembly: GCA_023029165.1. Lineage (NCBI taxonomy): Eukaryota > Metazoa > Chordata > Actinopteri > Cypriniformes > Gobionidae > Gobiocypris > Gobiocypris rarus. The sequence continues at coordinate 33,249,494 of CM040920.1, forward strand.
CAGCTGTGGGTGAGGGCCGTTGAGCCACAGGGGGTCACTAGTGCCACACCTGTACTGTTTTACACATGATTCTGGCATCTGAGCATTTTGATCATTGTAGAACAGCCGGTACCAGCCCTTCCACTCCACATTATAATCACATGTGATATAGTTACTGTAGTGAGAGTTGTCAGTGGCTCTCCAAGGCTCATTCAGACTGGTATAGTTGTGGCAGGGGTCGACACTTGGGGTGATGTAAAGTTCTATTGTGAAAAATTAGAAAGAAATCATTATATACTGTAGAGAAAATGCATTCAAGTAGAAGACACTTTAGCTGCACAGGTAGTTCTCATATGAAAATCTACAATACAATTCATGATAATCATGACAAATACAAAGATGAATTAATGTACCTGCACAATATACAGGAGCTGGGATTGAAAGAGTTGGTCTGGTAAATTTGTAGACATAATAATTTCCAGGACAAGCTTTGACTTGGATTGGGTTGGATCTGTAGCGACTGCACTGATCATTATGGGAGCCGTAAATTTCACGAGTAACAACTCCATCTTCCAGCCGAGGATGAGAGTCACCAAGCCACAGAGAACTATAACCTCCACATGACATGTAAGACATACACCACTCAGGCATCTGAGCACTCAATCCATTAATGAAGAGTCGATACCAGCCATCCCATTCTACAAGCGTGTCATCATGTCTACTTCCATTTCCACGTGTATACCAGCCAATGGGCGTGCTTCTCCAGTAGTTATCGAGTACATTGTAGTTATTGCAAGAGTCATAATCTGTAATAGTGAGACATCAAAACAAGGAACTTGAGGCCTAAATTGATCTAGTCAAATCTAATCTAAATAATAAGCATATGGCACTTTTGGCATTTGCACTGTACATGACTGCCTAATATGATATGAGATGCCATTTTAACCCCCTGGGTTGGTGATTGCACTCACTTTTTTCTTATCAGTGCAAAAGAGACATACAGATAAATGTTATACGTTATTCAAAACTTATTTGTCTACTTTCTGCCAACTCAGTCTCTCTGAACTTTTTTCTGAAACACGTTTCAAAATTGAACTGAAACTCAGCGAATACTTGCCACACAGACATGAGTAATATCTTTAAAAAGCATGAAGTGTGTTCTAAGTCATAAAAAACTAATACTATGTTTATGTAATCCAAATGAACTCAAGTGGTTCACATGCTAATCGCCTATATGTAAACGCTAAGCTGTAAATGCCCCATCACCTCAAAACAAAGCATCAAACTTCATCATTCATCTGCTTTTCATTGAGTTGATCCAGCGGGGCTAATTAATGTATTCCCACTTACATTAGTTAACATGCTATTGTTACATAAACTTGTACACATTTTACTAGTTCAACTCTTGCCAGACTAAAGTGAAGTAGGCAACCTATAAATGCTAAATAAATGTACATGTATGACACAAGGATGTTTTTATGCTCAATAATATAAAACACAGCACAATATAAAAGTAATATGAGTATTTACACTGTAAGATAATGAATATTAGAATGTTTAGACCCATGTTTACTGTGTGTGGATATCTGCTCAAACCTGGATGTGTATAATGCACTAAACAATAATGTTTCACAGAGTAAGTAGTCTCTGAAAGAGCTGTGAGTTTGAATCACCTACAATTTGCATTTTAAAAGCAAAACACACCGGTTTTAGAGTTTTTCAAGGGCAATGCAAGGGCAGTTGGAGTTTTTCAAGTTTTCCAGTATGAAAACTTATGTAAACTTATGATTAAACATACATAACATTTATAAGGATTTATAGTTATAGACCACCTGCATTTTCCACAAGAAAAATAAAAGTTTTCTGTAAAGTTAAATTATTATTATTATTATTATTATTATTATTATTTTATGCAGCCCTACAACCTGGTGCTCTTTATATTTGTTGCTAAATTTAAATCAGAAAAAATCACTCTTAACTGCCCTAAAGAAGAAAATTCTGGATATTTCTTAATCTTACATATTATTATATTTTCCATATACAACTTACTCAAGGTGATTTTGGATCCAGTGATTAAATCTGGACTCACAGTGGAAACCGCCTGTGAAATAGTGCTGACATCTAAAAAGAAGGAAATTCAAAACATGACTGAAATCATTTTAAAAGGTTTTAAAGTCGTTGTTAATGCGTGGGGAAAAGCACAGTACCTGTGCAGTATCCAGAACACCCAAATTGTGGTTTCACAAGTTCATAGACATAGTAATTGCCTGGGCACGCTTTCACTCTGATGGGTCTTGTCTTGTAATCACAGCAACCTCCTAAATGATAACTAGCACAGACCTCCCTGATCACCACTCCATCCTCTATCTGAGGGTGAGGATCACTGAGCCACAGGTTGATCTGTGTTTTACAGCTGAATGAACTAACACAGGTCTCTGACATCCGGATGTCCATTCCATGGTAGAAGAGCCGGTACCAGCCATTCCAGGAGAACGAGTTGTCACAAATGTTCTCTCCACTTTCATTGTTGGCTCTCCAGGGACGATCCAGAGACTCATAGTTATAGCAGGGATCACTGCTGATGTTCTGGAAAGCAACTGTCATGGACAAAAGAGATCTTTGTAAAACACTGTTAAAATGCAGTATTTATATGGAAGACACTTTTTTAGTTTTAGACACTGGGACAAGTGGTTTGGGGAATGGATGAATAATTTAGTGTTATATCCTTAAAAAATTATGGGTAATTTAATGTTTTTAAACAATTATATGTTAACCAGTGGTGTGAGGTATAGCCTGAAAGAAAGAAAGTGTACTCTTCCAGGTGCTAGAAACAGTCCTCAGAGAAACGCGCAGCACACAGTATTTGGGTTGTACTGTTCTGGAACAATGTTGTAAATAAAGCTTAACTACTGCTTTTTAACTGTCTTAATGACATGGTGGCGCCGCGGCAACAATACTATAGTGAGAATAAAAGCTATGCCTTCTTTCTTTGCATATACATTTGGGTGGTGTTGGGAAACTCTGCCTCCACAGACTGATCGACGTAGATTTGTGGGGGGGTGTTTGAGCAAAGTGTTTTAGGACGGCGTGGCTGAGCCTTCATTTTTATAAAGAATATCTCTTTGGGTTTGTGACTGAGCTTTTTAACTCTGCAGATCTTGCATGCACAAACAGCTACATTACACACTTAACAAAAAGGAAAACAAGAAATCGCATCATATGACCCCTTTTAAGCAGCAGATGACATAACTGCTTCACTTATAATAAACAGAACAATATTGTGCATTGGTGTGGATGCTAACAGTTTTCTTGATGTGAATAGGCTTTTAAAATTGTACCTGCACAGTACATCGGCATGGGGGCTGATGTGATGGGTTTGACAAATTCATAGACGTAATAATCTCCTGGACAGGCTTTGACTTTGATGGACGTGGATCTGTAGTCGTCACACTGAAGGGAATAATTCCGCAATGAACTAGTTCCCACAACTTCACGGGTCACCACTCCATCCTCAGGTGTTGGATGAGAACCGCTGAGATACAGTCCAGTTTCACCACCACATCCAGAATTACTCACACACCACTCAGACATCTGGGCACTTTCTCCATTCAAATACAGCCGATACCAGCCACTCCATTCAACAAGGCTGTCATCATATCCAATGTTTTGGCTTTGCTGTATGTCTCTCCAATATTCATCAAGAGGTTTATAATCATAGCATGGATCAGAGCTGGAAGTTGTAGCTGCTGAGAGAATAAAAGCAAACAAACAACAGACAGATCTGTGATTATACATATTAATTTACTGCACTGCAAAAATCTTCTTCCTCAGTATTTTCCTCATTCTCACTGGGTTGAACAGTTTATCTGCATTAGGCTTGAGACAGTTTAGTGTGCTTGTATGTATTAACCCAAACCTTACTTACTCTGGTTATGTCACTTTCAAAACTCCTACAAAGAGCTAGTTCAACCTCGTCAACCTCATATTGGAAACCCAGTGTGCAAGCTCTCTCTGTATGTCACTCTTTGTTAGGTGTTAGTTTACAAATGATGTGCCGACAATTTGTGTTTACGAAAAATAAAAAATGAGTGTTGCATGAGGTAAGTATTTGTGATTTCTTCCTATGCCAGAACATGACACACACCAGTTTTGGTTTGTTTGTTTGGGGGAAGAGCATGCAGCCCTTGCATTGCAGCAGGACGACTGAGGACAGTGTGAAGTGTTTACTTTTAAAGAACTGTGTGCTCATCTTGCTTATTTCCAAGGGGCAGCAGCCACAATGCGATTGTGTGGCTCGCGTGTCGATCTGGGTAAGGAGGATCACTCACTCTCTCATTCTCCAGATCGGGATGTTCTTTTAGGCGGAGGATGCCTTTGAGCGATCCTCCTGTGATGGCATCAAAGATGGAGACTGAGTCTTCCTTCTTGATGCCCCCCTTTCACCTTCCGGACTATTTGGGCTCAGTCAGCACAGTGGTCAACAGATTCTGGGGGGTGAAGAGGAGGCGTTTGTACAATTCCTTCCTCGCCGCACTCAGAGGCACACAGTCCCAACCCGTGAGGCCAAAAAGCAGAGCGTGGGGAGTCACACTCCCCCTTACCAAGACTGGCATGTCACGCTCAGCAACATTAGAAAAGACCTGACATCAGGACTATCATCTCTAAGAAGAGGAAGTGTTGAATTTTGCTTCCTGTTATCGCCCAGGACACAGAACATTCAACATCCCCCTAACAGGAAAAACTCAAATTAGTACCCCTGTCAGAGACATTGGTAGTGTGGAACTTCCAGGTATCGCTCCTTGTGTCCTAAAGACAGTAGAAAAAGGTTACAGTTTGCTCACCACCCTCTGCCTTTCAACAATGGGATCCCCGCTGCCATAAAACTGGAGAAGGTGCATTTGCTGTCACAAGAGCTGCAATCTCTTCTGGGCAACTGGGCCATAGAACATGTTCCCCTCCGAAAGAGAGAGTCAGGCTACTACAGTCAGTACTTTCTGGTTCCCAAAAAAGATTGGGGGTTGCGTCCAATTTTAGATCTTGAATCATTCTCTCAGAACATTCAAGTTAAATATGCTAACTATAAAGATGGTCATGTCACAAATCCAATCAGTTTGTCACAATCTATCTCAAGGATGCATTTCATATAGAAATACTTCCACAACAAAGTAAGTTCCTGAGCTTTGCTGTCGGGGGCAAAGCTAACCAATATATTCCATTCGGCCTAGTCTTATCACCCTGCATATACACAAAATGCATGCATGCATCTCTGGCTCCTCTGTGACTCCAGGACATCCGCATTTTGAACTACATGGACATCTGGTTGATACTGGTTCAGTCTCAAGAGTTTGCGTTTCGACATCGAGATGTCGTCTTTGCTCATCTCGTCTCTTTGAGACTCAACACCAAGAAAAGTGCTCTTTCTCTCCCCCAAAGGGACAACATACTTAAGGGGTGGTATGGGACTCGGTCACTATGCGGGCACGGATGTCTCTCGAAACAGCAGTATTCAAGACCATTCTAAACAACCTATGCAACATCAGGCTAGGTGAGTACGTTACTGTTCATTAGTATCAGTGAATTTATGTCTCATGGCAGCTGCGTCCATGGTGATTATTCTGGACCTTTTGCACATGAGACCGCTTCAGTTGTGGCTCAAAGCCAGGCCCTGAAGTTCTTCCTCCAGCAGCTCCGGTGATACCATGTCCTAGTGCAGGTGGACAACACTGGGGTAGTTTCCCATATAAATTGCCAGGGCGGTCTGCATTCGCGAATTGTCTGTCACGGTTCATGAATTCACTTGCTCATTCTCTGTGTGTTTGTATGGTTGTGTTGGAGGTGGAGTCACTGATTATCACCACTCTTCACCACCAACAGCTGCACCGCATTACACCTGCCTATATAGTGTGTCATCACCCATTCCTGTTTGTCAGATCATCATTTCCGTTTGGAGTTCCTGTGTGTGTGTGTGCGTGCGTGCGTGCGTGCGTGCGACTCTCGAGTCACTTCCCTCCTGTTCCCGGAGATCTCCGGCTGTGTTTGCCCATTAAGTCCCTGCGGCACTCTGACTGTCTCTGCCTCTCTTCGGTTCCCGTACCGACCTGCTTGGATTCCAGCTTGGTTCCTGGTCTGCGGATCTGATCTCCTGCTCGCACCTCTGAGGACCTTCTTCATTATTCCACGTTGTGGTTATGTGCTCAGTCTCTTGTGTTTCGAGAATAAATATACTGTTTGACTCGCTATTGGATCCTTGCAGTTATTATTACACCAGCGCTGACATTATCAACTTTATGTGAATTGTGCCTCAGCATGGCACGGCACAGGGCGGATGAATCCAATGTTTGTTTTGAGGAGAATGTGTGGCTGTTAGTCACGCGCCGGTGTGGATACAGTCATTTGGAATCACAGATTCTACTTTTTGAAGGTATGACCAACATAAGAATTCTCACAGGAAAATATCATCTGAACAATTAAGTAACTAAGCGGAAGCAACAAACAAAGCACTGCAATAAATCGCGATGATTACATCTAATGATCGCTTATCATCACGTCAAACCGTGCAAATTATACTTTGTTTTCAAATTGTTAATGTTAATATCAGCATTGCGTGACTACATTTAATGTGTATTAGGGCTACCTGTAGTTCAGTTTTGTTGAGGGTAGATGTGACTGAGGCGTCGTGAGTAGATGTAAGCACTCAGGAGAAGTTGGATGAGTTTTAACAGATGGGATCTTTTTATTTACCCCAATTAAGGCCAAAGAAAGGCAATCAAAATTAAGGAAAAATATATATAAACAAGGAAAAAAATACTATTTAGTAAATAAAATAAATTGACATGAGAGTCCAAAAAAAAAACAATCAAAATTTTACAGCTGCTTAGAAATTGACCTTTACACAAGCCACTATACTTAGAGCATCAACAGACTTATGTCTTCTCACTTCACACTCCTCCCATAGATTGAAACTACTAGTCTTTTATACACACAAAGGCACCCCTGTAATTGGCACATACCAACTCAATAATACAACTCAGGGGTGGCTCAGGTAACCAAACCATAAATGCTTAAAAACAGCCAAAATGCTACATCTATAAAATTAGAAAAATACAGAATATACTTTCTCTGATTTCAGCTAACATTTGGCAAAGCCACAAGTCATATTAACAGCTAAAAAAACATAACTCAAAACTTCGGGTCACTTCCTATTGACCCGGAAGTCATAGCGTTATTTAAACCCCACCATCGGCAAAAATTCCTTTACATAAACAAACAGGAGACGCTGGTAAGGCGTAAAGAGGGTATGTCCAAGCTATGTTCCTTTTAACCTAAATAAACAAATACATAATTAACAAAGACATGTGTTGCGTGGTTATTGTAACAGATTATGATTGTGAAGTAAATGGCATGGTTTTAAACAGTCAAATATGTATTGAAAGTAATAGCTATAGCCGTAGTATTAGATGTTAAAAGTGTGCACCACGAAAGCTACGGGATTACTATGGGGTTTGATGAAAGGCTAGGTTAACCGCTGATTTAAAACAGTATGAGGATTAACAGAACACATCAACACGCTAGACAAACAAATACAAGCAACCTTTGCACTCAGTCTTTGTGAATGGGAATGGGTAGCGCATCGCTACCGTGACGGTAGCTATGCGCCCCGTCACACACCCCCTTAGAGAGGCGTCCTGGTCCAGCTCATGACGCGAAAGAAAGTCAGCAATGACGTTGTCCTTTCCTGCCCTATACCTCACAGTAAACCTGTATGGCTGCAAGGACAGGTGCCATCGGGTGATTCTGGAATTAAAATCGCGCATTCGGTGTAGCCATTGCAAGGGCCTGTGGTCTGTCTCCAAGACAAACTCTTTGCCAACAAGGTAATATTTTAAAGTGTCCAGAGCCCACTTGATAGCAAGACACTCCTTTTCGATGGTGGAATACCGAGTCTCGCGAGGGAACAGTTTGCGGCTCACAAACTGTATGGGTCTCTTGTCCTCCCCCTCACCCTGCAACAACACTGCTCCAAGGCCAATGCCTGAAGCGTCGGTTTGCACCGTGAAGGGTAAGGAAAAGTCAGGACTCTGCAACACCGGTTCGTGGCACATGCTCTCCTTGAGATTGTGGAAAGCTGCCTCACACTCAGCAGTCCAGACCACCTTATTGGGACTGGTTTTGCGAGTGAGGTCTGACAGGGGAGCTGCTCGGCTTGAAAAGTTGGGAATAAAGCGCCGGTACCATCCGACCAACCCCAGAAAAGATCTTACCTTTTTAGTTGAAGGTGGCTGGGAGCTGCGGATGGCTTCCACCTTGCTGACCTGAGGCGTATGGTGCGGAACCCAGGACATATCCCAGGTAGCACACTTCAGACCGGGCAAGCTGGCATTTGCTGGCATTCACTACCAGCCCGGCCAGCCGAATCCTTCGGAAGACATCACTGAGGTGCTGAAGATGTTCTTCCCATGACGAACTGTGAATGATGACATCATCAATATAAGCCGCGGCATGGTCCTCAGCGCCCCTCAGTACCTCATCCATGAGACGCTGGAATGTTGCTGCTGCTCCATGAAGGCCAAAGGGCATAACCCTAAACTGGAACAAGCCAGATGGAGCTTTGAAAGCAGTCAGTTCCGTGCTTGGGGATTGAGTGGCACTTGCCAGTACCCTTACACAAGTCTAAGGTGCTGAGGAACTCCGCCTTTCCCAGTCGCTCCACCAGCTCGTCCACACGGGGCATGGGATATGGGTCAAAAGCTGAGATGGTATTCAGCTTTGAGAAGTCAACACAAGCGGAGCCCCGTCCTTTTGGCACCAGGACCACGCGACTGCACCACTCACTGTGTGAAGTCTCGATCACCCCATTTCCAGCATCGCCAACACCTCCTGCTTCAGCGCGGGATCAGTCGCGCTGGAACCCTGGTGGTGGTCTGCGGATCGGGCCTGGAGAAGTCAGCCGTATGTCGTGTGTGATGACGTCGGTTCGCCCCGGCTGATCTTGGAACAGGCCTTTTGGGATGATTTTAAGCAGGTCCTCCTGCTGTTCAGTTGTCAAATGAGTAACGGAAGGGTAGGTTGACTCGCCGCCCGCAGTAGGAAAGTACTGCTCCGACGGCTCTTCTTCCTCTTCCACGGTCCGTGCCCACAGCTGGTCTTGGATAGAAGATGGTCGGTCAATCCATTGTTTTAGGAGGTTCACGTGGAAGATCTGTTTGGAGCGACGTCTGTCTGGCATTGAGATTTCATAGGTAACCTCGCCGACCTTGCGAAGTACCTTGAAAGGGCCTTGCCACTTCGCCAGCAAACTGCTTTCTGATGACGGCAACAGCAGCAGCACTTTCTGTCCGGACATAAAGGTGCGACTGCGTGCTGTCCTGTCATACCATGTTTTCTGCCTCGTTTGGGCCTGGGCCAGTTGTTGGTGGGCCCTGGAGCTCAGCTGGTCCAGCTTCTCCCGCATCTTCAGGACATAACTCGCAATGTTGGTTGGCTGGTGAGGAGCGTCCCCCTCCCAACTCTCTCGGAGAATGTCAAGTGGGCCTCTCACTTCCCGGCCGAACAAAAGTTCGAAGGGGAGAACCGGTGGATGCCTGCGGTACTTCTCTGTAGGCAAACAATAAGTAAGGAAGCCACTGGTCCCAGTCATCTCCTGATTCTGACACAAACTTCCGCAGCATCGATTTCAGTGTCTGATTAAATCGCTCAACCATGCCGTCGGTCTGCGGGTGGTAGGGTGTGGTTTTAATGCCCGGATCCCTAACAGGAGTACACCTGTCTCAATGCCCTGCTGGTGAAGTTACTTCCTGATCGGTTAAGATTTCCTTGGGGACACCCACACGGGAGAAAAGTTGAATTAAACTATTGGCCACTTGCCTTGCCTTAGTATTTCTGAGGAGGCAGCTTCAGGGTAACGTGTTGCGTAATCACAAATTACTAAGATATAGCGGTGCCCTGCCCTACTCCTCCTTAAGGGACCAACTACATCCATGGCAATGTGTGTCAATAATTGGGAGACTGATGAGGAGCTTTTAAGCCTCTTTTGGAGCGAGCCGACAACTGGCACTCTGGACATGACCTAGAGTACTCTGCTATGTCCTTGCTGAAACCTGGCCAATAAAATCTTTGCAGGATTCTCTTCTCAGTCTTCTCCCTGCCTAGATGTCCTGACCACGGAATGCTATGACCTAGATGTAACACTTTGGCTCTAAGAGTCTTAGGAACAACTAACTGCTCTGTGTCTGCACTCACTCGATACAGTTTCTCATTATTGATAACAAAACACATGTCACCCTCCCTCATGGCTTCTCTAGCCTCATCATCGGACTTAACAGAGGAAAAGCAAGAGCTAAGTGTGGGGTCTTCCTGTTGAAGCTTCTTGAAGTCTTCATCAACGATTTCAGTGTCCTCTAGTTTTGGGAAGGACAGACTTTCCTGCACATCTGTACCTGCCACCTTTGCTCTACGTTTCTCTGCCTTGGACTTTTAGGTTTGTCCCCAGGACAACCCTCAAATGGTAACTCTGACCACACATTGGAGTCTAGATTATTATTAGCCTGCGCTCTAGTTGTAACATAAGCACTGACTGTGTTCACACTTTGCAATAGCTCTGTAAGAACTGGCACATCCTGGCCTAAAATCACTGGGTAAGGGCATTTATGCAAAATCCCTACGGTTAACAAGTATTTTTGGCCATTAATCTCTATGATAACCTCGCTGGTCTGGTGCTCAGACTCATCGCCATGGATGCAGCGAACCCTCACTTTGCCCACGGGCTGAAAACCAGACCTCAAACAGGATTGAAGAACGAAAGACTGACTACTTCCTGAGTCCACTAAAGCCTGGACTATCTTTCCACTTATCTTCACTGGGACAGTAACATCAGTAGGCACACAAGGTAAGTGCTTGCTAGGGCCAGGTAGGTAACATAGTCTGGAATCAGACACTTTCTTTAGTGTACAATTGGGCCTAATGTGACCTTGCTGACCACAACCATGGCATATAGGTACTCTAGGGTTCCAGCTGGAGTGGGGCTGACACTGGGGCTATTGGGGCTGTTAGAGGGCCTAAACACCACGACCGCTACCACCTGCAGACCTACCAGAGGCTGTCTTCTCTGGCTCTCTCTGGACTGCTTGGTAGGGTCTTCTCCAGTCCTGCTGTTGTGGACCCAGGTGATAGCCTCTTCTGGTTTGTCTGGCAGCCATGAAGGTCTCCACCATATCTGCTGCTTGCACAGATGAACCTGGGGTGCGTTCTCTCACCCACACCTGAAGCTCAGGGTACAGCATGCCCAGGAACTGCTCCAGCACGATTTGGTCACACACCTGATCCTTCGTCCGCGTCTCTGGAACTAGCCACTTCTCCATCAGGTCCTTTAGCCGGGCTTGAAGTTCTTTCGCCGTCTCACCCTCCTTGATGAACTTGGAGCGGAAAGCGCTGGCGGTAGGTCTCGGCGCTGATGTTGAACTTGTTGAGAATGGCTTGTTTCACTTTCATGTAATCCTGGCTGTCTTCCACACACATGGCTACGTAAGCAGATCTGGCCTTACCATTTAACAAGGGCACAAGGTACAATGCCCAAGTCTCATGGGGCCATTGACTTGCTGCTGCGAGCCTTTCGAAGGTGGTTAAATAGTGTTCAATATCTTCGTCCTCTTCATACGAGGACATCCTAGGGGTTTCCACCCCTCTGGAGGTTCAAAGGTGTGGCCAGGCCAAGGGCGGTGGAGTTGAGGGAGCTCTGCATCCTTGGTGCTGGGTGCTGATCTGGATGTGGCTGAGGAGTTGGTACATCCAGAAAAGGCATGTTGAGTGGATCAAAGGCTGTCGTAGGGCGGGAGCTGGGTGGGTCCATCTGCTGCAGTCCGTCTAATGGCTGACTCGTCGCCTGCGTTAATGCTGAATCACCTCTCACCAATTGCTGTAGTTGCTTAAATTGGTGCTCCATACCTTTCCATCTCCGCTCTTGCCGGAGCGTCTCTGCCTCGATCTTGTCCTGCTGATGCCGTTGAGACTCCACCATCGTTCTCACTATTTTCTCCAAGCGATCTGTCCTATCTTCGACCACAGGAGTAGGATGCCTGGATAACTCTGTGGCTTTGGGCCTGGCACCCATCACTGAACCATCTCTAGGGGCTGCCGTGCCTCCGTCCTGATTGTTCATCTTGACTCGCTGAGTGCTGCTCGGACACTGTTTACCCGGAAACCGCTGCCACCAAATGTTGAGGGTAGATGTGACTGAGGCGTCGTGAGTAGATGTAAGCACTCAGGAGAAGTTGGATGAGTTTTAACAGATGGGATCTTTTATTTACCCCAATTAAGGCCAAAGAAAGGCAAGCAAAATTAAGGAAAAATATATATAAACAAGGAAAAAAAATACTATTTAGTAAATAAAATAAATTGACATGAGAGTCCAAAAAAAAAACAATCAAAATTTTACAGCTGCTTAGAAATTGACCTTTACACAAGCCACTATACTTAGAGCATCAACAGACTTATGTCTTCTCACTTCACACTCCTCCCATAGATTGAAACTACTAGTCTTTTATACACACAAAGGCACCCTGTAATTGGCACATACCAACTCAATAATACAACTCAGGGGTGGCTCAGGTAACAAACCATTAATGCTTAAAAACAGCCAAAATGCTACATCTATAAAATTAGAAAAATACAGAATATACTTTCTCTGATTTCAGCTAACATTTGGCAAAGCCACAAGTCATATTAACAGCTAAAAAAACATAAAACTCAGTCACTTCCTATTGACCCGGAAGTCATAGCGTTATTTAAACCCCACCATCGCGGCAAAAATTCCTTTACATAAACAAACAGGAGGCGCTGGTAAGGCGTAAAGAGGGTATGTCAAGCTATGTTCCTTTTAACCTATATAAACAAATACATAATTAACAAAGACATGTGTTGCGTGGTTATTGTAACAGATTATGATTGTGAAGTAAATGGCATGGTTTTAAACAGTCAAATATGTATTGAAAGTAATAGCTATAGCCGTAGTATTAGATGTTAAAAGTGTGCACACGAAAGCTACGGGATTACTATGGGGTTTGATGAAAGGCTAGGTTAACCGCTGATTTAAAACAGTATGAGGATTAACAGAACACATCAACACGCTAGACAAACAAATACAAGCAACCTTTGCACTCAGTCTTTGTGAATGGGAATGGGTAGCGCATCGCTACCGTGACGGTAGCTATGCGCCCGTCACAAGTTTCCAGTGCAGTCTAATTTTTAATTGTCTTACCAACAAATTAATGTGGAGTAGAGGTGAATTGCTCCCTCTCATAGCTAGCAAATAATTGATATTTACCATAATCAATCAATCAATCAATCAACTTTATTTATATAGCGCTTTTACAATGACGATAATGCACATAGCAAAACGAGAAAGGCACAACAAAGGAAATTCTGTAACTGCATGAATTAGGCAAACAAGTGTGCTACTGGTACATAATTTAACCACTTAAATGTCTTAACGTTATCTGTCCTTCAGAAGAAAAAAAAAGTCTGGGTGGAAAACCCTTCAAAACACGGAGTTCAGTCATCTTTCTAAAACCCTTTTAATCCTAGTTTTTCTCTGCATGGGCCCGGTTCCAGTTAATTTTTTTCTGTAGCCACTCCGAAGTCCGAAGTCACTGGTGATGGTAGTTTGAACCTTTCTGGATCCACCATCAAATTGATAAGTAAAATTATATCAAGTGATGTGGTGGAAAAAAATCTCCACCTCCAACATCCTCCTCACATGCATTATAGCCTACTAGCCGGGACACCTTATGTGTACAGATGTGACATAATGACGCAAAGATATGCTCGAATTTGCCGCGGAAATCCACCAGTAACGCTGGAATTATAACACATTATTATTACAAGCTTACCTTTAAGGTAACCAGATGTACTTGCTCAATTTTATTTTGGATCATTTTAACCCCAAAAAGTTACAGACTGCAGCTTTAATTACATTATGAATCACATTACATAGGCCTATTTTCAATTAAAAATGGCAAAATTAGAAAAACTTGTATTAATTTTCCTGAATATTTTTGTCATAAGTTTAACATTATTTGACTTAAAGAAGCAGCTGTCAAATATGAAAAGTTTAGCTATTTACATATCTCGCACTCACGATCAACCTCAGCAGCTTCTGTGTGAACATAAAACCTGACTACTCTGATAAATTTGGTTTCCTAAAATATTTTGACATTGACGAGCAGTGACAGACCAATGAGTTCCCTTTCGAGGGAACTCGCACTGCGTCGTCGTGACGACACTTTGGGGAATGTCCTCGAGGTCTGCGCGTCTGAAGCATGAATGAAATCAGTCTAATCCTGATTGGTGTTGCGTCATGACGTAGTATGTGACAGCATACCGGAAGCTGCAAATGGACGCCGGCACAAAGCACAGATAGCTTTTCGCTCTTCAGCGAGGCGCTCTGTGTATGAATTGTTTGTCTATTTGGTGTTGTTTGTCCAAGAGGAGTGTTTTGTGAAGTTGGCAGGCTCGCGAGCCCCGTGTCCCGCGTCTGTTGAGGCAGCGCGGCGGCATAGATCAGTGGGCTCGCAGATGGACTTGTCAGCGGGTCTTGAGACTGCTGAGGCACTTTCTCAGTCCCCGTTAGACAGTTCAGATGTATTCCTTCCCCGTGTGGAAGCCCACGCTGTGGCTTTTTCCTCCGCGTTGGGGAACCCGATACTCGGGCAGTCCGATTCTGAGGAATCAGACACGCTCTGCATCGAGGCGTGTGACGTTTTAGCACACACATGCCACTTCATTCATAAAATAAGCTTGCTCTGCTGGGTGTGAGCCGATGTTCTACTTTCCCGTACGGAAGCCCGCGTTGCGGCTTATTCCCTCGGGGTGGAGAACGAGATGCTTGAGCTGTCTGATTCCAATAAATCAGACGTGCTCAGCATCAAGATTGTGAGTTAGTACAACTAATTCATTAGGCTTTAAAGGGCTCGTTCTCACGTTGCAGAGGCAGCGCGTAGATTACAGGTCTGTAAAAGAGTGAACACACGGTGATACTGTGGGTGCTGGCTGTGTTCATTGTGAAACATATCGACACGTATAGACGTGCGCTTTTCGGGTGTTTCAGCCTCGCACCTGTGGACTTTTACATCTTGAGGGATGAAAGCCAAATATGTTGTGAATGGCTTGAATGTCGCGTTTGCCGAGGCAGCGTGTAGATGACGAGTCCGTACACATATTGAAACAGTATCGTCTGGTGATTATGGCTATATTAAATTCTGAGGAATTAAAGGTGAATATTATCTGACTTTGAGAATATAGATATGTTATTCAGCCTATCATTCAGACTATGTTCACTTGATGGGTGATTATAGTGGTATTTAATTCTGAGGAATTAAATGGGATATAGTATCTGACTTTGAGGAGTTAGATATTATCAGCAAATCATCCAAACTGTGTTTCACTTGCCTATATATTAATCTAAAAGAGGAAGAGGATATGCATGAGCAGTCTCCTGAGGGAGCTGCTTTTGTGCATTGTGAGGTTGCTCCTCCACGGAGCCCTCAGGGAATTGGTGTTGTTCTCGCTGCATCATGCGCTGCGGGACACATCATTTTCCAAGAACTTGTAGTGTCCGCACGAAGTCGTTGCGGCCCTGTTGAGTTGCTCCCTTAGATGAGGCCGTGGCTGGCCAGCCCCCTCTCCCGGGAAGGAGCGATCGAGGTCACCTCCCCCTTGGAGCTTTCTGGAAGTCGATGCTGCGTTCCACCGTCCACGGCGCTCGGGCCACATAAATTTCCAGCGAACACATGCTGCTCCAGCTGCCTCTAGAGGGACCTGCAGCTGGGCAACAAACGCGTTCGCACACCGAAAATCCTTCTCGACTATCCCTGCCGGTTCACCACTTCAGGGGGCCAGGAAGGAGGCTTGGTGGGTACCAAAGACCAGCCTTGAGAGGCTGGTTCCCCTAGTAGAATATCTCGGCACATGTGTATGCCTCCCAAATACATATCTGCTTGGGTCCTGTGTACAGTGGGCAAGGGGTACTGACTACAGTCCAGTGTTCCACTACCATGGTCAAAGGTGTGGTCTGGTCTGTGGTGTGCCCAGCCCAGTGGCCTACTGGCCAGCCCCCTCTCCCGGGGAGCGATCAAGGTCGCCTCCTCTGTGGAGTTTTCTGGAAGTCGATGCTGCGATCCACCGTCTACGACGCTCAGGCCACATTGACTTCCAGCGAACGCATGCTGCTCTAGCTGCCTCTAGAAAGACTTGCAGCTGGGCAGCGAACGCGTTCGCACACCGAAAATCCTCCTCGACTAAGCTCTGCCGGGTGGCCGCTTAAGGGGGTCGGGCAGGAGGCTCGGTGGGTACCAGAGACCAGCCTTGAGAAGCTGGTTCCCTTAGTAGAATATCTTGGCGCATGGTTATGCTTCCCGAATATATCTGCTTGGGCCCTGTGTACCGTGGGCAAAGGGTACAGACTGCAGTTCAGCGTTCCACCACCGAGGTTCATCGGTGTGGTCTCAATGGTGGTGTGCCTAGCCCAGTGGCAGGTTATGGAACAGCAAGTGTGCTCCCTGTTGGTATAGGAGGCCATAAAGCGTATCCCTCTGCCAGCAAGGAGTCCGGCTTTTTAGCTGCTACTTGGTTGTTCCCAAGAAGGATGGGGGTTGCGTCCCATAATAGGTCTGAGGTACTTGAACTGTTCTCCGAGGAGATTCAGGTTCAAGATGCTCACTATTCTAGCCATCCTGAGTCAGATCCAGGTCGAGGATTGGTTCGTCACGATAGAGCTAGAGGACGTTTATATTCCACTTCTCCATCCTTCCTGCCCTCAGGGTGTTCCTGAGGTCCGCTTTCGGGGGCGAAGCGCACCAGTATCGTGTTCTTTCTTTTGGCCTAGCTCTTTCCCCTCACACCTTTACCAAGTGCATGGATGCAGTGCTGGCGCCCTTCAGGCTCCAGGGCATCCGTGTACTGAACTATATTGATGACTGGCTGAGACTAGCCTGTCACGAGAGATGATGATACGGCATTGCTATGTCATCCTGTCTCACATAAGGTGCTTGGGAATTGAGACTGGACGTGGTAGGGGACTCGACCACGAGGCGGACCTGTATGTCCCCTGCGCGTGTTGGGTCTATACGGTCGGACGTCTCAGTGATGAAGCTAGGCCACAGCTGCACTGTGAAAGCAGTTCCAGAAACTGCTGGGTCTCATGGCAGCAGCTTCCAACGTTTCTGTTCGGCCTGCTATACATGAGATACCTCCAGTGGTGGCTGAGGACCAGGGGGTTTTCCTTGAGAGGAAATCTATGCTGCATGATCAGGGTAATGCGCGGATGCCCGTTCCCTCGTCATATGGTGGAAACCTTGGTTCCTGTCCCAGAGGCTGGGAGCCGTTCAACAGATGCTTCCCTCACTGGTTGGGGCGTGGTCATGGACGGCTGCTTTGCGAGTGGTCCGTGGGAGACCTGGCATTTCTCCTGGTTGATGGAACTGCTGGAGGTCTTCAAGAGGCGGTCTTTTTATTCCGGACCTCTGTGGCTGCCATGTCCTGATACGTCCCGGCAATATGTCCGTGGTATCTTATCCATATCACCAGGGGGATCTGAGGTCGCGCCCTCTATGCTGACTGACACACCAGAACCTCCTGTGGTCCCAAGGGAAACTGTCGTCTCTCAGAGGATGGCTTGTCAGCGGGTGTCGTCGAGACCATACTCAGCTCCAGGGCTCCTTCTATGAGGAAACTGTACTGCCTGAAGTGGAATGTTTTTTCCACTTGGTGTAGAGAAGGGGAGTTGAACCCAGTTAACTGCCTTGTGGGCAGTGCCAGTGTTCCTCCAGGATCATTTCTCTGCCGGTCTAAGCCTGTCCCCTCTTTCGGTGTATGTGGCTGCCATTGGGGCTTTCCACTTATCCGTAGATGATGGACCTCATCTGGTTGTACGGTTCCTCCGTGGGGCTTGGAGGATGAGGCCTGCTGCTCGTTCCAGAGTCCCAGCCTGGGACCTAGCGGTGGTACTTGAAGGGCTGGCTGAGGCCCCCTTCAAGCCACTGGAGTCGGCGGAGGCAAAGAACCTGACCCATAGGGTGGTCGTTCTCCTCGCCATCACTTCTCTTGATGTGGGGATCTCCAGGCCTTGGCGGTATCGCCAACCTGCCCAGAGTTTGCCCCTGGCTGGGGGAAAGCCATCTTATACCCTAGGCTGGGCTATGTGCCCAAGGGCTGTCCAGTGGGGTGTGGTCGGTGATTATTCAGGCATTCCATCCTCCACCTCACGTGACGGATATCTGGAGAGGTCTGCGCAGTGGAGGAAGCCAGCCTGGGGAGACTTGCGAGGCGGCGGGTAGGCCACCCTGCACGCCTTTGTAAGGTTGTACAGTCTGGATCTCCCTGCGATGCCTGGCGCTAGGGTGCTCGCGTCCTCAATGTGCCTGAAACCCAGCTTCACACTAGGACGTGTGGCATTGTGGGTATTCGTTCCCCAAAGTGTCGTCACGACAACGCAGTGCGAGTTCCCTCGAAAGGGAACGTCTCGGGTTATGACTAAAACCCTTGTTCCCTGAGAAGGGAACGAGACACTGCGTCTCGTCGCCACACCTATCACAGGCAGATCGTCGCTTCATCGTGAAGAGCTATCTGTGCTTTGTGCCGGCGTCCATTTGTAGCTTCCGGGTATGCCATCACATACTACGTCATGACGCAACACCAATCAGGATTAGACTGATTTTATTCATGCTTCAGACGCGTTCCCCAAAGTGTCATCACAACGACGCAGTGTCTCGTTCCCTTCTCAGGGAACAAGGGTTATAGTCATAACCCGAGACGGCACATATGAACGCGCACACCTTTGCTTCTGACGTACGCTCTGCACGGTGCCACTGCGGAATAAGTCTGTCTGATTAACGCAGACTAAAAACAAGTAGAAAGCCATATAGCCTCCCGCCAGTTTCAAACATTTTAAATGTTAATCACTTTTCTTTCTTTTTTTTATGGGACTATCAGAAATATTAAAATCCCATTGCTACTTATTCAGCAGCTCCTCAGGGCTGTGTGTGTTCACCTGTCCTGTTTACCCTTTATACATACAATTGTAAAACTGACAGTGTTAATTCAAGTTCTCGGATGCTACTGTGCTGCTGTCTTTATTGGGGATTGAAGATGACTCCATATGCATCAGCGCTGTACAGATAGATCATTGGAGTCATGTGAGAGGAATTCACTTGTTATAAATGAAAAGAAGACAAAGGAAATTATCTTTGGTCTTCCAGAGTATACGCATCAAGCACAAGTGACTATACGTAATTCACTGATTGAACAAGTATCGTGTTACAAATACGTGGATGTCTATGTGGAAGCTGCTGTATCATGGAGTACACATATAGATTATTAGACAGTAAATGCTGTGAGATGCAAGACAAAGTTTGAAAGAAATTCCATCAAAAAAGTGAAAATTGAATTGACTTATTTACCATTGAAAGCAAAACTCATTATTTCTATGGGACTAGGCATGCACATATTTCATTCAGTGCACGTAGCTAACAGGTACAGCAATCTTTACCACGGTAACACATATCTTCAGAAATAAATAGTGAATTATCTTCAGAAATATGAATCAGAAATTGAACTTGAATAACTTGAAACATAATTATATTTATAAATGACAGTTAAAAACAACACTCAGACAAGTCTCCAGCAGACCTTTCAATATTTATATTGCTGTGTTAGAAGTAGTTATAATTGAATATACATTTTGCTATAATATGTGTGATAAAGTTATGAAATCAGGTTCTGCAGTTAGTAGCATGCCCTATACAAACCCCGACAGTTACCTCAGGGCACGAACCAAAAGTTCAGGTTTAAAATTTATCCAAGTATGCTGCATAGCCTGCTTTCTGGGAAACGTCCCAGAAACGTCTGAGAAAATAAAAAACTACACATATAATTACCCCTTAATTAACAAAATACTTATAATGTGTTAATTTTCCTGATAGTTACCCCTTTATTTCCCCAATATTATATATTGTTCCCTTATACCTACATGCAATTACATTATAGTTACACTTCAATTACCAAAAATGATGCTGTAAATTCTCTTTACTTTTGCAGTACTTTCCGGGGTGTAATCTAAAGCGTTACCAAATACTTCTTTCTCAGAAGCATTGTTCATTAATGTTCATTATTTGATTTGCTTTATTTACAACTATTTATGCGTTCTATAAAACCACCTCTGTTTGTGACAAATGCAATAGCCACACTGCGCAGAGCCAAAAATACATGACAAATGCTGTTTTGATTTTTTTATTGTGGCTTGATCAAGTGTTGGAAATAACAGATTATGTGTGTAACACAAAAACAGAACTCATAAACATTTACAATCGACACACACCTCACAAGTGTAGTGTACAGACATAAATCGCCTGGTTATATACGTCAGTTAAAATATACTTTTAGGGATGTTTTGGTGATTGTAAAAACAATTCACATAATTTCATAAATATTTATAATAGATTTCACTTCAAATGCTTCATTTTATATATAATATTATACAAGCCTAACAAGGAACTGAAGTGTTCTGCGTGAGATTTTTTAAAATAATTTCTTGGTAACGGCACTGTAAAAATGGTTTGCTCAAGTAACCTAAAATGTGCTTCATTTAGTACATTATTACTGTTCAAATCAAATAGAAACTACATCTGAGTTAGGCTCTTTCACTATAGGAATTATTCATACTACATTTCTTTAATTTCTGCATTTTAATAGAAAGCAAAGGATGGAAAGAGGAATTGATTCGAAGTGAAAGAATGATTGTACCTGTTGTTTGTCCAATTGTTATTTCACCTGTGAAATACATAATATAGGCATAATAAGGTTTTGGGAAAATATGCAGTCATTTTACATGACAGATTCTAAAACTCTTACCATTAATGAGCAGCAGAGACACACACAGTGAGATCAGAAACCTCATTGTGACGAACGACACCTGCACACACACACAACATACAGAGATTGTGTCTCTGTTTTATTGAGCATATTTGTAAAAAAATAACTTAAATGATAATGTTCACAGATATTTAGATCATTTTAGATCCATCAAAGGCACTGGAATTACGAGTGATTTGATCAAATGAAGAGAAGTAACTTTACCTGATAAGTGCAAATTCTCTCTTACACCGCTCAATATTCTCACAATGTCTTTGATTGTGTATGCCAATCATTTAGAAGGCATTCTTTCCCCCTGTGTTTGACAAATGGGTGGATCTAGAAGATGATGTATAGTTGATATGAAGATTATGAGGAAACACCCACGCATAGTTCTTGAAGATTTTATGGCCTGACATACACATTTGTGTCTAAGTGAAACAGTTGCATTACCACAAAGTAATGAACTATATTATTAATTGATGTTTAAAAATAATTGGGCCCTATTTGCACTGCATGGTTCAAGTGATGAAATGTTTTGCTGACCTTTAAAGATAGTGCGGAAAGCAAAACATTGAATAATAATTTTGTCTACATCCATTGTGTGCATTGCATATCGCACTGTTTTACTTCCTTTTCCGGGTCAGAACGTCTTGGGCTGTTTCGCCAGTGTAAAGTGCAAATGGAAATATTGGATACGGGTCACTTTTAAAAGATCGGATATAGTCACCAAATCGGAACTGTGCATCAAGGCCGGCAGTGTAAATACGGCCCAAGTCAAGACACATCAACAGATTCTAAAGCCATGTTCTAGCAAAAATCTTGATTTGGATGTCATAAATATGACTTTTTTAAATTATTTTTAAACATCAATCAACAATATAGTTCATTACTTTGTGGTAATGCAACATACTTCCTGTTCTGTAATGAGGGAGCGCGGAGGAAAATAAGGACGAGCAACACCAGTGAAGGACGAGAGAGGACCAGGCCTGGACTTTACGTTGTGTTTTATTCACGTTTTATTATGTGCGTGCGTGGCAGTCGTCAGTGAAGGGCTGCCCACGTTACTTTTGTTTTGTTTGTTTATTAAAGTGTGTTTAAACGTTTGCCGGTTCCCGCCTCCTTTTCCCTGAACAAGGAACTGTGTTACACTATTCTTGTCTTTTGCCTAAATATGTGGAAATGAGAGAATATGGTTATCAGTGCACATTTATATTATTTTCAGTCTGAGGGGGAAACAGCCTTGTACATATATGAATGTAAATGTCAGGAGTGTTTTTCGAGAGCTGAGGTATGCCATATTGTTGTGCAGTTGATAACTGCCACATTCCAAACACATTGTGACTGGTTCTCACTCGCCATCAGCAGCAGTGACACACACTGTGTGTACAGAAACCTCATTGTGCACACACACACATATACAACACACACACACACACACGTTTCTTATATTTTTGTTATATTTTATTCCATGTTAGTTGAGGATATTTGTAAAAGAACTATAACATTTACAGATATTTAAAAATAAAAATGAGAAAAATTAACAAGAATAAAATTAAGTCGGAAGCTCAGGGAGGGTCTCTCTTCAGCTGCTCAATACAGTGATGCTGACCTGCAGCTCTCACAATCTTATCAATGTCTTTAAAAACTGTGGGAGGATCGTTACTGGAACTAGAAAACATTTCTAAAAACGTAAACCACCAATCATGTGACATATAGGTTTTCTTTGTTTAAAAAAAAAAAAATCTTGTGAGCACCTGTCACTCAGAACAATATTCTTCCACTCTGTGCTTAAAGGGAACACGCTGACTTTTGAGACTTTAGCTTATGCACCAGATTCCCCAGAGTTAGATAAGTCCATACATGCCATTCTCATCTCTGTGTGTGCCATAACTCTGTCTCTCTGTCCGCCGCTAGCCTAGCTTAGCACAAAGACTGGAGGCAATCGGCTCCATCTAGACTACTGCTCAATAAGAGACTAAATAACGGCAACATTTTCCAATTTACATGTTGTGATGTGTATAGTTACATTGTGTACTAAGACCGATGGAAATTGAAAATATATGATAAATGAAATACCCACACTATATGAAAACTGATATGGCTAGGAACAATACTGTCATTCCTGCGTAATAATCCAGGAACTTTGCCGTACCATGGGTGCAGCGGCGCAATGTTATTACTTAGCGCATGAAAATAAGCTTCAATCAACATAACCAACATAACAACCTTGCACAGAGAGCGTGCTGGGGACTATTTTCAGGCGTTGCATAATATCATACCGCCGCAGCACCTGTGGTGCGGCAGCAAAGTTTCTGGATTATTACGCAGGAATGAGAGTATAGTTCCTGACCACATTGGTCTAGAAAATCGCAACTCTTCAATTTCTGTCTGTCCTGGTATGTGATGTAACTATAAACATCACAGCATGTAAATTGGAAAATGTTGCCGTTATTTTGTCTATTATTGAGCAGTATTCTAGATAGAGTACAGTCTTTGTGCTAAGCTAGGCTAGCGGTGGGTCCGTCAGACAGAGTTATGGCACACACGGATATGAGAATGGCATGTATGGACTTATCTAATTCTGGGGGATACGGTGAATAAGCTAAAGTCTCAAAAAGTCGGAATGTTCCTTTAAATACATGTGAACGTAGATGGGATGACCCATGCTTCCCTTTCAAGGGAACTCGCGCTGCGTCAAGCGCTGCGGGAACGCCTCTGCGTGATGCGTCATGAAGCACTCGTAAAATCAGTCCAATAGTGTGGCTGGACGTCGTAGGCGGGTGACGTCATAGACCAGGAAGCTATAAAGCACCCCTGAACCAGACACTGTCAGCTTCTGTGTCTTCACAAGCGCTCTATGTGAAATCGTTTGTCTTTGTATGAAAGAAAGTGTGTGTGTCTCTAAAAGAAAAAAATGGCGAATCAACAGTTCAGACAGTGTGTTACTCCCTGCCCTCGTTTCATCACGGGTGGGGATACACACATGCTCTGTGTAATGTGTTTGGGACCGGAGCATGCACAGTCAGCTCTCGAGGGGCTGGCTGCGAGCATTGCGAGAAGTTATCTATGAGAACTCTCCGGTCCCGCCGGTCGCTCTTTGAGGAGGCGATTCGGAAACTGCGTTCCCCAGGGTGCAGGTCCCGCTGCTGCTGAGGCACAGCGAAGGCTTTCATCTTGGGGTTCGCAAATGGATCTGTGGCGGGGTTAGAGGCGGGTGATCCCCTTTCTCTGCCTTTACCCGTCAGACCCGGCGCTTCAGTTGTCGAGTTAGAAGCACGCTCTGCGGTTTCTTCTGCTCGCGCTGAAGCGCAGGGTGCAACAACACTCCAGTTCTGAGGAAGTGGATGTTGTAAGCCTGGATTATTTAGATGAGGTTTCGCCGCCTCATTCACACGCTCAAGAGGAGCTATTGGAGGTTGTGACTCGCGCTGTTGCCAGGTTGCAAATAGACTGGCCAGCCGAGACGCACGGCGCATCAGCCTAGTAAATTAGATGAACGCTTCCTTCCATCTAGATCACAACCTCCAAAGCGGGGCTTGCCTTTTTCCTGATCTCCACACCGAGGTGTCGAAATCATGGAAAAACCAGCATCATTTAGACCATTCAACCCCAATACAGCTGCTTATTCAAACATAGTGGGGTTGAAACAGCATGGTTACGCGGTGATGCGCGGGTAGAAGAGGCGCTCGCGAGCTATCTCTCTCGAGTCATCATCGTCGTTAAAGCCCGCAGCTGCCCACTAAGCCCGTTAGAACAACATCAGCTTTGGTGGGTAGGGCTTACTCGGCAGCAGGTCAGGCAGCCGCATGTCTCCACACGATGGCGGTGTTGCAAGCTTATCAAGCCGACCTGCTGAAAGACATTGATGATGAATGTGAAGAAGTGGGGAGGAAGCGATAGCAGAGATTAGGAGAGCTGCTGATTTGTCTCTTCGGGCCACCAAGGAGGCGGCTAGATCCATCGGCCGTTCTATGGCAGCCCTGGTGGCCACGGAGAGACATCTCTGGCTAAATCTTTCAGAGATAAAAGATAGAGATAAGAAGTTCCTTCTCGACTCTCCTATCTCCCCTGCTGGCCTCTTGGCGATTCAGTCAACACAGTCGTCGAGAGGTTTCAAGAGTCTAAAAGCAGGCGGCTTTCAAAAATTTCTCCCCGCAAATCTCATGTCTTTGGGGCTGCTGGAGCAGCCCCAACCGAGCACGTCCTCCTCTCACAGAGCGCAACAGCGAGAGTGTTGCGACCCGCGCTCCCCACAGAGAGACTGGGGCGGGGTCAGCACTCTCAGCCGAGGTCTTCAGGTAGAGCAGATCTGAGGAATGTTATCATCTCTAGGAAGGCCTCGGCGAAGAAGTCCTGGCGCCAGTGGCGTCAGGCTTCTGATGGCAGTCCCCTCCGAGGAAGCGGTGTGTCGAGGCACCCGTCTCCTCTCGGTGCCATCAGGGGCCGTTCTGCCAACCCTGCCACCTCGGGTGCTTCAGGCGCAGCGGTCCTCAGCGGCGCAAATCTCCACGTCCGCCCGGAAGCGTGGCGGCGCGGGATGCTCGCTCCCTCAAGGAGGGTCAAAAGTGGGTCAGTGCGGTTGCTTCCTGCCGGCACGCCGTTTCAGGACACCGGGCTGCTCACACTTCAAAATCCAGAGGCCAGCCCCAAGGGGCTGGTTCCCTTAATAGATTTTCTGGCAGCGTGGAAACTTCTGCCAAATATCTCAGATTGGGTCCTGCGCACAATAGAAAATGGGTACAGAATACAATTCGGGTCACACCCGCCCATGTTCAACGGGGTATTATCCACAGTGGTAAACCCCGAGCAGGCTCTGGTAATGGAGCAAGAGGTACAGACTCTTCTGCAGAAAGAGGCTATAGAGCGGGTCCCTCCCCACTGCAGAGAGTCGGGATTTTACAGCCGGTACTTCATAGTTCCGAAGAAGGATGGAGGACTGCGTCCTATTCTAGATCTGCGGCAGCTAAATCGGGCAGTAAAGAAACTAAAGTTCAAAATGCTCACGCTAAAACAGATCATGTGTCACATCAGGTCCGAGGACTGGTGTGTCACAGTAGACCTGAAAGACGCATACTTTCACGTCTCCATCCTTCCTCAACACAGGAAGTTCCTCAGGTTTGCTTTCGGGGGCGAAGCATTCCAGTATCGGGTACTTCCATTCGGCCTAGCATTATCACCCCGCACCTTCACAAAATGCGTGGATGCTGCTTTGGCTCCGCTGAGACTCCAGGGCATCCGCGTACTAAATTACATAGACGACTGGCTGATCTTAGCAGAGTCGGAACATCGAGCGGCTCAGCATCGAGATGCTGTGATCGCTCATATGAAGAGGCTGGGGTTAAGGCTAAACACAAAGAAAAGCATGTTATCTCCACAGCAGAACGTCACTTTTCTGGGTGTGCTATGGGATACGAAAACCATGAGGGCTCGGCTGACGCCAGCTCGGGTGAATTCGATTCTACAAACCGTATCCAAGATAAAGCTAGGCCAGTCACTCACTGTGAAGCATTTTCAAAGACTTCTGGGTCTGATGGCAGCAGCGTCCAACGTGATACCTTTTGGCCTGCTGTACATGAGGCCCTTACAGTGGTGGCTCAAGACCAAGGGATTCTCCCGGGGAAATTTTCGCATGATCAAGGTCACGCGGCGATGCCTCCGTGCCTTAGTCATGTGGAAGGATCCTTGGTTCCTTTCCCAGGGTCCGGTGCTGGGGGGCTCCTTGTCGCCGCGTAACGCCAACGACGGATGCATCCCCTCACTGGCTGGGGCGACCATGAGTGGTCGCAGCTCAGGGTCTGTGGAGAGATCAGCAGCTCTCCTGGCACATAAACCAGCTAGAGCTGATGGCAGTGTTCCTGGCACTCAGGCACTTTCTCCCGGACCTGAGAGGCCATCATGTGTTGGTTCGCACGGACAACACATCGGTGGTCTCATACATAAATCGCCAGGGGTTACGCTCGCGCCCGGCTATGGAAGCTGGCACATCGAGTCCTAGTTTGGGCCCAGGGCAAAATGCTATCGATCCGAGCAGTGTACATCCCGGGGTACCTGAACACGACGGCAGACTCCCTGTCGAGGCAGGGAGTGGTGCCGGGGAGTTGGAGACTCCACCCCGAGGTGGTGAAGCTCATATGGAGCCAGTTTGGTCAGGCTCAGGTGGATCTGTTTGCGTCTCAAGAGACAACGCACTGTCCCCTATTTTACTCCTCACACATCCAGCCCGTTGGGGTTGGATGCCATGGTCTGAGCGTGGCGAGGCTGCGTCTCTCGCCTTTCCCCCTCTGGCATTGATACCAGGAGTGCTGGAGAGAGTACGCCGGAACGGGGCTCGTCTGTTGCTAATAGCCCCGTATTGGCCGACACAAGTTTGGCTGTCAGATATTATATCTCTCCTCGAAGGTCCCCCGTGGGAGGTTCCGATCAGGAGGGACCTTCTCTCCCAGGCGTCGGGGGCAATCCTGCACCCGAGGCCGAGCTGTGAAACTGTGGGCTTGGCCCCTGAGGGGGCCCAGCTCGTAGACTCAGGTCTTTCTGCTGAGGTAGTTCAGACCATGTTGCACTCCAGAGCCCCTTCCACGAGGAGGCTGTATGCCCTTAAATGGAGAGTCTTTGTAGCATGGTGTTCTAACCATTCTCTAAACCCAGTCAACTGCCAAGTCAACTCAGTACTGGATTTTCTACAGGAAAAGTTCGCTTCAGGGTTATCCCCTTCCACCTTAAAGGTATACGTGACGGCAATATCGGCCTATCACGTCCATCTGGATGGTGCATCGGTGGGGAAACACCCATGGGTTACTCGCTTCCTTCGTGGTACTCTGAGGCTAAGGCCTGCGGCACGCTCAAGGGTGCCGACCTGGGATCTGGCCGTGGTGCTGCAAGGTCTAGCTTTGGCCCCATTTGAGCCTATTGAGGAGGTGCCAGAGAAGTTCCTCACGTTAAAAACTGTGTTTCTCTTGGCTATTTCTTCTCTAAAGAGAGTGGGGGACTTGCAAGCACTATCTGTTGCCCCCTCCTGTCTTGAGTTTGCGCCAGGAATGGTGAAAGCTTTCTTATTTCCAAAAGAAGGATATGTCCCGAAAGTTCCTATGAACGTGGCAGGTCCTATAATGCTGCAGGCCTTCTCTCCGCCTCCCTTTGAGAATCCAGACCAGGAGAAGTTAAATCTGCTCTGCCCAGTGAGGGCACTAGATGCTTATGTCCACAGAGCTGCCCTGTGGAGAAAATCTGAGCAATTGTTCATCTGTTTGGGTCCCCAAACAAAGGGAAACCTGCATCTAAGCAAACCTTAAGTAAGTGGATAGTCGAGGCTATCTCACTTGCATATGAGTCGGCCGGCCAACCTTCACCACTAAAGGTCCGAGCCCATTCTACTAGGAGTATGGCAGCCTCTTTGGCTCTTCTGTCAGGAGTCTCCCTGCAGGAGGTATGTGATGCGGCAGGGTGGTCCTCTCCGCACACCTTTGTGAGGTTTTACAACCTTGATGTAGCCTCTACTCCAGGTTCTCGGGTGCTTGTAGCTTAATGTGCGCTATGAATTTCACATATACAGGCATTTGAGAGTTATGGCGGCGTTGGTATTGTGTTCCCGCAGCGCTTGACGCAGCGCGAGTTCCCTTGAAAGGGAACGTCTCAGGTTACGATGTAACCATGGTTCCCTGAGAGGAACGCAGACGCTGCGTCGCTTAGCCATACTCCCGGCACGCCTGTGACCGACTTGTTCGACGTTTTCAGAAGCTGACAGTGTCTGGTTCAGGGGTGCTTTATAGCTTCCTGGTCTATGACGTCACCCGCCTACGACGTCCAGCCACACTATTGGACTGATTTTACGAGTGCTTCATGACGCATCACGCAGAGGCGTTCCCGCAGCGCTTGACGCAGCGTCTCGTTCCCTCTCAGGGAACCATGGTTACATACGTAACCTGAGACGTTTTTACAAAGCATCTTTACAAATATTGCACTTTTATTTATTCAAGAAAAAGTCTCATTGAGAATTATTTATTTTACAAGAATGTCATGAAATGTCATGAGTGTGTTGTGAGAGCTGTGGTCAAATCCCAAATACGTAATAAGTACGGCATAAGTAATATATTTACCTGCACAGAAGGTGTGAAATAGATTAGAAATGTATGGCTCAGACCTCGACCCTCTTAAATGATTTATATAAAGCTATAATGCTTAAGTGCCACACATTAAATGAATCACACCACTGACATTAGGACCTGAGAAGTTAATATGCTACAACCCCTATGGTACACACTACGCAATATGATTTCAATGAGGGGAAAAAATATGTGTTTAAAATAGGACCCTATAACAATAGCAATAAAAATTTACTTTTTGCCTCAAGGGCAACATTGTACCACATTCGACAAATTGACATTTTCATTTAGAAAAAATAAATATATTTATTGAAAACATCAATTTCTTTAACCAGACACCTGAACAAACACATTTATCCAGTTTATAATGTATTAAAAATGTCATATGAAATAAAAAGTAACATTTCAAATTCAGCTGTTGCTTTCAGGCAACATTGTACCATCATTACAGTTATCATATCAAGTTATCATATCAAGTCATCAATATGTGCAGTATGTAGATTACTATTCTTATATGAGCATTAAAAAATCATGCAAAAATGCAAATATATTTAGAGAATACTAACTCTTTTCCTTACAAATATACTAAATTTGTACACAACCTAGTGTGTCTGGTATGACCTTCCCATTATGGTACAATGTTTCCTTGAGGCAACACACAGTTTTTGTTATTTACTCTAAAACATTTAATTATATATAATATAAAGTTCTTGAAAATACTTTCCTTTTCTTTACTAAATTTTTGTGGGTGATTAACTTGGACGGAAATTAGTGAAAAAAGCACTTTTCATTGGAAAAATATGGAGTCAAGTTACCTTGGCAGGACACAAATTGGACCACTGTGGTTCATGTGACCAATTTTTTGCACTTTTATTGATTAGTATTTGAGTTCTTCTTTCCTGAGATAGGTTTGAACAATAAATTGGTGTTTCATTTTATTAAAAATAAACTAAAATAGACTATGTTGCCAGGAGGCAACACTGTACCATAAAGGGGTTAAATGATGTACATTTGCAAAGCAAACTGTTCGCTGAAAAATCCACAAAATCAACAGCATCACTGCAATAAAAGTGTGGCATGCAATTTAGCGGGTTAACATTAGGCAAATGGGTATCTAATTTGGGTACTGGGTGACAATGAAGGGAGAAAAAAACAAGTACTGATCAAGGAAACTGATTTAGGAACACTGCAGAGAATACATACATTTAGGCTAAACAGACACGTCAGGGCTGTACAGTGCGACATATATGTTGAACATGCTATGAAAAAATCGGTCTGTGCAATGAATACATTTGACACTTAGTATGCGTCCGATACAGTTTTGCATGTTAGACAGAACCTGTTTTGTTTTTGCTTGTGTGAGGTTATCTAAGGCTGCACAATTGACTGAAATTAAACCAAAATCGTGATCTGGCTAAGTGAGATTATGAAACCGCAAAGGCTTCAATTTTAAATAAATGAATAAATATAACACTCAGTAAAATTGTGATAAATTAGAAATACATTTTGATTTTAGCCCTCTGATTTGAACGCTCTGTTTGAATTGGCCTGTCTGCTGTGAGACAATGTAAACGAAATCTTTTACTAAGTTTTATAGGTTTTACTACAGCTTGTGAAAAGTGCTGATTATAATATTAAATTTAGGTCTACCCCCTTTGCACGCAAGGTTGCAGCGATGAGCATCCAGTGATCTCCTGCCATGGCAGCTTTAACGAATGCTTTTTATCAAAACTAACAGTGCAAACACAATGTGAATAAGAGATTAATTGTGCAGTGTAGACTGCGTCATTGAATATAAAAGGCACTTTATTAGAAAAGTGTAGAGTTGGACTGGCATGACTGGAAGAACAGGAAGCTGATTTGAATGATCCTCCACTTATTCATAGTTTTCATGTTACTTTACATGCTTATAGGAATGCAAACCTGGAGGGCAAAACAAGGCTATCCTCTGTGGCACACCAGTCTTTTTTTTTTACCAGGTTTGTAGTCAGTATTGCAGTTTTTCTCTGTTGGTTTACCTCATTTCTTGAAACAGAAATTACATTATCAAAACAACAGAATTTAATTTTTCGTTCATTTCATCAAATTGCAAATGTCTAAGTACATGTCTCAATGTCTCAGTACATCTTTGCAAATGATTAAGTACAGGTAGCCTACATTTAGCACAATTTTCAAGTGAATAGATCTTGTTGTTCTAAACTGATTGTTGATTCTCAGTCTAATGGTTGTTCGTTCCAAAACGTGTTAGCATAATTTCATTGTATAAGTCATCACATGCACAATATCTGTTTAATTGTTAAAATTAGTCAAGAACATAATACCATGGATTCTATAGATGAATCCTTGGAACATTTGATAAATTTATTATAGCAATTGACAGTCAGGTGAAACTAAAACTTGACTAACGAAGGAGGAGTTTCACACCTCTCAGATGCACGAAAGCCTGCATGGAGTTTGCTAAAAAAAAAAAACACCTGAAGGACTCCAAGATGGTGAGAAATAAGAGTCTCTGGTCTGATGAGACCAAGACTTTTTGGCCTTCATTTTAAGTGGTGTGTGTGGAGAAAACCAGGCACTGCTCATCCCCTGTCCAATACAGTCCCAACAGTGAAGCATGGTGGTGGCAGCATCATGCTGTGGGGGTGTTTTTCAGCTGCAGGGACAGGACGACTGGTTGCAATCGAGGGAAAGATGAATGCAGCCAAGTACATGAATATCCTGGACAAAAACCTTCTCCAGAGCGCTCAAGACCTCAGACTGGGCCGAAGGTTCACCTACCAAAAAGACAATGACCCTAAGCACACAGCTAAAATAACAAAGTTGGCTTCACAACAACTCTGTGACTGTTCCTGAATGGCCCAGCCAAAGCCCTGACTTAAACCCAATTGAGCATCTCTGGAGAGACCTGAAAATGGCTGTCCACCAACGTTTACCATTCAATCTGACAGAACTGGAGAGGATCTGCAAGCAGGAATGGCAGAGGATCCCCAAATCCAGGTGTGAAAAACTCATTTCAACTTTTCCAAAAAAGACTCATGGCTGTATTAGATCAAAAGGTGCTTCTAATAAATACTGAGCAAAGGGTCTGAATACTTAGGACCATGTGATATTTCAGTTTTCTTTTTAATAAATCTGCAAAAATGTCAACAATTCTGTGTTTTTCTGTCAGTATGGGGCGCTGTGTGTGCATTACAGTTTTTCTCCACTGCCGAACCATCCACGTTATTTTGGAAAAGCACCAAGAGTGTTGAGAACGTCGGTCTGATTCAAGAAATGAGCCAAAGCAATTGAGAAGGATCTTTGCCATTTTCGTGGCACTGACTATTTTGGGGTTTTTGCGCAAACAAAGCACTTGCATCGCTTCATAAAATTGAGGTTTAACCACTGAAGTCACATGGATACTTTAATGAGGTCTTTACTACCTTTCTGAGGTTTGAAAGGGATAGTTGTGTAGCTGTCAATCGAGGGACAGAAAGATCTCACATTTAATCAAAAATATCATAATTTTTGTTCTGAAGACGAACGAAAGTCTTACGTGTTTGGATCGACATGTGGGAGAGGAATTAATGACAGAATTTTCATTTTGGGGGAATCTAACCATTTAACATACAGATATGGGAATGGAATTTAGTTTTGAAGCATGAATGAACAGTTTTGGGAGCGATATTAGCTTTGCAAGTGAGCTATAGTGTTGTGCTGAACTGTAAGACTGTTTTGCCAAATGATCTTAGAATTTTGAGAACGTAATTTCTGTTTCAAGAAATGAGCCATACCAATGGACAAAAACTGTAATGTAGTAAAATATTGATATTAAAGACCAAATTCAATATTCACCTTATTGATGATGCATACTTTGTACAGGTAAGCAGATGAACACAGATTATTAATGCAATACAACACTGTAAAAAATGTACCGTAGAATTTACAGGATTTTACTTGCAAAAAAGTTGCCAATAAAATCCTGTAAAAATTTTGTTCATTGCTGTAAAATTGATTACAGTATAATACTGCAAATCAATTTACAGTTAATTGTATGATGAAATACAGTAATTTGTAGTGTTTTTTACAGTAACATTGAATTAAACTTATTTTATTTTACAGCAATATTTTGTAGTTTCACTTAAGTACAGTATTTACCTGGCAAATAAAGTTTCCAATAAAATCCTGTAAATACCCCCATAATCCAAGATTATGTTTGTAATTGTCACGGTTCATAGATGCACTGTTTCTTTCTTGTCGCGTGCTCTGTGTTGTGAATGTGGTATGTGTGTCCAGGTCACATGGCTCATCAGCGGATCCAGCTGCCAATCATCATCTCACCACCTGCTGCTCATTTACTCACCACATATATACTCACGCCATTCTCATCTCCCTTGTCAGATCGTTGTTTGCTGTCCTGTGTTGTGGTTGTGTCTTCTGTTCCCGTCCGAAGTTCCAGTGTGTTCGTCTGCCGTTCCAGTTTGGGTGTCTTCGTGTTCTCGTTCGTGTTCAAGACCTGGATCATCCTCACACCACTTCACTTCTCTTCACCACCTCTCCCCAGCACCGATCACCTCAGTCCCTCGCCAGCTAAGACCTGCTATCTTTGGACTGTTCCTTATTCTCTGCTGGATATATATTAAAGAGTGTTAACTTGCAATTGCTTCCTGTGATCAATCATGACAGAACGATCTGACCGTGGAACGGAAGCAGCAAGTTCTCAGCAGACTGCCTTAGAAGGGTTCATCAACACCAGCATTCATCGTATGGAGACCCAAGAGAGAAACTTGAGCGAAACGGGAAGGGCCGTGCAGGTTTTAGTGGCGCAGGTGTCCGAGCTCACCCAGCAGATCCAGCTTCTTCGTGGTCCCGCTGCGCCACCCACACCGGCCGTCCTTCCACCCACAACTGAGAGTGTCACCAGCCCGAACCTCGTCTTCCGGTGCCCGAGGCTTATTCAGGTGAACCTAATTTTTGCAGAGCGTTTCTGACTCGATGTTCTATGCATTTCGCTCTACAGCCTCGCACCTTCAGGGCAGAACAGAGTAAGGTGGCATTCGTGCTCACTCTCCTAACGGGAGGAGCTTCTCTCTGGGGGCGGTGTGGGAGAACCAAGACCCATGCTGCGCCTCGTTCCAGTCACTCGCCGAAGAAATGAGAAGAGTGTTCGACCGGTCGATCGCGGGGAGAGAGGCTGCCCGACAGCTGGCGGAACTATGCCAGGAAATAGGTCAGTGTCTGATTATTCCATCGAATTTCGTGCGCTAAGCGGCAGAGTGTCACTGGAGCGAGGCGCAGTGGGACATGTTCCTGCATGGGCTGGCTGACCGTGTTCAGAAGGAAATCTACGCTGGACCTTCCGAAGACCCTTAACGGACTCATCGACCTCGCTCTAAGGGTGGATGCTCGACTAACCAGGGTGGAGCAGCGGAGTCCAACCCTGAGGAGCGGGGAGGCGGAACGGTCCAGCAGAGGAGACACGGTCAGCTCCAGCCAAGATCATGAGCCCATGCAGGTGGGTCGAGCTCGACTTTCCGGGAGGAGCGAGAGGCGGAGATCCCAAGGACTATGTATGTACTGTGGAGGAGCCGGTCATTTCGCTCACAACTGTCCGGTAAAAGGCAAGCCCGGCAGTAAGTTTGAGGCTACTGTCGGGTGGGATCTCCGCTGGGAAGTCCTCAACCACATCCACCCTCCTCCCGGTAAGACTGAGGTGGTCTAATCACCATCACAACTGTAGTGCACTTCTGGATTCCGGGGCCGAAGGTAATTTTCTGGACAGATCGCTAGCCATCGAACTTCACATTCCCTTCAAACCACTCCCCAATAAGATTGCAGTACACGCTCTCAATGGACAAAGCCTTCCTTCCATATCGTACAGCACTGAAGACGTCACCCTCATCACCGCCGGAAACCACATTGAACAGACATCCTTTCTCATTTTTGACTCACCTCACACCCATCGTCCTTGGTCACCCCTGGCTCACCCAACACAACCCCCGGGTAGACTGGATCCAGAATTCCATTGTGGCCTGGAGTGAGAGGTGTCATAAGACTTGTCTTGTCTCTGCCTGTTCGTCAGTCTCTGTTTCTGTGTTACAGGAGGAAGCAGTGGATCTGTCTAACGTGGCCGTCGAGTACCACGACCTGAAGGAGGTGTTCAGTAAGTCTAGGGCTGCTTCTCTTCCTCCGCATCGTCCCTATGACTGTGCCATAGACCTATTGCCAGGGTAGTCTCCGCCTAAAGGCAAGTTGTATTCACTTTCGATTCCAGAAAGGGAGGCTATGGAGAAATATATTTCTGATTCCCTAGCAGCCGGGTTCATTCGCCCTTCCTCTTCTCCAGCGGGGGCGGGGTTCTTTTTTGTGGGTAAGAAAGATGGTTCCCTGCGACCTTGTATTGACTACCGAGGGTTGAACAACATAACGGTAAAGAATACCTATCCTTTGCCG
This sequence comes from Gobiocypris rarus, assembly GCA_023029165.1. Taxonomy (NCBI): domain Eukaryota; kingdom Metazoa; phylum Chordata; class Actinopteri; order Cypriniformes; family Gobionidae; genus Gobiocypris; species Gobiocypris rarus. The sequence continues at coordinate 33,284,905 of CM040920.1, forward strand.
TTAATGTCTTCAGCCTTCGAGAGGTTGCAGGGGGCATCGATCTTCACAAAATTGAATTTAAGAAATGCTTATCATTTGGTCCGTATCAGGAAGGGGGATGAATGGAAAACCGCTTTTAACACCCCTAGGGGGCACTTTGAATATTTGGTCATGCCATTCGGGCTTTCCAACTCCCCAGCGGTCTTCCAGGCACTCGTCAATGACGTGCTGAGAGACATGGTCGACCAGTTCATATATGTCTACCTGGATGACATATTGATTTTTTCCTCGTCTCTCCAGGAACATGTACAGCACGTTCGACGAGTACTTCAGAGGCTGCTAGCGAATGGGCTTTTTGTCAAGGCGGAGAAATGCGTTTTCATGCACAGTCTGTTCCTTTCCTAGGGTACATCGTGTCGACTGAGGGAGTGCGCATGGATCCTGAGAAAGTTAAGGCTGTGGTGGATTGGCCAAACCCAGATTCCCGTAAGGCCCTACAGAGGTTTCTGGGGTTCGCCAATTTTACGGCGGTTCATTCGCAACTTCAGCCAACTAGCCTCGCCTCTGATTGCCTTGACCTCCCCCAAAACTACGTTCAGGTGGTCAGACGCAGCCGAGGCTGCGTTTGCCAAACTGAAGGCTCGCTTCGTTTCAGCCCCTATTCTAGTTGCCCCTGATCCATCACGGCAGTTTGTGGTGGAGGTCGATGCATCAGAGGTGGGGGTAGGCGCAGTGTTATCCCAGCGTTCTACCACAGACGATAAGATGCACCCGTGCGCGTTTTTGTCCCATCGATTGTCCCCTGCCGAATGTAATTACGACATAATCGGGAGTTGCTGGCAGTCAAGATGGCCTTGGAGGAATGGCGCCACTGGTTGGAGGGTTCAGGGGTGCCTTTTATCGTATGGACCGACCATAAGAATCTAGAATATATTAGGACTGCGAAGAGGTTGAACTCCAGGCAGGCTCGGTGGGCACTTTTTTTCGGACGTTTTGATTTTACTCTCTCATCGCCGGGTTCTAAGAACATCAAACCCGATTCTTTGTCACGTATTTTTGATCGCTCGAGCGCCCGTCTACTCCGTGCATTTTACCGGAGAGATTAGTGGTCTCCACACTCACATGGGAGGTCGAATCGAGAGTCAAGTCGGCTCTAGAAGGGGTAACGCCTCCGCCCGAGTGTCCACCGAACCGCTTATTTGTGCGGAGGAATTACGGTCCATGGTCATCCAGTGGGGTCATAGTTCCAACGTAGCCTGCCATCCAGGAGTCAGTCGAACTAAGTTTTTAGTCAAGCAACGATTCTGGTGGCCTCTCATGGCTCGGGCGTCCGCGATTTTGTGTTGGCTTGTTCAGTCTGTGCCGTTGGTAAGACTTCCAATCGTTCCCCAGATGGGTTGCTTCAACCACTGTCAGTCCCTTCAAGACCCTGGTCCCACATTTCGCTAGATTTTATTACCGCCCTCCCACCCTCCCAAGGGTACACGGTCGTTTGACTGTAGTGGACCGGTTCTCGGCGGCTCATTTCATCCCCTTGCCCAAATTACCTTCAGCCAAGGAGACAGCGGTTACGGTCATTGACAACGTCTTTCGACTTCATGGCCTCCCGATAGACGTGGTTTCTGACAGAGGTCCCCAATTTGTGTCCAGATTTTGGCAAGAGTTTTGTAGATTGCTGGGGCGGCGGTTAGTTTATCCTCGGGTTCCACCCCAGAGCAATGGCCAGACTGAGAGAGCAAACCAGGATCTTGAGCGAACGTTGCGATGTTTAGTCTCTAAGAATCCTTCCTCCTGGAGTCAGCAACTTTCGATGGTGGAGTACGCGCACAATACATTACCAGTGTCGTCCACGGGCCTATCACCGTTTGAGTGTAGTGTAGGTTACCAGCCACCTATTTTTCCTAGCCTGGAATCCGAAGTCGCGGTCCCCTCTGCTCACGCCTTTGTCCAGAGGTGTCACCGCACTTGGACAAGAGCCGAGACTCTTCTCCAAGTGAGGGGCGCACCAAGGCCAAGGCCGATCGCCACCGGTCAAGGCCCCATTATCGTCGTTGGTCAAAAAGTGTGGCTTTCTACCAAGAACATTCCTCTCCGATCCGTCTCTAATAAGCTCGCACCCAAATTTATTGGTCCGTTTACTGTCACCAAGATCATTAGTCCGGTGGCAGTCCGCCTCAAACTTCCTCCAGCGTACAGGAGAATTCATCCCGCCTTCCATGTGTCCAAAATTAAGCCCGTTTTTCATTCCAAGATTAATCCGCCAGTCCCGGTTCCCCACCGCGCGACTCGTAGGCGGGAACCATCTTATTCGTCAACCGTATTCTGGACTCAAGGCGGAGGGGGCCGGATTCCAGTACTTAGTGGACTGGGAAGGTTACGGTCCGGAGGAGAGAAGTTGGGTTCCTGCCAGAGACATTCTGGATCACACCCTTATCGAGGATTACAATCGACAGGTAAGCGAGTCAGGGGAGGAGGCGCGTTCCTAGGAGGAGGGGTACTGTCACGGTTCATAGATGCACTGTTTCTTTCTTGTCGCGTGCTCTGTGTTGTGAATGTGGTATGTGTGTCCAGGTCACATGGCTCATCAGCGGATCCAGCTGCCAATCATCATCTCACCACCTGCTGCTCATTTACTCACTACATATATACTCACGCCATTCTCATCTCCCTTGTCAGATCGTTGTTTGCTGTCCTGTGTTGTGGTTGTGTCTTCTGTTCCCGTCCGAAGTTCCAGTGTGTTCGTCTGCCGTTCCAGTTTGGGTGTCTTCGTGTTCTCGTTCGTGTTCAAGACCTGGATCATCCTCACACCACTTCACTTCTCTTCACCACCTCTCCCCAGCACCGATCACCTCAGTCCCTGTGCCAGCTAAGACCTGCTATCTTTGGACTGTTCCTTATTCTCTGCTGGATATATATTAAAGAGTGTTAACTTGCAATTGCTTCCTGTGATCAATCATGACAGTAATAGTTTAACATTAAAAATGCTGAAAAGAATAACTTTAACCGTAAACTATAAATTACTGATTTAAATGCAGAATGAACACTATCTGAATACATTTACAAATGAATAAAAACCAAGTCAAGGGAGTAGCAAGTAAATATTTATTAAAATTAGCAGCAAGACATTGCATTTATTAAAACATTGCAAGGTAACATTTTCAGTCTTCCAACTGTTAAAATCTTATTATAAAAATGACATAGCATTACAAAAAACCACAAATAACTTTTTAAAAGGCATTTTAAGAAATATTCTGAGTAGAACATTGTAACAATATCGACTATGAGTCTGATATCTCGGGGAATAATTAACTCAAAAGGGATTTAATATTCATGAGTTTATGAATATAATTTGCTAGTCGTTCATTACGTTTTAAAAATTAATTTCCGATAAGGAAAATGTTTAATTAAATACAAGTAACCTTTAAGGAATTGCTTGAAGTTATCTTACTACGTTTGTCCTGCAAACTAGTTATAGACTTTCAAATCAATTCTGGTAAGGGATTACTGCTTTACGAGAGCATAAGAAGCATTAACTTTACTGATCAGGACAAATTAATATTTCGTATGTTCGTACAGTTATGTTACTAAAATCGTAGCGCTAAGCAGCATTAGGTAACGTTCAAGATTCGTAAGTCTCATTGACTTCATGTATGTGGAACAATAACAGCTTCAATTCAGAAATATCTTTTGGAAGTTTAATAACACAGACTAAAGATAACACTACAATAAACACAGAAAGTACATACTAAGTATGCATCAAGAGAGTAGAATATAGATAGGACATGAAACTAAAATTGTATCTAAACGAAAGAATAAAAGAAAGTAAAATAGAGAGAGAGAGAGAGAGGATAACAGCGTTCACTTCAGTTCGTTCCACAGAGCCCTCAACGAGTTAATCTCATTCCAAAGCGGAGGTAGTACGACTTTTCAATAGCAGCTTGGATTGTAGAAATAAGAATACTTGCTTTGGTCTTGGCTTCTCGGCGTGTATGCGTGTATTCTGAGTTCAAATGTCCCGCGTTCCGTGGTTCCTTTAAAGTCGGCTGGTATTGGCTCTCGGTTTTGCGAAGAAGTTTAGCTGGATGCGGCCGGCTCTTGTTGGATGTTCCTGGAAGTTGCTGTTTCCTCCTCTCTGAAGACGTGGGTGGCGGATTGCGGCGGCGTTGGTGATGCACAGCACGAGCAAAGGCAATGAAAATGCGGGTCACATTGATACTTGTAGTTCAGGTCGGGTGGCGCACATTTCCTGGATGGTCCAATCGATTTGAGCGTTTTCGGTGCGAAACAAGGTTCTTTGTTCGGTTTGGTTACGCCTCCTGGCTGGCATCCGGGGCAGACAGGTTCATGCATTTTTCTTTACAAAGCTGGCATCTTTGTAATAATGCATGTCCTTTAAATTCTTTTACAAGATTCGCACGATTGCATTTTCTGTTTCTAAAAATACCAAAACCACAGGTCTGAGCTGTGGGAATCACAAATACAGGTTTTGCACTGTCTATTGTCCTAAACAGCTGAGTTAACACTCATATAACCCTCCTAATTATTACAGACATATATACAAACATTCAGACAGAAAAGTATACATTTAGTACGTTTTTAGGGGGCTTTTAACCATCTCTTTAACATGAGCTGGGGAACCATTTCATTTGTGCCTCTCTAGGTGTGTGTGTAAGTGTGAGAGTTCGCGGCAGGGTCGTTTGGAGCAATAAAAGACACTCCGGAGCCTGGAGGTTATCTCCCCAGAGAGATCAAAGAAATGCTTGTCCAGACATTTTGGCGTCATTGAGACCATCAAGCGCCTTATCGTGATCTGATAACGCGCTTCACGAGAGGTGCGAGACATCTGGCCGTTTGCCAGATAAACAGACGTCATTGTGGCTACAGTCCCCCTTTTTGTTCGGCTGATGTCCTGTGGTCATTATCGGACAACTCCTCATCACAATGGACGGATGGTAGGTGAATCGGCGGTCGGGCTGCAGGTGTCTGTTACGGCTGGGGAGCCAGCTCGATGAGATCCGTCTCTGCTTCGGGCATTGTAACCTCCCTCCGTGGTTTCCATCGGAGACCTCCAGACACGGCTGTCGTGAGCTTGGCTGTGGAGGTTCTCATCTCATTGACTTTTCTGTACAGGAAGAAGGCGTGCCCAGGGTTAGGTATTGATGAAAATCATAGAGACACATAGCGCAGTGTCAGCTGCGGTCCAGGATTGGGCAACAGGAGAGGTATTCAGGATAGGCATTCGGGACAATGCTTGAAGGGTTGCATCAAGGGGAGTGATGTTAATTGCTGGGCCCCCCCCCCCCCTTTTCTCAATCCACAATTCTAACTCAGGGGCGAGGGTGAAGTTGTGGTCCTTGAAGAAGGCGGGGATTTCCCGTTCTGACTGGTACTCTTCGCTTGGGAGGTGGTATCGGTCGGCGAGGTTTGTCCCAGGTGGATGGGACAGTCTTCTCGTTCAGAAAGCGGTGGTTGAGTTTAACTTGCATTGGCCCCTAACTGTCTTTCTCTGTTAGTGGCCACATGTCTCTTGATCTGGTTCGGTGGACCCATTTGAGAACCGGTTCTCTCTGTCCCGGTTTAGTTGAATCTGGTGCGACGGAGAGAGTTTGTTCGTAATCTCATGAGGTCCCGTCCAGTGGGGCAGAAATTTCTTTGACAGCCGTCGGGGGCCTGTCAAAGGTGGCGGGTTGAAGTTGTAATACCAGATCTTGTCGCCCACCTCCAGTTCTTGGTGTGAGGCTTTGCGGTCGTAATAGGCTTTCTGACCTTCAGCGCTCTTTTGCAAGTGTTGCTGGGCAAAGGCGAAAGTTGTTTTAAATGTCTATGGAGCTCATCGAGGTACTGGAACGTGGTGTCTGTGGTGACAAGGTTGGAGTCGCCGGGTTGGTACAGCAGGTGTAGTGGCAGAGTCATCTGCCGCCCAGTCATGAGTTCAAAGGGATACCCGTGTTGATTCCTGTGGGGTGGCTCTGAGGGCCATCAGAACAAGGGGAGTTTCATATCCCAGTCTTTCTGGTTAGCAGACACATACTTTCTCAGCATGGCGACCACCGTTCTGTTTGATCTCTCAACTTGTCCTGATGCTATGGGGTGATGGCTGACGTGCAGTCTAGCCCGTATCCCCAGGCATTTCCAGATCTGTTGCATGATCTCGGCCGTGAAATGGGTGCCTCTGTCTGAGTTGACTCTCAGTGGCAATCCGAACCGGGAGAAAATGTGGTTTAACAGTAGGTATGCCGTGGTCTGGGCAGTGTCGTTGGGTGCTGGTAGACACTCCACCCACTTGGTAAACTGGCACACCACTGTGAGAAAGTACCTGTTGCCTCTTGTTGATCTGGGCAGGGATCCTACCCAGTCTATTTGTAGGTCTGACCCCGGGAACGTGATCCCTCTGCGTTGCAGTGGGGCTCTGTGGTTCGGGTTTGCTGGCTGGAATTGACAGCAAACCAGACATTCTCTGGTGTACTCGGCAACATCTTGTTGCATGCCGGGCCAATATGCCACCTGTTTCAGTGTGTCATACGTGGCTCTGGTGCCGTGGTGTCCCGCACATGGTGTGTCGTGGGCGTACATTAGCATAACCCCCCTTTGCGATCGTGGCATCACAAGCCGTGGCGTTGTGCTGTCATCGGGTGCAAACCACAGAATGTCGTCCTGTATACGCACCATGTTTTTGGAGTTATGTAGATGTTTGAGGCTTGAGTCATCAGAGAGCTCAGAGTTAGTGATAGGGTGGTTGGAGGGTCAGAGAGGTGGTCGAAAATTGTCTTTATTGCCGTGTCAGAAGCTTGCATTTCGCGATGTCGTTGTGGGAAATCTGCGGTGTTAGCGATAGCGTCTGTGAGGCAGGCATTGTAGCCGGTGCTGGTCGCTTGCTGCGGGTTAGCACTGCAACGCTGGGGCTGGATGTGGGGTTTGGGGGTACCCACAAGTCGCCGTGTAGTGCTTTGGCATCTTGTAGCATTTGTTGCCCTTGAGACTCGAAACCTGCGTACGGTTCTTCCATCTGGGTGTCATCAGTCAAGTTGGTATGGAGAGGTGAAGTTGGTTCATCCGTTTCCATGACAGGCTGTTGGGAGACTGTGTATACTACAAGATGACTGTTTTCTGTCAGCTCCGTTCGGCAGACCTGGTCTTTGGTTGCCGGCATGACAGATGTTATGGCGATGAACTTGAAGGGTACAGTGAAAAGTGTGTTGTCTGTATTCCCTTCGGGTATTAGTGCGTGTGGAATGGGTCCCATGATGGGTAACACAAGTTCAAAGTCATGAAAGTCATTGCTGATTAGCCATCCCAGCCGAAAGGCTTTGGGAATGTTGATGTCAATTGCTGTGCAGTTGTTGAACAGGATGTAAACAATACGAGATGACACTTCGTGAGGGTGTGGCTTCAAGTGTGAGTCCGAGTTCCACACCTTCGGGTGAGGGTTGGAAGAAACCCAGCGTGTGGTTTAAGGTTTGACCACATCGCATGTTGAGCCGCACGGCGACCCCTTTGGTGTATGCTGGTATTACAGTTCCTTGTTCACTGACAAGCGTGCAGACTTCTGGGATGGTCTGTCCTGACATGAGATTGTCATGACTGATGGAAACGTGTGGCTGTGAAGTTAATGGAGCCCATACCACTTCGTTACACACGTCCACATGAGCCCGGAGGCGAATCAGAATGTCTGCTCCGATGTACACATCGTGGCGGTCCGGCAGGACCAGGAAATAATGGGTAAGGCACCGGTGGTTCCATGTCAAGCGCAGCGCACAGATTCCTCTGGCAGACACCATAGAGGAGGGGTGTGAGTTCAAAGGGAAACGGGTGCGCTTGCTGGTGTAAGGCGTGTGTGGTGCCTTTTCACTGATTGACTTGAACAGTGAGAGACTAATGGCTGAGTTATCGGCCCATAGTGCGAGAATACTGTTCGTTGTGTTGATGTCATTCAGCTGTAGGTCATTCATGACCTGGGGGCAGAAGGTATCGGAGTCTTTGGTGAGCTGAAATGTGCAGAGTAGCGAACTTGAACTTGGCTTCGTGGCTGAGGCTGTGTTTTCACAGTGTGCTGCAGGAGGTCCCGTGACCTTTGTGACCTGGCAGTCTGGCTCTGTGGGAGTTTCCGTGACCTCGGTGACTTGACAGTCTTGCTCAGACGATGTGTGTGTCTGAAGGGGCAGAGGGTCGCGCGAGCCCAGAATTTCAGCTGTTTGAAGTCCAGTAAGGGTTCAAGCGGTCCAGCAGGTCTTTTCCGATGAGAAAGCGGATACGTGTTCATCGGGGAGACATAGACGGGGTGTACAAGGTTCATAGGTCCAATCGTCAGGTGAATGGGAGCTATGTGCTTGAGCTGGATGTCATTTTGGCTATACGACTGCACATTTAGCTTGCAAGTTTGAAGGTTAAGAGTGCGATTTTGTCTCTGTGCTTTAAATCTGAGTTTTTCAAATAGTTGGGCGGAAATCAGCGTGAGATCGGAGCCAGTGTCAACGAGGGCTTCGAGCTTAACTTCCCTTTCCATGGTGATGGTTAGATAGAGTTTCCGAGCCATTCCCTTCTCGATCAGGTTTCCCAGGAGTCTTGGTGTGGGGACCTGTGTGTTGCTTGTTAAGCCGTCGGGATATGTCTCTGGTGTCTCATTGTGAGTGCAAATAGTCAAAACAGCGCTTTCTGGTATCTTGGGGTGACACATGATGCTGTTTTGGTCAGGGGCTGTTGCTGTCAGCTGTAGTGAGTGTGTGCTGCTGACGTGTGGGGGTGCAACAGTCAGTTCAATAGTCTGTGGTTGAGGAACAGTGTTCAGGGTGCTTAATGCAGTTGCAGGAGGGTCGGGAAGGTTGATTTCAGGTTTCAGATTTAGTCATGCTTTATCTGGCCCATCCTTCTTGTCTTCCTTGTGAGGTTTCTTTTGGAGAAACTCTCTCAGTGTTTTTAAAAGCTCTGCAACTTCAGAAGCGGCTGCACTTTCTTTGTTCGATGTGGGCTCAGGTCTGAGCTTACCATTATCACGTCGAGTGGCCCCTTTGCTGGCTTTCTGGGCTGGGTGGTCTCGGAGGTTCGTTTGGCTCCGTCTGGGTTGCCGGCCGGCTTCCCAGGTGCTCACCCCCTTTGGTTGTGGAAGGGGCGGCGGGTCCCAGGATCCTTCAGAGCGATCGCTCTGGTGCCGTGGGCGGCCGCCACCATGACCACGCTGCCCTCTGCTGGCCTGGAGTGGTTTAGACTCTCTGTTGACAGGTCTGTAAGTGTAGTTCTGTTCGGCGCCCTCTAGGGTTAGCTCTGGGTGGTGCTCAGAGACAGGGCAAATGGTGGGCTGTCTTACAGTCTTTTCAGAAATGGTTTTCTGTTTGACGTAAGCTTTGTGAGCTAAGTCTCTCAACTGCTGCGTATCCATACTGCGCGGGCACGCCAGCACCCCCAGGTGGTGACTGATGGTTGGGTGCAGGTTTCGGAGGAACAGAGTTTTGAAGTTGATGTCTTCCTCCATGCCTGGGTCGTTACGTGCCCCAAAGTAAGCACGCCGCAGTCGGTTATAATAGTTCTGTGGGGTCTCAAGTCGGACTTGCTTGAGGTCCATGGCAGTGATGAGCCCTGGTCTGACTCAGGGTCAGAGTACTCACGAATTAGAGCTCGTCGTAGATGCCAGTAGTCCGCTTTGACTGTCTCTGGTTGTCGATCCAGAAAGCTCCGTGTCACGGTTAGGCGTGGCCCTGAGTAGGTACAGTCTGTCCCAGTTGTTCGCGTGAGCGACAGTTTGCAGATAAAAGTCTATGTCTTTTAAGTATGCGTGGGCGTGTCCTCCTGCAGGGTCTGGGCTGAAGGTAGGAATATTCCTGGCCAGCTTGTCAAGGTTCTTTAAAGCTCCGTGGCTGTTGACCTTGACTTCCTGGAAGGGCTTCCTTTCCTCTGCTGCAGACGGGATTCGTGGAGACTGGCGGGTGACATTTTGAACGGGGGGCTGTCACCCCCCTTCGTAGCTCTTGCTTCTTGGCAGAAAGGTGCGGAGTAACTGGTCAGGGGAAACTCTGTGTTGTGTGTTTCCCCCTTCCGGTCAAGTTGCACTGTGTATGATTGTCTTAGTTCTCTTTGCACCATGTCGAGTTCATCTTTGAGCTCGTGTCTTTGCTGGATGAGCTCGTCGATCTCGGCTTGTGCAGACTGCAAATGTTTTGCATAGGCTTTGGCTCTAACGCTCTGTCTTTAAGTTCATTATTGGCTCTCTCCAGGAGGGATTCGCCACGCCAAGCTGTTCGTCGAGTTCTTTCCTGGCGCTCTTTCTCTGACTGTACTGGCCGGTCGGGCGCCGAGACGGAGCTCCTCCAGGGCCTTCAAGTCTTTCTACTTCCTTTCTCTGTTCTTTGTCCGCTTCATCAGCTTTCTGTTTGTAGAAGCTGATCTAGACGGTTGGGTGAGGGCTCGGTCTCTCCGGCCTCCTCGGCTTGAAGCTTTAGCGTTGCTGCATCCTGTTCCAGATTGGCGTAGCTCCTTCGCTAAACGGGCCTGCGCGATGAGGACGTGGGCAGGCTTCCGAGGATTTTGGCCACCTCTTTGTTGGAGTAGCTCTGCGTTGGGTCGTGTGTCATCAGCTGGTCTAGCTCGGTGTCCAGTTGCTCCTGGCTCAGCTGCCCCAGATTTCCTTGACTGGTGGCCGTTAGCGCTCCCAGCCATGTCGCTAGGCGGTCCCACGGACGGCAGGACTGGATGAACGGGACATGCTGGCTCACTGTGGACGAGAGAAACACAGCACACACACACACACAGAGAGGCCAATGCAAGCTTGTTTTAAAGCTAATGATCTATCGACGGGCTATGCCAGAGATAGGAATTTTGGGCTAACTGATGTAGACAGTTAGGCAGTTTAACAATTAGATAATTTAGACAATCATGTGGCGGTAGCCCTGGGGTCACTTGGTGACCCGCTGCTCGGTCGTCACTTAATTACTAAGTTCTCCTTGGGGTCTCTTGGTGAACTGAAAGGAACACAATTATGACAGTCCAACAGTGAGGATAGAAAAGAGCACAGTGGGGACAAACACAAAATGAATTGGTCTGTGATGCACGGAAAGTAAGCGTGAGCGCTAGAGGTGTTAGAGAAACCTAAAGGGCTATGCCTGTTACTTTTCGTAAGAGTTTCTGATAGGGCCTACGCACGGTGGATACCAGGGTAGGAGATTTAGGCAAAAGGTGCGGCTTAGAGAACAAGAGAAAAAGAATATTAATGGGCCAAATGCTCAGGATATATTAAAATTCGACTTATACTATGGGTTTTATCCCATTTAGCTCATCCGGGTGAATTGAGGTCGCTCAGGTGGAAAACCCAGCGGTGGTCGGCCTTCCAGACGCTTTCCAAACACCCAACTGCCGTGTCCTCGGTCCTTCGTTACTCTGTCGCGTTACGCCCACTCAAACAGCTTATGACTTTAAACACAACCTGACAACACCATTCCATCAACCGACAGTCCGCACAGCAAAATTGGTACGGTCCCTAGAACCCTCTCTTTCAAGAGTGGCCCCCTATTAGGCCCCGGTTTAGGTACTGGTCCCAGAAATTGCCTTGGCGTGAGCTGGACTGGTTGACTTCTTTGGAGTGTCAAATTGCTGATGTCGCCACCACTGCATTCAACGGGTGGACAGAGATAAAAGAAACCGAGATTCACACACAGCCGGTGTTGGTCACGTTGGTCGGGCAACCCCGCTGATGGAGACCGGTTTGAGACGATTCTCAACTCACCATAGATGCTTGTGAGCCCTACACTAAATACACAAAGAGGGTAAACAGGGGAATCAAAATGAATTAAAAACCTCTCCTGTTCACTGGATCAAAGGATTTATGATTGTAGGCGCAAAGGAAGTGGAAAATTACAATATCGAGAGCAATTTAGAACAAGGCAAAGGTTTCTGTCAAATAATGATAAAACAAAAGCACTTTTGATACTGTTTGTAATTACCAGAATTAGCTTAACCCCAATGGGAGGGGAAAAGAAAACTTTGCAGGAAAAATAAAAATAAAATAAAAATTAAAAATTATTACCTTTGAAGCCAATTTAAATGAAATTTAAATAAGCCTGTAAGGAAAAATCGAATAAAAGAAAGCAATAAAAATACTATCCTATAACGATTACTCGCTAAGTGAGAGTATCAAAATAAAAGAATTAATCAGAGAGGAAATAGGAGTTTAGTGGTGCGCTGACTTAGCAGGGTACAGCCACAAGGTGGCGTCCTTCCTTCTAAGTGGACTGTCTGTGATTTAAACCTAATTTCACTTTGAGTTAGAGAAAAGTATTTTTCTTTTTAAACTTCAAATTCGAATAAGGGTGTTTAATCAGCGAGAAAGGAGACTGGGTTGTTGCTAGAAACAACAACACATAACAAAAATTGTATAAATGAAACTGTGCACAACAGTAATCAATAAACAATTTATAGGCTCAAATTTACTTTAAGGCGGAATGAAATAGCGGAGAGTGACACTATCCGAATTTATCCACGCGATGGCGCTGTTGCGTCTGCCCTAGACTAGGTTAGTTAGGCAGAAATTATCCACCAGATGGCGCTATCTGTTTTTAGAGTCGCCTCTGGCGTTCACATGCGGCTTTGCAAACAGGACAGAAATCAGTTTGTTTTAGAGTCGCCTCTGGCGTTCTGCAAGCGGCGTTGCAAACAGGACAGAAAACAGTTTGTTTTAGAGTTGCCCTCTGGCGTTCGCAAGCGGCGTTGCGAAACTCACAATTATTTCTTAAAAACAAAACACGGGGAGGTTTCTCTCGGTGCTGTACGGCACGAGAAACAAAAATGGCGGATACAGGAATTTACCGTCTGTCTATCACACATTTAAAAAGGGAACTCCAATAGACATTTATCACTATGGCTGACGGGTTTCAGCGTCTTTGATTTAAATGTTTTAGGTTTGAAGATTTTTGGGTAGCTAAACCAAACTTAAACCAGGAGTTGTCGTTTATCTTAGTGATATAATATTATTAAGGCCTATTATTGACTCAAGGAGTCTCGCTGGTCAATACCTCGCTGATTCTACAATACCTTTGTTTGGAAAATCACGCGGACGAAATGTTGCGCCACGGCTGCAGAGATTTCGTGGTTTTCTGTTTCAATATTGGATTTGCGTGTCGTCCGTACTGTCGTTAATACAATCCGACTATTCCAATCATGTGTTCAGTATCTGTTTATGCTTAGAATTACGTGCCGTCTATACTGTCATTAATATAGCCCGGCTATCTCAAACATGTTTCAGTATCTGTTTATGCTTAGGTCGCTTTTAGCGGTACCTTCTCAATTCAAAAACGCGCGTGCGTGTTATTAATACTCCCAAAAATACACAATGAACAGAATATGCAATATTGTCCACATACACAAACGTTTGAAACTTGCCTTATATTTCTCCACCATAAAACTGTAACAATATCGACTATGAGTCTGATATCTCGGGGAATAATTAACTCAAAAGGGATTTAATATTCATGAGTTTATGAATATAATTTGCTAGTCGTTCATTACGTTTTAAAAATTAATTTCCGATAAGGAAAATGTTTAATTAAATACAAGTAACCTTTAAGGAATTGCTTGAAGTTATCTTACTACGCTTTGTCCTGCAAACTAGTTATAGACTTTCAAATCAATTCTGGTAAGGGATTACTGCTTTACGAGAGCATAAGAAGCATTAACTTTACTGATCAGGACAAATTAATATTTCGTATGTTCGTACAGTTATGTTACTAAAATCGTAGCGCTAAGCAGCATTAGGTAACGTTCAAGATTCGTAAGTCTCATTGACTTCATGTATGTGGAACAATAACAGCTTCAATTCAGAAATATCTTTTGGAAGTTTAATAACACAGACTAAAGATAACACTACAATAAACACAGAAAGTACATACTAAGTATGCATCAAGAGAGTAGAATATAGATAGGACATGAAACTAAAATTGTATCTAAACGAAAAGAATAAAAGAAAGTAAAATATAGAGAGAGAGAGAGAGAGAGAGAGAGAGAGAGAGAGAGAGAGAGAGAGAGAGAGAGAGAGAGAGAGAGAGAGAGAGAGAGAGAGAGAGAAAGAGAGAGAGAGGATAACAGCGTTCACTTCAGTTCGTTCCACTTCAGTTCGTTCCGGGTGACGCCCATTTCCTGGATGGTCCAATCGATTTGAGCGTTTTCGGCGCGAAACAAGGTTCTTTGTTCGGTTTGGTTACGCCTCCTGGCTGGCATCCGGGGCAGACAGGTTCATGCATTTTTCTTTACAAAGCTGGCATCTTTGTAATCATAGGCGTAGATTACGCGGGGGACGCGGGGGACATGTCCCCCCCACTTTATATAAAATGTAAATTCCCCCTCACTTTTGCATTCGCAAACTGTGTTCAGTTGATGTTTTCACGAGGCAATGTGTATAAATCCAGATTTAAAATAAAAAATTCAAAGAGACGAGATCTATCTACATACATGTGCCTTTCACGTTTCCATGGTAATCAGTCCCTCACGTGTCACGGCCGCCGCACGCCCATGCTCGCACCCGCGCTGTAATCATCATTTTCATAGAGGTCGCGATCAGTTCAAAACGGCAAAAAACGATTCAATCCTTTTTTACGAAAAAGTCAAGCACAGTAAGTTGGCATGTATCCGAATTGTGTTGCACAACGATGAATAACTGCCATTTTCTCTTGTTGAATAATTACGTTAGCAGGTTTTGCTGGAAATTGAAAATATTTGCTCTCCGCACAAACGTGCACTTATTTTCAGTGTGTTTTCTTTGTAACGTCTTTTATTTTCAAATATATGTTATCAAAGCTCTTAAAATTAGAATATAGATGTGATTTTTAATGTTGAATTCAGGTTTTCACGCATTAACAGCCACTAAATATCTGTCTGAATCAGGCAGCTTTGTGACATGTTTAACCCTACAATTTTTATTATATCATACAATTCATTAGCAATCCAGTATTCAATTGTATGCATTAACGTTCTAACATAGGTCTTAATTTATAGTTTTCTTTTCTTTTATTGTTTAAAATGCAATTTTGAAAGTAATTTAACTTTCTTTCTGTGTTGTCAAGATTGAACAAGACACAGGCAGTTTAGGGTTATCAGGTCAGAAACAGGATGACACACAAACAAAAGAAACGTCACAGGTGAGAAGTGATAGAGTGGCTTTTAAAAAATGTTTTATATACATTGTACAATTTTTCTATACATCTATGCTTAATGTTGAACCAATATTTGTAGTACCATATAGACCAATCATAAAATTGTCATTAGGAAAATATAGGAAAGATAATTTAGGATACAAATGATCGGCTATTGTCTAGCAGTGTACGTCATTTCTTCTGTATTTCATAATTCCCTGTATGTACGTAGTTCAAACACTTCTTTATTTTCAATAGACAGAGCCAGAAGTTAATTCAAAGTTGAGAGAGGATGAGGCAGAAAGTTTTGAGGAGGCTTCAGAGGTGAGGAAAAACAAACAACTGGAATAATATAATTAATGGAATAAGTTTAGTTTTTTTTCCATTAAACAATCATTATGTGTTTTATGTCTACACTGCCTTGCATAAGCAAAACAAAGTAACTACTCCGTTTGTGAAAAGTTATTACTAAAGTTATAACTAAAATCAAGTTTCTTAGGATTTGGCTTAGATTTGGGAACCAAAAAATGGGTCTTTTGTTGTTGTGTACCTTTTATCGTATGCATTTGCAAACTGAATGGAATGTACAAAATATTTAGCAACAATATTTAAATATTTCTGCTACTAATCAGACTAATTTGTAATTTTTTATAGACAGAACAGAAAGCATCAGACTTAGGGTTGACTGTTGTAGAAGGAGGCTTATTGCTTTAACATAAATAGCATATTAAGCCAATTAAGCAAAAAGATATAACATTAAAACTAAAACCAGTCAATTAGACGAAAGTCAGAAAAAACTGATATCGCTTGACATTCTGTCCCCCTCACTTTTGAAATGATGGCTACGCCCCTGTTTGTAATAATGCATGTCCTTTAAATTCTTTTACAAGATTCGGTACGATTGCATTTTTCTGTTTCTAAAAATACCAAAAACCACAGGTCTGAGCTGTGGGAATCCACAAATACAGGTTTTGCACTGTCTATTGTCCTAAACAGCTGAGTTAACACTCATATAACCCTCCTAATTATTACAGACATATATACAAACATTCAGACAGAAAAGTATACATTTAGTACGTTTTTAGGGGGCTTTTAACCATCTCTTTAACATGAGCTGGGGAACCATTTCATTTGTGCCTCTCTAGGTGTGTGTGTAAGTGTGAGAGTTCGCGGCAGGGTCGTTTGGAATAAAAGACACTCCGGAGCCTGGAGGTTATCTCCCCAGAGAGATCAAAGAAATGCTTGTCCAGACATTTTGGCGTCATTGAGACCATCAAGCGCCTTATCGTGATCTGATAACGCGCTTCACGAGAGGTGCGAGACATCTGGCCGTTTGCCAGATAAACAGACGTCATTGTGGCTACAACATTAACTTTCAATAAAAATGTAAGTCAATCATCAGAATGTGTGGCATTTTGGCTCCTATTGAAAATCACTGCAACTCAGATTTATTTGTATTTTTTTATAAAAAGAAAAGCATTGAAATAAAATGCTAAAATAAACATTATTCCACAAATTCTGTTGTTTGAGTTTATCTATTAAACAATACAATCCTTCACTGATTGTATTGTATAAGTGGCATTTGATTTTATTGAGCTAGTTTTATTCAATTTTGAACATTTTTCTAAAGTTTCTGCTTATATTTTTGTGCAGATGTTTTGTTTTGTTTTGTTTGTTTATTAAAGTGTGTTTAAACGTTTGCCGGTTCCCGCCTCCTTTTCCCTGAACAAGGAACTGTGTTACACTATTCTTGTCTTTTGCCTAAATATGTGGAAATGAGAGAATATGGTTATCAGTGCACATTTATATTATTTTCAGTCTGAGGGGGAAACAGCCTTGTACATATATGAATGTAAATGTCAGGAGTGTTTTTCGAGAGCTGAGGTATGCCATATTGTTGTGCAGTTGATAACTGCCACATTCCAAACACATTGTGACTGGTTCTCACTCGCCATCAGCAGCAGTGACACACACTGTGTGTACAGAAACCTCATTGTGCACACACACACATATACAACACACACACACACACACACACACGTTTCTTATATTTTTGTTATATTTTATTCCATGTTAGTTGAGGATATTTGTAAAAGAACTATAACATTTACAGATATTTAAAAATAAAAATGAGAAAAATTAACAAGAATAAAATTAAGTCGGAAGCTCAGGGAGGGTCTCTCTTCAGCTGCTCAATACAGTGATGCTGACCTGCAGCTCTCACAATCTTATCAATGTCTTTAAAAACTGTGGGAGGATCATTACTGGAACTAGAAAACATTTCTAAAAACGTAAACCACCAATCATGTGACATATAGGTTTTCTTTGTTTAAAAAAAAAATCTTGTGAGCACCTGTCACTCAGAACAACATTCTTCCACTCTGTGCTTAAAGGGAACACGCTGACTTTTTGAGACTTTAGCTTATGCACCAGATTCCCCAGAGTTAGATAAGTCCATACATGCCATTCTCATCTCTGTGTGTGCCATAACTCTGTCTCTCTGTCCGCCGCTAGCCTAGCTTAGCACAAAGACTGGAGGCAATCGGCTCCATCTAGACTACTGCTCAATAAGAGACTAAATAACGGCAACATTTTCCAATTTACATGTTGTGATGTGTATAGTTACATTGTGTACTAAGACCGATGGAAATTGAAAATATATGATAAATGAAATACCCACACTATATGAAAACTGATATGGCTAGGAACAATACTGTCATTCCTGCGTAATAATCCAGGAACTTTGCATTACCATGGGTGCAGCGGCGCAATGTTATTACTTAGCGCATGAAAATAAGCTTCAATCAACATAACCAACATAACAACCTTGCACAGAGAGCGTGCTGGGGACTATTTTCAGGCGTTGCATAATATCATACCGCCGCAGCACCTGTGGTGCGGCAGCAAAGTTTCTGGATTATTACGCAGGAATGAGAGTATAGTTCCTGACCACATTGGTCTAGAAAATCGCAACTCTTCAATTTCTGTCTGTCCTAGTATGTGATGTAACTATAAACATCACAGCATGTAAATTGGAAAATGTTGCCGTTATTTTGTCTATTATTGAGCAGTATTCTAGATAGAGTACAGTCTTTGTGCTAAGCTAGGCTAGCGGTGGGTCCGTCAGACAGAGTTATGGCACACACGGATATGAGAATGGCATGTATGGACTTATCTAATTCTGGGGGATACGGTGAATAAGCTAAAGTCTCAAAAAGTCGGAATGTTCCTTTAAATACATGTGAACGTAGATGGGATGACCCATGCTTTTTACAAAGCATCTTTACAAATATTGCACTTTTATTTATTCAAGAAAAAGTCTCATTGAGAATTATTTATTTTACAAGAATGTCATGAAATGTCATGAGTGTGTTGTGAGAGCTGTGGTCAAATCCCAAATACGTAATAAGTACGGCATAAGTAATATATTTACCTGCACAGAAGGTGTGAAATAGATTAGAAATGTATGGCTCAGACCTCGACCCTCTTAAATGATTTATATAAAGCTATAATGCTTAAGTGCCACACATTAAATGAATCACACCACTGACATTAGGACCTGAGAAGTTAATATGCTACAACCCCTATGGTACACACTACGCAATATGATTTCAATGAGGGGAAAAAATATGTGTTTAAAATAGGACCCTATAACAATAGCAATAAAAATGTACTTTTTGCCTCAAGGGCAACATTGTACCACATTCGACAAATTGACATTTTCATGTAGAAAAAATAAATATATTTATTGAAAACATCAATTTCTTTAACCAGACACCTGAACAAACACATTTATCCAGTTTATAATGTATTAAAAATGTCATATGAAATAAAAAGTAACATTTCAAATTCAGCTGTTGCTTTCAGGCAACATTGTACCATCATTACAGTTATCATATCAAGTTATCATATCAAGTCATCAATATGTGCAGTATGTGGATTACTATTCTTATATGAGCATTAAAAAATCATGCAAAAATGCAAATATATTTAGAGAATACTAACTCTTTTCCTTACAAATATACTAAATTTGTACACAACCTAGTGTGTCTGGTATGACCTTCCCATTATGGTACAATGTTTCCTTGAGGCAACACACAGTTTTTGTTATTTACTCTAAAACATTTAATTATATATAATATAAAGTTCTTGAAAATACTTTCCTTTTCTTTACTAAATTTTTGTGGGTGATTAACTTGGACGGAAATTAGTGAAAAAAGCACTTTTCATTGGAAAAATATGGAGTCAAGTTACCTTGGCAGGACACAAATTGGACCACTGTGGTTCATGTGACCAATTTTTTGCACTTTTATTGATTAGTATTTGAGTTCTTCTTTCCTGAGATAGGTTTGAACAATAAATTGGTGTTTCATTTTATTAAAAATAAACTAAAATAGACTATGTTGCCAGGAGGCAACACTGTACCATAAAGGGGTTAAATGATGTACATTTGCAAAGCAAACTGTTCGCTGAAAAATCCACAAAATCAACAGCATCACTGCAATAAAAGTGTGGCATGCAATTTAGCGGGTTAACATTAGGCAAATGGGTATCTAATTTGGGTACTGGGTGACAATGAAGGGAGAAAAAAAACAAGTACTGATCAAGGAAACTGATTTAGGAACACTGCAGAGAATACATACATTTAGGCTAAACAGACACGTCAGGGCTGTACAGTGCGACATATATGTTGAACATGCTATGAAAAAAATCGGTCTGTGCAATGAATACATTTGACACTTAGTATGCGTCCGATACAGTTTTGCATGTTAGACAGAACCTGTTTTGTTTTTGCTTGTGTGAGGTTATCTAAGGCTGCACAATTGACTGAAATTAAACCAAAATCGTGATCTGGCTAAGTGAGATTATGAAACCGCAAAGGCTTCAATTTTAAATAAATGAATAAATATAACACTCAGTAAAATTGTGATAAATTAGAAATACATTTTGATTTTAGCCCTCTGATTTGAACGCTCTGTTTGAATTGGCCTGTCTGCTGTGAGACAATGTAAACGAAATCTTTTACTAAGTTTTATAGGTTTTACTACAGCTCGTGAAAAGTGCTGATTATAATATTAAATTTAGGTCTACTCCCTTTGCACGCAAGGTTGCAGCGATGAGTATCCAGTGATCTCCTGCCATGGCAGCTTTAACGAATGCTTTTTATCAAAACTAACAGTGCAAACACAATGTGAATAAGAGATTAATTGTGCAGTGTAGACTGCGTCATTGAATATAAAAGGCACTTTATTAGAAAAGTGTAGAGTTGGACTGGCATGACTGGAAGAACAGGAAGCTGATTTGAATGATCCTCCACTTATTCATAGTTTTCATGTTACTTTACATGCTTATAGGAATGCAAACCTGGAGGGCAAAACAAGGCTATCCTCTGTGGCACACCAGTCTTTTTTTTTTACCAGGTTTGTAGTCAGTATTGCAGTTTTTCTCTGTTGGTTTACCTCATTTCTTGAAACAGAAATTACATTATCAAAACAACAGAATTTAATTTTTCGTTCATTTCATCAAATTGCAAATGTCTAAGTACATGTCTCAATGTCTCAGTACATCTTTGCAAATGATTAAGTACAGGTAGCCTACATTTAGCACAATTTTCAAGTGAATAGATCTTGTTGTTCTAAACTGATTGTTGATTCTCAGTCTAATGGTTGTTCGTTCCAAAACGTGTTAGCATAATTTCATTGTATAAGTCATCACATGCACAATATCTGTTTAATTGTTAAAATTAGTCAAGAACATAATACCATGGATTCTATAGATGAATCCCTTGGAACATTTGATAAATTTATTATAGCAATTGACAGTCAGGTGAAACTAAAACTTGACTAACGAAGGAGGAGTTTCACACCTCTCAGATGCACTGCAAAGCCTGCATGGAGTTTGCTAAAAAAAAAAAAAAACACCTGAAGGACTCCAAGATGGTGAGAAATAAGAGTCTCTGGTCTGATGAGACCAAGACTTTTTGGCCTTCATTCTAAGTGGTGTGTGTGGAGAAAACCAGGCACTGCTCATCCCCTGTCCAATACAGTCCCAACAGTGAAGCATGGTGGTGGCAGCATCATGCTGTGGGGGTGTTTTTCAGCTGCAGGGACAGGACGACTGGTTGCAATCGAGGGAAAGATGAATGCAGCCAAGTACATGAATATCCTGGACAAAAACCTTCTCCAGAGTGCTCAAGACCTCAGACTGGGCCGAAGGTTCCAAAAAGACAATGACCCTAAGCACACAGCTAAAATAACAAAGGATTGGCTTCACAACAACTCCGTGACTGTTCCTGAATGGCCCAGCCAGAGCCCTGACTTAAACCCAATTGAGCATCTCTGGAGAGACCTGAAAATGGCTGTCCACCGACGCGTTTACCATTCAATCTGACAGAACTGGAGAGGATCTGCAAGCAGGAATGGCAGAGGATCCCCAAATCCAGGTGTGAAAAACTCATTTCAACTTTTCCAAAAAAGACTCATGGCTGTATTAGATCAAAAGGTGCTTCTAATAAATACTGAGCAAAGGGTCTGAATACTTAGGACCATGTGATATTTCAGTTTTTCTTTTTTAATAAATCTGCAAAAATGTCAACAATTCTGTGTTTTTCTGTCAGTATGGGGCGCTGTGTGTGCATTACAGTTTTTCTCCACTGCCGAACCATCCACGTTATTTTGGCAAAAGCACCAAGAGTGTTGAGAACGTCCGGTCTGATTCAAGAAATGAGCCAAAGCAATTGAGAAGGATCTTTGCCATTTTCGTGGCACTGACTATTTTGGGGTTTTTGCGCAAACAAAGCACTTGCATCGCTTCATAAAATTGAGGTTTAACCACTGAAGTCACATGGATACTTTAATGAGGTCTTTACTACCTTTCTGAGGTTTGAAAGGGATAGTTGTGTAGCTGTCAATCGAGGACAGAAAGATCTCACATTTAATCAAAAATATCATAATTTTTGTTCTGAAGACGAACGAAAGTCTTACGTGTTTGGATCGACATGTGGGAGAGGAATTAATGACAGAATTTTCATTTTGGGGGGATCTAACCATTTAACATACAGATATGGGAATGGAATTTAGTTTTGAAGCATGAATGAACAGTTTTGGGAGCGATATTAGCTTTTGCAAGTGAGCTATAGTGTTGTGCTGAACTGTAAGACTGTTTTGCCAAATGATCTTAGAATTTTGAGAACGTAATTTCTGTTTCAAGAAATGAGCCATACCAATGGACAAAAACTGTAATGTAGTAAAATATTGATATTAAAGACCAAATTCAATATTCACCTTATTGATGATGCATACTTTGTACAGGTAAGCAGATGAACACAGATTATTAATGCAATACAACACTGTAAAAATGTATCAGTAGAATTTACAGGATTTTACTTGCAAAAAGTTGCCAATAAAATCCTGTAAAAATTTTGTTCATTGCTGTAAAATTGATTACAGTATAATACTGCAAATCAATTTACAGTTAATTATTGTATGTGAAATTTTAGTGTTTTTTACAGTAACATTGAATTAAACTTATTTTATTTTACAGCAATATTTTGTAGTTTCACTTAAGTACAGTATTTACCTGGCAAATAAAGTTTCCAATAAAATCCTGTAAATACCCCCATAATCCAAGATTATGTTTGTAATAGTTTAACATTAAAAATGCTGAAAAGAATAACTTCAACCGTAAACTATACATTACTGATTTAAATGCAGAATGAACACTATCTGAATACATTTACAAATGAATAAAAACCAAGTCAAGGGAGTAGCAAGTAAATATTTATTAAAATTAGCAGCAAGACATTGCATTTATTAAAACATTGCAAGGTAACATTTTCAGTCTTCCAACTGTTAAAATCTTATTATAAAAATGACATAGCATTACAAAATAACCACAAATAACTTTTTAAAAAGGCATTTTAAGAAATATTCTGAGTAGAACATTAACTTTCAATAAAAATGTAAGTCAATCATCAGAATGTGTGGCATTTTGGCTCCTATTGAAAATCACTGCAACTCAGATTTATTTGTATTTTTTTATAAAAAGAAAAGCATTGAAATAAAATGCTAAAATAAACATTATTCCACAAATTCTGTTGTTTGAGTTTATCTATTAAACAATACAATCCTTCACTGATTGTATTGTATAAGTGGCATTTGATTTTATTGAGCTAGTTTTATTCAATTTTGAACATTTTTCTAAAGTTTCTGCTTATATTTTTGTGCAGATGTTTTGTTTTGTTTTGTTTGTTTATTAAAGTGTGTTTAAACGTTTGCCGGTTCCCGCCTCCTTTTCCCTGAACAAGGAACTGTGTTACACTATTCTTGTCTTTTGCCTAAATATGTGGAAATGAGAGAATATGGTTATCAGTGCACATTTATATTATTTTCAGTCTGAGGGGAAACAGCCTTGTACATATATGAATGTAAATGTCAGGAGTGTTTTTCGAGAGCTGAGGTATGCCATATTGTTGTGCAGTTGATAAC
Source organism: Gobiocypris rarus (assembly GCA_023029165.1). Taxonomy (NCBI): domain Eukaryota; kingdom Metazoa; phylum Chordata; class Actinopteri; order Cypriniformes; family Gobionidae; genus Gobiocypris; species Gobiocypris rarus. The sequence continues at coordinate 33,308,477 of CM040920.1, forward strand.
TGCCACATTCCAAACACATTGTGACTGGTTCTCACTCACTGCCATCAGCAGCAGTGACACACACTGTGTGTACAGAAACCTCATTGTGCACACACACACATATACAACACACACACACACACACGTTTCTTATATTTTTGTTATATTTTATTCCATGTTAGTTGAGGATATTTGTAAAAGAACTATAACATTTACAGATATTTAAAAATAAAAATGAGAAAAATTAACAAGAATAAAATTAAGTCGGAAGCTCAGGGGAGGGTCTCTCTTCAGCTGCTCAATACAGTGATGCTGACCTGCAGCTCTCACAATCTTATCAATGACTTTAAAAACTGTGGGAGGATCATTACTGGAACTAGAAAACATTTCTAAAAACGTAAACCACCAATCATGTGACATATAGGTTTTCTTTGTTTAAAAAAAAAAAAAATCTTGTGAGCACCTGTCACTCAGAACAACATTCTTCCACTCTGTGCTTAAAGGGAACACGCTGACTTTTTGAGACTTTAGCTTATGCACCAGATTCCCCAGAGTTAGATAAGTCCATACATGCCATTCTCATCTCTGTGTGTGCCATAACTCTGTCTCTCTGTCCGCCGCTAGCCTAGCTTAGCACAAAGACTGGAGGCAATCGGCTCCATCTAGACTACTGCTCAATAAGAGACTAAATAACGGCAACATTTTCCAATTTACATGTTGTGATGTGTATAGTTACATTGTGTACTAAGACCGATGGAAATTGAAAATATATGATAAATGAAATACCCACACTATATGAAAACTGATATGGCTAGGAACAATACTGTCATTCCTGCGTAATAATCCAGGAACTTTGCCGTACCATGGGTGCAGCGGCGCAATGTTATTACTTAGCGCATGAAAATAAGCTTCAATCAACATAACCAACATAACAACCTTGCACAGAGAGCGTGCTGGGGACTATTTTCAGGCGTTGCATAATATCATACCGCCGCAGCACCCAGCAGTGCGGCAGCAAAGTTTCTGGATTATTACGCAGGAATGAGTATAGTTCCTGACCACATTGGTCTAGAAAATCGCAACTCTTCAATTTCTGTCTGTCCTGGTATGTGATGTAACTATAAACATCACAGCATGTAAATTGGAAAATGTTGCCGTTATTTTGTCTATTATTGAGCAGTATTCTAGATAGAGTACAGTCTTTGTGCTAAGCTAGGCTAGCGGTGGGTCCGTCAGACAGAGTTATGGCACACACGGATATGAGAATGGCATGTATGGACTTATCTAATTCTGGGGGATACGGTGAATAAGCTAAAGTCTCAAAAAGTCGGAATGTTCCTTTAAATACATGTGAACGTAGATGGGATGACCCATGCTTTTTACAAAGCATCTTTACAAATATTGCACTTTTATTTATTCAAGAAAAAGTCTCATTGAGAATTATTTATTTTACAAGAATGTCATGAAATGTCATGGGTGTGTTGTGAGAGCTGTGGTCAAATCCCAAATACGTAATAAGTACGGCATAAGTAATATATTTACCTGCACAGAAGGTGTGAAATAGATTAGAAATGTATGGCTCAGACCTCGACCCTCTTAAATGATTTATATAAAGCTATAATGCTTAAGTGCCACACATTAAATGAATCACACCACTGACATTAGGACCTGAGAAGTTAATATGCTACAACCCCTATGGTACACACTACGCAATATGATTTCAATGAGGGGAAAAAATATGTGTTTAAAATAGGACCCTATAACAATAGCAATAAAAATGTACTTTTTGCCTCAAGGGCAACATTGTACCACATTCGACAAATTGACATTTTCATGTAGAAAAATAAATATATTTATTGAAAACATCAATTTCTTTAACCAGACACCTGAACAAACACATGTATCCAGTTTATAATGTATTAAAAATGTCATATGAAATAAAAAGTAACATTTCAAATTCAGCTGTTGCTTTCAGGCAACATTGTACCATCATTACAGTTATCATATCAAGTTATCATATCAAGTCATCAATATGTGCAGTATGTAGATTACTATTCTTATATGAGCATTAAAAAATCATGCAAAAATGCAAATATATTTAGAGAATACTAACTCTTTTCCTTACAAATATACTAAATTTGTACACAACCTAGTGTGTCTGGTATGACCTTCCCATTATGGTACAATGTTTCCTTGAGGCAACACACAGTTTTGTTATTTACTCTAAAACATTTAATTATATATAATATAAAGTTCTTGAAAATACTTTCCTTTTCTTTACTAAATTTTTGTGGGTGATTAACTTGGACGGAAATTAGTGAAAAAAGCACTTTTCATTGGAAAAATATGGAGTCAAGTTACCTTGGCAGGACACAAATTGGACCACTGTGGTTCATGTGACCAATTTTTTGCACTTTTATTGATTAGTATTTGAGTTCTTCTTTCCTGAGATAGGTTTGAACAATAAATTGGTGTTTCATTTTATTAAAAATAAACTAAAATAGACTATGTTGCCAGGAGGCAACACTGTACCATAAAGGGGTTAAATGATGTACATTTGCAAAGCAAACTGTTCGCTGAAAAATCCACAAAATCAACAGCATCACTGCAATAAAAGTGTGGCATGCAATTTAGCGGGTTAACATTAGGCAAATGGGTATCTAATTTGGGTACTGGGTGACAATGAAGGGAGAAAAAAACAAGTACTGATCAAGGAAACTGATTTAGGAACACTGCAGAGAATACATACATTTAGGCTAAACAGACACGTCAGGGCTGTACAGTGCGACATATATGTTGAACATGCTATGAAAAAATCGGTCTGTGCAATGAATACATTTGACACTTAGTATGCGTCCGATACAGTTTTGCATGTTAGACAGAACCTGTTTTGTTTTTGCTTGTGTGAGGTTATCTAAGGCTGCACAATTGACTGAAATTAAACCAAAATTATTGATCTGGCTAAGTGAGATTATGAAACCGCAAAGGCTTCAATTTTAAATAAATGAATAAATATAACACTCAGTAAAATTGTGATAAATTAGAAATACATTTTGATTTTAGCCTCTGATTTGAACGCTCTGTTTGAATTGGCCTGTCTGCTGTGAGACAATGTAAACGAAATCTTTTACTAAGTTTTATAGGTTTTACTACAGCTTGTGAAAAGTGCTGATTATAACATTAAATTTAGGTCTACTGCACGCAAGGTTGCAGCGATGAGCATCCAGTGATCTCCTGCCATGGCAGCTTTAACGAATGCTTTTTATCAAAACTAACAGTGCAAACACAATGTGAATAAGAGATTAATTGTGCAGTGTAGACTGCGTCATTGAATATAAAAGGCACTTTATTAGAAAAGTGTAGAGTTGGACTGGCATGACTGGAAGAACAGGAAGCTGATTTGAATGATCCTCCACTTATTCATAGTTTTCATGTTACTTTACATGCTTATAGGAATGCAAACCTGGAGGGCAAAACAAGGCTATCCTCTGTGGCACGCCAGTCTTTTTTTTTTACCAGGTTTGTAGTCAGTATTGCAGTTTTTCTCTGTTGGTTTACCTCATTTCTTGAAACAGAAATTACATTATCAAAACAACAGAATTTAATTTCTCGTTCATTTCATCAAATTGCAAATGTCTAAGTACATGTCTCAATGTCTCAGTACATCTTTGCAAATGATTAAGTACAGGTAGCCTACATTAAGCACAATTTTCAAGTGAATAGATCTTGTTGTTCTAAACTGATTGTTGATTCTCAGTCTAATGGTTGTTCGTTCCAAAACGTGTTAGCATAATTTCATTGTATAAGTCATCACATGCACAATATCTGTTTAATTGTTAAAATTAGTCAAGAACATAATACCATGGATTCTATAGATGAATCCCTTGGAACATTTGATAAATTTATTATAGCAATTGACAGTCAGGTGAAACTAAAACTTGACTAACGAAGGAGGAGTTTCACACCTCTCAGATGCACGAAAGCCTGCATGGAGTTTGCTAAAAAAAAAAAAAACACCTGAAGGACTCCAAGATGGTGAGAAATAAGAGTCTCTGGTCTGATGAGACCAAGACTTTTGGCCTTCATTCTAAGTGGTGTGTGTGGAGAAAACCAGGCACTGCTCATCCCCTGTCCAATACAGTCCCAACAGTGAAGCATGGTGGTGGCAGCATCATGCTGTGGGGGTGTTTTTCAGCTGCAGGGACAGGACGACTGGTTGCAATCGAGGGAAAGATGAATGCGGCCAAGTACAGGGATATCCTGGACGAAAACCTTCTCCAGAGTGCTCAAGACCTCAGACTGGGCCGAAGGTTCACCTACCAAAAAGACAATGACCCTAAGCACACAGCTAAAATAACAAAGGATTGGCTTCACAACAACTCCGTGACTGTTCCTGAATGGCCCAGCCAGAGCCCTGACTTAAACCCAATTGAGCATCTCTGGAGAGACCTGAAAATGGCTGTCCACCAACGTTTACCATTCAATCTGACAGAACTGGAGAGGATCTGCAAGCAGGAATGGCAGAGGATCCCCAAATCCAGGTGTGAAAAACTCATTTCAACTTTTCCAAAAAAGACTCATGGCTGTATTAGATCAAAAGGTGCTTCTAATAAATACTGAGCAAAGGGTCTGAATACTTAGGACCATGTGATATTTCAGTTTTTCTTTTTTAATAAATCTGCAAAAATGTCAACAATTCTGTGTTTTTCTGTCAGTATGGGGCGCTGTGTGTGCATTACAGTTTTTTCTCCACTGCCGAACCATCCACGTTATTTTGGCAAAAGCACCAAGAGTGTTGAGAACGTCCGGTCTGATTCAAGAAATGAGCCAAAGCAATTGAGAAGGATCTTTGCCATTTTCGTGGCACTGACTATTTTGGGGGTTTTTTGCGCAAACAAAGCACTTGCATCGCTTCATAAAATTGAGGTTTAACCACTGAAGTCACATGGATACTTTAATGAGGTCTTTACTACCTTTCTGAGGTTTGAAAGGGATAGTTGTGTAGCTGTCAATCGAGGGACAGAAATATCTCACATTTAATCAAAAATATCATAATTTTTGTTCTGAAGACGAACGAAAGTCTTACGTGTTTGGATCGACATGTGGGAGAGGAATTAATGACAGAATTTTCATTTTGGGGGGATCTAACCATTTAACATACAGATATGGGAATGGAATTTAGTTTTGAAGCATGAATGAACAGTTTTGGGAGCGATATTAGCTTTTGCAAGTGAGCTATAGTGTTGTGCTGAACTGTAAGACTGTTTTGCCAAATGATCTTAGAATTTTGAGAACGTAATTTCTGTTTCAAGAAATGAGCCATACCAATGGACAAAAACTGTAATGTAGTAAAATATTGATATTAAAGACCAAATTCAATATTCACCTTATTGATGATGCATACTTTGTACAGGTAAGCAGATGAACACAGATTATTAATGCAATACAACACTGTAAAAAATGTACCGTAGAATTTACAGGATTTTACTTGCAAAAAAGTTGCCAATAAAATCCTGTAAAAATGTTGTTCATTGCTGTAAAATTGATTACAGTATAATACTGCAAATCAATTTACAGTTAATTATTGTATGTGAAATACAGTAATTTGTAGTGTTTTTTACAGTAACATTGAATTAAACTTATTTTATTTTACAGCAATATTTTGTAGTTTCACTTAAGTACAGTATTTACCTGGCAAATAAAGTTTCCAATAAAATCCTGTAAATACCCCCATAATCCAAGATTATGTTTGTAATTGTCACGGTTCATAGATGCACTGTTTCTTTCTTGTCGCGTGCTCTGTGTTGTGAATGTGGTATGTGTGTCCAGGTCACATGGCTCATCAGCGGATCCAGCTGCCAATCATCATCTCACCACCTGCTGCTCATTTACTCACCACATATATACTCACACCATTCTCATCTCCCTTGTCAGATCGTTGTTTGCTGTCCTGTGTTGTGGTTGTGTCTTCTGTTCCCGTCCGAAGTTCCAGTGTGTTCGTCTGCCGTTCCAGTTTGGGTGTCTTCGTGTTCTCGTTCGTGTTCAAGACCTGGATCATCCTCACACCACTTCACTTCTCTTCACCACCTCTCCCCAGCACCGATCACCTCAGTCCCTGCGCCAGCTAAGACCTGCTATCTTTGGACTGTTCCTTATTCTCTGCTGGATATATATTAAAGAGTGTTAACTTGCAATTGCTTCCTGTGATCAATCATGACAGAACGATCTGACCGTGGAACGGAAGCAGCAAGTTCTCAGCAGACTGCCTTAGAAGGGTTCATCAACACCAGCATTCATCGTATGGAGACCCAAGAGAGAAACTTGAGCGAAACGGGAAGGGCCGTGCAGGTTTTAGTGGCGCAGGTGTCCGAGCTCACCCAGCAGATCCAGCTTCTTCGTGGTCCCGCTGCGCCACCCACACCGGCCGTCCTTCCACCCACAACTGAGAGTGTCACCAGCCCCGAACCTCGTCTTCCGGTGCCCGAGGCTTATTCAGGTGAACCTAATTTTTGCAGAGCGTTTCTGACTCGATGTTCTATGCATTTCGCTCTACAGCCTCGCACCTTCAGGGCAGAACAGAGTAAGGTGGCATTCGTGCTCACTCTCCTAACGGGGAGGGCTTCTCTCTGGGGGACGGCGGTGTGGGAGAACCAAGACCCATGCTGCGCCTCGTTCCAGTCACTCGCCGAAGAAATGAGAAGAGTGTTCGACCGGTCGGTCGCGGGGAGAGAGGCTGCCCGACAGCTGGCGGAACTATGCCAGGGAAATAGGTCAGTGTCTGATTATTCCATCGAATTTCGCACGCTAGCGGCAGAGTGTCACTGGAACGAGGAGGCGCAGTGGGACATGTTCCTGCATGGGCTGGCTGACCGTGTTCAGAAGGAAATCTACGCGCTGGACCTTCCGAAGACCCTTAACGGACTCATCGACCTCGCTCTAAGGGTGGATGCTCGACTAACCAGGGTGGAGCAGCGGAGTCCAACCCTGAGGAGCGGGGAGGCGGAACGGTCCAGCAGAGGAGACACGGTCAGCTCCAGCCAAGATCATGAGCCCATGCAGGTGGGTCGAGCTCGACTTTCCCGGGAGGAGCGAGAGAGGCGGAGATCCCAAGGACTATGTATGTACTGTGGAGGAGCCGGTCATTTCGCTCACAACTGTCCGGTAAAAGGGCAAGCCCGGCAGTAAGTTTGAGGCTACTGTCGGGTGGGATCTCCGCTGGGAAGTCCTCAACCACATCCACCCTCCTCCCGGTAAGACTGAGGTGGTCTAATCACCATCACAACTGTAGTGCACTTCTGGATTCCGGGGCCGAAGGTAATTTTCTGGACAGATCGCTAGCCATCGAACTTCACATTCCCTTCAAACCACTCCCCAATAAGATTGCAGTACACGCTCTCAATGGACAAAGCCTTCCTTCCATATCATACAGCACTGAAGACGTCACCCTCATCACCGCCGGAAACCACATTGAACAGACATCCTTTCTCATTTTTGACTCACCTCACACACCCATCGTCCTTGGTCACCCCTGGCTCACCCAACACAACCCCCGGGTAGACTGGATCCAGAATTCCATTGTGGCCTGGAGTGAGAGGTGTCATAAGACTTGTCTCTGCCTGTTCGTCAGTCTCTGTTTCTGTGTTACAGGAGGAAGCAGTGGATCTGTCTAACGTGGCCGTCGAATACCACGACCTGAAGGAGGTGTTCAGTAAGTCTAGGGCTGCTTCTCTTCCTCCGCATCGTCCCTATGACTGTGCCATAGACCTATTGCCAGGGCAGTCTCCGCCTAAAGGCAAGTTGTATTCACTTTCGATTCCAGAAAGGGAGGCTATGGAGAAATATATTTCTGATTCCCTAGCAGCCGGGTTCATTCGCCCTTCCTCTTCTCCAGCGGGGGCGGGGTTCTTTTTTGTGGGTAAGAAAGATGGTTCCCTGCGACCTTGTATTGACTACCGAGGGTTGAACAACATAACGGTAAAGAATACCTATCCTTTGCCGTTAATGTCTTCAGCCTTCGAGAGGTTGCAGGGGGCATCGATCTTCACAAAATTGAATTTAAGAAATGCTTATCATTTGGTCCGTATCAGGAAGGGGGATGAATGGAAAACCGCTTTTAACACCCCTAGGGGGCACTTTGAATATTTGGTCATGCCATTCTGGCTTTCCAACTCCCCAGCGGTCTTCCAGGCACTCGTCAATGACGTGCTGAGAGACATGGTCGACCAGTTCATATATGTCTACCTGGATGACATATTGATTTTTTCCTCGTCTCTCCAGGAACATGTACAGCACGTTCGACGAGTACTTCAGAGGCTGCTAGCGAATGGGCTTTTTGTCAAGGCGGAGAAATGCGTTTTTCATGCACAGTCTGTTCCTTTCCTAGGGTACATCGTATCGACTGAGGGAGTGCGCATGGATCCTGAGAAAGTTAAGGCTGTGGTGGATTGGCCAAACCCAGATTCCCGTAAGGCCCTACAGAGGTTTCTGGGGTTCGCCAATTTTACCGGCGGTTCATTCGCAACTTCAGCCAACTAGCCTCGCCTCTGATTGCCTTGACCTCCCCCAAAACTACGTTCAGGTGGTCAGGCGCCGAGGCTGCGTTTGCCAAACTGAAGGCTCGCTTCGTTTCAGCCCCTATTCTAGTTGCCCCTGATCCATCACGGCAGTTTGTGGTGGAGGTCGATGCATCAGAGGTGGGGGTAGGCGCAGTGTTATCCCAGCGTTCTACCACAGACGATAAGATGCACCCGTGCGCGTTTTTGTCCCATCGATTGTCCCCTGCCGAATGTAATTACGACATTGGTAATCGGGAGTTGCTGGCAGTCAAGATGGCCTTGGAGGAATGGCGCCACTGGTTGGAGGGTTCAGGGGTGCCTTTTATCGTATGGACCGACCATAAGAATCTAGAATATATTAGGACTGCGAAGAGGTTGAACTCCAGGCAGGCTCGGTGGGCACTTTTTTTCGGACGTTTTGATTTTACTCTCTCGTACCGCCCGGGTTCTAAGAACATCAAACCCGATTCTTTGTCACGTATTTTTGATCGCTCCGAACGCCCGTCTACTCCCGAGTGCATTTTACCGGAGAGATTAGTGGTCTCCACACTCACATGGGAGGTCGAATCGAGAGTCAAGTCGGCTCTAGAAGGGGTAACGCCTCCGCCCGAGTGTCCACCGAACCGCTTATTTGTGCCGGAGGAATTACGGTCCATGGTCATCCAGTGGGGTCATAGTTCCAACGTAGCCTGCCATCCAGGAGTCAGTCGAACTAAGTTTTTAGTCAAGCAACGATTCTGGTGGCCTCTCATGGCTCGGGACGTCCGCGATTTTGTGTTGGCTTGTTCAGTCTGTGCCGTTGGTAAGACTTCCAATCGTTCCCCAGATGGGTTGCTTCAACCACTGTCAGTCCCTTCAAGACCCTGGTCCCACATTTCGCTAGATTTTATTACCGCCCTCCCACCCTCCCAAGGGTACACGGTCGTTTGACTGTAGTGGACCGGTTCTCGGCGGCTCATTTCATCCCCTTGCCCAAATTACCTTCAGCCAAGGAGACAGCGGTTACGGTCATTGACAACGTCTTTCGACTTCATGGCCTCCCGATAGACGTGGTTTCTGACAGAGGTCCCCAATTTGTGTCCAGATTTTGGCAAGAGTTTTGTAGATTGCTGGGGGCGACGGTTAGTTTATCCTCGGGGTTCCACCCCCAGAGCAATGGCCAGACTGAGAGAGCAAACCAGGATCTTGAGCGAACGTTGCGATGTTTAGTCTCTAAGAATCCTTCCTCCTGGAGTCAGCAACTTTCGATGGTGGAGTACGCGCACAATACATTACCAGTGTCGTCCACGGGCCTATCATGTAGTGTAGGTTACCAGCCACCTATTTTTCCTAGCCTGGAATCCGAAGTCGCGGTCCCCTCTGCTCACGCCTTTGTCCAGAGGTGTCACCGCACTTGGACAAGAGCCCGAGACTCTTCTCCAAGTGAGGGAGCGCACCAAGGCCAAGGCCGATCGCCACCGGTCAAGGCCCCCCGTATACGTCGTTGGTCAAAAAGTGTGGCTTTCTACCAAGAACATTCCTCTCCGATCCGTCTCTAATAAGCTCGCACCCAAATTTATTGGTCCGTTTACTGTCACCAAGATCATTAGTCCGGTGGCAGTCCGCCTCAAACTTCCTCCAGCGTACAGGAGAATTCATCCCGCCTTCCATGTGTCCAAAATTAAGCCCGTTTTCATTCCAAGATTAATCCGCCAGTCCCGGTTCCCCACCGCGCGACTCGTAGACGGGAACCATCTTATTTGGTCAACCGTATTCTGGACTCAAGGCGGAGGGGCGGATTCCAGTACTTGGTGGACTGGGAAGGTTACGGTCCAGAGGAGAGAAGTTGGGTTCCTGCCAGAGACATTCTGGATCACACCCTTATCGAGGATTACAATCGACAGGTAGCGAGTCAGGAACGCCAGGAGGCGTTCCTAGGAGGAGGGGTACTGTCACGGTTCATAGATGCACTGTTTCTTTCTTGTCGCGTGCTCTGTGTTGTGAATGTGGTATGTGTGTCCAGGTCACATGGCTCATCAGCGGATCCAGCTGCCAATCATCATCTCACCACCTGCTGCTCATTTACTCACCACATATATACTCACGCCATTCTCATCTCCCTTGTCAGATCGTTGTTTGCTGTCCTGTGTTGTGGTTGTGTCTTCTGTTCCCGTCCGAAGTTCCAGTGTGTTCGTCTGCCGTTCCAGTTTGGGTGTCTTCGTGTTCTCGTTCGTGTTCAAGACCTGGATCATCCTCACACCACTTCACTTCTCTTCACCACCTCTCCCCAGCACCGATCACCTCAGTCCCTGCGCCAGCTAAGACCTGCTATCTTTGGACTGTTCCTTATTCTCTGCTGGATATATATTAAAGAGTGTTAACTTGCAATTGCTTCCTGTGATCAATCATGACAGTAATAGTTTAACATTAAAAATGCTGAAAAGAATAACTTTAACCGTAAACTATAAATTACTGATTTAAATGCAGAATGAACACAATCTGAATACATTTACAAATGAATAAAAACCAAGTCAAGGGAGTAGCAAGTAAATATTTATTAAAATTAGCAGCAAGACATTGCATTTATTAAAACATTGCAAGGTAACATTTTCAGTCTTCCAACTGTTAAAATCTTATTATAAAAATGACATAGCATTACAAAATAACCACAAATAACTTTTTAAAAAGGCATTTTAAGAAATATTCTGAGTAGAACATTGTAACAATATCGACTATGAGTCTGATATCTCGGGGAATAATTAACTCAAAAGGGATTTAATATTCATGAGTTTATGAATATAATTTGCTAGTCGTTCATTACGTTTTAAAAATTAATTTTCGATAAGGAAAATGTTTAATTAAATACAAGTAACCTTTAAGGAATTGCTTGAAGTTATCTTACTACGTTTGTCCTGCAAACTAGTTATAGACTTTCAAATCAATTCTGGTAAGGGATTACTGCTTTACGAGAGCATAAGAAGCATTAACTTTACTGATCAGGACAAATTAATATTTCGTATGTTCGTACAGTTATGTTACTAAAATCGTAGCGCTAAGCAGCATTAGGTAACGTTCAAGATTCGTAAGTCTCATTGACTTCATGTATGTGGAACAATAACAGCTTCAATTCAGAAATATCTTTTGGAAGTTTAATAACACAGACTAAAGATAACACTACAATAAACACAGAAAGTACATACTAAGTATGCATCAAGAGAGTAGAATATAGATAGGACATGAAACTAAAATTGTATCTAAACGAAAGAATAAAAGAAAGTAAAATAGAGAGAGAGAGAGAGAGAGAGAGAGAGAGAGAGAGACAGAGCCCTCAACGAGTTAATCTCATTCCAAAGCGGAGTAACGACTTTTCAATAGCAGCTTGGATTGTAGAAATAAGAATACTTGCTTTGGATCTTGGCTTCTCGGCGTGTGCGTGTATTCTGAGTTCAAATGTCCCGCGCGTTCCGTGGTTCCTTTAAAGTCGGCTGGTATTGGCTCTCGGTTTGCGAAGAAGTTTAGCTGGATGCGGCGGCTCTTGTTGGATGTTCCTGGAAGTTGCTGTTTCCTCCTCTCTGAAGGCGTGGGTGGCGGATTGCGGCGGCGTTGGTGATGCACAGCACGAGCAAAGGCAATGAAAATGCGGGTCACATTGATACTTGTAGTTCAGGTCGGGTGGCGCCCATTTCCTGGATGGTCCAATCGATTTGGCGTTTTGCGAAACAAGGTTCTTTGTTCGGTTTGGTTCGCCTCCTGGCTGGCATCCGGGGCAGACAGGTTCATGCATTTTTCTTTACAAAGCTGGCATCTTTGTAATAATGCATGTCCTTTAAATTCTTTTACAAGATTCGGTACAATTGCATTTTTCTGTTTCTAAAAATACCAAAACCACAGGTCTGAGCTGTGGGAATCCACAAATACAGGTTTTGCACTGTCTATTGTCCTAAACAGCTGAGTTAACACTCATATAACCCTCCTAATTATTACAGACATATATACAAACATTCAGACAGAAAAGTATACATTTAGTACGTTTTTAGGGGCTTTTAACCATCTCTTTAACATGAGCTGGGAACCATTTCATTTGTGCCTCTAGGTGTGTGTGTAAGTGTGAGAGTTCGCGGCAGGGTCGTTTGGAGCAATAAAAGACACTCCGAGCCTGGAGGTTATCTCCCCAGAGAGATCAAAGAAATGCTTGTCCAGACATTTTGGCGTCATTGAGACCATCAAGCGCCTTATCGTGATCTGATAAGCGCTTCACGAGAGTGCGAGACATCTGGCCGTTTGCCAGATAAACAGGCGTCATTGTGGCTACAGTCCCCCTTTTTTCGGCTGATGTCCTGTGGTCATTATCGGACAACTCCTCATCACAATGGACGGATGGTAGGTGAATCGGCGGTCGGGCTGCAGGTGTCTGTTACGGCTGGGAGCCAGCTCGATGAGATCCGTCTCTGCTTGGGCATTGTAACCTCCTCCGTGGTTTCCATCGGAGACCTCCAGACACGGCTGTCGTGAGCTTGGCTGTGGAGGTTCTCATCTCATTGACTTTTCTGTACAGGAAGAAGGCGTGCCCAGGGTTAGGTATTGATGAAAATCATAGAGACACATAGCGCAGTGTCAGCTGCGGTCCAGGATTGGGCAACAGGAGGTATTCAGGATAGGCATTCGGGACAATGCTTGAAGGGTTGCATCAAGGGAGTGATGTTAATTGCTGGGCCCCCTTTTCTCAATCCACAATTCTAACTCAGGGCGGGTGAAGTTGTGGTCCTTGAAGAAGGCGGGGATTTCCCGTTCTGACTGGTACTCTTCGCTTGGGAGGTGGTACCGGTCGGCGAGGTTTGTCCCAGGTGGATGGGACAGTCTTCTCGTTCAGAAAGCGGTGGTTGAGTTTAACTTGCATTGGCCCCTAACTGTCTTTCTCTGTTAGTGGCCACATGTCTCTTGATCTGGTTCGGTGGACCCATTTGAGAACCGGTTCTCTCTGTCCCGGTTTAGTTGAATCTGGTACGCGACGGGAGAGAGTTTGTTCGTAATCTCATGAGGTCCCGTCCAGTGGGGCAGAAATTTCTTTGACAGCCGTCGGGGGCCTGTCAAAGGTGGCGGGTTGAAGTTGTAATACCAGATCTTGTCGCCCACCTCCAGTTCTTGGTGTGAGGCTTTGCGGTCGTAATAGGCTTTCTGACCTTCAGCGCTCTTTTGCAAGTGTTGCTGGGCAAAGGCGAAAGTTGTTTTTAAATGTCTATGGAGCTCATCGAGGTACTGGGCGTGGTGTCTGTGGTGACAAGGTTGGAGTCGCCGGGTTGGTACAGCAGGTGTAGTGGCAGAGTCATCTGCCGCCCAGTCATGAGTTCAAAAGGGGATACCCGTGTTGATTCCTGTGGGGTGGCTCTGAGGGCCATCAGAACAAGGGGAGTTTCATATCCCAGTCTTTCTGGTTAGCAGACACATACTTTCTCAGCATGGCGACCACCGTTCTGTTTGATCTCTCAACTTGTCCTGATGCTATGGGGTGGTGGCTGACGTGCAGTCTAGCCCGTATCCCCAGGCATTTCCAGATCTGTTGCATGATCTCGGCCGTGAAATGGGTGCCTCTGTCTGAGTTGACTCTCAGTGGCAATCCGAACCGGAGAAAATGTGGTTTAACAGTAGGTATGCCGTGGTCTGGGCAGTGTCGTTGGGTGCTGGTAGACACTCCACCCACTTGGTAAACTGGCACACCACTGTGAGAAAGTACCTGTTGCCTCTTGTTGATCTGGGCAGGGATCCTACCCAGTCTATTTGTAGGTCTGACCCGGGCGTGATCCTCTGCGTTGCAGTGGGGCTCTGTGGTTCGGGTTTGCTGGCTGGAATTGACAGCAAACCAGACATTCTCTGGCGTACTCCGCAACATCTTGTTGCATGCCGGGCCAATATGCCACCTGTTTCAGTGTGTCATACGTGGCTCTGGTGCCGTGGTGTCCCGCACATGGTGTGTCGTGGGCGTACATTAGCATAACCCCTTTGCGATCGTGGCATCACAAGCCGTGGCGTTGTGCTGTCATCGGGTGCAAACCACAGAATGTCGTCCTGTATACGCACCATGTTTTTGGAGTTATGTAGATGTTTGAGGCTTGAGTCATCAGAGAGCTCAGAGTTAGTGATAGGGTGGTTGGAGGGGTCAGAGAGGTGGTCGAAAATTGTCTTTATTGCCGTGTCAGAAGCTTGCATTTCCGCGATGTCGTTGTGGGAAATCTGCGGTGTTAGCGATAGCGTCTGTGAGGCAGGCATTGTAGCCGGTGCTGGTCGCTTGCTGCGGGTTAGCACTGCAACGCTGGGGCTGGATGTGGGGTTTGGGGTACCCACAAGTCGCCGTGTAGTGCTTTGGCATCTTGTAGCATTTGTTGCCCTTGAGACTCGAAACCTGCGGTTCTTCCATCTGGGTGTCATCAGTCAGGTTGGTATGGAGAGGTGAAGTTGGTTCATCCGTTTCCATGACAGGCTGTTGGGAGACTGTGTATACTACAAGATGACTGTTTTCTGTCAGCTCCGTTAGACCTGGTCTTTGGTTGCTGGCATGACAGATGTTATGGCGATGAACTTGAAGGGTACAGTGAACAGTGTGTTGTCTGTATTCCCTTCGGGTATTAGTGCGTGTGGAATGGGTCC
Source organism: Gobiocypris rarus (assembly GCA_023029165.1). Classification (NCBI taxonomy): domain Eukaryota; kingdom Metazoa; phylum Chordata; class Actinopteri; order Cypriniformes; family Gobionidae; genus Gobiocypris; species Gobiocypris rarus. The sequence goes on from CM040920.1 coordinate 33,323,632, forward strand.
CATGATGGGTAACACAAGTTCAAAGTCATGAAAGTCATTGCTGATTAGCCATCCCAGCCGAAAGGCTTTGGGAATGTTGATGTCAATTGTTGTGCAGTTGTTGAACAGGATGTAAACAATGCGAGATGACACTTCGTGAGGGTGTGGCTTCAAGTGTGAGTCCGAGTTCCACACCTTCGGGTGAGGGTTGGAAGAAACCCAGCGTGTGGTTTAAGGTTTGACCACATCGCATGTTGAGCCGCACGGCGACCCCTTTGGTGTATGCTGGTATTACAGTTCCTTGTTCACTGACAAGCGTGCAGACTTCTGGGATGGTCTGTCCTGACATGAGATTGTCATGACTGATGGAAAGCGTGTGGCTGTGAAGTTAATGGAGCCCATACCACTTCGTTACACACGTCCACATGAGCCGGAGGCGAATCAGAATGTCTGCTCGATGTACACATCGTGGGGCGGTCCGGCAGGACCAGGAAATAATGGGTAAGGCACCGGTGGTTCCATGTCAGCGCGCGCAGATTCCTCTGGCAGACACCATAGAGGAGGGTGTGAGTTCAAAGGGAAGCGGGTGCGCTTGCTGGTGTAAGGCGTGTGTGGTGCCTTTTCACTGATTGACTTGAACAGTGAGAGACTAATGGCTGAGTTATCGGCCCATAGTGCGAGAATACTGTTCATGTGTTGATGTCATTCAGCTGTAGGTCATTCATGACCTGGGGGCAGAAGGTATCGGAGTCTTTGGTGAGCTGAAATGTGCAGAGTAGCGAACTTGAACTTGGCCGTGGCTGAGGCTGTGTTTTCACAGTGTGCTGCAGGAGGTCCCGTGACCTTTGTGACCTGGCAGTCTGGCTCTGTGGGAGTTTCCGTGACCTCGGTGACTTGACAGTCTTGCTCAGGACGATGTGTGTGTCTGAAGGGGCAGAGGGTCGCACTTGAGCCCAGAATTTCAGCTGTTTGAAGTCCAGTAAGGGTTCGAAGCGGTCCAGCAGGTCTTTTCCGATGAGAAACGGATACGTGTTCATCGGGGAGACATAGACGGGGTGTACAAGGTTCATAGGTCCAATCGTCAGGTGAATGGGAGCTATGTGCTTGAGCTGGATGTCATTTTGGCTATCGACTGCACATTTAGCTTGCAAGTTTGAAGGTTAAGAGTGCGATTTTGTCTCTGTGCTTTAAATCTGAGTTTTTCAAATAGTTGGGCGGAAATCAGCGTGAGATCGGAGCCAGTGTCAACGAGGGCTTGAGCTTAACTTCCCTTTCCATGGTGATGGTTAGATAGAGTTTCGAGCCATTCCCTTCTCGATCAGGTTTCCCAGGAGTCTTGGTGTGGGGACCTGTGTGTTGCTGTTAAGCCGTCGGGATATGTCTCTGGTGTCTCATTGTGAGTGCAAATAGTCAAAACAGCGCTTTCTGGTATCTTGGGGTGACACATGATGCTGTTTTGGTCAGGGGCTGTTGCTGTCAGCTGTAGTGAGTGTGTGCTGCTGGCGTGTGGGGGTGCAACAGTCAGTTCAATAGTCTGTGGTTGAGGAACAGTGTTCAGGGTGCTTAATGCAGTTGCAGGAGGGTCGGGAAGGTTGATTTCAGGTTTCAGATTTAGTCATGCTTTATCTGGCCCATCCTTCTTGTCTTCCTTGTGAGGTTTCTTTTGGAGAAACTCTCTCAGTGTTTTTAAAAGCTCTGCAACTTCAGAAGCGGCTGCACTTTCTTTGTTCGATGTGGGCTCAGGTCTGAGCTTACCATTATCACGTCGAGTGGCCCCTTTGCTGGCTTTCTGGGCTGGGTGGTCTCGGAGGTTCGTTTTCCGTCTGGGTTGCCGGCTTCCCAGGTGCTCACCCCCTTTGGTTGTGGAAGGCGGCGGGTCCCAGGATCCTTCAGGCGATCGCTCTGGTGCCGTGGGCGGCCGCCACCATGACCACGCTGCCCTATGCTGGCCTGGAGTGGTTTAGACTCTCTGTTGACAGGTCTGTAAGTGTAGTTCTGTTCGGCGCCCTCTAGGGTTAGCTCTGGGTGGTGCTCAGAGACAGGGCAAATGGTGGGCTGTCTTACAGTCTTTTCAGAAATGGTTTTCTGTTTGGCGTAAGCTTTGTGAGCTAAGTCTCTCAACTGCTGCGTATCCATACTGCGCTGGCACGCCAGCACCCCAGGTGGTGACTGATGGTTGGGTGCAGGTTTGGAGGAACAGAGTTTTGAAGTTGATGTCTTCCTCCATGCCTGGGTCACGTGCCCCAAAGTAAGCACGTCGTCGGTTATAATAGTTCTGTGGGGTCTCAAGTCGGACTTGCTTGAGGTCCATGGCAGTGATGAGCCCCTGGTCTGACTCAGGGTCAGAGTACTCACGAATTAGAGCTCGTCGTAGATGCCAGTAGTCCGCTTTGACTGTCTCTGGTTGTCGATCCAGAAAGCTCCGTACGTCACGGTTAGACGTGGCCCTGAGTAGGTACAGTCTGTCCCAGTTGTTCGCGTGGCGTGGTTTGCAGATAAAAGTCTATGTCTTTTAAGTATGCGTGGACGTCGTGTCCTCCTGCAGGGTCTGGGCTGAAGGTAGGAATATTCCTGGCCAGCTTGTCAAGGTTCTTTAAAGCTCCGTGGCTGTTGACCTTGACTTCCTGGAAGCTTCCTTTCCTCTGCTGCAGGCGGGATTCGTGGAGACTGGCGGGTGACATTTTGAGCAGGGGCTGTCACCCCCTTCGTAGCTCTTGCTTCTTGGCAGAAAGGTGCGGAGTAACTGGTCAGGAAACTCTGTGTTGTGTGTTTCCCCCTTCCGGTCACGTTGCACTGTGTATGATTGTCTTAGTTCTCTTTGCACCATGTCGAGTTCATCTTTGAGCTCGTGTCTTTGCTGGATGAGCTCGTCGATCTCGGCTTGTGCAGACTGCAAATGTTTTGCATAGGCTTTGGCTCTAACGTCTCTGTCTTTAAGTTCATTATTGGCTCTCTCCAGGAGGGATTCGCCACGCCGAAGCTGTTCGTCGAGTTCTTTCCTGGCGTCTTTCTCTGACTGTACTCGTCGGTCGGCGTCGAGACGGAGCTCCTCCAGGGCCTTTCGAAGTCTTTCTACTTCCTTTCTCTGTTCTTTGTCCGTTTCATCAGCTTTCTCTGTTTGTAGAAGCTGATCTAGACGAAGTTGGGTGAGGGCTCGGTCTCTCCGGGCCTCCTCGGCTTGAAGCTTTAGCGTTGCTGCATCCTGTTCCAGATTGGCGTAGCTCCCTTAAACGGGCCTGCGCGATGAGGACGTGGGCGAGGCTTCCGAGGATTTTGGCCACCTCTTTGTTGGAGTAGCTCTGCGTTGGGTCGTGTGTCATCAGCTGGTCTAGCTCGGTGTCCAGTTGCTCCTGGCTCAGCTGCCCCAGATTTCCTTGACTGGTGGCCGTTAGCGCTCCCAGCCATGTCGCTAGGCGGTCCCACGGGGCGGCAGGACTGGATGAGCGGGACATGCTGGCTCACTGTGACGAGAGAAACACAGCACACACACACTCACAGAGGCCAATGCAAGCTTGTTTTAAAGCTAATGATCTATCGTGCGGGCTATGCCGTAGATAGGAATTTTGGGCTAACTGATGTAGACAGTTAGGCAGTTTAACAATTAGATAATTTAGACAATCACGTGGGCGGTAGCCCTGGGGGTCACTTGGTGACCCGCTGCTCGGTCGTCACTTAATTACTAAGTTCTCCTTGGGGTCTCTTGGTGAACTGAAAGGAACACAATTATGACAGTCCAACAGTGAGGATAGAAAAGAGCACAGTGGGGACAAACACAAAATGAATTGGTCTGTGATGCACGGAAAGTAGCGTGAGCGCTAGAGGTGTTAGAGAAACCTAAAGGGCTATGCCTGTTACTTTTCGTAAGAGTTTCTGATAGGGCCTACGCACGGTGGATACCAGGGTAGGAGATTTAGGCAAAAGGTGCGGCTTAGAGAACAAGAGAAAAAGAATATTAATGGGCCAAATGCTCAGGATATATTAAAATTCGACTTATACTATGGGTTTTATCCCATTTAGCTCATCCGGGTGAATTGAGGTCGCTCAGGTGGAAAACCCAGCGGTGTGGTCGGCCTTCCAGGCGTTTCCAAACACCCAACTGCCGTGTCCTCGGTCGCCGTTACTCTGTCGCGTTACGCCCACTCAAACAGCTTATGACTTTAAACACAACCTGACAACACCATTCCATCAACCGACAGTCCGCACAGCAAAATTGGTACGGTCCCTAGAACCCTCTCTTTCAAGAGTGGCCCCCTATTAGGCCCGGTTTAGGTACTGGTCCCAGAAATTGCCTTGCGCGTGAGCTGGACTGGTTGACTTCTTTGGAGTGTCAAATTGCTGATGTCGCCACTGCGTGTAGCGGACAGAGATAAAAGAAACCGAGATTCACACACAGCCGGTGTTGGTCACGTTGGTCGGGCAACCCGCTGATGGAGACCGGTTTGAGACGATTCTCAACTCACCATAGATGCTTGTGAGCCCTACACTAAATACACAAAGAGGGTAAACAGGGGAATCAAAATGAATTAAAACCTCTCCTGTTCACTGGATCAAAGGATTTATGATTGTAGGCGCAAAGGAAGTGGAAAATTACAATATCGAGCAATTTAGAACAAGGCAAAGGTTTCTGTCAAATAATGATAAAACAAAAGCACTTTTGATACTGTTTGTAATTACCAGAATTAGCTTAACCCCAATGGGAGGAAAAGAAAACTTTTGCAGGAAAAATAAAAATAAAAAAAAAATTAAAAAAATTATTACCTTCGAAGCCAATTTAAATGAAATTTAAATAAGCCTGTAAGGAAAAATCGAATAAAAGAAAGCAATAAAAATACTATCCTATAACGATTACTCGCTAAGTGAGAGTATCAAAATAAAAGAATTAATCAGAGAGGAAATAGGGAGTTTAGTGGTGCGCTGACTTAGCAGGGTACAGCCACAAGGTGGCGTCCTTCCTTCTAAGTGGACTGTCTGTGATTTAAACCTAATTTCACTTTGAGTTAGAGAAAAGTATTTTTCTTTTTAAACTTCAAATTCGAATAAGGGTGTTTAATCAGCGAGAAAGGAGACTGGGTTGTTGCTAGAAACAACAACAATAACAACAAAAATTGTATAAATGAAACTGTGCACAACAGTAATCAATAAACAATTTATAGGCTCAAACTTACTTTAAGGCGGAATGAAATAGCGAGAGTGACACTATCCGAATTTATCCACGCGATGGCGCTGTTGCGTCTGTCCTAGACTAGGGTTAGTTAGGCAGAAATTATCCACCAGATGGCGCTATCTGTTTTTAGAGTCGCCCTCTGGCGTTCACATGCGGCTTTGCAAACAGGACAGAAATCAGTTTGTTTTAGAAAGTCGCCCTCTGGCGTTAAGCGGCGTTGCAAACAGGACAGAAAACAGTTTGTTTTAGAGTTGCCCTCTGGCGTTCGCAAGCGGCGTTGCGAAACTCACAATTATTTCTTAAAAACAAAACACGGGGAGGTTTCTCTCGGTGCTGTACGGGCACGAGAAACAAAAATGGCGGATACAGGAATTTACCGTCTGTCTATCACACATTTAAAAAGGGAACTCCAATAGACATTTATCACTATGGCTGACGGGTTTCAGCGTCTTTGATTTAAATGTTTTAGGTTTGAAGATTTTTGGGTAGCTAAACCAAACTTAAACCAGGAGTTGTCGTTTATCTTAACGATATAATATTATTAAGGCCTATTATTGACTCAAGGAGTCTCGCTCGGGTCAATACCTCGCGTTGATTCTACAATACCTTTGTTTGGAAATCACGCGGACGAAATGTTGCGCCTACGGCTGCAGAGATTTCGTGGTTTTCTGTTTCAATATTGGATTTGCGTGTCGTCCGTACTGTCGTTAATACAATCCGACTATTCCAATCATGTGTTCAGTATCTGTTTATGCTTAGAATTACGTGCCGTCTATACTGTCATTAATATAGCCCGGCTATCTCAAACATGTTTCAGTATCTGTTTATGCTTAGGTCGCTTTTAGCGGTACCTTCTCAATTCAAAAACGCGCGTGCGTGTTATTAATACTCCCAAAAATACACAATGAACAGAATATGCAATATTGTCCACATACACAAACGTTTGAAACTTGCCTTATATTTCTCCACCATAAAACTGTAACAATATTATGAGTCTGATATCTCGGGAATAATTAACTCAAAGGGATTTAATATTCATGAGTTTATGAATATAATTTGCTAGTCGTTCATTACGTTTTAAAAATTAATTTCCGATAAGGAAAATGTTTAATTAAATACAAGTAACCTTTAAGGAATTGCTTGAAGTTATCTTACTACGTTTGTCCTGCAAACTAGTTATAGACTTTCAAATCAATTCTGGTAAGGGATTACTGCTTTACGAGAGCATAAGAAGCATTAACTTTACTGATCAGGACAAATTAATATTTCGTATGTTAGTTATGTTACTAAAATCGTGGCGCTAAGCAGCATTAGGTAACGTTCAAGATTAAGTAAGTCTCATTGACTTCATGTATGTGGAACAATAACAGCTTCAATTCAGAAATATCTTTTGGAAGTTTAATAACACAGACTAAAGATAACACTACAATAAACACAGAAAGTACATACTAAGTATGCATCAAGAGAGTAGAATATAGATAGGACATGAAACTAAAATTGTATCTAAACGAAAAGAATAAAAGAAAGTAAAATAGAGAGAGAGAGAGAGAGAGAGAGAGAGAGAGAGAGAGAGAGAGAGAGAGAGAGAGAGAGAGAAAGAGAGAAAGAGAGAGAGAGGATAACAGCTGTGCTCACTCAGTCACCTGACTTGCCTGCCCGTGACGCCCATTTCCTGGATGGTCCAATCGATTTGAGCGTTTTGGCAAACAAGGTTCTTTGTTCGGTTTGGTTACGCCTCTGGCTGGCATCCGGGGCAGACAGGTTCATGCATTTTCTTTACAAAGCTGGCATCTTTGTAATAATGCATGTCCTTTAAATTCTTTTACAAGATTCGGTACGATTGCATTTTTCTGTTTCTAAAAATACCAAAAACCACAGGTCTGAGCTGTGGGAATCCACAAATACAGGTTTTGCACTGTCTATTGTCCTAAACAGCTGAGTTAACACTCATATAACCCTCCTAATTATTACAGACATATATACAAACATTCAGACAGAAAAGTATACATTTAGTACGTTTTTAGGGGGCTTTTAACCATCTCTTTAACATGAGCTGGGGAACCATTTCATTTGTGCCTCTCTAGGTGTGTGTGTAAGTGTGAGAGTTCGCGGCAGGGTCGTTTGGAATAAAGACACTCCGGAGCCTGGAGGTTATCTCCCCAGAGAGATCAAAGAAATGCTTGTCCAGACATTTTGGCGTCATTGAGATCTGATAACGCGCTTCACGAGAGGTGCGAGACATCTGGCCGTTTGCCAGATAAACAGACGTCATTGTGGCTACAACATTAACTTTCAATAAAAATGTAAGTCAATCATCAGAATGTGTGGCATTTTGGCTCCTATTGAAAATCACTGCAACTCAGATTTATTTGTATTTTTTTATAAAAAGAAAAGCATTGAAATAAAATGCTAAAATAAACATTATTCCACAAATTCTGTTGTTTGAGTTTATCTATTAAACAATACAATCCTTCACTGATTGTATTGTATAAGTGGCATTTGATTTTATTGAGCTAGTTTTATTCAATTTTGAACATTTTTCTAAAGTTTCTGCTTATATTTTTGTGCAGATGTTTTGTTTTGTTTTGTTTGTTTATTAAAGTGTGTTTAAACGTTTGCCGGTTCCCGCCTCCTTTTCCCTGAACAAGGAACTGTGTTACACTATTCTTGTCTTTTGCCTAAATATGTGGAAATGAGAGAATATGGTTATCAGTGCACATTTATATTATTTTCAGTCTGAGGAAACAGCCTTGTACATATATGAATGTAAATGTCAGGAGTGTTTTTGAGAGCTGAGGTATGCCATATTGTTGTGCAGTTGATAACTGCCACATTCCAAACACATTGTGACTGGTTCTCACTCGCCATCAGCAGCAGTGACACACACTGTGTGTACAGAAACCTCATTGTGCACACACACACATATACACACACACACACACACGTTTCTTATATTTTTGTTATATTTTATTCCATGTTAGTTGAGGATATTTGTAAAAGAACTATAACATTTACAGATATTTAAAAATAAAAATGAGAAAAATTAACAAGAATAAAATTAAGTCGGAAGCTCAGGGAGGGTCTCTCTTCAGCTGCTCAATACAGTGATGCTGACCTGCAGCTCTCACAATCTTATCAATGACTTTAAAAACTGTGGGAGGATCATTACTGGAACTAGAAAACATTTCTAAAAACGTAAACCACCAATCATGTGACATATAGGTTTTCTTTGTTTAAAAAAAAAAAAAATCTTGTGAGCACCTGTCACTCAGAACAACATTCTTCCACTCTGTGCTTAAAGGGAACACGCTGACTTTTGAGACTTTAGCTTATGCACCAGATTCCCCAGAGTTAGATAAGTCCATACATGCCATTCTCATCTCTGTGTGTGCCATAACTCTGTCTCTCTGTCCGCTAGCCTAGCTTAGCACAAAGACTGGAGGCAATCGGCTCCATCTAGACTACTGCTCAATAAGAGACTAAATAACGGCAACATTTTCCAATTTACATGTTGTGATGTGTATAGTTACATTGTGTACTAAGACCGATGGAAATTGAAAATATATGATAAATGAAATACCCACACTATATGAAAACTGATATGGCTAGGAACAATACTGTCATTCCTGCGTAATAATCCAGGAACTTTGCCGTACCATGGGTGCAGCGGCGCAATGTTATTACTTAGCGCATGAAAATAAGCTTCAATCAACATAACCAACATAACAACCTTGCACAGAGAGGCGTGCTGGGGACTATTTTCAGGCGTTGCATAATATCATACCGCAGCACCTGTAAGTGCGGCAGCAAAGTTTCTGGATTATTACGCGGGAATGAGAGTATAGTTCCTGACCACATTGGTCTAGAAAATCGCAACTCTTCAATTTCTGTCTGTCCTAGTATGTGATGTAACTATAAACATCACAGCATGTAAATTGGAAAATGTTGCCGTTATTTTGTCTATTATTGAGCAGTATTCTAGATAGAGTACAGTCTTTGTGCTAAGCTAGGCTAGCGGTGGGTCCGTCAGACAGAGTTATGGCACACGGATATGAGAATGGCATGTATGGACTTATCTAATTCTGGGGATACGGTGAATAAGCTAAAGTCTCAAAAGTCGGAATGTTCCTTTAAATACATGTGAACGTAGATGGGATGACCCATGCTTTTTACAAAGCATCTTTACAAATATTGCACTTTTATTTATTCAAGAAAAAGTCTCATTGAGAATTATTTATTTTACAAGAATGTCATGAAATGTCATGGGTGTGTTGTGAGAGCTGTGGTCAAATCCCAAATACGTAATAATAATCTGGCATAAGTAATATATATTTACCTGCACAGAAGGTGTGAAATAGATTAGAAATGTATGGCTCAGACCTCGACCCTCTTAAATGATTTATATAAAGCTATAATGCTTAAGTGCCACACATTAAATGAATCACACCACTGACATTAGGACCTGAGAAGTTAATATGCTACAACCCCTATGGTACACACTACGCAATATGATTTCAATGAGAAAAAAAAAAATATGTGTTTAAAATAGGACCCTATAACAATAGCAATAAAAATGTACTTTTTGCCTCAAGGGCAACATTGTACCACATTCGACAAATTGACATTTTCATGTAGAAAAAATAAATATATTTATTGAAAACATCAATTTCTTTAACCAGACACCTGAACAAACACATGTATCCAGTTTATAATGTATTAAAAATGTCATATGAAATAAAAAGTAACATTTCAAATTCAGCTGTTGCTTTCAGGCAACATTGTACCATCATTACAGTTATCATATCAAGTTATCATATCAAGTCATCAATATGTGCAGTATGTAGATTACTATTCTTATATGAGCATTAAAAAATCATGCAAAAATGCAAATATATTTAGAGAATACTAACTCTTTTCCTTACAAATATACTAAATTTGTACACAACCTAGTGTGTCTGGTATGACCTTCCCATTATGGTACAATGTTTCCTTGAGGCAACACACAGTTTTGTTATTTACTCTAAAACATTTAATTATATATAATATAAAGTTCTTGAAAATACTTTCCTTTTCTTTACTAAATTTTTTGTGGGTGATTAACTTGGACGGAAATTAGTGAAAAAAGCACTTTTCATTGGAAAAATATGGAGTCAAGTTACCTTGGCAGGACACAAATTGGACCACTGTGGTTCATGTGACCAATTTTTTGCACTTTTATTGATTAGTATTTGAGTTCTTCTTTCCTGAGATAGGTTTGAACAATAAATTGGTGTTTCATTTTATTAAAAATAAACTAAAATAGACTATGTTGCCAGGAGGCAACACTGTACCATAAAGGGGTTAAATGATGTACATTTGCAAAGCAAACTGTTCGCTGAAAAATCCACAAAATCAACAGCATCGCTGCAATAAAAGTGTGGCATGCAATTTAGCGGGTTAACATTAGGCAAATGGGTATCTAATTTGGGTACTGGGTGACAATGAAGGGAGAAAAAAACAAGTACTGATCAAGGAAACTGATTTAGGAACACTGCAGAGAATACATACATTTAGGCTAAACAGACACGTCAGGGCTGTACAGTGCGACATATATGTTGAACATGCTATGAAAAAATCGGTCTGTGCAATGAATACATTTGACACTTAGTATGCGTCCGATACAGTTTTGCATGTTAGACAGAACCTGTTTTGTTTTTGCTTGTGTGAGGTTATCTAAGGCTGCACAATTGACTGAAATTAAACCAAAATTATTGATCTGGCTAAGTGAGATTATGAAACCGCAAAGGCTTCAATTTTAAATAAATGAATAAATATAACACTCAGTAAAATTGTGATAAATTAGAAATACATTTTGATTTTAGCCCTCTGATTTGAACGCTCTGTTTGAATTGGCCTGTCTGCTGTGAGACAATGTAAACGAAATCTTTTACTAAGTTTTATAGGTTTTACTACAGCTTGTGAAAAGTGCTGATTATAACATTAAATTTAGGTCTACTCCCTTTGCACGCAAGGTTGCAGCGATGAGCATCCAGTGATCTCCTGCCATGGCAGCTTTAACGAATGCTTTTTATCAAAACTAACAGTGCAAACACAATGTGAATAAGAGATTAATTGTGCAGTGTAGACTGCGTCATTGAATATAAAAGGCACTTTATTAGAAAAGTGTAGAGTTGGACTGGCATGACTGGAAGAACAGGAAGCTGATTTGAATGATCCTCCACTTATTCATAGTTTTCATGTTACTTTACATGCTTATAGGAATGCAAACCTGGAGGGCAAAACAAGGCTATCCTCTGTGGCACGCCAGTCTTTTTTTTTTACCAGGTTTGTAGTCAGTATTGCAGTTTTTCTCTGTTGGTTTACCTCATTTCTTGAAACAGAAATTACATTATCAAAACAACAGAATTAAATTTTTCGTTCATTTCATCAAATTGCAAATGTCTAAGTACATGTCTCAATGTCTCAGTACATCTTTGCAAATGATTAAGTACAGGTAGCCTACATTTAGCACAATTTTCAAGTGAATAGATCTTGTTGTTCTAAACTGATTGTTGATTCTCAGTCTAATGGTTGTTCGTTCCAAAACGTGTTAGCATAATTTCATTGTATAAGTCATCACATGCACAATATCTGTTTAATTGTTAAAATTAGTCAAGAACATAATACCATGGATTCTATAGATGAATCCCTTGGAACATTTGATAAATTTATTATAGCAATTGACAGTCAGGTGAAACTAAAACTTGACTAACGAAGGAGGAGTTTCACACCTCTCAGATGCACGAAAGCCTGCATGGAGTTTGCTAAAAAAAAAAAAAAAAAACACCTGAAGGACTCCAAGATGGTGAGAAATAAGAGTCTCTGGTCTGATGAGACCAAGACTTTTTGGCCTTCATTCTAAGTGGTGTGTGTGGAGAAAACCAGGCACTGCTCATCCCCTGTCCAATACAGTCCCAACAGTGAAGCATGGTGGTGGCAGCATCATGCTGTGGGGGTGTTTTTCAGCTGCAGGGACAGGACGACTGGTTGCAATCGAGGGAAAGATGAATGCGGCCAAGTACAGGGATATCCTGGCCGAAAACCTTCTCCAGAGTGCTCAAGACCGCAGACTGGGCCGAAGGTTCACCTACCAAAAAGACAATGACCCTAAGCACACAGCTAAAATAACAAAGGATTGGCTTCACAACAACTCCGTGACTGTTCCTGAATGGCCCAGCCAGAGCCCTGACTTAAACCCAATTGAGCATCTCTGGAGAGACCTGAAAATGGCTGTCCACCAACGTTTACCATTCAATCTGACAGAACTGGAGAGGATCTGCAAGCAGGAATGGCAGAGGATCCCCAAATCCAGGTGTGAAAAACTCATTTCAACTTTTCCAAAAAAGACTCATGGCTGTATTAGATCAAAAGGTGCTTCTAATAAATACTGAGCAAAGGGTCTGAATACTTAGGATCATGTGATATTTCAGTTTTTCTTTTTTAATAAATCTGCAAAAATGTCAACAATTCTGTGTTTTTCTGTCAGTATGGGGCGCTGTGTGTGCATTACAGTTTTTCTCCACTGCCGAACCATCCACGTTATTTTGGCAAAAGCACCAAGAGTGTTGAGAACGTCCGGTCTGATTCAAGAAATGAGCCAAAGCAATTGAGAAGGATCTTTGCCATTTTCGTGGCACTGACTATTTTGGGGGTTTTTTGCGCAAACAAAGCACTTGCATCGCTTCATAAAATTGAGGTTTAACCACTGAAGTCACATGGATACTTTAATGAGGTCTTTACTACCTTTCTGAGGTTTGAAAGGGATAGTTGTGTAGCTTTCAATCGAGGGACAGAAAGATCTCACATTTAATCAAAAATATCATAATTTTTGTTCTGAAGACGAACGAAAGTCTTACGTGTTTGGATCGACATGTGGGAGAGGAATTAATGACAGAATTTTCATTTTGGGGGGATCTAACCATTTAACATACAGATATGGGAATGGAATTTAGTTTTGAAGCATGAATGAACAGTTTTGGGAGCGATATTAGCTTTTGCAAGTGAGCTATAGTGTTGTGCTGAACTGTAAGACTGTTCTGCCAAATGATCTTAGAATTTTGAGAACGTAATTTCTGTTTCAAGAAATGAGCCATACCAATGGACAAAAACTGTAATTTAGTAAAATATTGATATTAAAGACCAAATTCAATATTAACCTTATTGATGATGCATACTTTGTACAGGTAAGCAGATGAACACAGATTATTAATGCAATACAACACTGTAAAAAATGTACCGTAGAATTTACAGGATTTTACTTGCAAAAAAGTTGCTAATAAAATCCTGTAAAAATTTTGTTCATTGCTGTAAAATTGATTACAGTATAATACTGCAAATCAATTTACAGTTAATTATTGTATGTGAAATTTTAGTGTTTTTTACAGTAACACTGAATTAAACTTATTTTATTTTACAGCAATATTTTGTAGTTTCACTTAAGTACAGTATTTACCTGGCAAATAAAGTTTCCAATAAAATCCTGTAAATACCCCCATAATCCAAGATTATGTTTGTAATAGTTTAACATTAAAAATGCTGAAAAGAATAACTTTAACCGTAAACTATAAATTACTGATTTAAATGCAGAATGAACACTATCTGAATACATTTACAAATGAATAAAAACCAAGTCAAGGGAGTAGCAAGTAAATATTTATTAAAATTAGCAGCAAGACATTGCATTTATTAAAACATTGCAAGGTAACATTTTCAGTCTTCCAACTGTTAAAATCTTATTATAAAAATGACATAGCATTACAAAATAACCACAAATAACTTTTTAAAAAGGCATTTTAAGAAATATTCTGAGTAGAACATTTACTTTCAATAAAAATGTAAGTCAATCATCAGAATGTGTGGCATTTTGGCTCCTATTGAAAATCACTGCAACTCAGATTTATTTGTATTTTTTTATAAAAAGAAAAGCATTGGAATAAAATGCTAAAATAAACATTATTCCACAAATTCTGTTGTTTGAGTTTATCTATTAAACTAAGACTATTTCATCAGAAGACAACTTAATATATACACACTCACTGACTTGTTCCTTTTCTGAGACCTTTCCACTTGTTTTGCCTCAGTCTGTGCTTGTTGTCTTGGCTCCAGTGAGGGATGTGATTCCAACAAAACATCTGCACAAAAATATAAGCAGAAACTTTAGAAAAATGTTCAAAATTGAATAAAACTAGCTCAATAAAATCAAATGCCACTTATACAATACAATCAGCATTTGTTGCACTACTAATGAAGTACTATTAAATGGTTAGTTCACCCAAAAATGAAAATTCTGTCATTTACTCACCTTCATGCTGTTCCAAACCCATAAGTCTTTCATTCATATTCAGAACACAAATGAAGATGGTTTTTGATTAAATCTGAGAACTCTCTGACTCCTCCACTGACAGTCTACGCAACTACCACTTTCAAGCCTCAGAAAGATAGTAAGGACATATTTAAAGTAATCCATGACTCCTGTGGTTTAGCCTCAATTTTATTAAGTGAATCGAGTGCTCTGTTTGTGCAAAAAAAAACGTTTCCTTAAAAAATAATAATCTCCAACGCATGTTCACGAGAGCACCATGACGCACGGGTGTTGTGTTGACATGGATGTTGTTACATTAATTTAAAGGGGTAAATTATTTGGGGTTGCGCAAACAAAGCACTTGCATCGCTTCATAAAATTGAGGTTTAACCACTGAAGTCACATGGATACTTTAATGAGGTCTTTACTACCTTTCTGAGGTTTGAAAGGGATAGTTGTGTAGCTGTCAATCGAGGGACAGAAAGATCTCACATTTAATCAAAAATATCATAATTTTTGTTCTGAAGACCGAAAGTCTTACGTGTTTGGATCGACATGTGGGAGAGGAATTAATGACAGAATTTTCATTTTGGGGGGATCTAACCATTTAACATACAGAACACACATTTAAATGTACCAGTAATAAAACCAAATGCAAAAGTCAGTTATTTTGAAAAAGACGAACAAGGAAGATGAGAGAACGGCTGAACTGTGAGCACCTGTGTGACTATGATCGCATTTTCTGATGTTTTTCGTCAGCTGAAGCTGACCGCACTGCATTTTGTCTCCACTCATTTGAAAACGACTGAACGAGTGCTCTCTCTACAACAAGTTCAATTAACTGAATAGCGAAATGAAACCATAAACTGCAGTATTCATCCATGATTAATAATGTTTTATAATGTCATTTTTCGTCAATGCTTTTACCTTGTTCGTGTTCGTCACCATGGGGTACCGCGTCAAAAAGCCTTGCGCCTGAAACAAAAATCTTAAAGTTAAACGACACATTTACGTTACTAACCTAACGTTATGTATGGCGGAAACATATTGGATTTGACAACTTTGATATGTAACTTAACTTCTAAATGTCGTGCTAGCACGTTAGATATAGTGACATGATATTGCTTATACATCAAATTAATTAAATAAATATAAGAGTATACTTCTAAAGAACTTGCCAGGAATTATGAATAATGCCTCTGATCTTCAATCGTTCTCGCACTGCATTTAACTGGATTTCAAATTTGAATGAAGCCCGCGCAATCCCATAATGCCACATCACAGTAAGTTATTGTGAAAATGCATATACTACAGGAACAACACCTCCTTCTTGTAAATTAATTACAGTTGACATGAAAATATACTGTTAACAACTGTAAAACAACATTTGGCCCATAATGCATTGCGAACTACAGCTACATCTTGTAAAATGCTTAAACAGTAATATTCCGTAAAATTTTGCTGTAAAAACTACAGCAATTTGTTACAGTGAAGGTTTCTCGTCAAGCGTTTTTTCCATCTAAAACCATTATAAAGAAAATGCGTTCATATTCTGGGCTCATCTGCTCGTCATAAAAAAAGTGTGTAATGAAGTTCGTTGCTATGGGAAGGAAGAAGTGGGAACTGGCAAACGTTTAAAACATGTTTTTAGTTGAAATACTGCAGCATGTGCGGTATGTGGATCATAAGTGCCCAAGGCTTGTATCTTGTTCACATATTTACAGTATGTATTTTTAAGATGGAAAATTGACAGGCTTGTGCTGCAGTTCAACTGAGTTTGATGGTGGTTTTGCCCTCCAGGGCTCTGCGAAAAATAACTGTCAGTTTCCAGCTGTCTGGAGGAGGAAAGAATGACAGAACTTGTACAGTCAGTACCGTCACAAGGGCTGTGAAACTGCACAGGGTCTCACGGGATTTAAAGTGATAGCTGACTTGATGTAAAGCCAATAGAGCTCTGGACGTCATGCAACCCATTTTGTTCACAATGCCATATTGGCAGGCAGGAACAACCGGGAGCGAATATGAAATGAATGACGGCAGCATGAGTTTCAAGGCAACAGACACACTTTAATTCAGAAGACATATACCTGTCATAATCAATAAATGTAATTTCTTATTTTTTTGTTTCAGTATTTATTTATTGATCCTTAATTTCATTTCAAATAGCATTTACAAATCAACATAACAGACTTTCAAAATATATCAGAAGGATTTCTGTATTACATATTCTTTATTGACCTCTTGAATTTACTTATGTGTAAACATAATTCCTGCATAAAGACTTTTATCTACAGTCTTTATATGGTCATCTAACGTTATAGTAAAGTGTTTGCTTTACAATAGTGTGGCATAGTCTACATCCACTTAACGTTTTATGTTAATACAACTTAATCTGTTTAGTTTTACCTTGTGTAAAAACTTGGTTTAAGGCTACATGTTTCATAGAAAAGTCAATCAAGAACTGAATAAAACCTGAGGCTGGTTGCATAAACTGCTTAGACTCGTCTTACAAGTTAGTCATCAATTTTGTATTTTTTTAATACTGTTCATAACTTCAATTGAGTCACATAAAAACATAGATCAGATCATTTGGTACTGCAATGTAAGATTGATTATCCCTAAATAACTGCTAGTTGATGGGTGGGTGGGTGGGTGGGTGTAGATAGATAATGTGCAAAACCAGTCTGAAATGTTTTGGTATTTAAAATGTTGGCAAATTCTAAAGTTTTTATTGGTCTTAAACATGGTGCACTAAAACTTATGAATTATCATACAAGTAGCCTATGACGTGTAATATATATAAAACAATTTGACTTCTCTATGTAAGAATGCCTGTTAGTCTCTGCAAAAGTAGCCCAAATCCACCTTTTATTTCTTTTTGCTCACATGAGACTCAGATCTGTTTTCTTCATAGCAGTGTGAACAGCACAAACCACATGGAATCTGATTTATTTAATTATTTTAGATTCTGATTTGGGCCACTTCCGTATGTGGTACTAAATCAGATACAGAATGGATGTTTTGCAATGTGACTTCAGTCTGAACGGTCATATCACAATTCATGTGACTTTAATGTCACTCTAGATCAGTGGCATACAGTGGGTACGGAAAGTATTCAGACCCCCCTTACATTTTTCACTCTTTGTCATATTGCAGCCATTTTCTAAAATCATTCATTTTTTCTCTCATTAATGCACACACAGCGCCCCATATTGATAGAAAAACACAGAATTGTTGACATTTTTGCAGATTTATTAAAAAAGAAAAACTGAAATATCACATGGTCCTAAGTATTCAGACCCTTTGCTCAGTATTTATTAGAAGCACCTTTTGATCTAATACAGCCATGAGTCTTTTTTGGAAAAGATGCAATGAGTTTTTCACACCTGGATTTGGGGATCCTCTGCCATTCCTCCTTGCAGATCCTCTCCAGTTCTGTCAGGTTGAATGGTAAACGTTGGTGGACAGCCATTTTCAGGTCTCTCCAGAGATGCTCAATTGGGTTTAAGTCAGGGCTCTGGCTGGGCCATTCAGGAACAGTCACGGAGTTGTTGTGAAGACAGTCCTTCGTTATTTTAGCTGTGTGCTTTGGGTCATTGTCTTGTTGGAACCTTCGTCCCAGTCTGAGGTCTTGAGCACTCTGGAGAAGGTTTTTGTCCAGGATATCCCTGTACTTGGCCGTATTCTTCTTTGCCTCGATTGCAACCAGTCGTCCTGTCCCTGCAGCTGAAAAACACCCCCACAGCATGATGCTGCCACCACCATGCTTCACTGTTGGGACTGTATTGGACAGGTGATGAACAGTGCCTGGTTTTCTCCACACACACCGCTTAGAATTAAGGCCAAAAAGTCTCATCGGACCAGAGAATCTTATTTCTCACCATCTTGGAGTCCTTCAGGTGTTTTTTAGCAAACTCCATGCAGGCTTTCATGTGTCTTTCACTGAGGAGAGGCTTCCGTCGGGTCACTCTGCCATAAAGCCCGACTGGTGGAGGGCTGCAGTGATGGTTGACTTTCTACAACTTTCTCCCATCTCTCGACTGCATCTCTGGAGCTCAGCCACAGTGATCTTTGGGTTCTTCTTTACCTCTCTCACCAAGACTCTTCTCCCCAGATAGTTTAGTTTGGCTGTATGGCCAGCTCTAGGAAGGGTTCTGGTCATCCCAAACGTCTTCCATTTAAGGATTATGGAGGTAACTGTGATCTTAAGAACCTTAAGTGCAGAAGAATTTTTCTGTGAGTGATGTCACACATTGCATGGCCAATGCTCCGTTTGCTGAACAAACCAAGGTTTCTCTATTTGGCGGACATTTCGGCCACCTTAGCAAAAACATCCCATAGCAAATCTGTACGGCGTACACAGAAATGTGGCTTCATCATGCAGTTGTAACTTGTAACGTTAAGGTGCTATTTCTGTTTGATTTGAACAGTAAGAGGTTATTAAATGAAGCACATTTTTAGGTGATTTGAGCAAACCATTTTTACACTGCAGTGCGGTTTGTTATGATATGTTATTGTTATTGTTGTAATTGATCATAGATTAAAAATTGAATTTTCCATTAAAAATTTCCTTTTTTTTTTTTTAAGAGAACCAATGATGCTTGAAACATATTCAAATGTTCAGGCAGAATTAAAGGTAGGGTAGGTAAGAATTGGTTAAAAAACTTTTTTTCCAAATTTGTTTAAACTTTCTTTATATATCAATACATAATTAAAATGTAAGTACTCTGAAAAAGAAGACGCATTATTTACCTGAGACGAGCGGAGAAGAAGGAGCGGAGTGCATGTAGTGACATCATGTCAGAATCACATGTCATAAAAAATCTAACTTTATCAGTATGAATATACACAAATAAGATGTCTTTTAGGGTTACAAACAATTCTCCAAAAGCAAACTACACTCACCTAAAGGATTATTAGGAACACCATACTAATACTGTGTTTGACCTCCTTTCACCTTCAGAACTGCCTTAATTTTACGTGGCATTGATTCAACAAGCTGCTGAAAGCATTCTTTAAAAATGATGGCCCATATTGATAGGATAGTGTAGCGACAATGAGTCTCGGGGAATAATTAATTCAAATGGGGTAAATATTCATGAGTCTATGAATATGATTCGTTTGTCCTACACAACAATATTAACTTATAACGGAACCTTTATTCATGTAAAAGTAACCTTTAAACAAGTTGATTGCAGTGATCTATAATTTCTTCCCGTCCTGCGAGTTGAAATTCAAATTACTTAATCAAATATCAATCTTACAAACTATAAGAAACATTAATTTGCTGATCAGGCCAAATAATATTTTAAATAATTTTTTCAGGCCAATTTGTATTACTTAAATAGTAATAAGAAAATCAAGCTTTATAGGTAGCTACGATCTTACGTCTCATTGACTTCGAATCTGTGTGCAAGATGATACGGATTCAATTTCATGTAATTATTGGGTTTTAATAAAAAAAACTAAGTTTACAGAACTACGATTCACACAAGGAAAATATGCATATATATGTAGGTAGTAAAACAATATGGTACAACAGGGAAAAATCAAACTTAACGAATTATATAAACGGGAGAGGATAAAGGAGAGAGAATGGAAGATGTAGAGAGGGAGAGAGCGAGAGAGACAGAGAGAGAGAGAGAGACAGAGAGAGAGAGAGAGAGAGAGAGAGAGAGAGAGTGCGAGAGAGAGTGCGAGAGAGAGAGAGAGAGAGATGCAGCTTTATCACACAGTACTTCATAAGACACCTCAAGTAAATTATTCCACAAATAGGAATGAGTGTACAACCTTTTAGCACAGTTTGATTGGGAAATAAAATACTTGCTTTGATCTGGCTTCTCGCGTGTGTGTGTCTGAATTCAATTGTCCTCTTGAGTCTTTCAGGGCCGCGAGTTGCAGATATGGTTCTTGGAAGAGTTCTCTTGCACTGATGAAGCTGTGGGCTTTTCGTGGGTGATGGAAAGCCAGGTCTTTCTCTCTCTCTAGATTCTGGGCTCTCTCTTGGGCAGGAGGTCCGTGGCGGACGGTTCGCAATGTGGTCTCTCGGCGAAGTGCCGTGCCTTAATGGTCATTCTCTGTTCTTATAGATGAGATGGGCCGAGCCCGATCCTGAGATGACCCAATCACGTCTGGGAGGTCAAAAGCGCGAAGTTTCTTTTGTCTTTGAAATCTCAGCCTTCTTGACTCATCACGAGGAGTGAGAAGTTTTAAAATGTATTCTCAGAAAGTTGGCAATTTTGTAATAATGCATCTTGTTGTAATTTGGAGATGAGATTCGGTACCGTCAGGTTTCCGCGATTCTGGGAACACCATGAATTATAATTCTGAGAGTTCAAAGTACAAAAATCCATAATCTTTCACAGTTACTAGTACACAGAGTTTGATTTACATCCAGTAAACATTCTAGGCATTTTAATACATCGTATAAGGACGTTGAATCATCAAAATATATATATATTTAATTGTGTAAGAAGAGGAGTTCATCTCGGATGCGTGAGGAGTTCAGTCCTTTTTGGTCACTGAAACAGATGGCTAACCTACCATCAGTTAATGGTACTACAATAGCATCTTGCAGTTGATGGAGATTTGTGGGATGCACATCCAGGGCACGAAGCTCCCGTTCCACCACATCCCAAAGATGCTCTATTGGGTTGAGATCTGGTGACTGTGGGGGCCGTTTTAGTACAGTGAACTCATTGTCATGTTCAAGAAACCAATTTGAAATGATTCGAGCTTTGTGACATGGTGCATTATCCTGCTGGAAGTAGCCATCAGAGGACGGGTACATGGTGGTCATAAAGGGATGGACATGGTCAGAAACAATCCTCAGGTAGGCCGGGGCATTTAAATGATGCCCAATTGGCACTAAGGGGCCTAAAGTGTGCCAAGAAAACATCCCCCACACCATTACACCACCACCAAATTCTGACTCTACCATCTGAACGTCTCAACACAAATCGAGACTCATCAGACCAGGCAACATTTTTCCAGTCTTCAACTGTCCAATTTTGGTGAGCTCGTGCAAATTGTAGCCTCTTTTTTCTATTTGTAGTGGAGATGAGTGATACCCAGTGGGGTCTTCTGCTGTTGTAGCCCATCCGCCTCAAGGTTGTGTGTGTTGTGCAGGGACGTGCAGAGAGTTCTTAAGGGGCAGGGGCTCAAATTTAAAAAAAGGGGGCAATAAATCAAATAAATTATTAATTAAAAGGAATAAATTATATTTTAAATTATATAAAAATAGAAAACCATTATTTTAATTAATATTTCACAATAATAGGCTACTGCTTTTTTTCAGAATTTTTGATTAAAAAATGCCGGCTTGATTAGCATAAGAGACTTCTTTCATAATAATCAAACATGGACATGGTAATATAATAAAGGCCTTTCACGCCAGCCTACACTTCTCATAATAGGCATATAGGCCACCTACAGGCCTATTATGGGAATAGTCGGCACTTGGGCTCCATTAACTTTGATAGTTTCATCAAATA
Source organism: Gobiocypris rarus (assembly GCA_023029165.1). Classification (NCBI taxonomy): domain Eukaryota; kingdom Metazoa; phylum Chordata; class Actinopteri; order Cypriniformes; family Gobionidae; genus Gobiocypris; species Gobiocypris rarus. The sequence goes on from CM040920.1 coordinate 33,345,608, forward strand.
GTAAATGGTGTATCAATATACATAAATACAAGTACATTTAACACTACTTACCATTAATGCGACTTTTGGTGCAGCATGGTTTTGTGCAGTGCTTTGTTTGGTGTCAGTTAACATCCATTAGGTCAGCGATGCAATTTGATTTATAAAATGAGACAAACCGCAGGAAATCGTTCCAAAAACATTAGTTCGTCTGTCCATGTAATTTTCAACCCATTAAGCTCAATGAGATTCTGCTCCCTTCTGGAGCCTGTCCCTAGTGGTCAGTCGATGAACTGCAGTTTAAGTCACTTCCATATCAGCTTCAAGAGAGACCACGGGAGGTTTCCGCTTGGTGTTTTCATAGATCAACAATGGAATAGTAGTGCATTTGAAAGCACACTTTGTGTGAACGGCCCCCGGATTTAATATGAAATAATTAATTTAAAGTATTTTTGGCACAGAAATACTGCATTAAATGTCAAACTTATTTGTTTAAACTTTGGCCATGTTTAGCATGGGAATCTAACAGTGTAAAAAACTCATAGCATTAGACATCCCCTCAAAAAAAGTTAATAATTGTATTTTATTGGCAAAATATTTTAGTTTGTCTTGGATATGTTTTTGATTATATCAGGTAACATTTTAATCTGTCATATGGTCATGTTACAATGAACCCCACCTACGGGGCATGTTGTCACATTTCACTTCCATTCTTTTGGGGTAAATCAAGAAAAAAGTATACACGGTATTACTAAAACAAAACCACATAATTGTACTAGACATGTGTGCAATTAATGTCAAGAAAATAAATACAAAATGAGAAAATCAAAAAGCATTAGGTTGTGCCTTAGCCTACACCGAAAACATTGTGGGAGGTGTCCTGAAGACTGAAGCTGAGAAACACTGGATTAAATAAACTGACTACACTTCAATTTTTAAGCCAAAATATATAATACGTGCAAGAGTTTTGTGTGCTGATGGTTGGGGGAACACTTGCTAATTTCCAATCAAAGAGTTTTAGCATTCATTAATTATTCATAATTTGTATTATATATCCATTATGTCAGCCTCCTGTAAAAATATTTGCAGACTGACTGAACTCAGCTTAACCGGAACAACCTGATTCACAAATGTTCAATAGACAAACAATTAAGTATGATTTAATAGTGTGAAATTATTCTGTCAGTTCACAGACAGATCATAAAACACTCACCATTAATCATCAGCAGAGACACACACAGTGAGATCAGAAACCTCATTGTGACGAACGGCACCTGCACACACACACACACACACACACACACACACACACACACACACACACACACACACAACATGAAACATTCACTTATATTTATTTATCTTTTGTTTATTGAGCAGGATTGTAAAAACAACTGAAAGTATAATGTTCACAGATATAGAGCATTTAGAGCCCAACAGAATGAAATGAAGAGAAATACCTTTACCTGAGATCAGAGCAAACTCAGGTTTCTTCAGCCGCTCAATACAGTGATGCTGAACTGCAGCGCTCACAATCTCATCAGTGCCTTTAATAACTGTGGGAGGATCATTACTGGAAAAGGGAGTAATCTCTAAACAATGCCTTGAAGAAGTGTTTCATTTCTCTTTATGTTGTTAGAGATGATATCAATGCTCTGTGTTGACCTTAAATCAGATCATGTTCCTGTTCATCTGGATCAGTAAGATTCCCAGCAACAATAGAATAGAATAGAATAGAATAGAATAGAATAGAATAGAATAGAACAGAATAGAATAGAATAGAATAGAATAGAATAGAATAGAATAGAATAGAATAGAATAGAATAGAATAGAATAGAATATACATTATTGTCCCATCCCATGGGAAATTTGTCTTGGACATCATGACACAGCCAGTACACAAAAACAAATACATAATAATAAATAAAAATAAATAAATAAATAAAAACATTCCAATATACACTGAACATAATTATAAACGCACCACTTTCGTTTTTGCCCCCATTTTTCATGAACTGAACTCTTCTAGACACAAAAGGCCTATTTCTCTCAAATATTGTTCACAAATCTGTGTTAGTGAGCACTTCTCCTTTGCCGAGATAATCCATCCACCATGTCAAGATGCTGATTAGACAGCATGATTATTGCACAGGTGTGCCTTAGGCTGGCCACAATAAAAGACCACTCGGTCCCGGGGGGTCCGAAAACCAGTCAGTATCTGGTGTGACCACCATTTGCCTCATGCAGTGCAACACATCTCCTTCGCATAGAGTTGATCGGGTTGTTGATTGTGGCCTGTTGGTCCACTCCTCTTCAATGGCTGTGCAAAGTTGCTCAATATTAGCAGGAACTGGAATACCAATCCAGAACATCCCAAACATGCTCAAATATGCCACTCCTGTGAGGTGGATGGATTCTCTCAGCAAAGGAGAAGTACTCACTAACACAACTTTAGACAGATTTGAGAACAGTATTAGAGAAATAGGCCTTTTGTGTACATAGAAAAAAGTCTTAGCTCAGCTCATAAAAAATGGGGGCAAAAACAAAAATGTTGCGTTTATAATTTTGTTCAGTGTATAAAAATACATCATATCTCAGTCTTGAGATTCTCTATTTAAAATTTGAACCGCAGTTTGCCCAGCTTTTATTTGTGGCTGGCATGGCAGTAAATAATACAGTGAAATGATCGTCCAGTCAGTACAGACATTTCATGAAACCGAGCAGGGCTATAACATACACCGTTAAAAACTCAGAGTCTGCACTCTTACAATTAATTCATATTTTTAAAAATACCCAAAAACAGCAGCATTACAAGATGGAAATATAGACTAGAAAAGACATTTAAACTTGCTCTGCTCTTACGTCCATGACTCACTGCAGAGTTGCTAGTTGCTTAACGCCGAATGTGCTCTTATAGATGTTCTCATGAAATGCGTATCTATAACACAAATTGTATTTATCGTGTGATTTATATGACAAAATGACTTTTTATGTCAGGATTAGTGGTGTGGGGTACGCGCCAGAATCAAGTTCTCTTTCATTCTTAAACAAACTATAACACACAGAATTATTCCTAAATGTAATTAAATTAGTTAAATAACGTCTAAAATTAACTTAAAGAGTTGTGAGAAAATAAGATGTGCGTCAGATACGCATCATGTTTGGCAGCGGCAGATCTTAAAGCGACAGCAAGCAATGATGTCTGTCATTAATGTTCATCAAACAACAAAGGGCACAGAGAAAATTGCAGCTTTAATAAGGATTCATCTATATTTAATTCATAATAAGTTTGAAGACTAATAAATGTTAAAAAGCTGATTAAACAAAAACAAGTTCTTCTGGTTCACCCCAAACACTTTTAACCGTCGTAGGAAATCTAGAACACAGAATGTTGATGTGAGAAGACCAACATAATAAATTGTTCACGTAAACACTATTTCAACAGTCTTCGTTTCATTTAAAATCAAAGAATGTGTGTCACAACAGCCAACAAACCTGTCAACATCACAAAAGTACTGCAAAGCTTTTGTTTCCCTATTCAACAAACTCAATATTGCAGTGTCATCAGAAAAGTTGATGACGAATGTATTCTCCTGACTAGCAACACACTAATTAGTGTATAGTGTACATAAATTGGGTGAGCTGACACAACCTTGCGGGTCCTTATATGAATAGGTTTCACCTTAGAATAAGAGTTATTGACTCTGACCTGTGTGTACGATTAGTTCAAAAAGACTAAAACCACTTAATGTAGAATGGATTCACATTAAACTCTCTTGGGTTGATGTACAATTAATAGCATCCTCAGTGCTGAAATGGGTCAAGGAATGATTTGACCTGATCCTTTAAAACAGTTACATTAAGTCTTTCAACGCATTTCATAATATTTGAAGTCAAAGCCACAGGTCTAAAGTCACAGTTCTCAACTGGGCAAGTTTTCTGAGGAAATGGCATAATTATAGATTTTTTTTCCACAAAGATGGAATAATGTGAATCCAAAGGGCAGAATGCTGGAGTAAGAAGCAGAAATTCCAACAAGATCTGTAGATTTTTTATTACATATACCTCTAAATAATGGCGTTACTCTTTGTGGTGCAAAGCCTCTGACCCGAGTCACATGTCATATAGTCCAGAGTGCACATCGGTTCTGCCGGTGACTCAAACCTAAAGAAGTCATTCAGGTCTTTTGCTTTTTGCTGGTCGTTATAAGACTTTTATAGGGGATGCCATATTGGACATTACTTTCATAGCATCCCAGAATTTTCCAGAATTTTTGTTCTATAGTTTCTCCTTGCCCCCATTTAATTCCCTTTGGAGTGATTTTTATTACATTTTAACTTGGTTAATAAAAGCCAACTTCTTCCTGTTTAAGCACTCCTTAACTTCTTTTATGTAACTTTTGTTATTAGGAAATACAGTAAAAAAATTATTCTCCAGAATTGTATCCACACAAAAAATATATATATATATTCTGTCATGGTTTCTGTGGCACCCTCAATGTCCCTCCCTTTAAAGATTTCCCAGTCCATAAAAGCAAAGCAGCCTTTTAAAATGTCTTTGTCTGTGGCTTAATCCTTTTTAAAAGGGTCCTATGAGTTGGAATCAAGTGAATTGTGTTATGATCACAGTTCGATAAAGATGTCCTTCACATTCCCATAACATTTACCTAAAATCATATTACCTCGAGTATCACACTGGATATACTGTTCATACCCGGAGCTCCTGGAGTACGCTTTAATTGCTTGTTGACATGAGAAAGATGCAACACAGGAAATTTCTAAAGGAATGTGTGACCATCGGACAATGAAATGCTTTTTTGCAAAAATGTAAAATGCTTTAAGAATGAAGACAAAGAATTACGCGTAAAATTCATCCATTTTCCAGAACTTTACCCAAACTGGAGTCTCCAGAAATACAAGGTGTTTTAGAAATAGAGAACTGCCTGATTATTATACACAACTGAATACAAGGCACTTTTACATATCATCTATAAATGATTATATACAATCTTTGATGTGCTTTGGAATTGGTCAAATGTGCTTGGTAAAAAATATGATGCGAATTTTCACCAAAAATCTGTTGACAGATTCTCTTCTCTTAGTATACAATTTGCATTTAGACGGATGTACTGTTACTTCATCCTCTACAGTTATAGACCTGAGTGTTATTGTATAGCAACTTGTCTTTCGAATACGTTACAAAAACAGCCTTCTAACTCAAAAACATCACTAAGATACAGAACATGCTATCTGTCTCTGATGCAGAAAAGTCATACATTCATGACCTCTAGACTAGATTACTGTAATGCTTTACTAGCTGGTCATCCTCAATAAACAAGCTACAATTATACAGCTGATTATACAGCTGTGATTACATGCTATAGTTACTACTTAATGAGCTCACTGTTTCTGCCTAAAATTAATACATGATGTTAGCTAACTGCGTGATTTATCTTTGAACTGTGCATTTATGAAATATGAACATCATTTGGACACAGTCTTCTCGATAACAGATCATTCTAAATTAATATAGACATGCATTTTCTGTAAAGCTCAGTATTGTAAAAAGCGCTATACATATAAATGTGAATTTAATTGATTCACTTTTTCTAACTGAAATAGTTAAAGCTAAATATGATTTATTGGGATTCCTCTTTTTTTCTCTTTCTAAAACAAATCTCTGGTTTGTGTCACTCTAACACTTTCCATCTTGTCTGATCTAATTACACATTGCATATACAGCAATTGTGAATGATTATTCCATTGAATAATTAAATAATAATTAAACCATTTTAAAGCTTCTAAGTGAACAAACAGAGGCTACATAGCATCTATGACTAAGAAACAATCAGAAACCCAAAACCAGTGTAACGTCAGACACCACATTTATTAAAATGGCATTAGACAATAGGCATGTCAATTCTGTGGTGCTAAACTAAAAGTGTGTCAGGACACTCATCAGAGGAACAAGGAACAGCATCAGAGAAGCACACAGACAAGAAGCCTCAGATACCTTCACTTGGTCTGGGACCCACTTATCTGTGAACAGGGAATATAATGCAATGCAGTGAAATGTAACGTATTCATGACAGAAATCATCAGAAACCTTTATTACAAATGATTCAAATAAATGAAATGTTCACCTGTGTTCGCTCCAGACCACACCAGAGGACCCATGGATATGGAAGCACTGTCATGGAAGTCCAGAGACCTGCCCTCTCTCCGCTGGTGTCCAGAGTCACAGTCCTGATGGAGAAAAGAGCAACATCCAGCTGTGTCAATCCCTGTTAAATATCACTGAACTAACATGAAACAAAGGAAAGTCTCCAGCAGAGGGCAGCAAAAACAGGGATTTTAACAGCCGTACACACTGACACTGAAGCTTGATCAAAGATCTAATATAGAATAATTTTTATATTTTTAAAGTGATCCATTATATTTAATATCAATTACTCATAGAACATCATTATCAGAGGGTTTGTAAACTGACCGTTGAGCAGCGATTGCTTGACAGAAGGCAAAGGTGAACAGCACAGTGCAGGTAAAGCTTAGTGGAGTTTGCAGTGAAGATAAACATCCTGAAGGAGAAACGGCTGGATGTGGAGATGCCGTTCTGCAGCAGCTCCACTGTGTCGTCATTTGGATTGGGACACCTGACAATATCAATAATGACCAATTCTTTCATTTGAATCATTCAATACAAAAGTGATCTCCTGTAAATCATCACACATTTGCATTTCATGGAATCTTGTGCTTTAGTTCTGAAATAATGCAACAAAATATCTAAGGTAATCATAGAAGTGATATGATTATAATTTATTCAATAAAAGAGTTACATTGAGTTAAGGCTAAGCTTAAAGGAATGGGGGGAAATAAGCAGAGCTTTACTCTGAAAGGATGAGATCCCAGCGGAGGCTGTAATCAGGATCATTCACAGGTGTAGCCCAACACGTGTCCATCACCAGGGCAAACTGGCGGCTGTCGACCCCCTCAACACGAACTTCCACATGCATCTGCTGGTCGAGCTCTGCATCCACTCTACCAGTGAAGGGCCGGATAAACTCCTCATCCTCATATGGAATCATCCGGACCCGATATCGGCCTTCACCAACGGGAAGAGTCTTGTGCACAATGCTGATGAAATGTTCAAGATCATTACAAAAAAAAGTTCTATATTAAATTTTTATATTTGCCACAACTCAATCTATATTTAGAAAAAGAGCACAGCATATATATTATATGAGTATATACATATAAAATACTGTGCATTCGTTTTTCCTGCTTTAAAGATTCCCACCTCTCCAGTGGGTTGATCTCCACATTCATGGAAACTGTTTGTGTTTGAGGATAAGCACAGCTGAAAGAAAGCTTCAGGATTTTCTCTCTGCTGATGAGACCTTCTGACCTCGGTGCCCCCAGAATAAAGTTATCATAGATGAAGTGGGTGCCGTTAGCCTGTGGACAACAAATATAACATATGAACATGCTAATCGGTTTATTTTACTGTAACATTTTAACCACAATCTAAAGAGTTTGTTAGTGGGGGTTCCCTGTATACAATGGAAGAGCTTTGCCTAAATCACTAACCATGACTTCAGTCTCTTGAGTGAACATTATATTAAAAAGTTATCAAAAAGAACTGCTGCTTTCAACATCTGCTTTTCAAGTCTTTAGAGCAAGAGCAGAATTATTGAATCAACATTAGAAATTGCAACATAGTCAGTGACAATTTAATGATAGTACATTGAATAGCATTGTGTGTAATATTTCCTACCACAAGATTTGTACCACAGATGTGTTCATCATTATCAAAATGGAATTCCACTCTGCCATTCCGGACCGTTCCTCTGCAGCTGGGATCATTGAGGTGTAAGACATCAGCTGGAAAACCAGCCTCAAAGAGCTGACAGCGAGACACAGACATGGAGCCAGAGCTGCTTTCACAGGTTTCTGAGAAATCTGAGAGAGAACACAGCCAAAAGATGATCAGGATTGATAACATTAACTAATTATTTGCATAAAACTTATTTTAGCTGTAGAATGAGTTTCACCAAAAGAATCTGTTTTGGTCTGGTTCTTATTACACAAACAGCCATAGATGCCGTTTTTCTCTCCACACCATTCATCCTCGGTGCAGTTAAGTTTGGCACAGGGGTCTAAAGGACAGAATGAAAAAAAAAAAAAGGGATCACCTAAAATGACATTCTGTATAATGTACAAATATGGCCTGTAAATCCTCTTGATGTTGGTTTATTCCTTAAAATATCAATGAACGAGTCAACAAATGTCAATTCATGTTTATAAATGAGCAGAACACAGGCATGCTAATATGAATTAGCAGGTCTAATGCAATTCTTACTCATCTTTATTCAATTAATTGAGTAATTTACTACCCTCTTGTGTAAGTGTGATGCACTAGGGAAAAAAATAATTACTTCATGTGTAATGAAAATACATGTCAAAAAAGGTATACAACAGTTCAAAAGTATGAGTAAGATGAAGTAAACGATATGAATGGTGATATAGAGTTGTTTTATCCAAGGATCAGTCTGCTGTATGTTTAAGGTATAATTCACCCAAATATTTAAATTCTGTCATGTACCCACCCCCATGTCATTTCGTCTAACTTCCAAACACAAACGAAGATATTCTTTATGACACTGGAGAGATTTCAGTCCATTCCACTCAAACTTAAAAGATCAAAAAAATTTAATAAAGGCAGCATAAAAATAACTAATCAAGTGTCTAATCCAAATCTTCTGAAGAGACACGATAGTTTTATATGATGAACGACCTGCATACTATAGAAAACACGGATGTTCTGTGATGGACTGTATTGATCATCTGAAGCGCATGTGATACCAGTACACCACTCCTCAAAGTGAAAGCACAAACATAATTTAAAATCAGGTCACATTAGTTTTAGTAGCATGATTATTCAAAGCATTTTAGATGTTTTATTCTTATATGTATAGTGCATTAATAGGGAGAGGCGGGACATAGTGAGCGGCTTAAGAGATCCATTGCCTGCAATGAAAGTGCAAGTAGGCTAATACATGAGGGAAAAAATACATTTAAGTAAGTTTACAGAGTTTCAGTAACATTACAACATTAAACTACTATGTATAATTTTGAATAAAAATGTATAATAATGCAACGGGCCAATATTTGTGAGTCCTGATAATAATAATTAAAATGTATTTTTTGCCTAAAGTATCACGATACATATGTCATGAGTTCAATATCATAACACAAGTGTAGCGTTACACCCCTAGTAAAGAGTAATGTAACAAAACATTTGTTTCAAATAAATGTTTGCCATACATTAAAGAATCCTCAAAAACAATGCATCACTGTTTCCACAAAAATATTAAGCAGCACAACAGTTTTAAACATTGATAAGAATGTTTCTTCACATTTTACATTATATTAAAAAAGAAAATAGTTCTTTAAAACTGTAATATTTAACAATATTAATGTTTTTGACTATTTTTCAATTAGATAAATCCTGCCATGGTGAGCATCAGAGGTGGGTAGAGTAGCCGAAATCTGTTCTCAAGTAGAAGTACAAGTACTTGAGGAAATATTTACTCAAGTAAAAGTAACAATTGTAATAGTTACTTGAGTAAGAGTAAGAAAGTATTCGGCAAAAAAACTACTCAAGTAGTTAGTTACTAGTTACTTTCCATCTGATTGATAAGAAGCGAAAACCCTGAATTTCAGACTATTTGGAGAACTTTCACACACCTTTCCTTGAAAGGTTGACCTCTCCAAATATATGTGTATATGTGTGTTTGTGTTACAAATTAATGGTGTGCTGGGCTAACCAGAGCTCTTTTTAAAACATACTTTGTATTTTATTCCTACCTAAAGAATGCATGTACTTATAGAAATATGAGAACAATCCCGTTTTTATTTGTATGCATTTTCTACACTTCGGACAGGTGTCTGTCCAGATTTGTGCATAAATGCAAGTCGTCACATTAGGCTATTCAATTTGTTTCGTTTTGTGAAACATGTAAATGTGCAGATGTGAACGTTTGTTCATGGATGTGTGTCGTTTGGAGGAAACGATCTGTCATTGCTTGCACAAGAGCGCATACGAGGAAAACACTGGGAAGGTGTGTGAAATATACAATAAGGGAAAAAAGTGCCCATAGTTACCAAATTACCATTAATGGTGTTTAAATATAGGCATCATTGTGACACTTAGGTTGGAGCTGGAATTCTTGTATGCGGAGAGGTCAGTTGGTTTTGGTGCACACAGCATTGCATTATGAAACTATTCTTTCTGACATCTTGGAGTGAAAACATAACACTAAACTTGAGGCCATGGATGATCTGCCTCCCGTAGCTCACACACATCTTCCTCTGCTTTGGCCATCATCTTCCGACTAAAGGCACGCTATTGGACACGGGTGATGCGTATCCACCTCTCGCGAAGCAGCCTCTCGAACGTTTTGCGAGACTTGCGAACAAGTCATATTAACTTATTAAAAAAACAATATTAATTATGAATTATTACCATTTGACAGTAGTGGAGGAACGCCATCATATGTAACAAAGTAAAAGTACCGTTTTTTCACAAGAAATGTACTTGAGGAAGAGTAAAAGTACCCATCTTTAAATATACTCTAAAAGTACAAGCTACCCAAAAAAAGTAATTGTAATGGTGAGCAAGTCTACTTCCTGAAGAAAGTGTTTAAAAAAACAATGGTGTACAAAAGGACTTTCTTAGCATATTAGGGAAACAGTACAGTACTACTTTACCAGTGGATGATGTCTCATTAAGGCCTCTGGCATCTGATATGAGAAAGATTTCTGTTAATGCCACTCATTTCCAAAAATAATTGCAAAGTTAGTGAAAAAAGTATATAGGGTTGAATCTATATACCTGTGCAGTAAGCTCCACAAAATATTGGCTTGACAAACTCATAAACATAGTAATTTCCTGGACAGGCTTTGACTCTTATAGGGTGGGATGTGTAAGAACAGCAGCCATCCCATGAGGAGACACAGACCTGACGGGTGACCAGTCCATCTTCCAGCTGTGGGTGAGACCCGTTGAGCCACAGTGGGTAATAAGTGCCACACATGCCTTGATTAACATATGATTCTGGCATCTGAGCATTTGCACCGTTGTAGAAGAGCCGGTACCAGCCGTTCCACTCCACATTATAATCACACATACTATAGTAGTAATAGCTATTATAGTAATAGTGGTTGGTGGCTCTCCAAGGCTCATCCAAACTGGTATAATTGTAGCAGGGGTCGACACTTGGTCTGCTGAAAGGTACTGTTATGAAAAAGTTAAATTGAGATTAAATGGATTCATGACACATTATATTTAAAAAGTCTGTCAAATTTTAACCAACAAAAGAATTCATAATCATCAAATATGAAGAATAATGAGTGTACCTGCACAATATACAGGAGCTGGGATTGACAGAGTCGGTCTGGTAAATTTGTAGACATAATAATTTCCAGGACAAGCTTTGATTTGGATTGGGTCAGATCTGTAGTGACTGCACTGACCATACTGAGAACCGTACATTTCACGAGTAACAACTCCATCTTCCAGCCGAGGATGAGAGTCACCAAGCCACAGAGCACTATAACCTCCACATGACATGCTACGAAAACACCACTCAGGCATCTGAGCACTTGATCCATTAATGAAGAGTCGATACCAGCCGTCCCATTCTACACGAGTGTCATCATGACCAGCTATAGACCCATACATAGACCAGTAATTGAGTGTGCTTCTCCAGTAGTTCTCAAGTATGTTGTAGTTATTGCAAGGGTCATAATCTGATGAGACAAAACAAATCTCAAAAGGAACTTCATAAATGTAAATCAGTACTGGTCAACCACAGTACATTTCACAAACAATTCTTATACAACATGATTGTATAAAAGCGAATTGAAATCATTGGGGAAAAAAGAAGACAGAAAATTACAATTACACATCTTTTATATATACAGTATATAATTATTAACAACTTACTCAAGGTGATGCTGGATCCAGTGAATATATCTGGACTCACAGTGGAAACCGCCTGTGAAATAGTGCTGACATCTAAAAAGGAGGACATTCAAGACATGATTGAAATCATTTTAAAAGGTTTCAAAGTCGTTGTTAATAAGTGGAGGAAAGCACAGTACCTGTGCAGTATCCAGAACACCAGATTTGTGGATTCACAAGTTCATAGACATAGTAATTGCCTGGGCACGCTTTCACTCTGATGGGTTTTGACTTATAATCACAGCAGCCACTCCAAAAAGGCCTTCCACAGACCTCCCTGATCACCACTCCATCCTCTATCTGAGGGTGAGGATCACTGAGCCACAGGTTGATCTGTGTTTTACAGCTGTATGAACTAACACAGGTCTCTGACATCCGGATGTCCATTCCATAGTAGAAGAGCCGGTACCAGCCATTCCAGGAGAATGATTCATCACAAATGTAATCTCCACTTTCGTTGTTGGCTCTCCAGGGACGATCCAGAGACTCATAGTTATAGCAGGGATCACTGCTGATGTTCTGGAAAGCAACTGTCATGGAAAAAAGATAAATAATGAGTTATGCATTCAAACACCTTCTGTGAAAGAGAAAAATACAATGTTTTGTTCTATATATACAATCAAAATTTAAAAATTATCCTATCCTATTGTAACAAAGCAGACATTTGTAGGTCGTAGGGATGGGACGATTACCTGTTTCACAGTAATAATATTGTTTAAAATTTAATTATTTAAAACACGTTTGATTATCACGTTTTTGAAAACTTGCAGTAAATCCAGTCCAGCTAGCATCAGTCTGGCGCAGCGTTGTTTTCTGAACAAGAAGAAATGGCGGAAAGCAGTGACAGCGCTCTGGGGATTGTTTAGCCTTCTAAAAGGACCAAATCTGAGGTGTGGTCATATTTTGGCATTTACAAAAGTCCTAAAGAAAACTTAAATCGGGTATGGTCACCCTGTCTGCAGAACAAGCAAAAAAAAGTCGCTGCAATAGGGGAAACACTTCAAATCTGCTGAGTCGTCTTCAGTGTAGCGAACTCAAGGCAAGTTTGACCTCAATACCAAAACTACTTCTGGAAAATAATTGGACACAAAGTTGAGTTTAAATATTTTATCTCACTCGCTTGAAATTAACGTGAAACTTCCATAAAGATAAGTTTGCAGCAAGTGGCTTTGAGCCAAAGATGAACTAACAAGTTCAAATAAGCCTAGGGAAGGGTGACATTTAAGGGATAATGTACAATCATTGTACACTTATTACACAGATTTCCTTTACCACATAAAATACAATTTGAATTGAGATTAATGTTTTAAATCTTACCTGTTTATAAATCCATTTTTGTATAGTGTACAAAACAATTGTCCAAACAATAAGATCAAAAGAAGTTATAGTAATGATATTAATAATTATGTTAGTATTAAAGGAAGTCACCTTTTTTTAAATAAGCTCATTTTCCAACCCCCCTAGAGTTAAACAGTTGAGTTTTTCAATCAGCTGATCTCCAGATTTCACGGTAGAACTTTTAGCATAGCTTAGCATAGATCATTGAATCTTTGACCATTAGCATCTCGCTCAAAAATGACCAAAGACTTTCTATATTTAAAACTTGACTCTTTTGTGATTACATCATGTACTAAGACCGACGCAAAATTAAAAGTTGCAATTTTTTTCTAGACTAGTGTTGCACGATATACCGGTACTAGAAAAGTATTGCGATACCCTGCTATTACAAACGGTACGATATGGAATTTTATTAGTACCGGTACTTTAAGAAGGACCACCCGTTAATAAAAGCTGTATTTATTTGTGTGGATGAGTGACAGCAGGAGTCAGGATGTGTGTGCAGAGCTTCCACCGTTCACTAAACATTGGAAGCAGAAGAGTTAAATGTACACGCGCAGCGCATGACAAAGAAAGCAACAGAAACATGCGCACAAGAGAAAATATAGCGCGGCGCGGGATGTGCTCGCGCTGCCGGACTTTGATCTGAAGCGCGAGCACACGCCTTTCAGACAACATGCGATCGCGATTCAGTTCTTTCGGATTATGGATTTCAATGGTCAAAAATATGTAAAAATGCACATCCTGTGAGTATTCAGGTAAACACAGTCGGGGGTGTCTTTAGTGAACGTGTACAGTTGAGGTGATTGGATCGGTGTTAAGCCGGATCTAATATTCTGTGTGATCAATATTAATCAAACAACAATGAAAAATAGAAACCCCCCCCATGACTGGCTAAATAATTTTAATATATTCATTAAGAATCAGTGTATAGTTAATTTATTGAGTGAAGACTAAGCAGTTTTTTAAATTTCTTTCTTGACTTGCTATACTGTTATATAGACCTTTAGCTGAAAAATAAAGCAAAATGTTTTTGTCATATTGTTTGTAATTTGCATTTTTAGCAAAAAATTGCAATTAGAAGAAATGGTCAAAAACCAGGGCAGGGACATGCTGGCCAAGTGAGTTTTTAGTTAAAAAATTAAATAAGACTATGATTAATAAGTTCTGTTGTCATATTATTCAATTACTTTTACTGGGTGGTATTTTGACTGTGGTATCGATTAAGTATCGTATCGAGGTATTTTAGTCTGGTATCGTATCGAAGTCATAATTTTGGTATCGTGACAATACTATTCTAGACTGATATGGCTTGGAACTACTCTCATTCTTGCATAATAATCAAGGAACTTTGCTGCCGTACCATGAGTGCAGCTGCACAGTGATATTACACAGGACTTTAATAGTAAAGTCCTCTGATTTAATTTTCAATACAATCAAAAACAGAGAAGTAGCATTTGAATGAAACGAGAGAGTCTGTTGTGATGTGCGGTTATAATAGTGTTGCTATTGACGATGGTCATTATAAGGAAATGCCACAGAATCTTGCTTAGAAAAAGTACATAAAGCGGTTTGCTTTATTTGTTTGTTGATTTTCAAATATCAAACGTGTTGAAATGTTTTTAGTGTGTGTTCTTTTTGAAAGCTTTCATCTAATTTTAACAAAACCGTGATATTGAAAATCTAGGTCACTATAATCGTGATATGAAATTTTCATACCGTCCCATCCCTAGTAGGTTAAGATTCCCAAAGAGTGAAAACATTCATTTAGATCTTTGCTCATTTTTCTTTAGAAGTACAACACAAACAGTATATTTTGTCTGAACAAGGATGGTTTGGGAAACACTTCACTAAATCTGCTTGGAATAGATATTGCACAATTTACCTTTAAGTTTTGTTTTGTTAAGTAATTGAATGACATTTGTAGGTGGAGCTTTAACATAATATTAGCAGCAAGCATGTGATCTACAAAAATGTATTTCGTAAAAAGAGCCTAGAACTGCACCTGCACAGTATGTTGGTCTAGGAATTGATGTGTCAGGTTTAACAAACTCATAGACATAATAATCTCCTGGACAAGCTTTAACTTGGACAGGCGTGGATGTGTAGTCGCCACACTGAGAGGAATACCACAAATAAGTTCCCACGACTTCACGGGTCACCACTCCATCCTCAAGTGTTGGATGAGAACCGCTGAGATACAGTCCAGTTTCACCACCACATCCAGCATTACTCACACACCATTCAGACATCTGGGCACTTTCTCCATTCAAATACAGCCGATACCAGCCACTCCATTCAACAAGGCTGTCATTATATCCAGAGTATTGATAATGGCCGTGCCGTATGTCTCTCCAATATTCATCAAGTGTGTTATAATCATAGCACGGATCAGCGATGGAAGTTGTAGGTTCTGAATGAAGAGAATGAAAGGTGACTAAAGAGAATCACAAGCAAACATTATCTTATACTCTAACTTGTTCATTAGGATCATTAGAATCAAGAGAACAAAACAACTATATAAGTTATTTATATTTAAATATATAATATATTAAGTATACAGTATATGAATAACTTTATGGAAGAAAGGATGGTAAACTGAGGATGGATCTCAGACTGACTACATCTATAAATCTCTCTACACTCCATTAACCACCATACAACATGACAGCATGACTTTGCGTAAACTTACACGCAACTTTCTAAAGCCAAATGGCATGTTATCTATTTTGAGCTATCCGCGTGTATGTCTACGCCGTGTGATTACGCGTGAATGTCTACGTCTAAACCAACCATTGTGTGTGTGTCCATTTGCACAATTTTTTTTTTTGTGCAGGGAGAGTATCTTTTTCAACAAACTAAAACAGAATAAAACTTATACCCCATAATCTGGGAGTTGTTCTATTTCTGGGATTAATGTTAGTGATTATAATTCATGATAAAAGTAACTATTAAGTTGAAGAATAATTGCTGAACCTGATGTTTGTCCATTGATTATTTCACCTGTAAAAAACAAATTGCCAGCATATTGAGTTTATATTATGGCATCTAGTCATCTGATAATAAAATGAGTCATTATGAGAGATGTGATCAATTATGAATTTACACTCACCATTAATCAGAAGCAGTGACACGCACAGTAAGAATAGAAACCTCATTGTGACAAACTGACCTGTTTAAAAAAAAAAAAATGTTTTTAAATGTGATTCTTGAATGGTCAATTGTGTAAAGAAAAAACTTTGTCCGCACTTTCCTGGCATCTGATGTCCACACTGCTAGCTTTATGTCTCGTTTCACTTCTGACAGTACATTATCACAAAACTAGACCTATAAGAGAGATCTTTTTATGTTGGAGTGATCAAGTCAACTGACTGAATAATATCCTTTGATTTGATTTTCTGTTAGTCTGCAACTTCACTTTTGTTGTACATTTTGACTTACAAGACTTAGAGCATATCAGGGTACAATGATTTAATCTTCTTCATTTGTTGTTTTTACCAATTAAATTTCGTTATGCATTATTATGTAAAATACACTATTCAAGAAGTCATCAACCAGAACAAATCATTCAAATAGAAGACTATTAATGAATAATCAGATCCATCTCAAGAAAATTAGTGAAAGCTTGACAGAATGCAATGGGATACAATGGAGAGAAATAATATTACCTGAGGAAAAATGCAAAGCAAACTCAGGGAGATTCTCTTCAGCAGATTAATATGATGCTGAACTGCAGTGCCTTTATTTATAACTGCGGGTGGACGTTACCGGAACCAAGAGCAATCTCAAAACAATAACTTAAACCAGTTTTTCCGTTTCTTTTAAACCTGTGTGAGTGTAGCTATGGTTTGTGTGCCATTTAATCAGTTTACTTCATTGTGCAGCTCTGTTGGGTACTGGTTGCTCTGATATTAAAATACAAAGAAAACAATAGTCAATGTATATGTCAGCCTGAAAATCAGACACCACCAGGCATCTGAGCGCAATACCAGACATCGCACGAGTGCCATCATGATCAGATCTGTATCCATACATAGACCAGTAGTTGTCAAGTATGTTGTAGTTATTGCAAGAGTCGTAATCTGATGAGACAAAACAAACAAGTTAAACCTCAATAAGGAACTTTATAAATGTAAATCAGTCAATTTTACAAACAAGTCGCAAAATGTAAACATGTTCCTGCTATTCCCAGCAAAATATATATACACAAAATCAGGTTTGATTCTACTTAAGTGCAATTAATTACCAATGAATATTGCACATTAATATTCTTGTTTGTCTAATGTGTCCGAATTTCTTTGAAATCATACTCTCATTACAGTTTTAATATCTCATTACAGCATATAATTATGTTGTTCCGGTCAGGCATTTCCACACCAAAAATATAAGATAACAAAAGTCTTAATATCGCATACTTCTTTTTAATGCCAAATGAGTCAATATTTTTAACTGGTGAACAAAAAGCTTTTATAGATGTGGATTGTGAGCAATTGTTCCTAAAAGCAGCAGAGATGTCAGTGGTGAATTAAACAAATTACAATTCAATCATGTTCAATGCACAATATTAATTAAAATGCATACCTCTCCATTTTAAATCCAGACATGAGGAGGTCAGCAAAGACATTCATAAATGACAGGGCGAACTTCATCTGTGGGTGGAAGAAAAGTAATGCTAATATGACAAACAGTATAGATAATATTTAAGATCATTTATGTTTGCTGTGTTTTAATTACCTCTTCATTATGCCAGTCAAGAAAAAGTTGTCCTTGGTTGTAACAGAAGTTCAAAGTTGATTTGTGGGGGGCTGGGTTTGATTTGGCACTCATTTCACATAAAAATAGCCATTATAGACCTATTAATATCATTTAAGGTGGAATAGCTGTACAATTATTAACACATTAAATAATAATAATGATTTAATGGTTTGCCAATGTTGACCAATAGGTGTCACAGTTACAAAATTGATGTGGTGCTGTCAAAGTGAGGTGACAATGGCATACAAAGTTTAGTGTCAACATGTCAAAGCATTGCAGAGATCATCATGCCTGAAACTCGTCACAACGCTACAAGTTGGTTTTGCCTATCGATGCGAAATCCATAAAATTGTATCATCACAGTCTAAAGATGAAATAATTCAATTTTGGTGAAAATCAGACAAACAGTCTAGGACGAATTCCAAAAAGAAAAAAAAAAAGATGGAGAGAATGTTTGACCAAAAATAGCACAATTGGTATCTATGTTCTCAGCATGAGCCAAGGACTGTATTATGGTGAGTTTCATTTCAACAGGCTAATTTAATCAAGTTATTTGCATATTTGTACATTTCATTATAAGTATGGACCACATGGTGGCGCGGTCTCAAAACCTTCAGAAACCTTAAAGGCATGGTGCTGATGATGACACACCAATGCATCCATAAGCATTGCATAGCATTTTATATCATAATACTGCATTGTAGTCAATGGGAATTTCATGAACACTTACCATTGCAGAGGACATGGAAGCACCTGAAGACATGGGATTTTGCTTTTGTTTGGTTCATTTAGCCTTTTATTCAGTGTTGGTTGTAACAAGTTGTAACCAGGTGTTTTTTCTTGTAATAAATTTATGTGAAATACTTCAACTTGTTTTAGATGTCCCAATTTCAAGATGTCCCAATTTACTTGTTTTAGATGTCCCAATACCTGCTATTTTGTCAATACCTAATCCTCTTTGGACCCAATTATGAAAGTAGTTTTACCTACAAAAACCACCAGCAATATGTTCTAAGACTCACTTTTTATTCCGTGTGAAAATGGAGATGAAACCGCAAAACTCAGAGAGAGAAAAGAACAATAGGACTGTGACATAAAGATTTATGTAATACTTTTCAAAATGTACAAATCGATTTGGAGATTACATCAGAGGTTAATGGTTTGTATACGGTATTTTGCACATCCAAAGGAAATATTGGGTGTGATTGTGAGGAAAAAAATAGCATAAAACAGCCAAAACATAAACTGAGATGACTGCGAGTGGGTCTCACACCTTCTGACAACAGTGTCAATCTGTTCACGATTTGATTTTGAACTTATGATAAACATTAATATTTGTAAATCAATTTTAGCCAGCAGTTCTGTTAGAAGGAAAATCGTGGTCTCTAAACAACAACACAACATCAGATATTGATATTGTCAACATGAGATATCGATATTTCTTCAAATATAAAACAATATCTGGTGATTTAAAAAAATGCCCGCTTGAGATCACTGTGAAAGTTTTAAAGCAGTCGCTTAGCGCCATCTTCAGAGCAGTAACGCCCATAAAATTCTATTCTCATAAATGCGAACCCAAAAAAATGAGCTCATCAGATGAGAAACGATTATTTTTACATCTAAACATGTAAACATGTAGGTTCTGAATGAAGAGAATGAAAGGTGACTAAAGAGAATCACAAGCAAACATTATCTTATACTCTAACTTGTTCATTAGGATCATTAGAATCAAGAGAACAAAACAACTAAGAGAAACAGGACATTTTAAATATATAATATATTAAGTATACAGTATATGAATAACTTTATGGAAGAAAGGATGGTAAACTGAGGATGGATCTCAGACTGACTACATCTATGTTAAAATGCAATGATCTACACTTATATATAAAGCCTACACAATTTGGCCTATCATCATCAAAGTATTTACAATTCCCAATTTAATTTCCAACCACTATACTGTTAGTATTTCAAATACTATTTGTAGACCTTGTTATAAGGCCTATATATTTGCATGTAGCAGCTAAATAATGGTGGAGGAAACGATGTCTACAAATACAACAGGTGCCTTTTCCTGCTAAACACCTTCAAGAAAAAAGTGTGACCCTGGAACACAAAACCAGTCATAAGTTGCACGGGTATATTTGTGGCAATAGCCAACAATACATTGTATGGGTCAAAATTATAGATTTTTCTTTTATGCCAAAAATCATTGGGATATGAAGATCATGCTCCATGAAGATATTTTGTAAATGTCCTACCATAAATATAATAAAAATGCATTAGTAGTAATATGCATTGCTAAGGTTTAATTTGGACAATTTTAAAGGCAATTTTCTCAATATTTAGATTTTTTTACACCCTCAGATTCCAGATTTTCAAATAGTTATCCTACCCTAACAAACCATACATCAATGGAAAGCTTATTTAGCTTTCAGGTGATGTATAAATCTAAATCTAAATTTAAACAAAAATTACCATTATTACTGGTGTTGTGGTCCAGGTTCACATATACTTACACTGGAGAGAGATTATATATGTCTTGTGCGTTAATGTTTGCATTTAAAGCACAATGCATAGGCTATAATGCCACAGAGCAGACTACAGGAATGAATCACCAACGGATAGTGTGTATCATTCTAACTAAGCATACCATCCATTGTATTCAAAGTTAGCTACGCCTCAAAAGTAACAACTTAATATTAATTCACAGTGTGTTTAAGCCACGCGAATTTTAATGAGTAATCTTTGAGCAAATATGTACTTTACACACCCGGAAACCAACCATGCTTGCATCCTGGTCAGGAACAAACGAGTCCTACTATGGAAAAGACGTGCCTCATGTATATTCATGACGTGCTGAGAAGTTACCTCAGATGATCAACCTGATTGGATAAAGCCTGCAGTGGGCGCCAACGCAACTGGCGAATCACCGAAACCTACATAACGCTCAAATATGAATATATTATGTGATTGGATGCGTCAGTCAGATTAACGTCAACATCAGTACGGCGTAATCAATATTCATGAGCTAAACCTTCGCTGCAGTAGGATTGGTAATTTGGCGTCGTGATCACCTGCGCCACAGGTGCGCGGTGGACAGATCGGAGAGAGATGGGTAATTCAGACTCCAAACTGCACTTCAGAAAAGCGGTGATTCAACTTACTACCAAAACTCAGGTCAGGTTTGTTTTATTTAACATATGTGACTTTCATAAACGTGTATGTGGGGGTTGGAGATGTTTCAAAACGCTGTTAAAGTGTAACAGATGGAATACTATCGCTTGATGTCTTTCTCTTGTATTTTGATAGGCTATTATTAAATTTAAACGTTTGCACATTTAAGTTTTCACTTGATATTAAGTTTTGAAGTCTTAATTTTATGTCAAATGATTTAAAATTTGGAACAAAAATAGAGAAAATCAGAAAAGTCATACACATGACAGCTGTGTGCAGTCTGTTTGTGTTTTTATTACATGTTCTCGTTTGAGTTTTTACAGGTGATGGTCATTTAAGGTGAAGCTGAGCTGCTTTGTTTAATTTTTTCCAAAAAAAAAACCTTGTTTGTAAAGGATTTAAAATAATCTCATTGTCATGCAACAAAGACTGGTGAAACAAATATTGTTATATTATATTTTATAAACAAAGAAAAATATTGTATTTTGCATAAAGGAAATTTAGAATTTAGGTCCAAATGCTTTGCATTTTTTATGATTTTAATGAGAATTAAAGGTCAAGGTCTACTTACTGTAATGGAAAAAAAAAAGGTTCATATGTTCACAGACCACAGTGTCACTATAACTCATCTCAACACTTTTATTGAATGTTTGTGGTTTTATTCATTTTAACTTATGAAATGTTCTACAGCCTGTAGAGGCCTCTGAGGATGGGTTCTGGGACCAATTCTGGACTGACGTCAACTTGACGTCACAGGATATTTTTGCTCTCGTTCCTGCCGCTGAGATCCGTGCCGTGAGAGAGGAGTCTCCGTCCAATCTGGCAACCCTCTGTTACAAGGTACGTTAAGGCTGCGTACGAATTCACAGACAGTCGGTACTTATTTTGAATAAGTAACCATGTCCGCTAAAAAGGTATGCTCTACATAGTATGCATGTGTGTAGTATGAATGTAATCCGGATGTACTGCATCCGCCATGTTGTCATTATCATGTGACCTACCAGCATCAGTTGCGTCACTGCCATTCACAATCACAAATCCTCTTCTGTGGCCTCACGGGATAGCAAAGTGTCCATCGTATGCACACTTCTCGCCGGAAGAAGTAGGTCATCTGGGTGCTTTAAGCCTACTTTTTTGAGTACTGTGAATTCGAAAATACTTCATTTGTCACACAATGATTTCTGATGCATAATATAGGTACAATATGTAAGATTTTTGGAATAAAATATCCAAAAACCACTAGAACAGTGTTATATATTTTGTTGACTTGTGTACTTTCATCATCCCAAATGTTTCCAAGAATGTTTAAATCCAGAGCAATTTTAACCAGGACATGGACCATGTGACACCTATCAATGACATCATACCCGCCTTACCCTCTATTTCCGTTTTATTTAGTAGAAACCATGGAAAAACCAAAGACGCTTTAATATACGATTTGTTTTATTAGACAGGTGAGCGACTGTTTGGAGACATTATAGACAGAAAAATCATTGTTATATAGCTCAACATAGTTAGTCTTATTGTTTAAATCGGAAAAGCGTTGACTAAGGTCCGCTAAATCAAGTTGTCATCAGGCTATGCCTTTGTTTTGAATAAGCGACCTCTAGGGCGAAAAACTACATATTGTGGCTTTATTAGAAAAAAATTTAATCATGTGATCTCACCATGGTGGCCACAACCAGAGGGACCGCTGATATATAAAATATATAAAACATATCAAACATTTTCTAGACCAATAATATGACTTTAGTTTAATTTTCTTTTTTACTTGGAAGAGATAAATACATTTTTAAAAAATGCATTGTTTTGGTACAGGAGCCAAACTTTGGAAATGTGTCAAAATACATGTAATTTAATTGATCAAATATTGAAGTACACTATAAAAAAAACTTTTTTATACATTATAAATAACACCACTTTGCGTTCGTCCATTTTGACCCAGGTATTAACTGTGGCTTAACACATAATATATATATGAGAGTCTTTTGGGACATATCTCACACTTTTGGGACTGGATTTTGTTGATAAATACAGATATGCATGCATTTTAATGAACCACTGCAACATGAAATGTTGCTAGTCTTTTTCATCTTAAAGTGAAAGTTTATGCAAGTTAAATAAATATATATATTCCAGAATAATATTAATATTATAAGTCAAAATTAATGTAATCAAATCAATTGATTTGTCTAAAGAACTAATCATTTCTTTAGCTTTAAAACATAATGCACTTTAAGTGTGTGTGTGTTTGTGTTGCAGGCTGTGGAAAGGCTTGTGTTGAACGCAGACTCCGGCTGTGTGTGTGAGAGAAACAGACAGACCGTACTGAGCTGCACTCGTCTGTTGACTCGGATTCTGCCGTACATATTTGAGGATCCAGACTGGCGTGGTTTCTTCTGGTCCACCGTGCCAAAAGCGGGCAAGTCTGTTGTGAGTATTTCACTGAGGGATTTCTCAACATTGCTTTCAGCATGATTTAATAAAGTTCTCCAAATGGTTGATTATGCAGTGCATAAGTATGCACACCCTCACAGATCGTGCATGAGCTGTGCAAGCGGGTTTTAAGAAATGCATTAGAAACTTTTGCCTTGCTTGAACTTTAAATCATGAGCTTTGTGCGTGTGAGAGAGTTTGTTCTCTAGTGCATTCTCCTGTTACCAGCCTGAACACTGTTCTGATTGTGTATGTCTCCAAATGATGGGATATCAAATATCCAGTGATTTAAAGGGTTGAAGAATGAGTGTATTGATGATGTGATTGTGTGTATGAAACTCTTCAGAAAGCCGATAGGTGTTTGTACTGATTGAAAAGAACAAATAAATGAATTTACTGATTTGTGATTAAAAACATGAGTTGTAGACTGACAGGTTTTGTTGACAGGATGAAAGCGATGACGAGTCCACACGGCCGTTGGCGGAGTCTCTCCTCACAGCTGTGTCTGATCTGCTTTTCTGTCCAGACTTCACTGTCGAGAGCCACTGCAGGACCACTGCGGTATAACCCTCTCTATCTCCATCCTTTCTAGTGTGCCAAAGCTTTGACTGTTAAAGCTATTCTGACCAAGAACCACCTGCTTAGACAGAAAGAGACCAGCAACAGTTTTTGTTTTAAAGTCTCCCTGTAGTCAATCATTTTATCCCTTAAAACTCATCTTTGATCACCAAAATTACATATTTAAACGTTATTTCCTGTGAAAATATCTTCATGCCCTAAAATAGCTTGAATGTTGCTCTACACCCTTCCTTCATTTAGTATACTAGGTTCATGAATATGCAAATTAGCCCCGCCTCCACTCACTCGCAACAGCTCGGATTACCTGATCCACTCGCTCAACTGTAGTAAATGATGTGGCAAGTGGACATATTGGTTTAATTTAGCCATATGTATGTTTGAACCAGAAACTGATTCAGAAGTAGAAGAAGAGGAGGAAAAGAGAATTTAAACAGGCTCGTCTACAAGTACATGTATCAGAATGTTAATGCGTTTTATGTATCGTTCTCTACAACATCGGTGCCTTTGACGTGATTGGTTAACACAGATTTTGTGATGTAGAGAACACCTGCGATTTCAAACCACATTTTTGAGATGATCTTTGGTTCACTGGAGTTTAAAATGCTCAGCAATGGTGTTGACTTTTTGAATTTGAAACTTAAAGTATATTAAAAACACCGCATAAGCCCTATTCGGACAGGGATTGTTTCTCGTGGGGTATTTTCATCATTGACAGGGGCTAGTCAGTGATTTTATTGCTGTCTGAATCCAGAATATCAGTGTTTTTCTCTCTCCATCCGCATCAAAATCCCCGCCGAATGACCGACTGTTTTTGGACAAACTCCAACGTCGTGTGGTGATTTAATTGCCGTCCGAATCCACATCTGAGTTTTCAAGAATATATCACTTCAAAATTCACTGTTTATATCCTTTTTGACCCCTGCGGAGCACTGTACGGTTGCGCTTCCCTGTAATTTGGATGCATTTTAAAGATCTAGACTATATTACTGAAATGCTGGCAAGCATTTACAATAGTAATATATTTCATCACCGCTCCAAAATAAAAATAAAAGCATGTGAACATTTGAAACGAGCTGCTATTATTGTATTAGGAGAGTATTTAAATGAAACGTGCAAGGTGATTGTGCTCGTCAATTTGCTGAATTTTGCTGTTATTTACCGCCCAAAAAAGCATATCCTGAACCAACTAACTGGTAGATTTTGTTCATTATGAAAATGATCTGGTAGCGTCTGTTCTTTGATGTGGGCATTGCATAGACAGTAAAACAATATGGACGTAGTGTCTGTGAAGTCATCCATAGGTTTCTGAAGAGCGTTTCTGAAGTGTGCCCGTTGCTATCTTGGCAGCGCGTCATCATGCGGCACTCCCAGATACCTGAAAATAGGCAAAGAGGAGCTAACAGGTGGAGTGGGTGGAGCTTACAGACAGCAGCGTCGTCGGTAGATCACACGCAGAACTTTTCACTCACATCTGCGCTTTTTGGGGATTTTCACTCTTTTACGTTAATTTCCCCCATTTAGTAAATCTGGTTTTAGTCAAGTACCCCTGAGATTTTAAGTTAGTAGGTCAATAAATCTTTTAATAATCTTTTTAATATTTTTTTTAATATTTCAGTTGGCTTTTCATGTAAGACAACAATAGCTCTGCTTGTTGATGTGTAGTTTGCTAGTTAGTATCTCATTCCATCATTCTGGTATTATACTCTGTCAAACCCAATAATTCGATTTTCTCAGAAGTGCTTATTGTTTCAAAGTAAATCCTACACCATTTTTTTTTCAGTGTATAACCCTGCAGACTCTCTCTCGTGTGTGTGCGTGTGTGTGTGCGTGTGTGTGTGTGCGTGTGTGTGTGCGTGTGTGTGTGCGTGTGCGTGTGCGTGTGCGTGTGCGTGTGCGTGTGCGTGTGTGTGTGTTGTACAGGGTGGTGCTGCTGATATCCAGTCTATAGACAGCTGTGAGTTCATCTGGGAAGCTGGCGTTGGATTTGCTCAGGCTCCGCCTCTCAATCACACATACGATTCCAACAGGTCAGAGACCCGCCCACTTCATACTGCCCACCTAGGCTGTGTTTATTTGATCAAAAATACAATTAAAACAATAATATTGTGAAGTATAATAAACATTTTAAAATGTAACTTATTCCTGTGATCAAAGCTGAGTTTTCAGCATCATTAGTCTTCAGTGTCTCATGATCCTCCAGAAATCATTCTAATATGCTGATTTGCTGCTTATCAATATTGAAAACATTTGTGCTGCTCATATTTTTCTGGAAACAGTGATGCCTTAGTTCAATTAGGATATTTAAGTAGCTTTTATAAATGTGCCTTAGAAAAAAACATTGGTGTGCAGTGTTGGGGAAAGTATATTTAGAGTAAAGTAATGCATTATAATATTGTGTTACTCCCTAAAAAAGTAACTAACTGTTACTTTTTATGGAAAGTAGTTTGTTACATTACTTTTGCGTTACTTTTTCACACCTGGGCTAAGGCTTGCTTGTTGGTTTTTTAATACTAACAAAGTTATATTTTGGCAAATGTAAAGGCCCTTTCACACAAAGAGTGAAATGAATAAGGGCCCTATCATACACCCGGCTCAATGTGAGGGTAGGTGCGACGCAAGTGTTTTTTGCTAGTTTCAGCCCAACGCAGGTATCATTTTCACGTCTTGCACCACATTGTTAAAATAGCAAACAAACTTGCGCCCATCTGTTCGGTGGTTGTGCTGGTCTGAAAACGAGCTGTGTTCAGATGCGTTGTTGTAGCGTGTTGCTATTGAAACTAAAACCACTGCACCATTGACCAACACAAACATGGTCTAAAGTCAATATCGCAGTATTTTTTGTAAGTTAGTAATGTCGTCTTAGTAATGTGCGCCTATAGGCTGTGCAAATCCCCATATGCTCTGCTTACTATACTCATGGACGCACAGGAGCACACAAACATTTTTAATTATTATTATTTATAAGCCTCTCAAACTGAAAGTGCAAATTCACACACCTGTACAGTAGATCGCTTCCGGTGAGTGAGGTCAATGTACAGGATCTGGCATAGAGATATCCGTGAGAGATCACTTCCGGCACTTGCGTAAGCTACGTCAGACCGTGTACATTGTACATTGACCGCACTTGAATTTGATAAACATACAATTTTCATTTTTGGGTGAACTATCCCTTTAATCAAAATTTCTCTCAACATAGATACCTTTTACATTTTACTGTCAGTCAATACATGTAAAACCTGATTACTTATTTGGGAAGATAACTCATATATTGTTGTAAATTTAAAAGCAATGCATTACTTTACTAGTTACTAGGAAAAGGTAATCTGATTACATAACTCAGTTTCTTGTAATGTGGTGTAATGGTGTGTGTCTTGAGACAAAACCATGGCACTGGTATATTTTAAGATATGACGATGTGAGTTGCTTTCAGTCAAAACAGCTCAAACATGCATTTTAGTCTGGAACTAGGCTTTAGTTCTGTCTGTGAAACTAGGCGTATAAATCTTTACTTTCACTTATGATCAATTTAATGCATCCTTGTTGGTTAAATTACCTCTGTTTCTCTCTCTCAGGGCAGAGTTGTTGAAGCTTTTATTGACATGTTTCTCAGAAGAAATGTATCAGTCTCCATCTGACACACACGCACTCAACCCATGGGTCTCGTACTTTTGCTCTAGAGACAACAGGTACGATCTCATTTAGTCTCATTGGTTGGTGCAGCAAGGCTACATCACAACTAACGTCTGCTCTCTCTGTCTCTCAGACATGCCCTGCCTCTCTTCACCTCTCTTCTTAACGTGATATGTGCATATGATCCTGTCGGGTACGGCGTCCCGTACAATCACCTGATGTTCTCTGACCAGCGGGGGGCGTTAGCAGAGCTGGCGCTGCAGACTCTGATCGTTTCATTGGAGCAAGAGCTTGTCGACGGCACTAACACAAGCACCAGCCTGAACCCGAGCACGAATACTGACACCAGCTCTGCTGATTACAACAAGAACACAATGACTGAAGGATGCCAGGTAACAAGACACGCACATGTACTATGGCTGTGTTCAGAATGGCATGCTAGTAGGTATGAGGTATGAAATATGTATGTTTGTTGTGTCTGGTATGCATTGGGGAAAACGTTTATTTCAAAATGAGATTCCCCCAACTTTCAAATGTTTTACTTCATTGAAAGGTTCGAATTTGTTTGAATGAAAGATCAAAAGGATAAACAATGCAGATTTATTTCCACAGCCGCCTTTGCTCATATTTACCAAGGTTGCCAATATTAATCAAGGAGCTTTTTTTTAGATTCAGTACTTAATAAAAGGGTTATAATTGACATTCCCTGAAATGACCGCCTACATTCAATGTGAAAATATTCCTGTGGCAGTGGTGAGGCGGTATACTTTTCAGTACGTTTGAGAGTGAAACAGCATGTCTGTGATTCCCAAGAATGCTGTCTAAGCGGCCTGCTGGGTTTTGAAAGAGAGCCTGTGTTTAGTTTTATGATAGTTGAGTATCTCAAACACTCCGCTTGACTATCAGATTTTTCCTCATGATATGTTTCAGGCCACACGAGGCGAAAACCTGTTTGTAAACTACCTGTCTCGAATACATAGAGAAGAGGTGAGATGCATGTAAACACAACCCCACCTACCTTACAAATATAATAGCCCTCTAAACAGTGTTGCCAGATTGGGTCGACAATTTCCAACACAAAAGCTCCCCAACTCACTTTAACCTTTAACTGACAACATAAAGTTATACAATTTATTGTCATACCAATGTTTGATAAGCACCATTTTAACAAAAATAATGTTTACAAAGTATTCCAGGATCAAAACAGGGCAAATACATTAAAGATAATTAGCAAATATGACTAAAAAACTGAAACTGTCAAAATGGCAATCAAAAAATTAACCAATGACTTCAAATGTCAAAAATTGCAAGAAGGGCCTAATATGGCATTTCACATGTTATTGCACTCACCACTGCCAAAATGTGTCATTCATTGATACAGTATTGTTCAAAATAATAGCAGTACAATGTGACTAACCAGAATAATCAAGGTTTTTAGTATATTTTTTTATTGCTACGTGGCAAACAAGTTACCCGTAGGTTCAGTAGATTCTCAGAAAACAAATGAGACCCAGCATTCATGATATGCACACTCTTAAGGCTGTGCAATTGGGCAATTAGTTGAATTAGTTGAAAGAGGTGTGTTAAAAAAAATAGCAGTGTGGCATTCAATCACTGAGGTCATCAATTTTGTGAAGAAACAGGTGTGAATCAGGTGGCCCCTATTTAAGGATGAAGCCAACACTTGTTGAACATGCATTTGAAAGCTGAGGAAAATGGGTCGTTTAAGACATTGTTCAGAAGAACAGCGTACTTTGATTAAAAAGTTGATTGGAGAGGGGAAAACCTATAAAGAGGTGCAAAAAATGATAGGCTGTTCAGCTAAAATGATCTCCAATGCCTTAAAATTGAGAGCAAAACCAGAGAGACATGGAAGAAAACGGAAGACAACCATCAAAATGGATAGAAGAATAACCAGAATGGCAAAGGCTCAGCCAATGATCACCTCCAGGATGATCAAAGACAGTCTGGAGTTACCTGTAAGTACTGTGACAGTTAGAAGACGTCTGTGTGAAGCTAATCTATTTTCAAGAATCCCCCGCAAAGTCCCTCTGTTAAAAAAAAGGCATGTGCAGAAGAGGTTACAATTTGCCAAAGAACACATCAACTGGCCTAAAGAGAAATGGAGGAACATTTTGTGGACTGATGAGAGTAAAATTGTTCTTTTGGGTCCAAGGGCCACAGGCAGTTTGTGAGACGACCCCAAACTCTGAATTCAAGCCACAGTACACAGTGAAGACAGTGAAGCATGGAGGTGCAAGCATCATGATATGGGCATGTTTCTCCTACTATGGTGTTGGGCCTATTTATCGCATACCAGGGATCATGGATCAGTTTGCATATGTTAAAATACTTGAAGAGGTCATGTTGCCCTATGCTGAAGAGGACATGCCCTTGAAATGGTTGTTTCAACAAGACAATGACCCAAAACACACTAGTAAACGGGCAAAGTCTTGGTTCCAAACCAACAAAATTAATGTTATGGAGTGGCCAGCCCAATCTCCAGACCTTAATCCAATTGAGAACTTGTGGGGTGATATCAAAAATGCTGTTTCTGAAGCAAAACCAAGAAATGTGAATGAATTGTGGAATGTTGTTAAAGAATCATGGAGTGGAATAACAGCTGAGAGGTGCCACAAGTTGGTTGACTCCATGCCACACAGATGTCAAGCAGTTTTAAAAAACTGTGGTCATACAACTAAATATTAGTTTAGTGATTCACAGGATTGCTAAATCCCAGAAGAAAAAAAAATGTTTGTACAAAATAGTTTTGAGTTTGTACAGTCAAAGGTAGACACTGCTATTTTTTTTAACACACCCCTTTCAACTAATACCCCAATTGCACAGCCTTAAGAGTGTGCATATCATGAATGCTGGGTCTTGTTTGTTTTCTGAGAATCTACTGAACCTACTGGTAACTTGTTTGCCACGTAGCAATAAAAAATATACTAAAATCCTTGATTATTCTGGTTAGTCACATTGTACTGCTATTATTTTGAACAATACTGTACGATAATCCAGCACAATGTGCTTACCTTTGTGTTGTGCATTAACTTCAGACAGAACTACAGAAGTACATATTTATTGAACATAACGCACTTTGAACAGACAAAAGTGATGAATAGTTTATTCAAACCTGATTCAGTAGCTGTCAGGGACCGGTAGAGCCCAGTCTAGACGGTTTAAAAGTTGCAGATGTCTTATGATAGACAGGAGTCATTTAGTCCCATATTCAATTTCAATGAAGTCATTCACTATAGGCCTATAAAGAGCCTTCAAGTCTTCATCTCCCACAGATGTAATCCGATCACTCTCCCACTCTTTACTGTAGATAACTTCCTGTATATTTATGCCACTTTGGCATAGTGATCACTTGAATAAACCGCTATAAGTTAGCGTGCTAATTTGTCAGTGAATCAGCAGGAACTCATTGCTGATTGGCATCACTGATTAAAAGGGTTAGTTCACGCAAAATTAGTTAAATTTTAGTTTAAAATTAGCTTCTAGATATCTTAAGTGTATATGGCATTCTTCTTTCAGACGAATACAACCAGAGTTATATTAAAAATGCATTATATTTCCAAGCATTATAATGGCAGTGACCGTCTATAAAAGTGCATCTATACATCATATAGCTGCTCCACACGGCTCTGGGGGATTAATAAAAGCCTTCTAAAGTGAGTGTAAGAAAAATATCCATATTTAAAACTTTATAAAGTAAATTATCTAGCTTCCACCAGATCGCCTTCCTTATTCAACTTACGGAAAAAGTGTAGTGCCTCTCGAAGTTCAAAATGCTTACGCTACGTCTAGCGACATTGCACACCAGTTATGTTTTTTTCTGATCTGGCGGAGGCTAGATATTTTACTTTATAACATGTTAAATATGGATATTTTTCTTACACAATTGCATCGATTCACTTCAGAAGGCCTTTATTAACCCCCCGGAGCCATGTGGAGCAGTTATATGATGGATAGATGCACTTTTATGGACTTCAAAAATGAAGCAACAGTCACTGCCATTATAATGCTTGTAAATATAATGCATTTTTAATATAACTCTGATTCATCTGAAAGAAGAATGTCATATACACCTAGGATGACTTGAGGGGGAG
The DNA here is from genome assembly GCA_023029165.1 of Gobiocypris rarus. Classification (NCBI taxonomy): domain Eukaryota; kingdom Metazoa; phylum Chordata; class Actinopteri; order Cypriniformes; family Gobionidae; genus Gobiocypris; species Gobiocypris rarus. Next base: position 33,377,641 of record CM040920.1, read on the forward strand.
TAAATCATGGGCTAATTTTCATTTTTGGGTGAAGTAACCCTTTAAAGTGCATGCTCGTCGGCCACGTCAAAACTACTGCCAGCGGACTCCTGTGTTTAGTAATGTCACGATGACTGATTTTATAGAGTATATGCACACTTGAGTTTTGTTTATTAACTAATATAAGACTATAAAACGTAGATGTTTGAAACCCTCCGAACTGACACCAAACCAGCCCAAATTTTGGTCCACCCGCACAATTAACCCACCCAATCTGGCAACACTGCCTCTAAACAGTATAAATGATCAGACCATTATAAAAATAATACTTATATATTTATAAATGCATTTTTTTCTGCCTGTAGGATTTTCATTTAATTTTGCGAGGAATTAGCCGGCTGCTCAATAACCCTCTGATGCAGACGTACCTGCCCCATTCCTGCAAGAGGATCCAGTTTCATCAGGAGCTGCTGGTGCTTTTCTGGAAACTCTGTGACCTCAACAAGGTGCATTTAATTTTATTTTATATATGTGTTTGTATTTATTTATTTAAAAAACATTTTATTTATTTTATTTCACTTAACTAAGTAATAAAATATAAATTATTTAAAATAATATAAAAATAAAATAAAGTATGCAATAAAATAACATTTTAAAATAAGTTATATAAATTTAAATGTATTTTATGTAATTGATATAAATATACTCAGCTTTTGCCCGAGAACAGAGCGCTGACATGGCATAGCTTTTCCTCAGATGTTTTTTCTTTAGAAGTTCTTTTACATTTTAATTGCATTTTAAATACTTTTCTGCCTTTATATACCTGTACGGTTCAGACCTTGACGTTTGTTCATCTCTGTGTTTCAGAAGTTCCTGTTCTATGTGTTGAAGAGCAGTGACGTGCTGGATATTCTGGTGCCAATTCTGTTCTATCTGAATGACGCTCGTGCCAATCAGTGTGAGTTTCTGATGCATTCAGTGTCACACGTACAGCACAAATTCACCCATATATTTCAACCTACTGTACATTGAGAGACATTTTTAGTTAAATATTATGATGGTTTGAAATCAATTCATGAGTGCATATTCACAAATTGTTTCTCATATGCTTAAATGGTGTCTTATTTTAATAAATTGTGGATGTGTAAAAATAATTATGCATATTGTCTGTGTGCATATGCATGTGTTTGCAGCCTGTGTGGGTCTGGTGCATATCGGTGTGTTCATTTTGTTGCTGTTAAGCGGAGAGAGGAATTTTGGGGTGCGTCTGAATAAGCCGTACAGTGTGCATGTGCCAATGGATATTTCAGTGTTCGCTGGGACACACGCTGACCTGCTGATAGTGGTGAGATAAACACTGATACTGTACATCTGCCTTTGCTATTGGAGATTATTTAAAAGCCACAAAGCAGTACAATTAAAGGTGCAGTGTGTAGTATTTATGAGGATCTATTGACAGAAATGCAATCTAACATACATAACTGTTTTCAGTGGCGTATAAAGAGCTTACATAAGTTTATTACCTTAGAATGAGCCGTTTCTATCTACACACATCATAATTATTTATAAGAAGTGCATCCTTGATCAATATAAGCTAATGTGATGTGAGAACTGATTTGAATAGTTTTTGTCCTGCAGGTTTTCCATAAGATCATCACCAGTGGCCATCAGCGATTGCAGCCCCTGTATGATTGTCTTCTCACTATTATAGTCAATGGTAAGTGCATTTGCTCTGAGAAAAGCACATGCATTTTGAGAGATTGTTTTCATTTCCTCATGCATCTTTGCTGTTGTTGTTTCAGTGTCTCCATACCTGAAAAGTCTGTCTATGGTAGCAGCCAACAAACTACTACACCTGCTGGAGGTTTTCTCGAACACCTGCTTCCTGTTCTGCTCTCCTGTTAACCACCACCTGGTTTTCTTCTTGCTAGAAGTGTTTAACAACATCATTCAGTACCAGTTCGATGGTAAGCTGCATCGCTTTTGTAAATACAGTCTGCACAGTTCTGCGTTTAAATGACGGATAACATAGAAAAGTCCTAACAATCCTAAAAAAAAAAAATTCATTGCAATCCTGATTTTTATTTTTTTTTTACAAATTATTAATTATCAATTAACAAATAGCTAACTTTTTTTAGAAAAGTTGCAGATGCATTTTTTCTAACTATGTGCAAGGCTTTGCTTCTTCATATTGCAAACTGAAATTTGTTATCATATAATTGTAATATACTAACATAATCATAAACACACTGGTTTATAGCGCAAATAGTTTTACCATTTACTGCACTTTTCTTCTAATTAGCACTAATAAATTGGAAGTCTCACACATGTCGAGTCACATTTATAGCAGCTTTACAGTAATAAACAGGAAAATAACAAAATCAATGATGCAAACTTCAAATATAAAATGAGACAAATTCAGCTCTAAAGCAGCTCTAAATGTCAATAGTGTTGTTATTCAGCACTAGTCAGTTTGATATCAATTGAACTATAAATTTTCAAAGAAAATCACGTCCCTCCATTCTGCTAAATAGGTGAATAAAATGTTTTCAAAAGCATAACATTTTTAATTCACGTTACGTGCATTTGTATTCCTCTCTCCATCAAGGTAACTTTAACCTGGTGTACGGCATCATCCGCAAGCGCAACCTCTTTCACCAGCTGGCTAACCTGCCAACAGACATCAGCTCAATCCAGAAAGCCCTACAGAGGAGAAGCAGGAGCAACAGCACCCATAATGCCATCTTCATGGAGACCAACAACCCCTACAGCGCCGCCTGCAGTGAGAAACCATACAAAACCTCACCAGTTCAAACAGGCACTCTGAACGCAAGCTTGAAGGCCATGCCACGTACGTAACCATCTTTCCCTATATGTGTACACACCAGCGCCACTACAGCATACACCGTTGCACCGTTTACCCTCAGTGTGTAGACTAGAGGTGCCAAACTCCTGGATGACCACAGTCCTACAGAGTTTAGTCCCAAACCTGCTCCAACACACACACCTTTAGGTTTCATATAATCCTGAAGGATTTGATTAGCTGGATCTGGTGCGTTTAGGGGTGAAGCTTAGCTCTGCAAGGCTGTGGCCCTCCAGGAAAAGAGTTTTCCACCCCTGACTATTAAGTTGTTGTTTCCGGACCTCATATTCAGTGTGATTTTAATGTTCTTCAAACAACAATGAAAAATAGAAAACCACCCCATGCTTGGCTAAACAACTTTAATATATTTATTAAGAATCAGTGTAGCCTATAGTTAATTTATAGAGTGAAGACTGAGCTGTTTTTTGTTATATATATTTGATTTTTGATTTATTTCTTGACTTGCTACTGTTAAATAGACCCACTGTAGCTGAACATAAAGCACTGTTTTTTAGGATAAAATTAAAAATCTATATTGTAATTATAAAAGTACATTTAAAAAATATTAAATTACTTGAGATACTTAAGATTTTGGTCATCCCAACCTGTTCAGTAAACGTAAACATTTTGTATTTAATTTGGTTCTATCTAAATGTTTTTAATGGGGGCAAAAGAAAATATACTTTTTTAATTTAAAAGCAATAGCAAACATATCGAGATATATATTGAATATCGTAAAAATGTTGACAATATCGAGATATACATTTTTTTAGATATCGCCCAGCCCTAATCAGACAATTGTAGTATCATGGAAAAAAAGCTGAATATATATTTTTTTCTATAGATATTTGGTGTTGACTTGGTGTGTGTCAAATTTGGTTTTATTAGAGATTTTAAGGTGTGGGTTGCTGGTGAATTTGTTTTGGAACCTTCAAAAAAAAACTTTTCGATTTTTCTCAAAACTGACTTTGCTGACTCTTTAGACTTCAAACAGGCGTAGCTCATCTTTTTTTTTTTCAGATTCAAACAAATCACATTATTTTTAAGTTTTTATTTTTTTTTATAGAGAATGTGAAAATTTGCTCATTGCGGCCCATTTTACCAGCATTGGTCACATATTTAAATTTTCCGGACTGCTTTGTTTTCAAAAGTAACCAGAAGTGCCTTTTTTCCAGAGAGCTAATTAACTAATGCATTTTAAAAAGTGTCACCTGAATGTATTTTGGATCTTGTGTTAATTGAATAATTTTTGTTAATTTAGATCTTTTGTTATTCATCTTGAAGATATCCTTACTGATGAAAATTGTTGGTATATTATGTTGCAGGCATCGATAAACTAACAGAAGCGTCACAGATTTCTGAGGACGGATCGACACTGTTACTGCAGCACTGTGACTCGCCTCTCAGCCAATCAGAACACAGCTCTGAGACACAAGTCAGAGACGCTGGAGCGACCTCAGGTGAAGATGACAAGGTACAGCATCACTTGACCTCTGACATTTCATATCTACTGTACATAACTTTGTTCTATTTATATCAATAAATGTTCTTTTTGAGTTCTTTAGAGTTCGTTGAATGGGGATTGTGATGGGAAGAGTCAGTCGTCTTCATCCGACTGGGCTCCTTCTCCAGACTGGGTGAGGCTTAACCTCAGTTACACACAGTGCTTGTGAGAACCTCGTATAGACTACAATATGTGTGGACATTTTCAGAAAGTATGTTCAATCTCTGCATGCTTTCTGTCAGGTCCTCTCCTGGAAGAGTAAACTTCCTCTGCAGACTATAATGAGACTCCTGCAGGTGCTCGTGCCTCAGGTGGAGAAAATCTGCATAGACAGGTGACACACACACACACACACGTTGTGTTTTTATGAGGACATAACAGACTTAATTTGGAACCCTTTTGTTTAGACCCTTGACACCCTTAGTGGGCATCTGTGATCAACACAATGGATTATGTTGATTATGGGCTCATTTTAACTGTGAGAATCTGCTGTAAATAATGCTGAGCCATTTTCTACAATCTGTGCATGTTTCATGAGCTGTAGGATGGTTTTGACCTATTGCAGTGCATAGTGTAAAATAGTATTACATGAATTATTTTTTATCAACAAATAACTTGCCACTACTTTGGAGTTAATTGAGTTAATCTTCATGCATTGTAAAATTCAGACTACGCTTTCAAATAGGAGTGTACCGATCCGATATTAGGATCGGATATTGGCTGCGATACTGACAAGTTAGCTGGATCGGGGATTGGAAAATTAACAGAGGCAACATTAAACGAGCAGTCCGCTGCAGGGTTATCAACTCTCACGCATTTCTGTCTCATCTCATGCGCTCACTCTGCCCAACTTAATCTTTCACCAAATTGCCAAACCTGCTTTTGATATTAAACAAAGCTTATCTTTTACATTTTTCAAACAATAAATAGCGTTTTGGCGCTAATGTGGCATGATGTTAAAGCAAGAGGCGTTGAAAAACGGAGTTGCGCATGCTCTCATCTCCCGGCGGAGCGCGCATCACGTGGTTCATGGAGCGCTGTCTCCATGCATTCGAATTGCTTAAGCCATTGGGGCGGCAGTGGCTCAGTGGTTCATGTAGATTGTCTACAAACCGGAAGGTTGGTGGTTCGATCCCCGGTTCCACCTGACCAAGTGTCGAGGTGTCCATGAGCAAGACACCTAACCCCAGCTGCTCCCGACGAGCTGGATGGTGCCTTGCATGGCTGACACCGCCGTCGGTGGGTGAATGTGAGGCAATATGTAAAGCGCTTTGGATGGCCATTGGTCTGTTAAAAGCGCTATATAAATGCAGTCCATTTACCATTTAAGCGGAAACAGTTTCACTCTATACAGATGTTTACAGCACGTTTTGGTAAACTGTACAGCATAGTGTGCATTGATTATTAAGTAAACCATATTTACAGGATCGTTTTATTATGGAGACCGATAGAGATGCAACACTGTTAACATTAATGTTATTCTTGTATTTAGCCCTCAGGTGTTCCTTACTAATTGGTTACACTCATACTCATTGATGGTCAAATGTGACCATACACCGTAACCGTTTTTCAATTAAATAAATGTTCTATATTTTAGTTCTATAAGAATTCAACACTTTACATACATCTGTTATTTTGTCTTAGTTATGTTTAGTTAATAAAGTCTGGTGCCTTAAGTCTCTTCAAGGAAGGTATAAGGTGGAAAGTATACAGTTTATAATAAATTCAACAATAGTATCGGATCGGTATCGGGTATCGACAGATACACAAAGCCCAGGCATCGGGACTGAAAAAGTTGGATCGGTGCACCCCTACTTTCAAATGACACCTATTTTGTCTTGAACAAGGCAGTGGATTTGATGTTTTGGAGGGGTGTCCTAATACTTTTGGCAATATAGTGTAGTTGTTTATAGAGGCGTTTAACCAAAAACCCATTGATTCGGGACGATGGAAACAGAAGTGCTAAAATACATCATCCTTCCATCACTGTATTGACTGAGACGGGCTCTTGTTGTTCTCAGAGGTTTGACGGACGAGACTGAGATCCTGAAGTTTCTGCAGCATGGAACTCTGGTGGGTTTGCTGCCGGTTCCTCATCCCATCCTCATCCGCAAGTACCAGGCCAATGAGGGCACGGCTCTGTGGTTCCGCACGTACATGTGGGGCATCATCTACTTACGGTGAGTTCTGCTCTCTGTCTCCCTCTACAGGACATCGTGGAACATTTACACTCTCAGGATGTGTCAGTCAGTATTATACTATAATCTAGGATAATATGTGTTGAAATGTGGCTAACATCTCATAAAACATGATTTGTTTTCTTGTTGTAGTAACGTGGATCCTCCTGTCTGGTACGACACTGATGTCAAGCTGTTTGAGATCCAGAGAATTTAATGACATCAAGAGTATCGACTCGGTTTCTCCAAACTGAACACTCCCTAAGATGAATTTAACGTGTGTGTGCGCGCGTGCATTTGTGAATGAATTGATACTGCTCAGTGAAACTGTTGTTATTTTCATTTCCCGCTGTGAGTCGATCCATGAGAACTGACACATAACCCTCAGGTCTCTGACCTTGTGAACAGAGAGAGGAGTGTGTGTTTATACTGTGTTTTTTGTTTTTTATGTTTGTACTGTAATGGTGTTCTGTGTGTGGATGAACTCTGTAAAAACTGAAGCAAATCCTTAATGCTGCATGTATAGAAATACTATAAAAACTTTCTTTAATGCCATTTGGTCCACGTTTCTGTTTGCAAATCCAATATACAGTGTCAGAATCTTATTAAAATTAGTATGCAACAGAATATTGTATAATCTCTATGCGATATTATATCTCTGAATGATGGAGGATGTTCAATGAGAAAAATTTAGGATAGGACTATTAATCCATCAGAAATTGATGGGACATTAAAAAGTATCTGACAAAAGCAGTAAACTTAATAGAAGCTAAAATCTACAAGAAAATATTTTATAAAATCTAATTTAAATTTTTATATTAATGTTTTTAGAAGTGTCTTGCTCACCAAGGCTGCATTTAGGAATATTGTGAAATATTATTAAAATGTAAAATAACTGTTTTCTATTTGAATATATTTTAAAATGTAATGTCTGTGATGCAAAGCTGAAATCATTCTAATAAGAAGATTTGATGCTCAAAGAAACATTTATGATTCGTATTCTCAATGTTGAAACAGGTGTATGATTCTTTGATGAATAGAATGTTCAAAAGCATTTGTTTGAAATCTTTTGTAACATTCTAAATGTCTTAACTGTCACTTTTGATCAATTTAATGCATCCTTGCTGAATAAATTAATTTATTTTAATAAAATTATTGTAAAAATTATTACTGACCCAAAATCTTTGAGCGGTAGTACAATGTTGCAAAAGCTTTCTATTTCAGATAAATGCTGTTCTTTTGAACTTTCTATTCATCAAAGAATAAAAAAAAAATGTTTTACATGACTGTTTCCAACACTGATAATAATCATAAATGTTTATTGATCATCAGATCCTCATATGAGAGTGATTAGTGAAAGTGTGACACTGAAGACTGGAGTAAGGATGATAAATTCAGCTTTGATCACAGGAATAAATCTCACTTTAAAATATATTAAAAATAGAAAACATTTACATTTCAATATTACTGGGTTTTTTTTTTTGTAGTTTTAACAAAATGAATGTAGCCTTTGTGAGCAGAAGAGACTCCTAAAAACATTTAAAATCTTATCGATCAAAAACCTGGCAGTGTAGATATAAGATTGATCTTATTGATGAATAAATTCAGGAAGTGGCTTCCATGCAGTGTCCTTTTGAACTGAGTGTTAAGGTTATTCACTCATTTACTGTCTGTTTTGATCTAAATATAATTGGCATTCGTGTCAAATCTCTGTTATATATCGTGCATCAATACTGATTATTCTTCTAATGTGCATTTAACAGAGTGTGAGTTTACGAGAATGTGTCACCGCAGGTGTGACTCCTCATCTCAGGTGTGCGCTGAGAGGAAGTGGGCGTGGCCTTTCCAGGAGGCCTCCTCCCATAGCAACGCTCGAGCGTGAATGCAGTCGCTCGAGTGGAGACGCAGAAGCGCACGTGAAACCTTGCCAACACAACACACGCCAAATGACCGTCCGCGAGCCGGGGTAGAGGGTTCAGCCGCCGCCATGAACGACAAATACCACCGGGCGGCTCGAGACGGCCACCTTCACCTGCTGAAAGACGCGACGCGGAAAGAGCTGAACGCGCCGGATGAGGATGGAATGACGCCGACGCTCTGGGCCGCGCACCACGGCAACCTGGACGCGCTCAGACTGCTGGTGGCACGAGGGTGAGTGATACATTAATTATTTATGTAGAATGTATATATTTTTAATTAATTATTCATGCATTTTTTTAAACATACATTCTAATTTACAATTAATATTGAGAGAAGTTTTTCTTTCTTTTTGTTTTGTAATATTTGCAAATTCAAGCATGCAGTTGTTATTGAGACTGTAGGCATTTCGTTTCAGAACTGGACTGTCTGTATCTAGTATAGTGACTAAAAGCACAAATATAATATATCAATGGCAGTGTATCTAAACTCTTGTACAGCAATCTGAAAATCTTAGCATGTGAAAATGTCTTAAATGTATTAATTTTTAATGCCTGGGTTCCCTGAGACCCTCAACAATGCAGTATTTTTGCTGATTAGTGTATTGTGTTTCTTTTAAGCATTTAGTAAACAAAAAGTAGTGTCATTGTTACATGTACTTACCATAGTAATAACCCTCAAACCCTATAGTAAGTACACGTAGTTGCTTAATAATACTCAGTACTTAAATATATAATTACACTGTAACTATAACACAGTTTAACCTTTTATTTTAAGGTGTCTTTGTTACACTAGTAGGTACTATTAAGTAACTACGTGTGCTTACTATAGGGTCAGGGTTAGTTGCATGTACTGATGCATCATTTACTGTTATTACTATGGTAAGTATATGTAACAATGATGCTGTATTATTTATTTTAAGGTGACATATTACACATTACATTAATAACAGTAAATTATGCATATTTACATGCAGCTAACCCTAAACCAAACCAAATCCTATAGTAAGTACATGTAGTTAAATAATATTACCCAGTGCGGTTATACTTTATTTTAAGGTGTCATTATTACAATGTAATTAAATATTTACATTATGAGTAATATTCATTAACAACATGTACTTACTATAGGGTTATGGATTGGTTGAGGGTTAGTTGAGTGTAATTATGCGTCATTTACTGTTGTTATTATTATGATAAGTTCATGTTTAACAAGTAAGTACAATGTACGTCACCTTAAAACATTCTTTGTGAAACTTTAAATTATTATAGCATCAGTTTGTCTGTAAGGCCCTTTATATCTTTGATTCTACAGTATTGTGCACAAGTCTTAGGCTCGCTTGTATTTTTACACACAGAAGGGGAGTCTAAGCCAGTTATTTATATCTTTTGCTGTAGTGTGTCTGCAGGAAATATCAGTTTACATTTATAAATGAATTGCTATTTATTTAAATAATCCAGTGATATTTTTGTAAGCATAAAGAGTCTGACAATAGTGTCTCTGCTCCACATCTGATCTCATCTTCATCGAGTCTGTCTGTGATTACAAGAAGAAACAGAAAAAACTGAGATTAAATCCAGAAGAACTGAGGAAACGTCTCCCAGACACTTGAGGAACCCTTCCTGCAGAACTACAGGAACAAATGCAGGAGACAAAAGCCGCTTTAAACGCCAAAAGATTCTCACTGGATTATTTCAATTAATTGCAAAATGAAATGTAAACTGATATTTCCTACTGACACACTACAGCAAAAGATATAAATAACTGGCTTAAACACATTTTTTGTGTGAATATACCAATGTGCCTAAGACTTTTGCACAGTACTCTACTTGAAGAAGGAAGTTTTAACACTTTATACATTTTTAAAATACTTAATATGATATACACCCCTCTCAGGTCTGGTTATGTTTTGGCATATAGCGTTTCATTAACAGGATGGCTGTTCTGTGTTCTCCCATATCGGATCACATCTACACTGAGATCATTTAGTCCAACACCCAGCTTCACTGATGGGTATCTGGATTGTTTTATTTGCATATTTACTGCCCTGGCTAATTAAAATAAAGGTCACCAGGAGAATAATGCATCTGTGTCTTGAGCGATGCTTTTCTGTCATCTCTTACTACGGCTTAAAAGTGCTAGTCCTATAATAAATAATAAACTCTGCATGCAAGGAGTTGCAGATGAAGGCATGTAATAATCTATTATGTCGTGGACATAGGTTGTCTCGCTGATGTTTACATGCTGTTATATTACATATGGAAAGGGCTGCCGCAAGATTCTTCAAATTGAAAATATCATCATATGGCTTTGGAACAGCAGGAGGGAAAGTGAATAATAACATTGTTTTCAATTTCCTGTGAACTTTTCTTTTGGGAGCATTAGGAGCATTGTACTGTTTATCATTAGGTAATTAGATCTAAATAACCTGGCTCTTATCTCATGACAAGGTTAATAAGGGAAGCTAAACGTTCTGCTCTGTGATCACCCTCACTGTTCTCGAATTAGTGTTCTGCATCAGATCTGTTACTGAAAGGAGGCTAATGCAGTTTGAGTCATAATGATTCCCAAAGCGTGTGTGTGTGTGTGTGTGTTTAGGAGAGAGAATCATTCTGTGTTGATTTTTAGGTAATGCTTATGTAATTCTGTGGAAAGGATTTATACTTAATTAATGTTTGCGTCGACGTGAAACGCTGTTTGCAACCCATTTTACTTGCATAATATTTACAACACATTTCTGAATAAAACTAGGCTGTGTAAACCCAGCCTGATCTGCCGAAGTTTTGATTTCGCCCTGCAGCTCAGTCTGGAAACCTGTACATTTATTTCTACTGCTTCTGTTACAATTTTGCGGGAACCAATCACAGACTGGCTTATCCTCCTGGCGCGCTATTGGTGGGTTTAACACGATGACGGATAGAGAAGCGATGGGTCGTTGCCTGTTGATCACACGTGGTCTGATTGGTTGAAGCACTATCCAATTGCGTACAGATTCATTTGAACTATGCCCGTTGATCACGCCTCTTGTGCAGGAGAAAATACAGAGCAGACTCCCTGACCAATGTTCAATGTCTTAAATTGAGCTTGGTCTGGTGATATCAAGACAAGAATAAAACAGGACATTCAACTAAAAAATGCTAAAAAGGCAAGCCCTAGATTTTATCCATTGGGAGTTGATTGGATTATAAAAAGTGTGTATTAGATTATGAACCTCATCCTTCCCTCGGGTCATTTTGACCTGAAAATCATTGAAAAATTCAAATGAAAAATTAAGAGTTCATCGGTGTGGTCCCAGACCCTAGGACTTTGCTCGCTGACTGGATTTGATGAGTTTTGTGGTTGAAATTTTAAAAAGTAACAAATCATTCCCTCGCGGGTCAATTTGATCCTCTTAGAAATGAATGAAATGTGAGGAATGCTTCAGTACACATAGTAAAACCAAAAAATGCTCGAAATTAAAATGCTAAAACAACCAAAAAATGATTGTGTAATGTCTGCATGTGTATCTGAATGCATACGGAAGAGAAACTGACTTTAGGACCCAGTGGAGCAGCTCATCCGCTCCATAAAGAGCTATAAGGCCATCAAGAGTCATGAAATATCATCTTATATTATCTTTTTCCCTCAAGAGACCGGCAAAGACACCCAATGTGAGATACTTTGAGCTGAATTCAAAGGGTTATGCATGAAATTGTGAGTTATTTTGATTTGAAGTTGAAGAATGTGATTAAGACCACGTCCTCATGGAGTCGTGTTTAGCTGTATGCATAAAAATGTTGTATCGTATCAGTGTTTCTTGCAGATGGATCCGGCTTTTAGGAGCCTGAAACAGGTATTATTTTTGAAACTGGGTCCCAGAGTGGATAAATCTGTAACCGACACAGAGTTTTCGTGTGTATAGAAAATCCTGTCAGGGTTGGGGAATATGAAAGGAGTGAGGACTCAATGATGCAGATGAATGGGTTTAATGAAAATAATAAAATAAAACAAGATAAACAAAAACTACCCCAAGGGGGAAAAGAAGACTTGACTTAGACTTGGCACAAGGAGCAGGAAAACACAAGGCACGTTCTACGATCCAGCAGGACTGCAAACACAAGGAGAAAAAATAGGGAGCAAACTAAAGAGGGTAACGAGGGAAGACAGGTGGAACAAATGAACCAATAATCAGGAAACAAGGTGGACGGGTTAGACAATAGACATGAGCACAGGGCACACAGAAACTCACACCAAACATGACATAAAACTCATAAGCTGCATGTTCACACAAAACATTACACAAATAAATTATGCAGAATAAGACTTTTGCGTACTGAATTTTAATTTCACAATTATTTTGAACAGAGCTGAGGAATATACTTTTCTTGGTTGCTGAAAAGGCTTTCACTTGGAAGTATTGACAAAAACAGACTTTGCATCAGCCAAGTGAGCATCACGGCTCCAGCATGTCTGCGCTACATCTCTAGCGTAATGCTTGAGAGTTCACAGCCTCGTGCACATTCATCACGAGAGGGATTTTACGCATATGGCCAGACAGAGAAAAAGATGTTAATGTTCACAGTTAAAGGTCAATATAATGAATTAGGGCTATTCCTCTGCCGCTTGGCTGCATTTTGTTAACTTGAATGTCAGCACCATTATTCTCCTCAGTCTTTCACGTGTTTGCTTTCTGTAGTATTTCAATCCTGTGACCCCACGTGATCCCATAAAACCTTGCATAGTTTGTGCTGGTCTCTGCTAATGAGTGGTAGCCATTTGCACTGCAGCAACTCTTTTCAGATATTTTGCTGACATGAGAACTGGTTTATGGACCGTAGCATATTAAATATTCAGCATTATTTCGTCATTGCATTTGTATTATCTAAGGTCTTTTGGACTCAATTTCATTTGCACTTGTTCTAAATTGTCAACATCGTGTCTCATGCATGAAACAAGCAGAACAAAGTCTGTAAAAGTATGGCTGGTAATGAATACTGTAGGTCTCTTTCAGTGCAGATGATGAATGCATTACATGGTGCACAGTTTTTAATGACTTCGAGAGGTGAGTCACAAAGGCAGTTTGCATAATGTGTGTAAGGTGTGTGTACTTGTGTGTTACAGTGGGTAAGTGGAGCTCCAAAGCATCATGTTACGTATTCAGATTAACACCTTGCCACACATGAGAACATGAATGCATGCGCCTACATGCACACGTGCACATACACATGTATTCACACACTGTATTTTCACTAGTAATTGATCAGCGTGTTGGCTAGGTCAACTAGTAAACCAAAATTTGACCATTTTTAGATGATCTACATTGGCCAGGAACCATTATTAAATTGTATTAACTCTTTCCCTGCCAATGTTTTTGAAAAAGTTTCCATTTTTGATAATTTTCACAAGTTTCATTGACCCCAGAAAATGTTGCTGTATGGATATCTGAACATGCAATATATCAAAAGAAAGAACAGAGCCTCTGCTTTTAAACAAACAAAACTGTTTTATTCTAGCTTCATGTATTGTTTTTTTATCAACACTTGAATGTGGGTAAGTTTAATAAAAAAGCAACATTTTGAGCAAAAAGCTGAGATTTTTATTTTTTATTTTTGTCAATGACTACATCCAGATGGGATTCAGAGCGATGATCAAAACACAAATGGAGTCCATCAACACCCCAAAGCTTCACAGTCCTGTAGCTCGTTTTATTCAGTAACATTAGGCAGTTTTGATTGATATGCTGTTTGATGTTGATGATCACTTTATTTTACATATGGCTCTGCTTACATATGATTTTGCTTGTTTCTGCATATTCTTCATCTGTCTTTTGATCTAGAGATTCTGTACTCTTTCAGAAGATGTGTAATGTGAAAACACTGAAAATTGCGCCAATGGTGGGGAAAGAGTTAAATATTGGCCTTCAGCCACCCTGCTCTTTAGATGTTGGTAAAACCATATCCATAAACCACAAATTTTGACCATGTAAACTATGTTAGAATCAGCAGAATAGAATTAGAGATAACCAATCCACAATTGCTTTTGTTATTTGGTCCACAGTGGAGATCCAGATAAATGTGATATTTGGGGAAACACTCCCCTTCACCTGGCGGCAGCTAACGGCCATCTGAACTGTCTGTCCTTTCTGGTGTCCTTTGGCACCAACGTGTGGTGCTTGGACAATGACTACCACACGCCACTGGACATGGCGGCCTCTAGGGGCCACATGGAATGTGTGCGATATCTGGACTCCATCGCCGCCAAACAGATCACCATCAACCCAAAGCTGGTGAGCAAATTGAAGGACCGTGCCTTCCGTAATGCAGAGAAACGCATTAGGAACTGTGAAAAGCTCCAACGGAAACATCACGAACGCATGGAGAAGCATTTCTTGAGAGAGAACGCTGCGATGGACACGTCGGATACGATGAGTTACAGCAGTTTCAGCAGCACCTTAAGCCGAAGGATCCCTCTGTTCAACACCCTCGACTCCAACATGACGTATTCACAGGTACTGTGTCTGAACACATGGGTACAAAAGCGCATCGAACCGGCAACAACACTCAACATAAAACCTTTGCTTAACCATTAGGTCAATAAAAGTAGGGGTGTCCAGTCCTACTCCCGGAGGGCCACAATCCTGCAGAGTTTAGCTCCAATCAAACACAGCTTAACTAGCTATTCAAGGTCTTCAAGATCAATAAAAACTTCCTGGCAAGTGTGTTTGGACTGGTTGAAGGAAGGACATTTGCCCTCCGGGAGCAGGTTTGGACACCCCTGAATAAGAGTGTAGTATGTCACCAATAAGACTGCATTTCTGATTTATCCCAAAGGTTCAGGAATACTGGGGTTCAGAGCATGGGTTTTTATTTATTTTCTTTTTTGCACAGAGGCATCATCATCATAATGGACACAAAGAGTTCTATTTGAGTATAAATTGTTGCCTATGGAGATGCATGCTTGATGTTATGCTCTTGTAGTAATGGGTATAGCTAAAATATGCAAACCTTTTACTTAGGCCCCACCTGGTATTAAGATGCATTTTTGATGGTCAGATCACAAAATGGACAACGCTAAATACAGGTATAAATGGATCTAAATTGTTTTGAGATTGTCCACTTTAGATCACTTCCAGAGGTAGTGGAAAAGGCATTTGACCGGATTGCTTTCGTAGTGTAGACACTCATGAAGTCGAATGCCACACCCTACTCTCCGTCTACTGACCTAATGCGTTAACATTATGGGAAGTACACTAGTCGGACAGGATTTTTACTTTGTCAGCTGAAGACCTAAGTTTGATTTGAAGACGAAAAACGTATCAAGCACAATGTTCCTCACCATTTCTAACACGCACTCACTGTGTCTGGCGTGGTTTTGCTGCTATCAGAGCAAAAACGAAAGCTGCTGATCTCCATATGTTTTTCCGTCAAGTCCGTGCGCATTCCTGTGTTCTGTAAAAAGCCATGCATTTACCCACCCATAGACCCTCCCCTTGAAGAAATCCGAACAGAAGTGGTTGAAAGTGGACAAAAGATACGGATTAAAATACCAGGTGTATGTCTTTCTCTCTCTTCTACTTGTGATCCGATCGACCAAAATGCATCTTAATTCCAGGTGTAATGAGGGTTCTAGGAGGGGGTGTCCAAATACTCAAACTCTTTCAAACAATCCTAGTTCAGTCCCCACTCCATGAGTTATCACAGTTGTTTTATTTGTCTTTACAGGCAACGCTTCAGTCAACAACTAGAGGCCGGACCAAGATTCTGCGGCGTCTTGAGAAGAAGAAGCAAGGTGAGGGAACATTCAAGATCTCCGAAGACGGCCGAAGGAGTGTTCGCTCGCTCTCTGGTCTTCAGCTGGGCAATGACGTCATGTTCATGAAACAGGGGACATACGTCAACCCACGCCAGCAGTCCAATCCTCGACTCAACATCCGTAACATGTTTTCTGGTAAACAGGACATTAGGGAAGATGACGATGATGATGAGGTAGACACTGTTTCCCGGGCTCTCAGTGATCCAGGTCTATATGATGCTGCATACTCGGAAATAAGTACAGATTCCGGTCGGGACTCTTTGTTCAACCGCCCAGGACTCGGTACCATGGTATTCCGTCGGAATTATGTGACTGATGGGCTTTTCCAAATGGGACAGAGTGAGGGTAGCGTGGTGGGGAGTGAACCAGTGGGACGAGCCCCGAACGTCCGCTTACGAGGGAGATTGCCACTACGGTCACCCAGTCTCGATGAAGTCAGCATAGGCAGCTCATTGAGCCTCCAAGAGAGGAATTTGCAGGTACAAACAAAATCAGCAGATACTATATGGATTCCACTTGTTCTACCACCTGAGCTTGATCAAGGATGGGCAGCTCTGGTCTTGGAGGTCCTGCAGTGTTTATCTCCATCCCAAATCTAACCGAAGTCTTCGAGATTGTGTTTGATTAGGGATATAGCTAAACTCTGCAGGACAGTGGCTCTCCAGAACCGGAGTTACCACACATGGCCAAAATGTGGACACCCAAAAACCATGCTCATATGTGCTTGTTGAACATTTAATTTCAGTACCAATGGCATTAATTAGGAGTTGGTTACAGGTTCCCCTCTTTTGGTAAACTTTTCCACTAGATGTTGGAACATGATCCCAATCAGATACGGTCTGGCACTGGATGTTTTGTGACATAACTCACAGTCTGCATTTCTAACTTCTGAACGTCCAAGATTTCCAAAGACGAGTGTTTTTCTCTGTTGGGGACAGTCCAGGACCCAAGAGCAGTGAAAAATGAAGACCAAGAGTTAGGAGTGCGATTAATTAAAGAAAAAAAAAGACTGAATAATAGTTCAGAAGCCAGCTTTAAGTCTCACAAGGAGTTTGTAGGCCCTGCTCTCCCATACATACACTTTACACAGCACTTATACTATTTCCCAAAGGTCTAACTTTAGGTTACATCGTTTCTGATTGGCTAAGAGAAAATAGATAGTCATAGTACATTTCCACACGTCGACTGATAATCAGATGCACATCTCCATAGATCAACTGTTTGCGCTTTCACCCCGGAATTAGGCCCATTGTGACCTTCCAGGTCAGGAAGTGCCTGTTGTCCACTTCCAATGCTGATCTGTAACAAAGAATACTAGCGCACATACACAGATACAGTTGGTTGAGCGTTAACTGAAAACAACATAGTTCTCCAAAACATACAGATAACATGTTCTTCTCCTCAGATATTATTTATAAATAATATAAATGAAAGACATACATATTTAATCTCTGGAAGCGCTGGCATGGGCCAAACCCTCAGTCACTCCTCAGAGACCAAATACGAACTTTAGAAAACATATATAAATAAAGATCTTAATTAAGGCTTTGATTTGATTTCAGCTCGCTCTCTGGTCTTCAGCTGGGCAAGGGTAAATACGTCAACTCACGCCAGTAGTCCAATCCTCCACTCAACATCCCTAACATGTTTTATGGTAAACAAGACATTAGGGAAGATGATGAGGTAGACACTTTTCCCAGACTGTCTGATTGGGAGAAAATCCTTGCAGTCATGTTTCAACATTTAACGGAAAGCTGTAACCAATTCCCTATTAATGCATTTCCAACTGATCCCAAATGTGTTAAGTGGGGTTTAGGGCAGGATATGTGAATGCCATTCAAATTCTTCCAATTACAAAAATAATTTCTTTATTGACCTTTGTGCATGATTTTGGAACAGAAAATGGCCTTATTTTAGTACAAATGGTTAGGGTTGAAAAGTTTCCAGAATTTTTGAAAACTTTTTCCAGGAAATTTTTGGAAACTTTTTCCAGGAAATTTTTGGAAACTTTTTCCAGGAAATTTTTGGAAACTTTTGGAAAGTTTCTGGAAATGTACCAGAAATGTTTGCAACCCTATAAATAGCAGTGGAGATTGCTTGACTTTATGCTTTTCTTAGTAATTAGTATATCTAAATTATGCAAACCTGTTACGTAAAGGTGGGTGTCCATATATATTGATAATTATAATTACAGTTCTCATGTTGCCGGTGTCCTGTAGGATTTGCCATGGGAGGAAGGAGACCTAGGTTTGGAGGAGGAGGATGACGAGCTACAGCCATCGTCGGCTCCTTTGGAAGTGTTCCTGGCATCTCAGGGACTGAGTGACTTCCTGTCCATCTTCAATCGAGAGCAGATGGACCTGGAGGCGTTGCTGTTGTGCTCTGAGCAGGACCTCACTAGCATCCACATCCCACTCGGACCTCGCAAAAAACTACTGGATGCATGCAGCCGACGCAATAGTGTTATCGACGGAGCTGGCAGCATGCAAGACACTATACTGTAAAAGAGTGTGTGTGTCTGTTATTGACTCCTTGCTGCCTGCATAGGCGGCTGCTTTTAAGGCAGCTTCCTAGCTGAATTGTATCCTCATAGACAGCAACTTAACATGGTACACAAAAAGCGCTTCTCACGCAAAGTTCATGCGAGACTCGACCCCCAGCTGATACATGATACACACAAGTATGGAGTAAAACCAGCATTTCTCTCATCTTGTCCACCATTTTGGATGCATTTTTTTCTCTGAGCTTGTTGCATTCTAGGATTTCTTTCTCTGCAAAGGATACATGCCATGCTGTCTGAGAATCTAGCCAAAACGATGTATTGTAGGAGGCAGAAAGCTATGATAATTATACTGCCTACTTTTTAGAACCACTTCTCTTTTCATGTCTACGATGCCTCAATTGACCCTGTTTACAAAATGTGCATCCCCGGTCCCTTAAGGTGCATTAACATCATTTCACAGGCATCTTATATTCATATTATTCCAAATAAAAGATGTTTTGGCTTTGTATTTTTATGCAAAAAAAACTTGCTCTCTCTCTGAAATTATTTTGTTTTTCTGCTAGCATCTGTGCAGGCTATTGAATAATATTAATATAGCCAAAAGCTTCTTATTCATTGTTTCAGTAAACTTGTTCAGACTACATACTGTTATACAATGCTCTCTCTAAAACCTGGACCAGAGCCTGTGTGTGTGTGTGTGTGTGTGTGTGTGTGTGTGTGTGTGTGTGTGTGTGCGCGTGCGTGCGCGTGCGTGCGTGTGTATGAGTGAGTAAAACAACTGCCTCCCTGTGGCTGGGAGTAAAACTACAGGTCTTCTATGGTCTCACGTGACTTTCTGACCAGCACTGTTTGTTGCTCACAAAGTGGTTCTACTTGGCAAATTAAGTCAACATGCGGTTCTGACCTGCTATTTACCAGCTTGAGTTCCTCAAAGACATTGTGGTGCCATATTCGCTCTGTGAATTGTCTTGCGTATTGATACTGTATTTTAAGGGATAACACCATGTCTACACCGGACGCGAGCGAGAAGTTCCCCCTATAATTAGAAATGCCACCCATAGAACCTGAAACCTTTGGCACCGTTTACAAAAATTCTACCACCAGGCACCAGACCATTAGAGAGCACAAATATGACAGATGTTTATTCACTAACGTGTAGAATCTTGAGACTAACAATATATTTGATGCAAATACTGTTTGTAAATAGTCCCAAAATGGTTATTCCCAAATAGAATTAGACCTAGAATTTCATTCACTGTTCTGTTTCGTTATGCTTTATAAAAATAAATAAAAATTGGTCCTCCCAATGTAAGACATGGTTACTGCTGTGATGTACATAATCAAATTCACAAATATTATCCCATTTAAACATTACTAAAAAACAATTACATTACTTTTTCATAGATAGAATATACTTGTTTGTTCACAGTTTGAACGTTCTTGTTTCCATTTGTTTCATTTCAAGATCTGAGGTAAATTATCCATTGTTGCTTTTAGTACGACAAAGCTGGGAGCACTAAATGATATTTAAAGTCACATTACATGCTTTTAACATTAAATAAAGCACATAAACACCTGAGATTATCATTGCCATGTTGTTGTTGTTCCAGCTGGTAGGACAAATTAACTTGGGAAACAAACCTTTTATCGCGTGTCGCGTGTAGTTAGGACGCGTTTTAACGGTCATCAGTATCGTGAAACCTGCAAAGTTTTTTGCATTTCATTTTTTTTTGTAAATGTATGTACATTTATAACACCAATTCTTTGTATTATATTACTTTTGCATCAAAAAAAACAAGCTAATACAGCGTCTATGGGAGTGATGTTAAAAATTAGCATCTCACTCTATTTTTTCCCTTTTATGAAAGTTGTGAAATCACTATTGTGGATTTATTTATTTATTTATTTTTGTGCTATTTGAGCAAATGGGGATATATTTCCCCATCACATATCACATATATTTAATACAAACTCTCATATTCACCGGTATAAAAGTTAAGCCAACGATGACTACTTCCGCTCTGAGAAACCCGGAAATGTGAAAAGGGTCTATAATTAGTATTTTCAACAACTCCCAATAATTACTCCCCAGCTTAAATGTGACAATGTGATTGGCTAGTAATGGAGCAAAAAAATCTGTACATCAGGGCTTTAGTTTCCCTACATTTTCCCAGATTATGCTTTTATTGATTTAATGTACCTCAGTGGAACTAACATAGTAAATAAACTCTTAATTTCAAGCTTTTAATCAGAAACATTTAGTCTTTAAGATCATACATCCAGGTCAGATGTGTTCAAACTAACTTGCCTTGTCGCTTACTATAAACATTATATCATTTGTGCAATTTGGAACTGAATTCATATGCATTTAATGTTTTTATATTTGGGATTATGTTTATAGTTGGGCGTTTATATGGAGCTTTGGACATCATCGTTTCACTCATGGGAAAGTTACTGTATGCATTCTGCGGATGATAATGATTGTATATACTGACTCCAGCTGAGAGATGGCTGGAGTTTGGGTGTGTGAGGAATGTCTTCAATGGCCACCTGATGTTTGTTCAGTTTTATCGCTGTACTGTACGGTTCTGTGTTTGCTATTGATCGACATCAGTCAAAGCTTCTGGCTCAGCGGGTGGCATGTTTGCTCTGGATACTGTGTTCTTCTGCTATCTGCTCATTTATGAGTGTGTGTGCAGCAGGATCGAGAGGCTGACATGCTGAAAGCTGATATAACTTGTTACTTTATCTGTCTATACAACACACTCCATCTTCATCTACACGTATAGCTACACTGCTGCTGTCCCGGCTCTCATTTATGTAATGCTTTATTTGTTCCTGTGCTTTTTTCTCATTCACCAAACACGAGCAGAACAAATTTCTGTGTAAATGTTTTCTATAAACCATTCTTGTGCAAGAGGTCACATTATTTGGGGCTGTAAATTGTAATTGTTCAATGCAAACAATTTATAAAGTAATTCATATAACATAAAAAAGCAACCTCTGTCCTTGCAAAATGAGAGGATGAGGGTTTTGCATTGTTTCATGAGGCACGTTGTTTTGTTTTTGCTCTTTTGAAGTCTTGCATATTTTTTACGATACTCAAAATATAATTGTTATATTTTATGATTTTCCCTAACTATGCCAGGTCATATTTCACCTTATAAAATCAAAAGAAATATGTACCTCACATTTTCTGGGTAGCCAAATGCCAATGTTTTCAGTGACAAATGTGGATCGATAATTTAATAAACTAGTCATTATTACTAATTGTGAGTTGACCTGTATTTGAGTTATTTGATATTTATTTGTATTTTAAAGTTGTTTGCGTTCAGTGTATTGTATAGAATCGCTCACATCCTTCCTGCTTTTCTTTTTCTTTCTTTCTCTCTTTTTTTTTTTTTTTGCTCCGACCCTTCGTTCTTTTGCTGCAACCTTTCTTTTGTCTTCTGCCAAGTAAGAGAGAGCGAGAGGGAGAGGAGAGTGGGGGGGCAGGGTTTGATAAATACATGAGCGAGTCAACAGATAAGAGAGAGACAGTTTAACACTGTGAAGCTGCTTTGAAACAATCGTCATTGTAAAAGCGCTATATAAATAAATTTGATTGATTGATTGACAGTTTATTCTATAGCTGTGAGAGGAGTGTTATCTGTGTGTATGTGTGTGTGTGCGTGTGTGTGTGTGTGTGTGTGTGTGTGTGTGTGTGCGTGCTTCAGGACAAAATGTCCCCTCATGGATAGTATTAGCTTCCAGAAATCTTTGACCTTGCGAGGACATTTTTGATCCTCATGAGGAAAACGATGAATGAAAATGATGTACTTTTTGAAAATGTAAAAAAGCATCCTTGGGTTTAGGGTTAGGGGAAAGAAAATACAGTTTGTACAGTAAAGAAGTCATTACGTCCCATATAACATGGAAATGTAGTTTGTGTGTGTGTGTGTGTGTGTGTGTGTGTGTGTGTGTGTGTGTGTGTGTGTGTGTGTGTGTGTGTGTGTGTGTGGGCATGTTTTTGTGAAATATCAGGACACAAATGTGTATAATGACATGGGTATGACACAGGTATTACAGGAGAGGGTGAAATATGAGGACGTTCCCCATGTCCTCACTTTTCAAAATGCTTATAAATCACACAGGATGAGGTTTTTTTCACAGAAAGTAAACTGCACAGTCTCCTGTGATGGGTAGGTTTAGGGGCAGTGTGTGTGTGTGTGTGTGTGTGTGTGTGTGTGTGTGTGTGTGTGTGTGTGTGTGTGTGTGTGTGTGATGGGTAGGTTTAGGGGCAGGGGCAGTGTAGGGGGATAGAAAATACGGTTTGTACAGTATAAAATGCATTACGCCTATGGAATGTCCCCACATTTCACAAAAACAAACGTGTGTGTGTGTGTGTGTGTGTGTGTGTGTGTGTGTGTGTGTGTGTGTGTGTGTGTGTGTGTGTGTGTGTGTGTGTGTGTGTGTGTGTGCGTGCTTTTGTTCTGCTTGTTCTGCTTGTGTGTGTTCGTTCTTGTTTTCTTGCAGCTCTGAGGACACTCCTGCCAAAGGCATCGCCGTGGGAACGAGAGAGAGAGACAGAGACAGAGACAGAGAGAGAGAGAGAGAGAGAGAGAGAGAGAGAGAGAGAGAGAGAGAGAGAGAGAGAGAGAGAGAGAGAGAGAGAGAGAGAGAGAGAGAGAGAGTCTGTTTCTAGCGCAGTCAGCACTAAAGTCCCTCTCCACCTTGTTTCGCGGACGGGACGGAAAGCCTGTACGTGAGCCATGCGTCTCTGAGCACTAGCGCTATTATGCAGAACATTCCAGAGAAGAGGAGAGAGAGCGGGCCCGCGTCCCGGGATGGTGAAGGACGCAGGGACTCAGCGGGAGACGCGCAGGGGAAGCAGGCGGACGCGGAGCGCGAGACGCTGATGATGGAGCTCACGCGGCTGGTGCAGAAGAGTGTGCGCGAGAGCAGCTGGTGGGAGAGGAGGGGGGTCGACTGCACCATCCTGACCGCAGCCTTCATCAGTTTACCTGCAGGTAATGCACACACACACACACACACACACCGGGAGAATCTCATCAAACTAACAAAACATACTCAAACGTTATCCTGAAGTTCAGTATGTCATTTATATGATAATTAACCAAGTTTCCAATTTAAATCCTAAACAAAATCTAATGTTTATTGGGGGAATGATATATTATTAAAATAGTAAAGTAAGAACTAGTGCTGTCAAACCGATTAATGCACCTAACATAAAAGTTATGTGTGTGTGTGTGTGTGTGTGTGTGTGTGTGTGTGTGTGTGTGTGTGTACATATATTGTATATTTATATTAACATAACCTTTATTTTAGATGAATTGCAATTAATTTGGTTAGTGAGAAATTAGAATGATTTTAGTGAATAAAAATTTCACAACGCAAAAAAAAAAAATAATAATCTAAAAATATAAATATAATTTCTTTTATATATTATTTTAATGCAAAATAGTTATTTTATGTATTTTAAAATATTTTTGTTTTGTTATGACCCGGAAATGTGTTTTGCCATATCTGAGCAGTGTATTATTAAATATTGTATAAAGGGTTAGTGTGCTATTAAAAACATAAGAAACATTTGCATTTAAATGTAAGATGAAGTGCATTCGAAGTGTGTGTTTTATATTGTGAGTGTATCACAACATGCACTTGTGTGTGTGTGATGTTATTAATAGGGAGTGTTTTGAATGATGTGCAATTACAGTGAATAGTTTGCTCTGCAGTCCCGGGGTGTGTCAGTGTGTCAGATGGTTATTGGGTTAGCACGGAAACTCAGCCGAAGTCTGCAATGCTTCAGTGTTGTGCCAAAGGTTCATTCCCTCTCGATCCATAAAGCTTCTCAACCTTTCAGACTCTGGCTCCAGTTCATTTCCAAATGACTGAGGCGCTCCTGTGGGGTGGTCGTCATGGCGACCGGTTGGGTTTGTGTCCTCCCCTCCCATAGGGAAGATCCAGTTTCCTTCACAGTGACTCGTCTTTCAGGGAGAAACCGATGGCACGGCTCCGGCGGTCAAACTGCTTCATGATGAGATGAAACTCAATCATTTCATTATGAACAAAGTTATCAGGAGAGAATCATTTACAGAGCAAACAAAGCAAAACCAGAATGAAATATGACAGACGACATCACCACACAGAGGTCTCATTTGTTAATGCATTAGCTAGGATCAATAAGCATTCGTTAATCTCTGTCACCGTGCAGTCGGTTTATTCACGATAACTAATGTAAACAGAAACTTTGATTTTAAGAGATTGATGAAATCTAACAATAAATAATAGACTTCTACAGCATCTGAGTTAATATTAACTAATATTAGCAAACGGGTCGTTATTGTGTTGCCAAAAACATGTTAATATCATTAAAGGGGTACTTCAGCGCTGGGAAGATGAATCTGTATTTAAACTCTGTCATTAATGTAGTAGAAATGTGAAATTATTTTTGAATTTGGTGCCTTCTAGAATGAGAAAACACAGAAAATGAATTTTTGTCTCATGGCGATGAAAGACAACAATTCCCAGAATGCACTGCTTCACTGCCCTACTCTAGCCACGGCTACTGGATTACTGAATCACTTGCCCACCGCGTTCATTTTCAGAAATTCAGTTCAGTCAGAGACACAATTAAAAACTGAACGTGTCTGTTCGATATAAAGCGAGTGAGCCGATTGAGTGTCACGGCACAAACGCAGCAGGATCGGATTACATTCATCACATGAGCGGAGGTAATCGCGGGATTCACGGCTGCATTCACAGCGCGTGATCAGTCTGGCGCGTGTTCAGTTCATGTCTTTGGAAGCTTAACTTTCATAGGAAGTTCATTTTAAAAGTTAAAACTAGGGCTGGGACTTTAACGCGTTAATTAAGATTAATTAATTGCGTGACTTTAACGCGTTAATTAAGATTAATTACGAAAAAAAAAAAAATTTTTTTACTTATTTTTGCACCGCGGAACGTTTTTTTAATGAATGAGTTTCTACGGACCGATGATACTGGAACTCCAACTAGCGTTCTTGACTTCTGAACACAACAAACCACAGTGAACATGAACGGAGAAGCTGACGAGACTGCTTTGCTTGGCCCGTGGATGGGAAATTTTGTTTTAAAAAACGAAAGGATGTAAGCGTCGACAAGAGCATGGTTGTGTGGAAGCTATGCAACAAGGAATTTGCGTATCACCGCAGCACATCGAGCCTCAAATATCACCTCAACGCAAAACGCTGGACATAAATAAATAAATACAATTTTGTTGATTAAGCTTATGTTTTAGTCATTATTCAATGGTATACTAAAAATCCATGTAAAAAAAATTAATTCTCACTGTTCTCAGGTCAAATATTTATATGCAATTAAAATGCGATTAATTTCGATTAATTAATTACAAAGCCTCTAATTAATTAGATTAATTTTTTTAATCGAGTCCCGGCCCTAGTTAAAACACTCCCTTTGCTCTCCACCGCTCCGTTTACATGAATCTCCGCAGCTCCCGAGCCGAGTGCTGTGAGTGTGATGTTGAAAACATGTGGGAATAGCGCCCTCTGCTGGCTGTAGTCTTCAGCCTCTGGACAAAAACTCCTCCGATGATGAAAAATGACGATATTTGCGTCAACGGAGGAATTTTTCCAGAAATAAAATACAGAATTCTCTCATCTCAGGGTCATATGAGGGGGGGAAAGTATGATAATTTGAATATACTCCTGGGTTTCTACTGATACAAAGCTTAATGCTAATCGCTGAAGTAACCCTTTATTAACACAATAAGATAATATCAAATATATAATACAAATAATCATAAATGTTTCTTGCGCTGCGGATCCTCATATGAGAGTGATTAGTGAGGGATCATGTGACACTGAAGACTGGAGTAATGATGATAAATTCAGCTTTAATCACAGGAATAAATCACACTGCACTATATATTCACACAGAGAACAGATGATCTACATTAGGATAATATTTCACAATTTTACAGTATTTATGATCAAATAAATGCCGCCTTGGTGAGCAGAAGAGAGTTTTATCTAAGGCCAGATCATTAATTATGACAAAAAATGTGTCATTTATCTTTATTGTTTTGAATTATGACACACTTATTCGAAATTACGATGTCGAAATTGACGTAATAATTTAAATTTATGTCATTATTTCGATTTGTCATGATTGACTTAAGTCATAATTTCAATGTGTGTCAATTTTTACTTTTTAAGGGGCAATTTCGACTTGGTATTCCAGAATTTAGACTTTTTATGTCATAATTTCTACTTAATATATCATAATTTTGTTTTCATATGTCATATTTTATCCTAATTATGTCTTAAAGGATTAGTTGACTTGTAAATAAACTTTTGCTGATAATTTTCTAACCCCCATGTCATCCAAGATGTCCATGTCTTTCTTTCTTCAGTGGAAAAGAAATGAAGGTTTTTGATGAAAACATTCCAGGATTTTTCTCCTTATAATGGACTTCAGTGGAGCCCAAACGGCTCAAGGTCCGAATGACAGTTTCAGTGCAGCTTCAGAGGGCTTTAAACCACACCAGACGATGAATAAGGGTCTGATCGAGCCAAACCATCGGCCATTTAACAATTTTTTTTTTAAGTTTTAAGTTTTATGAGCACAAATGCTGGCCTTGCTCTGTTCTGTGATGTGTGTTCGTGACGTCACGTGATACGCAGTTGCGTTGGAAAGGTCACGCTTAGGCGGAAACACAGAGTCAGTGTTTACAAATCAGAGTTTTTCCTACATTGAACATTTTTTGGCGGCCGCCAAAACAAATTTTTGTCCCGTCAAAGCCTTATTTGATCAGTTCTTGTGATTTATGAGTGATATATTGCGTTAACTGAGTGACAGAGAGAATGAGGAGAGAGCTCCTCCCTCGCTCGCACTCTCTCTCTCTGGCTTCAAAATAAGCATTCTTAGCTTTCTAATATTTCACATATTATGTTAATCAAAATCAAAAGGTCGGAAAGACCTGAATCCATGTGCACGTGGCGCTATCAGACGATGTTTTCCTTTAATTACCGCTGGGTGTGAATTGCGCTCAAACTGTTGACTCTTCCTCTGACCAGCTGACATAAACCATACTTTCAATAAACAGGAAACAAATCCTGTCCAGTTATGAAGTGTTTTCTGTGTGTTTACAAATCTTACGCAATGTTCTAACAGACGGGATTCGCACGCAACGCGTCTACTAATGTCCGATTCACGACCTAATGACTCCTTTGAACCGAATCATTTTAACGACTGGTTAGAACAATCATTTTCCTGGGTCATTTTTGACCCAGGAAAAACCCTGCAAATGTGCGGAAGGAGGATTCAAAATCATCCGACATCGTTGTTTTACCTTTTAACTCCCTTTTTTGTAAACAGTGTTTGACTGAGTATGTGCACGTTCAACTGCCTCGTCGGTACTTCCGCCTAAGCGTGACCTTTTCAACGCAACTGCGTATCACGTGACGTCACGAACACACATCACAGAACAGAGCAAGGCTAGCATTTGTGCTCATAAAACTTCAACTTTTGAATTTTTTTTTTTAAATGGCCGATGGTTTGGCTCGATCAGACCCTTATTCATCGTCTGGTGTGGTTTAAAGCCCTCTGAAGCTGCACTGAAACTGTCATTCGGACCTTGAGCCGTTTGGGCTCCATTGAGTCCATTATGTGGAGAAAAATCCTGGAATGTTTTCATCAAAAACCTTCATTTCTTTTCGCCTGAAGAAAGAAAGACATGGACATCTTTGATGACATGGGGGTGAGGAAACTATCAGCAAAAGTTTATTTAAAAGTCAACTAATCCTTTAAAATCTCACTGACCTAAAACTTTTGAACGCTATATGTGTATTATAGTACACAACAGTTGCTTGTTGATATGCATGTGACCTGCACACTCACACGTGTGTGTCATATCTCAGTGATGTGCTTCTTGTCTCTCAGGGTTCCTGTTGTTGGGTTCGTCTCAGCTGCTGTGGTTCCTGTTGGGTCTGCTGATCATGGGCGTGGCTCACGCTGTCATCACTGTTAAAGGGACACACCTGGCCAGTCACGGCGCGCTCAGCGAGTCTCCGGCCTGGGCCGACTTCTGGGCAGTCTTCTTCATCGAAGTGAGATCCAATATCCACATTCACCATGAGTTTAACGAATCACCACAGTCACAGTGCATGCAGGGAAAGCAAAGCACCAGGACACAGTATTATAGGAAAACATGCCGTGGTTTTACCGTTTAATATTATCACTGAATCAGCTCTTTTTTCAAAGTGGAGAGTTTAAAGAAGTGTTGAACACGGCGAAAGGATGGAAAGACTTTAACTGATTAATTCTTCATGAATTCACTCTGGGATTAAGAGGATTTGGGTTCATTGACAGTTTCTATCCTCTCAAGAATGTAAAAGAGTCATAATGTTGATCCTGGGAACATGTGCACGAAAGTCTGAGACAACTGCTGAAAATATTACATTTTAGCATTTGTTCTGCTAATTATGTCAGCACAGTTACACATTAATTACATTACTAAATAAGTCAATGTACTAATATTTCATTCAATTAAATAATAATGTAATTCAATGTAAATAATAAATATTCAATTATATTATAATTATATTAAAATAACAAATATTTTATTATATTATTTAATTACAATGATAAATTATAATATTTAATAATTTAATTGAATATTTTAGCTTAAACAAATTAAGTGAGTGTACATCTCAAAATAATGTCAAACAAGATTATTAAAAACAAATACGTTAGCACAACAGTTTGAGAGAAATTATTAAATTAATAATTACATTACTAAATAATTCAATGTAATATTTTAATTAAATATGTTCCTTATTCAATTATTATTTCATTTTATTATTTAATTCCATATAAATAATAAATATTAAAATATAACAATAAACATATTTAATGATCTTATTTAATTAAAATATTTAATAATGTAATATTTTAATGAGATTACTAAATTAAAATGCAGCTTAACGAATAAAGTAATAACATTTGTCAAACAAGATTAATAAATAGGATAAACTTGTAGATAATATACCAAACAAATATATAAGTAAATAATCCTGCGGTTGGGTTGTTTTAATCCTGCGGTTGGGTTGTTTTAACCCTGCGGTTGGGTTGTTTTAATCCTGCGGTTGGGTTGTTTTAACCCTGCGGTTGGGTTGTTTTAACCCTGCGGTTGGGTTGTTTTAACCCTGCGGTTGGGTTGTTTTAATCCTGCGGTTGGGTTGTTTTAATCCTGCGGTTGGGTTGTTTTAACCCTGCGGTTGGGTTGTTTTAATCCTGCGGTTGGGTTGTTTTAACCCTGTGGTTGGGTTGTTTTAATCCTGCGGTTGGGTTGTTTTAATCCCTGCGGTTGGGTTGTTTTAACCCTGCGGTTGGGTTGTTTTAATCCTGCGGTTGGGTTGTTTTAATCCTGCGGTTGGGTTGTTTTAATCCTGCGGTTGGGTTGTTTTAATCCTGCGGTTGGGTTGTTTTAATCCTGCGGTTGGGTTGTTTTAATCCTGCGGTTGGGTTGTTTTAATCCTGCGGTTGGGTTGTTTTAACCCTGCGGTTGGGTTGTTTTAATCCTGCGGTTGGGTTGTTTTAATCCTGCGGTTGGGTTGTTTTAACCCTGCGGTTGGGTTGTTTTAACCCTGTGGTTGGGTTGTTTTAATCCTGCGGTTGGGTTGTTTTAATCCTGCGGTTGGGTTGTTTTAATCCTGCGGTTGGGTTGTTTTAATCCTGCGGTTGGGTTGTTTTAACCCTGCGGTTGGGTTGTTTTAATCCTGCGGTTGGGTTGTTTTAACCCTGCGGTTGGGTTGTTTTAACCCTGCGGTTGGGTTGTTTTAACCCTGCGGTTGGGTTGTTTTAACCCCGCGGTTGGGTTGTTTTAATCCTGCGGTTGGGTTGTTTTAACCCTGTGGTTGGGTTGTTTTAATCCTGCGGTTGGGTTGTTTTAATCCTGCGGTTGGGTTGTTTTAATCCTGCGGTTGGGTTGTTTTAACCCTGCGGTTGGGTTGTTTTAACCCTGCGGTTGGGTTGTTTTAATCCTGCGGTTGGGTTGTTTTAACCCTGTGGTTGGGTTGTTTTAATCCTGGTTGGGTTGTTTTAATCCTGCGGTTGGGTTGTTTTAACCCTGCGGTTGGGTTGTTTTAATCCTGCGGTTGGGTTGTTTTAACCCTGCGTTGGGTTGTTTTAATCCTGCGGTTGGGTTGTTTTAACCTCCGGTTGGGTTGTTTTAACCCTGCGGTTGGGTTGTTTTAACCCTGCGGTTGGGTTGTTTTAATCCTGCGGTTGGGTTGTTTTAACCCTGCGGTTGGGTTGTTTTAACCCTGCGGTTGGGTTGTTTTAACCCTGCGGTTGGGTTGTTTTAACCCTGCGGTTGGGTTGTTTTAAACCTGCGGTTGGGTTGTTTTAATCCTGCGGTTGGGTTGTTTTAACCCTGCGGTTGGGTTGTTTTAACCCTGCGGTTGGGTTGTTTTAACCCTGCGGTTGGGTTGTTTTAACCCTGTGGTTGTATTGTTTCAATCCTGCGGTTGGGTTGTTTTAACCCTGCGGTTGGGTTAAATGTTTGCTTGAGACAACCCAATCGCTGGGTTAAAACAACCCAACTGCTGGGTTAGTCCAAATTTGACCCAACATTGGGTTGTTTTTTACCAAGCATTTTTTAGAGTATATATATATAATCATTTTGGGTGTACTATCCCTTTAAATCAAATGATTACATGAAATAATTGAATTATATAGATTAAAGTCCAGCATGATTTGAGCTTCAGCCTCTGCGTCACATGATCAGTGGCACTCATTTGAGAAGTCACCTATAAATGGTGCTCAGTTTATCATTGGAAATGCTTCTTGATCCCCAGACTGTGATGTGTTCTGGTCTGTCCTCGTCTGTCAGGTGTGCGGCTCGTTCTCGGCGCGGGCAGGTGTCCAGGCTCACGTTAAGATGCATCACGCTCACACCAATGTGATCGGCCTGGGAGACTCCAGCACCTGGAAGATGCCCTTCCTGCCCCGGTCCGTGTACCTGTTCATCGCGCCGCTGGCCGTGCCCGTCATCACACCCGTCGTGGCCGCCGGTGAGCGCAGATCATGAGTGATGAAGCTCATGTGATCCTAAATCATTCCTTCATCCTCATCATCCTCATGTCTCTCCTGTGTGACTGTAGGTCAGCTGAAGGGTCAGTCTCCGCTCCAGGTCGTGCGCACCGTGGCGTGTGTGTGTCTGGGCATTTTCTCTCAGTATTACCTGCTCAGGTGTGTGTCAGGGCTGTCGTGCAGCTCTGCTCTGCTGGTCATGCTTCTGTGTAGAGCCATGTTCTCCCTGCCGTACATACACGTCAACATATTTCAGGTGAGATATAACACCCTAGAAAAGGGCAAAAAAGTCATCAGTTGTGTTTGCAAAGGAAATGATCGGACTTACAGGTTTACCTGACTGACAACACCCTAGCAACACCCTAACAACCACCATCATGACCCTATAAGCACAGCTTATCTTTAATGATTTAATTATATAATTTACACCACTTATCCTCATAAAATGTGTTTTTGCATGTTTAGTAAATTTTAATTAAATTATACCACTTCAGAAAATATTAAAATATAGGCTAGATGTTTTTGCATGCTTCTAAAATATTAATTATATTCATTTTTTACACTAATTATCTCCAGAAAAAAATATTGTTTTTGCATGCTCAGAAAATTTTAATTAAATAATTGTTTTTACACTAGTTATCTTCAGAATTTAAAAAATATTGTTTTTGCATGCACAGAAAATATAAATAAAATTATACAACTTATTTTCCAAAAACATTAATTTTCCATGCTTCTAAAATATAAATTATATAAAATTTTTACATAAAGATGCTCAGATGTTTTTATTAAATTATACAACTTATTTTCCAAAAATGCTGTTTTTTTTTGCATGCCTCTAAAATATAAATATTAAATTATTCACACTAATTATCTTCAGAAAATATAAAACATTTAGTTGTTGTTGCATGCTATAATTTATGCATGCTCAGAAAATATAAATTAAATTATTTACACTACTTATCTTCAGAAAATATATTTTTTAAATGTTTGCACGCTTCTAAAATATAAATTATATAAAATGTTTACACTTACTATCTTCAGACAATATAAAAATATAATTGTTTCTGCATGCTAGTGATAGTACAGTAATGACTGCTTGTGTTGTGTATCTCGAGTTTTTACCAGAGCGTCACATGACCCACTAACAGCAGAAAGCCTCTCCCGTACAGTAAGACTCCAGCACTCTCTCTCTCTCTCTCTCTCTCTCTCTCTCTCTCTCTCTCTCTCTCTCTCTCTCTCTCTCTCGGGATCATGAGAGTAATCCGAGGGTGTCCAACTTTCTATACATCTAAAGTCTGCATCAGTCCATTCCTCTCTTTGTGTCTCTCTCCATCCTTTCCCCCCCGAGACCCACTCAGTACGGCTTTGTTCTCCTCTCCTGCTCGCGAGGGTTCACAGGGGTCGTTTGTAGAAAAAAGTCGAACGGCAGAGAACAATTCACGCATGATTTTCCCAGGCAGAGGGAGATTGTACTTCTGTAATGTGCTGATCCTCTGAGGTATTTCTGCTGGTTTGAAGCTTTGTAAAGGCCTGCTCTGAGTGTTACAGTGTGTGTGTGTGTGTGTGTGTGTGTGTGTGTGTGTGTGTGTGTGTGTGTGTGTGTGTGTGTGTGTGTGTGTGTGTGTGTGTGTGTGTGTGTGTGTGTGTGATGCCTTTATGTGCTGGTGTCAGGTTTGTGTAGTTCGGGCCCCTGTGGTGTCTGTCAGGCAGGTTTAGTCCGTTCAAAGAATCGCTAAAAGGGTCGTTTTATTGTTGTATTTTTCCATGGCCTGACCTCATTAAGTTTCTCTGCGTGTCTCTACTTTTGCAGCACATCGGCTTGCCAATGTTTTCTGCCACCGGCCGTCCCAAACGGATCTACCAGATGACGCACGGTGTCCTGAACCTTCCCCGAAACCCTCTGCTCGACTGGACCTTTGGCCATTCCCTCATCAACTGCCACGTAGAGCATCACCTCTTCCCATTCCTGTCCGACAACATGTGCCTGAAGGTGTGTGTTCATCCGGACACAAACACATGGATGTGGAGCATTTAAATTATTTACATATTTTTGTATGTAATAAAAGTTACATTTAGATGCAGTTAAACAAATACAGTATCAATTCACAAAAAGGAATAAATTAATGAAGTAACTAATCAAACAAGATTAATTAAAAAGGAAAAACTAATATAGATAATAGATAATATAGATACAGTATATATATATATATATATACACCAATCAGTCTTAACATAATGACCACCTTCCTAATATTGTGTTGGCCCCTGATCTGTCGAGGCATGGACTCCACTAGACCCCTGAAGGTGTGCTGTGGTATCTGGCACCAAGATGTTAGCAGCAGATCCTTTAAGTCCTGTAAGTTGCGAGGTGGGGCCTCTATGGATCAGACTTTTGTTCAGCACATCCCACAGATGCTCGATTGGATTGAGATCTGGGGAATTTGGAGGCCAAGTCAACACTTCAAACTCATTGTTGTGCTCCTCAAACCATTCCTGAAGCATTTGTGCTTTGTGGCAGGCAATTTTGCAATGGTTTCTTGAGCAGTTTGAGCTCCAGTAGCTCGTCTGTTTGATAGATCCTGACCACTGCAGACCGGGAACACCCCACAAGAGCTGCAGTTTTGGAGATGCTCTGACCCAGTCGTCTAGCCATCACAATTTGGATTTTGTCAAACTCGCTCAAATCCTTACGCTTGCCCATTTTTCCTGCTTCTAACACATCAACATTGAGGACAAAATGTTCACTTGCTGCCTAATATATCCCACCCACTAACAGGAGCCGTGATGATGAGATAATCAGTGTTATTCCCTTCACCTGTCAGTGCTCATAATGTTATGCCTGATCGGTGTGTGTATATATATATATTAAGTTTAATTTAATAATTTGATTTGCTAATTTTATTTAGTATTTCAATAAAATTAGAATGCAGCATAAACAAATATTATACAAAAAGGATTAAATTAATAAGTAAAATTAGTCATACACAGAAAAAAACGAATGGATAAGGATAATCAGCAGATCACTGGTAATGATGAATGCGCATGTGTGTTTTCTGGCTCAGGTGAAGCCCATCGTGTCTCAGTATCTGAAGGAGAAGCAGCTGCCGTATCAGGAGGACGGTTACGCCTCACGTCTGCGGCTCTTTTTCCACAGCTATCAGGAGCTGATGGTGTTCGCGCCGCCCATCACTGAACTCGTGGGGGTGCAGTGACGGAGGGAGACGATGATGACTGGATGAAGAGGAGAAGAAAAGACAACACAGACACTGACATGATGACCGTCATGCGCTTCCAAATGCTTCCAAATTGTATATTTACACGTTTATTTGGTGCACGAAGGCATTAGAACTGAAGTTGCTGTTTCGCAGCCCATTTTACTTCCATAATGTGACATATTTATGAGTGAAACAGGGTGGATCAAATGTAGGTGAAGGATTATTAAGACAAAAATGTGCACTGATGAGTCAGGAAAATATCAGGAATGTGCAATAAGAAAGTAAAATGGTTCCATGTTGACTTTGACAAGCGATGTCACTCGCAGCATCATTTAAAAAGAACACTTTTGTATTAACTGTGATTTCCCTTAAGACAGTGCTTAGCTAAATGACATTATTGAATGTAAAGATCCTTGCCTTATGTGCTGACATCAGATAATACTGCACTGCAGCTCTCAGCATACATGACCTCTGACCCCCGAACAGCTCTCAGCACACGACTTCTGACCCCTGAACAGCTCTCAGCACACACAACCTCTGACCCCTGAACAGCTCTCAGCACACGACTTCTGACCCCTGAACAGCTCTCAGCACACGACTTCTGACCCCTGGACAGCTCTCAGCACACATGACCTCTGACCCCCGAACAGCTCTCAGCACACGACTTCTGACCCCTGAACAGCTCTCAGCACACGACTTCTGACCCCTGGACAGCTCTCAGCACACATGACCTCTGACCCCCGAACAGCTCTCAGCACACGACTTCTGACCCCTGAACAGCTCTCAGCACACACAACCTCTGACCCCTGAACAGCTCTCAGCACACACGACCTCTGACCCCTGAACAGCTCTCAGCACACACGACCTCTGACCCCTGAACAGCTCTCAGCACACACGACCTCTGACCCCTGAACAGCTCTCAGCACACACGACCTCTGACCCTGAACAGCTCTCAGCACACGACCGCTGACCCTGAACAGCTCTCAGCACACACGACCTCTGACCCCTGAACAGCTCTCAGCATACATGACCTCTGACCCTGGACAGCTCTCAGCACACATGACCTCTGACCCCGAACAGCTCTCAGCACACCGACTTCTGACCCCTGAACAGCTCTCACCACACACAACCTCTGACCCCTGAACAGCTCTCAGCACACACGACCTCTGACCCTGAACAGCTCTCAGCACACACCGACCTCTGACCCCTGAACAGCTCTCAGCACACATGTCCTCTGACCCTGAACAGCTCTCAGCACACACCTCTGACCCCCGAACAGCTCTCAGCACGACCGCTGACCCTGAACAGCTCTCAGCACACACGACCTCTGACCCCTGAACAGCTCTCAGCACACACGACCTCTGACCCTGAACAGCTCTCAGCACACATGTCCTCTGACCCTGAACAGCTCTCAGCACACGACCTCTGACCCCCGAACAGCTCTCAGCACACACGACCGCTGACCCCCGAACAGCTCTCAGCACACACGACCTCTGACCCCCGAACAGCTCTCAGCACACACAACCTCTGACCCCGAACAGCTCTCAGCACACACAACCGCTGACCCCTGAACAGCTCTCAGCACACACAACCGCTGACCCCTGAACAGCTCTCAGCACACATGACCTCTGACCCCCGAACAGCTCTCAGCACACACAACCGCTGACCCCCGAAAAGCTCTCAGCACACACGACCTCTGACCCCCAAGCTTCATTATGCTGCTCTGTTGACACTTAAAAGATGAATAAAACCTCACCTAATCTACACAGGAACACTTTAATCTTGTTCCAAAGTAGTGAGTTACCTTCGCCGTCTCTTAAGTGACTAAATAAACCGCGACTCTGTGCGTCATATTGATTCCAGAGTTTGCAATGCATTATGGGATTGTCTTCTCCATAAAGGTGAGATGTGATGCTGTTTTTAATGAAGGTATCTTGAAGGTAATAGTGCTGCCTAGATAGGCAGCTCACTAGGTTTTGGAACAAATTAAAATAAAAGAAAATTATTATGTTTGACATATTTGAATTTGCTAACAATCCTATAATCTGAGTACAATATTAATAAAGCCCACACATGTAACTTTAATGAATAAGTGGCATTAATGTGATCTAAACACATGATAATCATATTTACAGGATTACAGTAGTAATGCACTGATTATTTTTTTGTGGGGTGTTTTGTTTATGATTGAGTGATTTTAACCAAAATCATTGACTTTCGGTGAATGCACATGAATGTAAGTGTGTCTGCTGATACTGAGGTGTGTGTGAGAGAATGTTGAAATGAACATTTAAGATATGATGCATTGATTTTACTGACAAAATAAATTGAAGTAAACATTCAGCCGATTCTGCATGATTTTCAAACATGACAAGGCTGTTGTATGACTTCAAAACACTTGGAATGGAGCACACAACTCTTACAGACAACTTTTATTGCCTGTCCCCTTTTACTCACCATATACACACTGATCAGGCATAACATTATGACCGCCTTCCTAATATTGTGTTGGTTCCCTGAACCGTCGAGGCATGGACTCCACTAGACCCCTGAAGGTGTGCTGTGGTATCTGGCACCAAGATGTTAGCAGCAGATCATTTAAGTCCTATAAGTTGTGAGGTGGAGCCTCCATGGATCTGACTTGTTTGTTCATCACATCCCACAGATGCTCGATTGGATTGAGATCTGGGGAATTTGGAGGCAACTCCTCAAACCATTCCTGAAGCATTTGTGCTTTGTGTCAGGAGCATTATCCTGCTGGAAGAGCCACAGCCACCAGGGAATACCGTTTCCATGAAAGGCTGTACATGGTCTGCAACAATGCTTAGGTAGGTGGGACGTGTCAAAGTAACATCCACATGGATGGCAGGACCCAAGGTTTCCCAGCAGAACATTGCCCAAAGCATCACACTGCCTCCGGCGGCTCGCCTTCTTCCCATAGTGCATCCTGGGGCCATGTGTTCCCCAGGTAAGCCACGCACACACACCCGGCCATCCACGTGATGTAAAAGAACACGTGATTCCTCAGACCAGGCCACCTTCTTCCATTGCTCCGTGGTCCAGTTCTGATGCTCACGTGCCACTGTTGGTGCTTTCGGCGGGGTCATACGCAACAAACTGTGAGCGATGCGCATATATTCTTATACTATACATATTGTATATTTAAAAATACAAATGGAACTATTATATATTTTAAATACATTTGCCATTTTTATTAGTTATATTACAATCATTAAATTATCAAATGTATCAAACAAATCTTATTAAAAAATGTTTTATATATTTTTAAAAATTATTTATTGGACCTTTACATATCTATATAAACTGCTAATGTATAGAAAATTAATTTCAATGTCTTTGGTGTTCCACAGAAGAAAGAAATCCAGGTTTGGATGAAGTTTCAGTTCCCTTTGTCCAGCAGGTGGCAGCACTGACCCTTACCTCATCTGCTTCTTCATCTGAAAAGCTCGTTTTAATCACTGAAGAGCAACACTGCCTAACATCTGCTTCGGTGTATCACAGAAGGCTTTGTGGATGAGTAAATTAACTTTTACCACTTAGCCATAGAAACAATAATACTACAGTATCAACTCCATAACATCATCATAACAGCAACCACATGCCCTGCATACTGACTCCGCCCACATCGCAGTGTAACCCCGCCCACCGCCTCTGGCTGTAAGTGTGAATAATACTCATATTATGAGGAAATGATTGAGTTCCAGGGGGCGTGGCTTGAATTCAACTCACCTGTCATAACTTTGGGCTTGGCAGCAACTTTAAACTTAAGTCAAAGCTCAAGACATTTCAAGACAGACAGAAGGAAAGCAATCATGGGCGACGCGGTGCTGACAGCAGATCCGCCAGTATCCAGCATGGCTTCAGATAAACTCAAGCAGAAGGAGAGCAGTGTGAAGTCTACAAAGGAAAAGGAGAAGGAGAAGATTCAGGTGAATTGCTCTCCAGAGACAGAAGGAGAAAATGACAGCAAGATCACAGAGGAAAGCAAGATTCAAGAAGACCTCCAGGAGTCAGAGGACCCCCAGAAGCCCCAGGACGAAGAGCAGCCGCTGGGGCCGGATGATGTCGCGTGCGACTCCTGCATCGACCGACCGTGCCGGGCCAAAAAGTCGTGCTTGACCTGCCTGGTGTCGTACTGCGAGGCTCACCTGAGACCGCACCTGGAGAATGTGAAGTTTCAGAGCCACAAGCTGGTGGAGCCGCTGCGGGACATCGAGAGACGCACGTGTGAGACGCACCGCGGGCCGCTGGAGCTGTACTGCCTCGCCGACGCGCGCTGCGTGTGTCCGGAGTGCGCGTCGGAGGAACACCGCGGGCACAACGCCGTGCCCATCACGGAGGCGCGCAAGAAAATAGAGGTACCTGAGGGGACCTTTGACCCTTCTTACTTTTCTTAATAATGTTAAAGCTGCTGTGAGAATCTGTTCATTGCAGATTTTTTTTTTCACCACAGCTGAATTTATTTGATCAAAAATACATCAACATTTTGAAATATTTTTACAATTTAAAATGACTGTTTTCTATGTGTATATCTTGTAAAATATAATTTATTCCTGTGATCCAAGCTTAATTTCCATCATCATTACTCCAGTCTTCAGTGTCACATGATCCTTCTGGTGTCGTTCTTCACTGTAAAAAAAAATATTGTTGGTTTAACTTAAAAAAATAAGATACCTAGTTGCCTTAAAATATTGAGGAAATTGAAATAAAACAATTAGTTTATACAATGGAGAAACTCAAAATATGTTATCTGAACCACATTAATAATCTAATTTGATCTGACAAAAGATAAAATCATGAAATATATTTTTTACAGTAAGGCTGCATTTTTTTTATCAAACATATAGTAAAATAGTAAAATATTATTAT
Source organism: Gobiocypris rarus (assembly GCA_023029165.1). Classification (NCBI taxonomy): domain Eukaryota; kingdom Metazoa; phylum Chordata; class Actinopteri; order Cypriniformes; family Gobionidae; genus Gobiocypris; species Gobiocypris rarus. The sequence goes on from CM040920.1 coordinate 33,417,575, forward strand.
AGTGTAGATCATCTGTTCTCTGTGTGAATATATAGTGCAGTGTGATTTATTCCTGTGATCAAAGCTGAATTTATCATCATAACTCCAGTCTTCAGTGTCACATGATCCCTCACTAATCACTCTCATATGAGGATCTGATGCTCAACACACTTTACTAATTATTATCAGTGTTATTATCAAATTTGAAAAATATTAGTAACATTATAAATGTCGTCACTTTTAATTTCCTTGCAATTTAATGCATCCTTGCTGAAGGGGGTATTATACTGACCCCAAACGTTTGACTTTTCAGTTTTGATGAAGGTGATTAAAATTCAACTGTTTCATAACCATATAACATAACAGTCAAATAAATGGAATCAGAAAAATTATCACTTTTGAGCTTGAGCCGCTAGAACCGCAAAAAATATTCCCAAACTCTCATTGGTCAGTCAAACAGATGCTGCTGTTGTGTCAGGATGTGCTCAAACTAAATGAACAACGTTTTGATCTTCACATGCTGAATTCAGAATTGCATACTTTCATAATATACTATTTCTGCCATGTAAAGATATATATATTTCAGAAATTGCAAGAGAAGTATGTTCTCCTGAATTCAGCCACGGGGTTTACACTCATCTTATAGTAGTTTTGCATTTTAACCCTCCTATTATCTTTGGGGTCAATTTGACCCCATTCAATGTTTAAAGTCTGTAAAAACACAATTGTCATCATTTTTTTTGCTTCAGATTTAATGACTTTTCCTAATTTGATGGGGACAACTGTTTAAACATAAAATTAACATGATGATATTTTTCCAATGTCCTGTACACATTTTGTAGCATCGGTGTTCCTTGGGGTCAGTTTGACCCCAGGCTCTTTTAGCTGTATAAAACATAGGAAAAATCTAAATTTTACACACATTTGTTTTGGTTGTTTTATTAAGGTCACTATAACATGCCCTACTTTTATATATTCAGTATTATATTCAAACAACTTCCCACTGTTTTAGGGCTCTAATCTAACCTAACCACACCTAGTATTGCGATAACCACTAGTCGTTCAAGTTATTATGGTCCCGCTCCCCACTTGAATGTCAGACATAGTGCTGCTAATGTCATCAAAAGGGTTCCAGAGCCCACCAGATATGCTGTCAGCCATAAATGACCTGAGACATAAAAAAAAATCATATTCTGGAGGTTTAAATTGCTGGGGTCAAATTGACCCCAGTGGGTAAAAAATGTTACCAGATTTGAGAGGAGGGTTAAGCTAAAATGGGAGAATCAATCTCAAAATAAAAACCTTCACTTTTAAGGAGGATTTTAGCCCTATTGCCTCCTATAATAAAACAAGGAACAGAGGATTTGATCTTTCCTCAGATCATATAGGATTGCATCAAAATCACATCAGACTGCAGGTCCTGCGTAACAGGCGTCAGTCATCATGATATCTGTCCCTCTGATATCACATGTGCTTACACCGTTTCAAAGGCCTGACCATGGGACTGTGTGCTCATGAGAGGCCTGATAAAGAACCATTAGTGTGGTGTTTGATATAAGGTGACACTGACGCTCGTACTGAAGGTTAGTGATGTGATCAAACTCACACAATGGAGTTGAATAGGTGTGAGATTCCTCCAATCACGTGTGTTGTTGAGGAGAGTTGTGCTGTTACTAACCATTCACACGCCATGCTGGTGAACTTTTCACCAATGCTACAATGTTACAAAAATGTATAAGTAGTAGAACATTTCCACTTCTACTTAAAAACTTAACTTATACTTTTTAAGTATAATCAAATTGGCTGTGCCAGTCATTTCAACTTATATTAAACTGATTGAGTTGAATCCTGTATAACAAGTTTAAATTATGGAAAAACCTATGTTGCCATGACTCATTATTAATCATATCATTTTTACAGCCACTATTTCTTATGTAATCACAGTCATCAGGATTCACTTCTTAAAACGATCAAATATCAAGGAATAAACTTGGTATATATACCTCCACCTACTGGCAATTTTCTTTTCTTATTTTTACTATAAATTTTCTTTCTTTTTTTTAATTCATATTTTCATTTATTAATAAAAAACACATTAGGCTAAATATTATTATAGAAAATGACTTATCTATAATAATAGTTCACCCAAGAAATATTTATTTCTGAAGCTGTACTTTTTGTAATGTCTATTTGACACCTTTCATAATAATGACTTATCTATAATAATTAATTATCTTTTGGGGGTAAATTCTCAGCCAAATGTGCGATTTAATTAGATTTTTAAAAATTGAATCGCTTGACAGCCCTGCATCGCTTGACAATTGTTGTGATTTATTATCCCAGCTTAAAATTCCACATTAGAATAAGAAATAATGTGTTGTTTCAGCTTAAAAAAGTACATGTCCGTAGCTTGGCGCGGCCATACTCAATTCTAGTCAGAATATGAGTCCGATACCGTTCCATTGAGCTGTGATTATGGGGCGTGTTTCAACCGAGCCAGGAAAGACCTCAATTGGATAAACCCTCAACCAATCAGAGCAACGGAGCGACGCGTGACGCTAGTTATCAAATGTCAGCAGAACTCAACTGCACTGTGTTGCCAAGTCCGTGTTTTTCTCCATGTCCACGGGTTGAAGCGACCCCAATTATGTGATTATATAAACCCAGGAATGCGAATTTTAGCAGGCAACCTTGCCAAAATAACATTTTGCCAACCAAACGCCATTTTTTTCCGGAAAACCCCCCGGAAAGTTATTGTTTTGGGCTATAGTTTTGAGTAGCAATTGTGCACGACACTGCAAAAAAACTTTGCAACCCTGTCTGCACGCGCGCTGGATTAAGTAACGTTAGAAGAAAAAGATGAGTGTAAACGATCTTTGCCAGTATTGTAATAAAAGATTTTAAGGATACACAGAGTACTTCCCAACACGATCATCGTTTCTGAGAGAAATAGTGAACGGTGAATGCATATACGAACATGTTCTCCGTTTAGGATTAGAACGAATTCAACCAAAGCGCCTTTGATGACGTGGATGATTACGATACTGTTGATCATCTGTCCATCATCGTCTAAAGCCCGCCCTGATGATCTCATTGGTCCGAACAGTTTCTGTTCAGGCATAATTACTCCTCTATGGAGCGATTCCAGACCGAATTGCCAGAGCAAAAAAAAATTGTGGGTGGGGCTAAATTCGGCTTGCATACAGGCTTACATGTCCGCGCTTGACTTAAAATATTAAGTTAAGTTAACTTTAGTTGCATTTTTAAGTTCTCAACAAATTTTAAGTTTTTATAGAGCAACAATGTTTAGCTAAAAAACGAAGTAATCTTGTTGCGTTAAAATTGAGTTAATTGAAACTAAAAATGTAAGTTAATACAAAAAAACTTGTTTAATCAACAGATTATTGTTATCTGAACAATATTAGTGAATCAAAGAAGAAAAAGTTGTGAAATCAAATCTGTAAAATAATTTTTTACAGTGCTGCTGATTTGTCTTTATTTATGCGTTTAGGGTGTAGTTTAGGCTCATGTGTGAGTTTGACCCATTTGCTCTCCATTCAATCTCGTTGCTGTGACAACTGAAAGATCTCCTGGGATTTCTCTTCTCTGACGTATGTCGTCATCCATTTCTCATGTTGTCTGATCTGAAACTGGTTTCGTTATTCTGCATCCAGTTGTGCGTGTCAGTTCATGACGTCTGTGAGAAATCATCTCCTCAAGAATGCGAAACATCTCAGATGCTTCTGTGATATCAACTAACCTGCACACAAACATTAGGAAGGTTTTTTAAAGATTGGATATACCAGATGTGACCAGAATGTAAACACTCTTTTTGTACCATGTGACATGTTTTCTTGATGATGCAACACCTGAACAGGTGGTTGAGTGTGTCTTTAACATGCTTTAAACATTTCTTTATGTCTGGGTTGTTTTTGGTTGTGGCCGCATATTATGAACACTGTTGGGTTGTTTACAGTCAAATTATCTGGCATATTTGCATGGTAAACAAATAAAGTGGCTTTTTGAAAGCAGCTCAAGAAACATTTCTTATTATCTTTTGTGTAAACCATGATACTTTTTTCAGGATTTTTTGATGAATGGAAAGTTCAAAAGAACAGCATTTATTAGACATGGAACATTATAACCTCTATTAAACTATAAATTAAAAAATGCACCATAGAATCATAACTGTCAATTATTTTCCACGTCTTCTCAAGTCATGCAATTCATTATGCGACAAACATACACTATATTGCCAGAAGTATTGGGACACCCCTCCAAATCACTGAGTTCAGGTGTTCAATCCCTTCATGGCCACAGGCGTATAAATCATGATTGGGAACAACAGCAACTCAGCCACGAAGTGAAATCCCAGAGCGGGGTCAGCGCATGCTGAGGGTCACAGTGCGCAGAAGTCACCAACTTTCTGCAGAGTCAATCGCTCCAGACCTCCAAACTCCTGTGGCCTTCAGATGAGCTCAAGAACAGTGCGGAGAGAGCTTCATGGAATGGGTTTCCATGGCCGAGCAGCTCATCCAAGCCTTACATCACCAAGAGCAATGCAAAGCGTGGGATGCAGTGGGGTAAAGCACGCCACCACTGGACTCTAGAGCAGTGAGACGTGTTCTCTGAGTGACCAATCACGCTTCTCCGTCTGACAATCCCATGGATGAGTCTGGGTTTGGCGGTTGCCAGGGGAACGGGTCTTGCCTGACTGCATTGTGCCAAGTGTAAAGTTTGGTGGAGGGGGGATTATGGGGTGGGGTTGTTTTTCAGGGGTTGGACTTGGCCCCTTAATTCTAGTCAAAGGAACTCTTAATGCTTCACCAAGACATTTTGGATAATTTCATGCTCCCAACTTCGTGGGAACAGTTTGGGGACGGCCCCTTCCTGTCCCAGCATGACTGCGCTCCAGTGCACAAAGCGTCGCTCCATAAAGACATGGATGAGCGAGTTTGGTGTGGAGGAACTGGACTGGCCCGCACAGAGTCCTGACCTCATCCCGATAGAACACCTTTGGGATGAATTAGAGCGGAGACTGCGAGCCAGGCCTTCTCGTCCAACATCAGTGCCTGATCTCACAAATTCGCTTCTATAAGAATGGGTAAAAACTCCCATAAACACACTCCTAAACCTTGTGGAAAGCCTTCCCAGAAGAGCTGAAGCTGTTAGAGCTGCAAAGGGTGGGCCGACTCCATATTAAACCCTATGGATTAAGAATGGGATGGCATTAAAGTTCATGTGCATGTAAAGGCAGGCGTCCCAAAACTTTTGGCAATATAGTGTAGGAAAAAAAAGTTTTTGGAACCTGTTTAAATGGTTTAAATGGAGTAAATAATGACATCATTGCTGGTTGAACTATCTGTTCATGTAAAACGCAGTAGAGCAAAACAACTCACCTTGCATGTGTGTGTGCTTGTTAGGGAGTTCCCTGTCAAGTACACACAAGCCTAGGGTGAATGTGTTTGATGCATTGTTTTCTCGTGCAGAGCAGGGTGTGTCCCAAACCCTTCACGGATCTGAGTCAAGGCATGCATTCTTAGGGACGTTTGGCATTAGGATTAGTTTTCAGCGTTGCGCAACATAACATGTTCAGAAATCCTGCCTGACAGCGTTGCGAGACAGAACTAACAGGCACAGTTAGGCCAGTTACCTTTCGAGAATCTTCCTCTCAGCTGATGAATAGAGAAACTATGACCTGCATATCTCCGATACATATCCAGTTTAACCATTGAGGTCAGGACATTACTGACTGCTTTGCATACGCATGAGTCATTTTATTCTCAGTGATGACCAATCCACTGAAATTCCAAACATTTGTCCATGTTTGACATGCATCACATAAAACATAATTATAAGAAATTACTAGCAATCTGAAGAATATATGATTACCTGTTGTGTGTTTCTGTGTTGTGTGTTGTGGTTTTTATGGTGTCCCTAGGGCACCCATAGCATTCATAATAACACCAGGACATGTTTATGAGAACAATACGACCTTTTTTTTTAAAATGTGGGTCTTGTTACTTCAGGATCAGTGAGCAAACCTCCATGTGAGCATATCTAAGCATGTTTTAACTCGCATGACACTAGTGCAGTGAAAGACTGTCAGATGCAGTGTTGAGGAAATGCATTTTAAAAGTAATGCATTACAATATTGTGTTACTCCCTAAAAAAGGAACTAATTGCATTGCTTAGTTACTTTTTATGGAAAGTAATGGGCTTGCTTGTTTGTTTTTTAATAACAAAACTAATACAAAGTTCTATTTTTGGCAAATGTTAAGGCCCTTTCATACCAAAAGTGAAATGAAAAAGCCTCAGGCTGGATCATCAACGTCAACAGCAAATATATAGGTTAATAATAAAGTGAGATTAAATGCATAAAGTATATCTGTAAAAATGCAATTAATATCACTTTATTACTAACCTATATATTTGCTGTTGACCTTTGATGATCCAGAGATGAGTAAATGCATGCTCACATCTACAGCCCTATCATACACTCTGCGCAATGCGACACCAGGTGTGATGCAAGTGTTTTTGTGCTAGTTTCAGCCGGACGCAGTTGTCACGTTCACGTCCAGCGTGATTAAATATCAAATGCACTGGCGCATGTGTTCACCCATGGGCGTCTGGTCTGAACACCAGGAGTGTGTGTGTGTGTGTGTGTGTGTGTGTGTGTGTGTGTGTGTGTGTGTGTGTGTGTGTGTGTGTGTGTGTGTGTGTGTGTGTGTGTGTGTGTGTGTGTGTGTGTGTGTGTGTGTGTGTGTGTGTGTGTGTGTGTGTGTGTGTGTGTGTGTGTGTCTGAACACCAGGTGTGTGTGTGTGTGTCTGAACACCAGGTGTGTTCAGGAGCATTGTTGGTGAGTTGCTATTGTGAGGAACTGAAAACCACTGACCATTGACCAACACACACCTGCTCTAAAGTCAAAAGTGCAGTATTTGTTGTGTTATTTAAAGGGTGTGTTAGTAATATGAGCCTATAGGCAGTGCATGCGCTGCTTATTACACACACACACACACACACACGGATGCACAGCAGCACATACACATGCCAAATATTTAAAATAAAAGGATTCCTCTCTGGAGAAGCATTCAGTCTTTCCGCTCTCTGGTAAATAGCGACTGAATACGGACAACTGGCTTTTAAAGGGAATGGGAGAAGAGACTCTGATTGGTTTATTTCACGTAATGCCTAAAACACACCCATGACTCATTAAGAGACGAGGGACAGCCCTTTTGGACCATGCTCCTGGCACGCGACTGTTTTTCCCTTCGTTAAACTAGCAAAAGTGGATTTGGCAAAGTGCACCTGCACCATGCGCTTTGATCTTAGATCTACAATAACCATTATGTTCACACACAAAGCCTCTGCATTTAATTTCTCCCAGCCTTGGGACAGAAGAGCTGTCAGTCAATAAATAGTTCGTTTTTCAAATAAGTACTTTGTTTAAAAGTTTAAAAGTAATGTGTTACTTTACTAGTTATTTGGAGAATAATCTGATTACGCAACTCCTGTTACACGCTACGCCCTATCCTAGTCATATACAGGTCTATTCTGTGATTTAGGGTGGACAGGGTGGACTCTTTCTATAATGTGAAAGTCGAAGCTGTATTGTTTGAGATGTTCCCTTTAGCAAACCTACACACAGAACAAGAGTAACACTGCTGAACATGAGCTGTGTGCTCAGTAGAGGAAGTGTTTGTCTGAACCTGTCTGTGGAATGCAAAGCAGAAGCTGAATAAAGATCTGATTACTCCTATGACTCTCTGTTTGAAACGCCCGTTTTGCCCTGACCTTTCTTTTCACAATTGTGAGAATCTATCAAATTATTCATTCCATCCAAAATAAATAAAAGTTTGTGCTTTCATAATATGTGTGTGTACTGCGTATAATTTGTGTGTGTGTGTGTGTGTGTGTGTGTGTGTGTGTGTGTGTGTGTGTGTGTGTGTGTGTGTGTGTGTGTGTGTGTGTGTGTGTGTGTGTGTGTGTGTGTGTGTGTGTGTGTGTGTGTGTGTGTGTGTGTGTGGACTGGTAATCCCTACGGTATGGGGACAAATGTCCCCACAAAGATGGCAATATCCTTGTCCTTGTGGGGACATTTTTTGGTCCCCATGAGGAAAAGATCTTATAAATCACACTAAGTGATGTTTTTTGAACATGTAAAAATTCAGCATGTCTCCTGTGATGGGTAGGTTTAGGGGCAGGGGCAGTGTAGGAGGATAGAAAATACGGTTTGTACAGTATAAAATGCATTACGCCTATGGAATGTCCCCATAAAACATGGAAACACAACGTGTGTGTGTGTGTGTGTGTGTGTGTGTGTGTGTGTGTGTGTGTGTGTGTGTGTGTGTGTGTGTGTGTGTGTGTGTGTGTGTGTGTGTGTGTGTGTGTGTGATGGGTAGGTTTAGGGGCAGGGGCAGTGTAGGGGGATAGAAAATACGGTTTGTACAGTATAAAATGCATTACGCCTAAGGAATGTCCCCATAAAACATGGAAACACAACATGTGTGTGTGTGTGTGTGTGTGTGTGTGTGTGTGTGTGTGTGTGTGTGTGTGATGGGTAGGTTTAGGGGCAGTGTAGGGGGACAGAATGTACAGTTTGTATGGTATAAAAACCATTACGTCTATGGAGAGTCCCCACAAAGATAGTGAACCAGACGTGTGTTTGAGTGTGTGTGTGATTATAGATTATAAATAATACTCTCTCACACACACACGCGCGTATGTACTGTATATATTTAAGAAACATTTTTTATTTATATATGATATATTTATATATTATATAAATTATATAAATATATATACATTATATATATGCAAATATTTCTTAAATATATACATGTGTGTGTATTCAAATATACATAATTATTATACACAGTACACACACATATATTATGTAAACACAAACTTTTATTTTGGATGTGATTAATTGTTTGACAGCCCTAATTTTTAAAAATCTTTTTTCTCCTGGAAACAGTATAAAGTGTCAATATTTTATTATAAGACAAAAAAAAATTATATATAATAATCTTTTTTTCCTGGAAACAGTATAAAGTGTCAATATTTTATTACATTACGTAATTTTACCAGTGACTGATTTATTCAAAAATATGTGATCAATGTTAAATAATTTGCTATTTTAAAATGACGAGGAAATAGTTTTTTTTTTGTCAACACATTATTGTGTGTGTGTTTACAGAAAGAGCTTCATGACAAACGGACAGACATGATGAAGACGGTCACAGCAGCGGAAAACGCCATTAACAAGTTACAGCTCAACACCGTGTCTATAGAGGTAAAATACCACTTTACAATCAGTATGAAAGGCTGTTCGCAAGCCGGTATATAGCATGAGATATTTCCAAGTGAAACAGAATATTCAAAAATAAATGATTCTTTGTCCACAATTCGACACAATGGTCAGTTTTGATGAAGCTCACTAGATAGAAACGACTTATTTACCTACCGATCTGTCTGCTGTATAGTCAGACATTTTGGATTTATTGTAAGACCACAATGCTAGACTAGTGTTAATAGTTTACATATTAACTGCACAATAAAGTACTGGGAATGGAGATCATTAAGAGGGGGATCTGTGGATCTGATCAGCCTTTCTGTGTTTATTTCGAGATTTATTTGTGGTCTTAACAGTTATGTCCTGTTATAGTTCCTTTTTCATTAGGAACTAGTTTCCTAGTTCATTTCCTCATGTGTTAATTAGTCCACAAACCTGTTCTGCTTCATCCTGATTGTGTCCTCATGTTTATATATTTCCTCAGTTTTCGTCCAGTATTATTTATGTTAAGTGTAGCTGCTGTTCTGACTTCCCTGTGTTCACATTGTTTATTAAAATACTTTTTATTTAACTTGGATTTCATGCGTGTTAGTCTACACATTACAGTGGTTTATTAATGGCAGGTTTGCTTTGCATTATCCACATTTACTTATTTAATATAAGATGACATCCTTATGTTCAGAAACCTGCTAAATGTCTGGAGCTGTCATTCCAAAGATGATATATGTTATGCATAGGCATTTCCTCCGAGTTTAGCAAGAACAGCCCTTTGCTCTGGTTTTGCTCAATGACTTGTAATGACTCTCTGTCTGCCCGCAGGCGTCTGTGAAGGACGTGCGAGGAGTGATTGAGGAGCAGTTCGACGTGCTGCTGGCGGCCGTGGAGCAGGTGAAGAAGGAAGTGAGCGAGATTCTGGACGCGGAGGAACGGCAGGCGCTGCGGCAGGCCGAAGGAATCCGAGTTCATCTGGAGCAACGCTGCATTGAACTGAAGAAAACTCAGGGTCGGGTCGAGAAAATCACCAAGAACAAAAATGACATCGACTTCCTGCAGGTATGAAGTTCCATTCATGAGCTTAAAGTGTTTTAAGCATGTGTTGTGTGGGTTAAAGGAGACGTGTAAAATGAACTCTTTCCCCACCAGCGTTTTTGAAAAAAGTTGCCAGACAGAGCCAGCTTTTTTGATCATTTTCACAATGATGGCCCCCAGAATATTTTTATTGTATGAATATCTGAAAATGGGATATATAAAGAGAAAAAAAATAAGAAAAAATCCCGCTTTAGGCTATTCTATCTTCATGCATTCCTTTTTTATCAACACTTGAATGTGGGTAAGTTTCATTTAAAAAAAAGCTACATTTTGAGCAAAAAGCTGAGAAAATCACGTTTTATTAAAATGCCACATCCTAGTTGGATTTAGAGCAATGATCAAAACACAGATGTCCATCAACACCCCAAAGCACGTTTATTTATATAGCACATTTCATACACAATGGCAATTCAAAGTGCTTTACATAGAAATAAAATTAAAATAGTGATAACATATGCATAAGAAATAAGATTAATTTAAACATATATTTACTTAAACAGTTAGTACTTCACAGTCCTAGAGCTCGTCCTGGGTCCACATTTCATTCAGTAACATTAGGCAGTTTTGATTTATATGCTGTTTAATGTTGGTGATCCCGTTATTTTACATATGCATACGATTACATATGATATCGCTTGTTTCTGCTTCTTCTTCACATGTGTTTTGATCAGGAGATTCTGTACTCGTTCAGGAGATGTGTAATAGCGCCCCCTACTGTATTACAGTGAAAACACGGAAAGACAGAAAATTCCGTCAATGGTCAGAGTTAAAATGCATTCAAATTAAAAACTGCAATGCCTTGACAACATGATTATCTTTAACTAAACTGAATACTACTAAAAATATTTTAATGAAACGAAGCTGAAATAACTTGCACGTGAGCCTGTATAATTCACTCTTCCTCGTCTTCTTCTGAAACTGCTTCGGCTTCAAACATATATATGGTTGACTTGTGTTGCGTTTACTACAGTTGAGCGAGTGCACCGGGTAATCCGAGCTGGTTTGAGTGAGGAGAGGCGGGGATAATTTGCATATTCATGAATCCACGTATACTAAATGAAGCAAGGGTGTAGAGTTACATTCAAGCTATTTTACAACAGGGGAAAAAACACTTAAATATGTAATTTTTTAAGTGTTAGGGATCAAATTATTGACTTCATTGCGACTTTAATATTTAAATCTATATTGTGTTTTTTTCCAGGAGTATTCAGAGTGGAAAAAGGAAGCTGTTGATGTGTCTTTACCTGGTGTTTATATCGGCCTCATGGATCGACTGCAGTTGTTCAGTCGTGTTATCACACAGTCCACCAAAGAGATGTCCGCCAACCTGCTGACCTCATACACCAACAAACTCAAAGACACCTGTAAAAACGGTCAGGATGCAACACGAAACATCACCATGAGTTTGAGCATTTCAGAAGCATCATTTGTTCTTTATAAAGCACTTTGTTTTTGTTGCTAATTACCCAAATATCTTGTTTAAAATCACAGATAACATGGGCATAAAGACCACAGTTTATGCCATGATCGCTGCGAAACAGAACTTGTCAATACCGAACCCGAAGACTAGAGATGACTTCCTCAAATGTGAGTTCACCAGAACACATTTTTTTTAAAGGATCTTCTGTACTTAAAATAAAATAAACATTAACTTTTTTATTTTATTTCATCTGCTTACCAAGGCAACACAATTGTCAAAACTGATGCTTTACATATAAATGAAGCCATGGATTTTGACAAAATGTGATTGTAAATGTAATAACAGCTAAAAATAAATTATAGAACAATATTAGTGAGTAGAATGATAAAATTACTATTATAACCACTAGATGGCAGCAGAGGATCACTTATTGGCTTACTTTTTTTTACCACCAGTAATCTCCACTATAGCAAGGGATTTTTTTCATGTTAACCCCATTAAACATGCTTACACACTCCCACACACACACTTTTTTGGTTTACATATAGATACTTTAAATAAATGATTATTAACTAAATGCTTCTAGTCATTTTCACACACATTTTGTTGTAGATATAGATGTTTGAAACAAATTATAGGTAAGAAAATGCTTATTTCAGGGTTCATTTTTAAAACATCATTTCCAGGTATTATTGCAAAACATACCTCAAATGAACAAATTAAGTGGTAAACCTGTACAAAATAGGATTTGTAATGTTATTATAAAGTTTAAATATGATTTGAAATGGAAAAAACTCTTGATAAGAACTATATCAGTGAGCAGAATAAGCCAATGAGTGGTCCTCTGCTGCCATCTGGTGGTTATAGTGGCAATATTAGGGAAAATGCCAATATAATCATAGGAACATTGTCATTTGCCAACTTTTTAACTTTTATAGAAGCACCTATTGCCAGAGCTACATAACTTTATGCATGCTTTTTAAGAGTCATATGTCATATGTGTATTTTTAAGAAGATCTTAACATTTCTTGAGGAGTTATATGTTTTTGGGGACACTTGGTCAAGGCCACATATTGAAATGACCCTGTTATAGCTACCCAAAACGTAAAGTTCAACTTTTTT